>VFXK01000001.1:0-1200000 GCA_009746055.1 Metschnikowia pulcherrima
CACCCGTACCTCCCTAAGACACCCGTACCTCCCTAAGATGCTAAGACACCCGTACCTCCCTAAGATGCTAAGACACCCGTACCTCCCTAAGATGCTAAGACACCCGTACCTCCCTAAGATGCTAAGACACCCGTACCTCCCTAAGATGCTAAGACACCCGTACCTCCCTAAGATGCTAAGACACCCGTACCTCCCTAAGACTCCCGTACCTCCCTAAGATGCTAAGACTCCCGTACCTCCCTAAGATGCTAAGACACCCGTACCTCCCTAAGATGCTAAGACACCCGTACCTCCCTAAGACACCCGTACCTCCCTAAGATGCTAAGACACCCGTACCTCCCTAAGATGCTAAGACACCCTAAGATGCTAAGACACCCGTACCTCCCTAAGAAAACGGCCATGCGATAAACACGAAACAAGGTAACAACAGCGGACGTGACGACACTCACAACGCCTAAAGCTTGGCGAGCGGCATCAACGACCTGGGCCGCGGGTTGTATAGTACGATCCTCCATGTTATGTTCACGGTATCCTTCCATTATTAACTAGTGCGTGTATTCGGTAATATCAAACTAAGGAACTAGAACGGTCTCAAACATAGAGCAGAGACCTCTATTTATAGCCCATCTGTGATGAGGCAACGAAAAGGGAAAGGTGGCGGTGGCAAACGGCAACTGTGGTTACCGGTGGCAAACGGTGGTTACCGGTGGCAAACTGTGGCAAACGTAAGACCACGCCATCGAAGAGTACAGTGGCGTCATGGAATGACGTCACCGAGAGAGAGAGTTGAACACCTTTCGGAACTCTAATGGGAGTGTACTCACTACCTGCTGGTCATCAGCCACGGGCTGATACCAGGGCCCTGACATCCCCCCCAGTTTCGAAAGTGGCATCCGAAGGAAAAAACCTTAAAATGTTGTCAAGCTTATGCTTCTTAGCATAGGCGAACGTGAGTTCGGCGGCCGACTTGGCTAAGTCAGAGGCACGAAATTCATCAATTTCCCCTTGTGGGAATTCCGCAGTGGGCGCACAACGCGCCAGCAAGCGATACCCCTTAGCAACTTTGCGATGGCCGACGATGTCTGTGATCTCAACAGCCTGAGTGCCATCTTTGTATTGTTTCAACGGCGTCAGAGAGTGGGGAGACACAAAATAAGCATCTGGAATTCGATGCTTCAAGCGGAGGTGACTGATATGGAACACAGGGTGCCCTGTGTAGAACGGCGGCATTATGAGCTGGTAGTTCACAGGGCTGAGAACCTTATCAATGGTGAATGGGCCGGCAAACTTGGTACGGAGCTTGGGCAAAAGCAGTGAGTTGTGGGCATCAAGCTGTTTCCCTAACTGCGAAAGGTCAAGATAAACTTCTTGTCCGGCTTCAAACTGCTTGTCAGTCCGTCGTTTGTCGTAAAAAAATTTGGCGTCGTGGAACGCAGCCTGATGCGCAGCCAACGCAGTATCTTGCAATCGTTCCAAAATCTCCGTGATGTCCACTGCCGAACGAGTAGCATCAGGTTCAATGGCTGGGAAAAGAAACGACGTGGGCGACGTAGGGACATAACCGAGATCCACTTCAAAGGGTGCCTTGCCCGCTAGGGACGTAGAGGGCTGTGCATTGAGAACAAACTCGCCAATCGAAAGAAAATTGGGCCAGTCCTCGCGCAGCGCCGTATAAAGGCGTAAATAAGTCTCAATCAACTTGTTGCGATTTTCCACACGCCCATTCGACTGTTGATGACGCGCCAAAGAGAGTTTAGATTCAACCTTGAGTAAGCGTAGAAGCGACTGAAAAGCGGCGCTAGTGAATTGAGGACCGCGATCGGATTGAATCGACTCAGGTAAACCGTGTAGTGGAAAATAGCGGTGGAGAAGCAAATCCACCAAATCCTGTGTGCTGAATTCCGACAGAACAGGGTAGAAATGCACTCGGTTTGAAAATTTGTCCACAATGGTAAGAACGGCATCAACAACAATACCTTGGAACGAGACCTTAGGAAAACCAGTGATCAAGTCGGTAGCGATAGATGACCATCGACCGGTAGGCACATCGGACTGCTGGAGAACGCCTGCTGGCTTCGAGGAGTTATACTTGACCGTCTGACACTCATGGCAACTCTTCACATAGTTCTCGAGGGTTGCCGTCATATCTGGAAAGTAGTAATGAGGACGAAGTTGCTGCTTCCAACGCCGAACGCCGGGGTGGCCGGCCGACGGTGCATTATGAGTGTGAAAGAGAAGATCGGGAAGCATGCGATGAGGAATGCACAACCGGTTCTGGTAATACAACAACCCTGTATCTTTCTTTAACTCGTAGTCCTTATAAGCATCGGACGTAGATGACCCATTCTCTGCAAAAAATGTATAGATCGACCCAAACACCGAATCTTGAGGATAAGCGCCTTGGAATTGGTCTAACCAAAGAGAGTCCAGTGTGAGACTCACGACAGCACCAATCGGCGACACCAGCTGAGGGTTGAGCGACGGATTGCGAGACAAATGGTCGGCGAGAACATTGTCTTCCCCCGGCTGAAACAAAAGATCGAAATTGTAGTGAAGAATTTGCAGCATCCAGCGCTGAAGGCGGGGGTCGATGGGTTCCGTAGTCTTGGCCTGACTGTCATATTGGCTAAAGATCTGCGAGATCGACTTCTGATCGGTGTAAAGTGTGAAGAAGTGACCCTCGAGATAGAAGCGAAATTTCTGGCAGGCAAATTTCACAGCCCAAAATTCTTTGACATGAATATCCCAGTTGCGTTGATGCACATCAAACTTCTTAGAACGATATTCCACCGGGTACCATTTCGAAGGGTTCGAACGTCCAGGCTGTAGAAGGACGGCGGCGGCGGCGAAATGAGAAGCATCTGTATGCACCTGAATGGGAAGCAGAGGGTCAAAAGACTGGACTGGTAAGGCATTCACAACGGCAGTCTTAAGATCTTCGAAGGCCAGCTGGCACCTGGTGCTCCAATCAAAGCGAGCGTTCTTGACAAGAAGCTCTGTAAGGGGCTGGGTCCTGTGGGCGAAGTTGGGAATAAGATCTTGAAGATAGCCGACGTGGCCGAGAAAAACCTTGACATCCTTCTTATCCTGTGGCACCCCAAGTTCTTGGATTTGACCACGCGACGTATCTGTAGCGGCAATACCTTCGGAGCTGATCTGATGACCAACCCATTCAATCGTAGGGACGTGGAAAGTGCATTTGTCCCAATTGACAATATGGTGGTGAGCAGCAAGAACCAGTAAAATGGTGCGGACATGTTCCAAGTGGGTGGCAGTGTCAGGCGAAAAGATAAGAATGTCATCGAGATAAACTCGCGCGTACGCTGTGTGGTCACGTAAGAGATCAGTCATGTAGGAACCAAAGACTTGAGGTGCGTCACAAAGCCCAAAGGGGAGAACTTTCCACTGGAACTTACCCGAAGGCGTCAAGAAGGTAGTGAAAGGCTTCGTTTCATTGGCAATGCGCAACTGGTGGTATCCACTCTGAAGATCAAGGGACGAGAAAACACTGGCGTTCGAGATGCCCGGCATCAATGACCGAAAGGAAGCAAGAGACGTTGGCATAGGTTCAGTGATCTCATTGACAGGACGAAAATCAAAAACCGTGCGAAAACTTCCTGTTTTCTTGGGCACTAGCTGGGCGACAACATAGTCAGACTCATGTGACGGTTCAATGAAACCTGCCTCGAGGAGACGATTTACTTCATCGCGCAAGAAATCGGCAGCAGCGAGAGAGTAACGAGGAAGAGGCCTGTTAGCTTTGCGCTGAGCGTTGGGCTTGATGCGAATGCGGTAGTCATCGGGACGAGTAGGAGGGAGGGATGAAACGACCGGAGCTGAGCGAAACGACTGAAGCATCGTCGAAAATTCAGGAGAAGCATTGGGCAAAACATCTGGAGCGTCTGTGTCGGACTCAAAATCCAAGGCACTCACTGAATGGCTGAGGGTAGGGATCAGCTCACCAGCGAGTTCAAAGCGTGACAGAGCTTCATACAAGACTTTATATTTGACCCAAAAATCTTGCCCAAGAACAATAGGTGCAATGCGGGAATCATAGATGACAAACTCAAACTCAAAGTGTTGTGAAAGCCCGGGAATTGTGAAAGCGAGGGTAACCCGTTGTTCCATGGTCCGAGTTGGTCCGGAGCCGAAGATTTGAAGCAGAAGTGGACGGCCGGAGGGAACAGGTGGTAAACCAAGTGACTTCACGAGGGTAGGCGAAACAAAAGAGAGGCGAGAGCCGAGATCCCAATAAGCAACAGTGGTGTAATTCTGAGGGGCGACCAAGACCGACGAGTATAAAGAAAACGGCGTCGAGGAGGCATCCTGAGAGTGACCGAGGTCGACCGCAGCAGCCTCGATGCGTTCAAGGTGTGGTAACTGACGAAAGTTGTTCCCACGGATGAACGAGCGATTCTTGGGCATGCGCGGAGGGCGGCCAGGAACATTGACAGCAACTTTCCACCACTGGGCATCAATGGCCTTGAAAAAGCGGAAGTAAGAAGACTGCGTTTCATACACTTTGGTGACTGCTTCCTTCACAGCAGGGTCCGACAAGGCTCCAGTGGTAGTGAGAATCTGGAAGACTTCAGCGAACAGACGCTGGAGGAATGGTAAGCAGTCGAGAGTGCGAAGCACTTCGCGGGCCTCCTGGTACGTGGTGGCGGGCTCCCTTAAAGCAAGCGCGCGCGCGCGATGTTCAGCGGAGAGTAAAGCGACAGTATCCTTGGGCAAATGCCACACAAGCAAACGGGTCAAGAACTGTGACTCGTTGCGGGTTTGAGCAGCAGTGGAGCGAAATTGTGCAAAGTGGTGGCGATACGACCATTCAGCCGCAGTCGCAGCTTCGACGATCGCGTCATAGAGGGCGATGGGGTCAAACTGCGGATTGTGGCGAATCTGCGGAGCCAACGAGACGATAAGGTTCGTACGAGACAGAAAGTCGAGGCGGTTGAGCGAGTAGACGGGCTTCTTCAGCTCCTCGGGCCGCTCATCAGGCCACACAGCATCCATCCCCATGTACGGGAAGTAAAAAACCAAGAAAAGAAACGTGTTCCACACGTAGTCAATGAGGCGGGACGGCCAGCTGTAAGCCAACACCAACGCCCGAGCGAAGATGAAAAACCAAGAAAGGGGCTCACAAAGGAAGCGGAGCAAGTTTCTGACAGTAGGCTGAGAGGGAAGGCCAGCGCCTTGATCGAGGACTCGTGTGAGTTGCAGGACTTGTTTAGTAAGAGCGTCAAGACCTTCGATGCGTCTCCATGGAGTTGGATTCTTTTGGGGAAAAAATCTGCGCCAAAGTTTCCTAGGTAATCTGGAGCACCGTTGAAGAGTCCTGCGAATAACCAAAACGAACAGAAGGAAAAAAAACGAGAAATCCATGAAGTTCGAAATGGAGTTGTAAGCGGAAGTTGAACAAAGAAACAACACAAACCGAAACCACTGGGAGTGTGGGTCAATCCACCCAAAAAACAGCAAGAGCAGCATCACGTTGGATAAAACAAAATCAACAATACTGTTGTGTGTGTAAACAAAGGTGAAAGCATCGTCGTAGGCGTAGTATGAACCATGGTTGTAAGGGTGTTCGGTGCGAGCAAGGTGTCCAACAGGTGGGGAAAGAGTTGCCAAACGGTCAGACGAAATAGTGGGAGGTAAGCCCAGGTAGGGGGCCCCAGCAGCGTTGATCGAGAGAGCGGTGAGCTTGAACACGACCCAAAAAACGGCCATGCGATAAACACGAAACAAGGTAACAACAGCGGACGTGACGACACTCACAACGCCTAAAGCTTGGCGAGCGGCATCAACGACCTGGGCCGCGGGTTGTATAGTACGATCCTCCATGTTATGTTCACGGTATCCTTCCATTATTAACTAGTGCGTGTATTCGGTAATATCAAACTAAGGAACTAGAACGGTCTCAAACATAGAGCAGAGACCTCTATTTATAGCCCATCTGTGATGAGGCAACGAAAAGGGAAAGGTGGCGGTGGCAAACGGCAACTGTGGTTACCGGTGGCAAACGGTGGTTACCGGTGGCAAACTGTGGCAAACGTAAGACCACGCCATCGAAGAGTACAGTGGCGTCATGGAATGACGTCACCGAGAGAGAGAGTTGAACACCTTTCGGAACTCTAATGGGAGTGTACTCACTACCTGCTGGTCATCAGCCACGGGCTGATACCAGGGCCCTGACAGAAATGTAGATGCTTGATAACCACCTTACTCCTGTATTCTGGCCGAATACAGACCATGTCAAATTAGAACTACTCAAATATCTAATTAAATTTGCCATCGAATCAAATTGGAGAAATTTGGGCTGGCGGCCCATTTCAGTGTGCGGCTAAAGTTGCCCCAAAACCTCGCGCCTACACAGTGATTATGCAGAGTCAAAAGACAAAAGTGCGAATCCCACAATTTCTCAACCATCAAATATTGAAACCAATTTTTGATGCATTTTTTCATTAGTTCAAAAGACAAGAGATATGAAACTGGCCCTAATATCAACATCCGACTGATTTTTGATTTTTACCAGACGGAATGGAAGTTTATGATTTTGATAACGTCAAGTAATATACTTAAGAAAATTTGACTTGCACAGGACATTCCAGAAATACCATTAAATTGTTAGACAAAAACATTACCAAAATGAACACCATGTTTATTAACAGAGAGAGCACTGAATCTAAGGGTCCTGCCGTTTCGGAAAAAGTGTGCAGAAAAGGAACAATGGCTATACACTTTTCAGATAGAGACGTCGTTGAGACGGTCTATACGTATGCCCCGGTCGTCAAGCCGGTCGTATTCTAAAAGGCCGCACTGGGTCACCGCGCCGGTCAATTGCGAGAAGTCCTTCCACGGTCTTTGAGCTGGTCGTATGCTTAGTGTTCTACAGCCACTTTATTGCTGAATTCTAGCCGAATACAAGCCTTGTCAAAAGTTGGTCTCTTCATGTCATTGGATCAACTTGGAGAAGCTATATCATAATTTCTCGAAAGCACACAACGCTCGGTCGTCAAGCCGGTCGTATTCTAAAAGGCCGCACTGGGTCACCGCGCCGGTCAATTGCGAGAAGTCCTTCCACTGTCCTTAAGCTTGTGAACTACGAGAAGTCCTTCCACGGTCGTCAAGCCAGTCATATTCTAAATGTTCTATAACCAACCCGATGATTCAGTGAGTGCAACAGAAGGGAACACTCAGGGTTGTCTCTCCGCCTTCGGCCTCGAGGTTCTCATTTGAAGGATACAGTATGTTATGTGGCCACGTCTGGGTAAGTGTTTTCTTTGAGTGACTAACATAATGTATCCTCCCAGAGTCGTCGAGCCTGCCGAAGGCGGGCGTCATCCTTATGATCCAGTGAGTGCAACAGAAGGGAACATTGGGGGTTGTCTCTCAACACGATCCCAGCTTTTCTTCTCCTCAACTTCGTTGGGGGTTCGTGGGATGATGGGGCTCGGGCACGGGCCTCGGACTCTAAGTGCCGGCTTTGATGGGTAAAGGAAAGCGGCAGGGCTGGCCTAATTGGGCGGTTCCGGTTGTCAGCGGCTTAGCGGACAGATGCAACATTTGATGGGCTAATCGGCAAAGCGGGTCTATGGATGTGCGGCTATAGCATGGGTGGTAATCAGATGAGACGCGGAGCGAGGAGCTTTGAGGCGCCGAGGTATTAAGAAGATGGATCTTAAGGATTTCAGGATGAAGTAAGGGTGCTGAGAAGATGCGAAGGGTTTTGGGATTGAGACCGCCTGGCTTCCGGGCTGAGACTGGGTCTGGGCCTCGTTGCTGGAGTCTCTCCTTTCCCTTGAAGATGAGTTTGAATCTGTATAGTTACTGGTTGACTGCGTGGTGGTCCCACTCTCTATATTCGAATAAACAATGTAAAAAAAAAAAAATTTACACAAGATTTGCGACAATATTGTTCTGCATTTCGATCCGATATTTGGCATCGCGAGCCTCAGGAGAGATTGGATTGCCACTTCTCAAAGGTAGCTTGACTGGATTCAAACATCAGGGGAGTATATATGATACGACTGTATCAGATAGAGAGCCGTGTAGAGGAAGATGTTTTTGATTTTTTTTTTTTTTCTTTCGTTTCATTCCCAAAGACATCATATCGCTTGTCACATTTCGGTGAGCGTCAACCGCTTTGAAAACTTCTTTTTGCACCAACGAATTCCAAGTGAACTGTATCCAAAGACCCGTGCTTAACTTTCCTCAAGAAATCGCATGAGGTCGCAAATAAGCTATCTATTCCTTGAAATACGGATTGGCGCCGCCCTACTATTTGAAGGGCACCGATGAGGCCACTATTTCTCGCGGCCCCAGTCAAGCCATGACCACGACTCCATAGTATTTTTTATATCTGAGTACAGTAAAAATTGACTAAAGAAATGCTATATTTAGTGAATCAGTGGAAAAATGCGTCTGAGCTTCGTAAGCACGTGTCGATCGAAGTTCAGCTTTCAGAATGGCTGCGGCCAATTTTAGACTCGCGATGGGCAAGCCTCTGAATTCTAATTGGTGGTTCATCAGATGGCTTGTACTAGGTCGGCAAGAGATGGTCACGCCACTGATATCGCGCCCACTACATTTCTTTTTTCGTTGCTTGATAACACATCAGACTAAAGGCCAGGTTTTTTGTGTACAATGATCAGGATAATTAGTTGAGCAAGATCCTGGAAAACCGGGTCAGGCCCAAGATTTTCGAAACGCGCACCAAACGAACCCTTGAATTTCAAAAGTGAAAAACGTTGAGAAAAAATAAACACGGGTAAGTTTTTGGAGAATTCGCTTTATTGCGTATTTTGGAAATACTTGAAGTAGTCCCCACTTGAATATCTGTGTGTTTTTTTTGCTGAAAGAACGGTCAAATCAGTTGAGTTTCGAAGGTCATCTACTAATTTACGTGTTTGACCAGGCTGCATGCGGGTAAAAATGCAACCTTTGACGAATTTATCGAAAAATTCGTATGCAGGACTCAGTGGGTCATGTCACTACTAGCGAACGCCATGCGCGCGACATCCCTGAGCCACTCGCTGAGATCGTTTATTGCGCTTTTTCTTTTACATATCCATATAGCTCGTGCTGGCCTCATATATAAAGCTCTAGCGCGTGAATGCACATAATGAACTCAATCAAAATTTTCTCAAAGGCCTCAACTTGTTGTCGAGGGCAGCGGACGATTCTTGGGCTATTCGCCTAGTCCAGGTCTCAATGGTGGCTGGCGGAAAGTTTAGTAGATACCAGTCAGGATCGAGCTAAGATTGTCGAATGAGGATGGGGCCTCGATGAGAATCGAATCCATATCAAGGATCCATCCACAAAGTCTGACACAAGGCTTCACGTTTCACTGACTTAACAGAAGTCCTGACGCCGTCGAGGAGGTAGGTGAACAAGACGAAACCCTTCTCATAAGAATGTTCTCCCGATCTGAACAGGCTTTCAACTGAGTTTTGGAGTGCAGAGCTTGAGCTCCAAACAGACGCTGACTTTTCTCACCTTGTGAATAGATATTTTCACAAAATCACGTATATTATTACGTAAACTTTGAGAAGGAAAACGACCGATTGTAGTGCTGGTGCAACGTGCGTACGCCCACTGACAAATACAGGTCTCTACCAGCGGTCGTCCATTCTTGGGCGAATGATTCAATCGTGGGCATGACATGGGGGGATGAGAGTGGGAGAAGCCCAAAAGACTCATTAAGGCATGGAAACTTTGCACCTCATAGCTGCCGAGAATCGCAACACCCAGTTATGAAATGCTTCATTTAAAGAAAAGCGTACTGTCCACAAAAATCAGGGGAAAAACACGAGCAATTTCAATTGTACAATAATATATAAACACATCATTGGCCCGCCAAATGCTCACTGCAAGGTGAACGTCGTCGACCAAAAGTTCCCTGGCGACATCATCTCATGAATTGAGCTATTTCTTCAAAGTTTGTCGGTTCTCAAGTCGATTTTCTGCTTCGGAGAATTGTTGCCCTGCACCTACATCTCGCTGAGGTGCCTTGAGTTCATACGATCACATCGCATGATCAATTGTTCCGCGTGACAGGTATGAAGTGTGTATAACCATCAAATAGCAAGCAGAATATCGACTCAAGGAGTTTGAGACCGAATTCAACGATTAACAGAAAAGAATAAGAAGAATCTTCCATGCGCAGGTCGGCGAAACTTTCACCGTTGATCCTAAGGATCAATACATAGCCGGGACGAAATTAGCAGAAGGATACTTAAAGAAATTTTGACTGAAGCCTTTAGCAGTTCACATTCACACGTACTTAAGCACTGATTATATTTGAAGAATCTGAGTACAGGGCTTGAGCTAGAGCAACTCGCTTGTTGCTGAAATCAAAGTAGACATAAGCATTCCTCAAGAAAGCGTCGCCTAATATTTGGACTCCATTATTATATGTAAAACCCAAATAGCACGTGTCGCCTATCCTCGCTAGAGCATTAGAAAATGGAACCCTGATTACATTCTTGCCAAAATCAAATTCGAGGAATTTGTCATTAGGTTGATCGCAGTCAACGTAGTGGTTGCCATTCTTGATTGTGGAATTAAAAGCAACGTCCAATTCGTCCAAAAGCTCCTGACTAACAAGCCCCAAGCTGGTCCCGGAGTCCAAAACGAATTCTCCCAGCTGTGGAATGACTTTTCCGTTTATGCTGACCGATTCAACGCGTACTCGAGAGTCCAGTTGATATGTGCTCACATCGTATGACACCAAGTCACCAGTGTACTTCTCCGTATCAACACCGCCAAAAATCACCGACCCAGATCCATGATCAGGCCCTAAAAATAGCGAGTAGGATGCCCTCGAAATAAGCCCCTGGTCATGTAAAGACCAGATGAGATTTGAATCCCTTCTACTGGATGAGTCATACAAATCTGCGAGACCAAGCAAACCATGACTTCCACTTTTGCTGGACTTAGCAAAATAAAACTTAGAGAGATCCGGGCCAAAATCTCCAAATTCGACAGTATCCAAATAATATTCACCTGTGTACGTGGTACCATCAATATATCCTATGGTGAATGGATTACCAGTATCATAGGATGTTGTAGACGTACTTGGATTATAATTGTTCTCCGGAACCCACATGATAGATGAGCCAGTGTCAATCCACACACTACCTGGCTGCTTATTAGATCCTAAGTTCATATCAGTGTAGTATATGACGTCGGCATAATCAATTATCAGCACAGGGTAACCGTTTCGTTTTCCGAAAGCGAATCGATCATTGTTTTCACCAGAGGACTCGTTGGATCTGTGAACTTTGAAGTCTATTTTCAATGGCGAAGGACCAAAATCACTATCCATATCTGGAATAAGCGCCGATCGAACGGAGGCGATCACATAGGGCAAGAAGACGATAAGTTTCATCGGTACTCTTTGGTAAAAAAGAACCTCGAGCAAGCATTCGAATGGAAGCTTGGCATCCATTTATGCTTGAGCAGGCGACGCAATTTTTATCAGGTGTCACAAAGCAAGTAAAGATTCACTCATAACAGGTGCTTCCCCGCTTATTATTTCCTCTCGACACGACGCTGTGCCCTTGGTTAGGAGCGCTGTGTCCTCTTCATCCAGATATCACATGTTTGACATAACCTCACTGTCACTCTACGACATTGACCGTGGAAGGAGCACATCTGATGTGTGAGCCACAGTACGTAAAGATGATTGTTCAGAACTGTCAAATGAGCCATTGGAGTAAGTACAGATGCCCATCAACTGAAAAAGTCATGACAAGTGTGGTACAATATCAACTTCCGCCAGCATGCACATTGTGGGACTTCCTGACATATTTTCCTGACATCATTGAAGATATTTCCGAGTGCGACTTACAGGGTGCATTGAATCGTACCACCTCGATATACATGGTCAACTTTAGCCGAGCAAGCATATGGAAGTTCTACGGCGACATTGGTTGAAGTCGAAGATACCAAATTTTCCTTTAGCTGTGAGGAGTACGGACGGAGAAATCAGTAACGCGCTTCCAGTGGAGGCAGTCCGGATATCTATTCTCTCGCAAGGTGAAAAAGTTCAGTTATTCCGCAATTCTTGGTCATAAACAGATGCAATGATAGACACCGAGATGCGCGACAAAAGTATACGAGAAGGCCGCAACTCAAAATACACGAGAATGCAAATGGTACCAGGGTATGCAGCAACCTTGGGTAAACTTGCTATTTTCAATGAAGCGTCAAGTTATTGAGCAGACTGATCAGGCTTGGCCGCACCCTTCAGGTGCTTCACGAAAAATCTTAGATTCTCTTCAATCTCCTCTATAAGCAACATTGGTGAGTCTTGTGCTATCATTGGTGAGTCTTGTGCTATCACTGGACCCGCTTTGTTGTGTTTCCGTCGATACACCCTATATAATTGAGCTGAATTGTTTTTGATAATGTTCTTATATGTTGATGCACGATAATATTGATAGCGCCTCAATAAAGCCGAGAAGCCAAAGTCGCGCGGATTTGTTCTCCTACCCACAAGTCCCGGCAAGGTACCAATCAACACGCGCGTGAATTCCTTTACGAGGTCATCTCTATAGTAAGCAACACTTCGAACTCAGCTGAGCATTCCACTAAATTTTCAAGAGCCAAAACGGATCATAATGTGAAAAACTACTTTCATTTCTCGCTTCCCAATGTTCTCGCTATGATGTCGTAACCATTACTATTATGTGACTTGTCCCACTCATGCGTCGACACAAGGCGAGGCTGACTCTCGGTTTTCAAAGGCTTTACAAGCGGGGCACAGCTGACATGGTAAAATGACATCAACGCACGAATCAAAGATATATTATGGATAAAGCGAATAGGATGAAGAATATCAGCATAATCAATTATATTAAGACTTGGTCATGACCCAATCAAGACTCATGCCACTAAGAATGACACATATCCAGCAGCGAAATGCAAATACAGCTAGAGTACCCATCTTCAATAAAAAACCTAGGTTGATTTGGCAATTTGGAGCGTGGACAACAAGAACGATACTGCAGTCATTTGACGCGATTGCTGTCAAATAGGATAATCGGCCTTGCTAGCAGGGACCAACATGAAAGGCTTGTTTTTTCTTTATTTAGTAAACTTACCAGTTTTTTTCGAAAATAAATTCTCTTCTTTTCTTTTTCTTTCTGTGATCCGTGAAAGTGCGAAGACATCTGATTATAGCGACACCCTAGTTCGCCGCTCATTGATCAAGAAACGAATGATGATGCGCGTAAGAGTCAAAGTGTGTTGGTTTTCTGGATACCTGGGGCCATCACGTGACGCGTGCGAACGATGGTGTGAAGTTTTTTCATGCTGGGTGCTGAAGGAATTTCACATAATTAAAGTGTAGATCTTGCAGAAAGTACACGTCGTGGATTAAGCTTAGAAATATTCTTCGCCCAACCACGTTAAAGCTGATAACTCACGTAATAAGCTACCAGTGTGCCAACGTATTTGACACTCTGTTCTGAGAATAACTAACAAAGTGACGCAGGCCTGCAACAAAGTGCCAAAAAGCAAAGTGATACATAGTTCATGATGTGCGAGCTGCGCTTTGCATACGCGTTTGTTCTCGAGAATTCTCAGCCCAACACGAGCACGCGTTGCATGCATTAGTAACCAGCTTTCTTTAATTGATCAACTTCAGCGTTCAGTTTAGGACTTGCCCAGACCTACCACAATTTCAGCTATAAAAGACCAGTAATGTTGTACAATGCCAAGCAGGTCGCCTGCATTGCACCGGAAGCCCATCAGTCGTGCGGCGCTAGGCCGTACCCCGTGATAAGGCATGATACAGGACGGATCTCGGAAATTGCGAATCGGCTCCGAGGCAGATAAAAGTGCAGGAGATCCACTGTAGACCCTCCCACTTCAACAAGGCTTAGACCATTCACAGCTTGATGTTTGGCGCCCAGCGTAAGGCTAGCATAAAAAGCAGTCAACTTTGCTTTGGCTAGGAACAAGTTATTCATGTATATCTGTTGAACTATGTTGGAAGTCTCACTCAAATTCTGGGTTTCCGTTCTGCTTAACTTGATTTTGGCCGCGGTGACATTCTATCACTCGAATCAACGTGCAAATATCCAGAACTATGTATTCGGCATCAATTCTCCGGATCAAGCACTAGAAATTCAATATGAGAACGCCACGGAGAACTACCTTCAGTTCCCCATTGATCTTGCAAACGCCACGGCGGTGTTCAACAGCGTGTACGGTGCTGGAAGGGAGAAAGACTCTAATTTGAATCCGGTGGGCGTTAATTTTTTTCCAGCTTATATTCCCCCAAACACCTTGATGTACCATAGTCGTGAAGAACCAAACATTCCTGAGCTGTTCGAATGGTTAGCTATGGACTACGAATTCAGCTACAGCTTTGCGCGCTTCACACGAGGAAAATCAAGAGGCGGGCCACACAAGCCGCCTAAAGACCCGGGTGTTCCAGGCCAGCCAGGCATCCCGGGAGGGAGAAGCCTGAGAAAAGATCCTCCAGAGAAAGATGAAGGTTTATCACTCTACGAAAAGACGCAAAAGCGAAACCATCTGGGTGCAGGCCCATCCTACTTGTTCACCTTTAGAAACAGAATTCCCTTGAATAGACTAATATTGTTAGATGGCGCATCCGCAGCTAAGTCTAACACGGGGGAAATGGATCAACAAATGATACTCAGCCAGCAGAAGGATGTAGAAGGCTACGTTGATGAAGAAATCGCCGCGAACAATATTTGCAATTGGGGCAAGCTGTTTGGCCTCCAGGGCGTCATTCGTCTCGAGGTTGGATTTGAGATCATTTTGTGCGATTTCCACAAAGACATCGAGTTAGTTTCAAATGTCACACTTTCCAATGTAACTAAAATGGTTGGGTTTCCATACGAGCCATCTGAGCCGACTACTGAATTAGAGAAGTCAAGAACAAAGCTCATCGATCGATGGCAGGCAATGAGTGGGTTTGAATGGATGCAAGCAGGAGGGCGAGTGAATAACGGAGATGGCAGGATCTTAATTGACTACGCCAATATGGTGACTCCTTTAAACAAGACATGGGTCAACCCGGACCCTTATCAAAGAAGAATCAACAAGCTTTCAGAATCTCTCAAAAGCCTAATCATCAAGGAGCTCGAAAACACCATCCTAAAAGGTGTTGACCCATTTTACAAAACAGACTGGCCTTTGGTAATCGGCGCGATTGTCGAAAAGTTCACCCCTATGCTTGTCGGCGTCAACGCCACCTTCACGGTCTTCGAGCACGAAGCAAACATCGATCTTAGTTCGGCGCTAAAAAATTTATCAGACAATCTTTCTTCGTCAACGTTCAATTTTGTCAGACGTTACACTGACGGGAACGCACACGAGGCCATTCGGGGAACTCGTGCCAGAAGAGATGCAGTCGAGGATTATGTCCATAACACATTTGCGATCAGCACAACACTGGAAAGATTGATATACTCTTCGATTTACAGGGTGACATCAGAAATAGTGTCTATGATTTTTGATCTTTTTGACTTATGTGAAAAAATCTTTGCTGATCGATATGTAACTCCCTCCGATGCCCACGACATCAAGCTAAGAGAAATTGTGCTCGCGAAAAGCGCCGAAATCAAAGCGCTCATTGGTATATTGAAATGGTCGTCTTTCATCAGATGCACTCAAGTCTGTGATTGGAATGAGGTCTGTGCAGTTCCTGGATGGGGCCCAGGCCCAATGGGCTGGAGCTTTGGGAGCAGAAAGTCCTTACATTTTGAGAACGGCAGCTACAGGATCAACAACGAGCTCGAGTGCATAAATGTGGATCAATTGAGATTGCGATGAACTGCCCTGGAAAGGCAGAACGCATAGCACACAAACAGTGAGGACAAACTTGAGCGAACGCTCCGCAGAATTCAATGACAAGTAGTGGGGTTTTGAAAGTGAGTCAGCTTTGAAGTATGGAGAGGAGAGGGCAGGTCCACGCCAGGATAATTCTTCTGTAGCGCTCTTGCTCTTGAAGAGAAAAGTGAATGAGTTCGCCTCCGCCATCGCTGGAGGCGCAATAGTATATACCCCCACAGCCACGATTATGATCTTTTTTGAAGCGCGACGCAATTTTTGTCAGATTTGGCTTGTTAAGTCGTTCAATGGAGGCTGGAAGTATCGCTTGCTTGAATTCGACTGGTCCTTTGTAATTGTCTCTTATTTGGAAAATTGAATAGTTAAATTTTTCACGCAAGTGTGAATACTTGAGAAAGTCAAAAAGCCATGTATTTCTCTTGCATACATTTAGAGCCCCATTTATCCAGAGGAGCTCTCGCTCTTTGCTAAAGTGTCCAAGCTGAGTCGAACAAATTGTGTTGTTGGCTTCCATTGTACCAATTGCAGCAGCAGCATTTTCGTTGAAATGAAATTTTGTATTTCCGCTTATCAATTGACCAAGCCAGAATAAGTCTTTGTCTCCATACATGATTCTTCCTGACCGGAACCAATACTGTAGAGCCAATGATATGAGAATGCCCAGGAGATGAGAGCTTCGCTGAAGAACTACAACGCCACTCTCCATAACATGCTTGGACCTGAAGTTGAAAAAGTTGTTCTCGTGGTTTACTTGATCGACAGTAAAGTTGAATATGGTGTCACTTTGAGGAATCAAAGATGTGAAGAAGTCAAATTGCGCTTGGGAAATCCTTTCGGACAATTCTCGGTCCCTGAAAAAATATGCTCCGGTCCGTTTATAGCCATCAAGCTCGAAAAAGGTCTCGGGGTTCACGAAAGGCACAACGTCTGCATCCATGAGAATGATTTCGTCGAATGTGCTAAAAAGCGTGGCAAACCATTTGTTGTTATAGCCGCGGAAGGCTGTTCCATAGCCCCTCTTGAGCGTCGGTGAAACGTCCATGAATTCCACAATTTGTTTGCCCTTCGCCATTCGCAGAAGCCTGTCTATAGAAGAGGCGGAAAGATCCCCCTTGTGTATGAACTGGATCGGTAGCGTATTGCTCAAGTGGTGTAACACTTGTAGCAAGCGACAAGCGAACTCGGCGTTAGCGTCATCTAAACTGATAACAATTCCGCGACCTGTTGAAGCTTGCAAATAACGGGCCCAATAGTAGCCACTGTTGCTGAGAAAGGAGGTCCAATTTTGAGAAGGCGCGAGGGGGAGTTCCCCCGAGAACATGGGAAGGAGCTCGCCTCCCATCAATGCGGATTCAACTGTTTCATTGAGTCGTAGATCCAAGTGGCATTTGAGATACACTCGAAGATGGTCGAGGTGATTAGAAATCTGATCACCGCTTAAATACCGTGAGTTAGAGGGCGGCGAGGAGGCCAGCGCACGCACAATGTCAAAGTACCGACGGCACTTCTCATGCGAATGGGCGTAAGGACCCACAGTAGCCACCACGCTGGGAACAATCTGATCAAACAGCACGCTTTGATATGAGGAATTCGGCCAGAAGAAATACGACCATAGAAGGCAGGCTGCCATGAGCAGGATCACGCGATATTTCGACTTCATCTCGCATTCCGTTCCAAATAAGCGTTGTGATGACTTGGTCAAGCAAGTAAATATGCTCAAAGTACCGAACTTCAAAGTCTTGAGTGGTCTTCACCGAGCACGGTATGATGGACTTTGGCTGACGACGAGTTTAGTTCTGCGTACGGAACACGCGATTGTGCTTTATTTGTTGAAAGGGCGAGGCAGTTGACCGAAATCAGCTCAATTTGGTCAAGAGTTGTAGGAAAAGTCCTTTGCACGAAACAGCTATGGAATGGTCGTCTGCATTCTTTTTTCCTCCGGCTGGCACCATGCCACGAGTCCGCTTGAGAACAAGGATGTGGTATTTCGCCCTGCCGCGGCGCTGCAGCGCGCGCTCATGTCAAATTCTCTCCGCTTTCCATCCCGCATTGCGGAACGCTATTTTCACCAACCTTGCGTTGCCCGTAATTCCAAGACACCCCCATGCAACCCCGCTACGACGATATTTTGTTGATACTTCGCGACGGAGTCGGCTAGATTTGACCCTCCTGACAGCAAATATATGTGCTGTGACCACAGTACCGGAATCGAACTCTCCATGCAGGGAAACTAAATATAGCACTGTGCAAACATAGCCCGGTCATTTCAATGCGCCTTGTCTCTCGCGAGGCGGCGAGACGTGGTACACAAAGAGCATCAACGAGACAATGAGTGAATATTTGCCTGGTGAGCTTATAGCTGACCGCATTAACAATTGTTTTTTCTTTATTAAGCCACCGTTTTGTTCGGGAGATCGTTGCCATATTCTCACACAAGGTTGATTTACACTATAGTTCTTCGTTCTAGCCCACTCGTAATTCGCTGTCAGGGGGCCTCATCGCTGCGCTGTCTCAAAACGTGATTTCGCTTCGTAAGTCGCACAGCCACCCTAGATGCCATTTCGTGATTGGTCATTGAAAACCGCGCAAGCGGTCAAAGATTTTTTTGGTTCGCTCGCGCAATTTCGCTTCATTGGGACAGACCTGCGAAGTCAAACAACGTGTCGCGAACAAAATTCATATGCCGGAACACAGAGTGCACGTAAGTCATCAAGGTGGGTAAGTGGGCGCAAATGCTGGATTATATGCAACAACGTGTTTAACGCGCTAGAACACAGGTATGAAGCACCGGAATTTTGAGGCGGTTCAGCCCGATATAGCACGGGTATGAGTTCACGTATCCATGTTAGATAATGTCTCTGGCTCCAAGAAGGAATACTGGATGCCTCTCTTTTTCTCGCAGTGGCTATACTCTGTCCTCGTGGCACGCGAATTCCTGCATACATCTCAAAGGAAGTTTGAGAGCCAGCATGTCCATCTAGATTCGCTAGGCTAAAAATCCACCGTGAACACCCTTCGTGGACTTTTGAGCCATCATCTTCTCGAAGAACTACTCACATATAATATCAATGTACGACTAAAGGAAACAAAACCACCTGCTGAGCTTGTAATGTTTTGGCGTTGTAATTCTGGTTTTATAACCTACACTGCTCAATTATCTTGATTTATCTCGTGCGCTTCTCTGCCCTTTTAAAATGCATATTTCGCTCATGAACGAGCCGTTTGTTCTGCGTCAAACGACTGAAAATGCCTCATAATCCTGGCTCCAGGTTTTAAATCAGATGTATTAAGCAAAAAAAAAAAAAAAGAAAAAAGAAAAGCCAATATAGAGGTCAGACGTGAAAGTGAGTTGTCGGCTTCTCGATCTGACATTCACAACGTCCCTGATTATCTTTTGAACAGCAGGTGACTTTTTGCCGATGAGTAAGTAGCAGTCAACATCATGTATGATAAAATTGAGCCCGGAATGTTGCCATCAGCTACTATTGTCCCCATGGCTATACTATAATCTGCTCAACATTCCGATTTGAGTAAAGTGGAATGAAATGTGTGATTGCAAAATCACTCGAAACTTGTAATAGGGAATTAGTCCTCTCATCATTCACAGAAACAGCCTAATGGGCAGGCGTATAAGCACAAGTTGCGTTGATGTCAATTAGAAGTGAATTTTTGCCGCAGTTTGTGAAGGCTTCCCGTCTGAAACCCCACAATTTTATTTGTTATCAATATTAATCTTATGTCATCAGTGTGCATTGGCTGAATGTCCACGGCCGTGCACTACAGCCCTACGAAGGCTGCTGTATGAATACACCAAACTACGGGAAAGAAATCAGAATCGAGGTAACTCGACACATGAATGGCCTCGCAAGCAAAGGCGCGAAGTGAGGGAGATGTCTAGAGCTGGTCTTTCTCAAGGCCGGGTGACTAGGTAGTACCCCGTCTCATGGTGGAATCAGACCGAAAAGATGAGAAGGGGTAATGTGGTTTCGGATCATATTGATCTCTTTCAGCCACGAGAGGCAATCCCACATGTATGGATAATTGTTTCAATGAAGCGCTTTCAAAGGAATGAAAAGAATGGTCACCACAAAGAAGGTGTCAAATGGGGCGCCAGCTCTGGTGCCTGAGGAGACATCGCAAATTGGTCGCTTAGTGATATGGTGGACACACACTGGCTCATTAGCCCGTTGAGTACGCAGAATGACTGCGATGAGATTGAGCTTCTCGACTCACGCCACCATGCTTGAACCACACTAATCTGACCATTATATGATAGTGATTGCAATCTCAACTATGATGACCTTGATAAAAGCGGCGAGACAACGCGTGATTCGAAAGGGATATTTTCAGATGAATAATATCGAGATTGTGAGCTTTTATTTTGACAGGTCCAGGAATGTATGATAGATACTGTCGGCTGGCAAAGTAATTTGCCACAAGACGACTGGACGCCTCTTCTTGGTGCGTCAAAATATGTATACAGAATAACCGCAGTACAGGATTCATAGGAATATCTGGCATATAGCTCTACTGATCTTCGCGAAAAAGGACAGTCTTACAGGTGGTCTAATTCCGGAGAGTGGCTCGGACTTATGGCACCTCGCAGATTGCTTGCAGTTAAACGCAGTAACGCACATTATCGAGGCAATTCTCGCATCAACACCGGCGTTTTTTTATAAAACGAAGGTCGGTGAAAATTCACGGATTGCGTTTTCGCCTTGGTTAAGAGAAAGGACCCTTCATGCGTTAGGAATCGAAAAAGCGAAATACGAGAGCGATACTTACGCTGTAGAGTTGGTATCACCAAGTCGCTTCAAAAGTGAAGCTTTGGCAGCACGAGAGTTTCGAGTTTCTGCTATCAAAGTCAGGTTATTTTATTTCTTCACGTTAGCATAATTAGGAAGTGCAGCGTAATTGGTCCAAGCGGAGCTGAATGCGCCTATATTGCTCGAAGCGACATCTATTGCTCGCTCGTGTATACAAGCTATGTTGAAGAGCAGCAAACAACTCCGGTGAACGCGACGGTATATATTTCATCAGACCCCATCTAACACACTAAAGGTACCCAATTTGTCATTCCACAGAGGCTTTGAAATTTATAGCTTGTCCACCCGTACATTTTCCTTCAATATTGAGATCAAAACAATCTACCATGAAAGTAAAAAAGCAAAAGCTTGAAGAGCTCGCTCACTTTGCCAACAACTATTATCCAAAGGAAATCAGCACAAAGTTGGCACACACCAAATACACTAAGGATGAGAACAAACCATATTATATCTTAGCAAACAAGATGGAAGCCACAGCGAAGCAGCGAGAGGAAATTACTCCTCAAAATGCGGTCGCTCATTGTTTTATCCGTGACTTCAGAATCATGGACAATCATGCCTTGTCAAAGGCTTACAATACAGCCACTAAGTACAACCTTCCAATGGTGTGCTTTTGGGTAGATTGCCCTGAGCAAAGAGAGGCTCATGTTGACGCCCCGTTCAAACATTATTATAGGATGTTGAGTTTGGAAATGGTGCAAAAGAAGCTTGAGCCGCTAAACATTCAGGTCGTGACGGTTTACGCAGAGAAGCGAAATGACATAGTTCCAAAAATCAAGGAGTTCTTGGAGAAGTACAAAATCAACTATCTCTATTCCAATATCGAATACGAGATCGACGAGTTGCGCCTTGTTGAGAATCTCCTAGATACTTTGCTCAAACTGAAAATTGCCTACTTCCCGTGTCACGATACCTGCATCGTCACCCCTGGGGAGCTCAAAACAAAGTCCAAAGGGACGCAATATGCCGTGTTCTCGCCTTGGTATAAAGCTTGGGTGCAATACGCCAACGACGAGTATTTGAGCAAAAAGAACTTTGTTTTCCCGACACCAAACAAAAAATTGGAAGAGCTGATCAAAGTTGAAGAGAAGGCCAATTTCCCCCACGGACATCTTGACAAGGAAAGATTCCATAGGTATTTCAAGCTCATAGGCGAGGATGGGGCGCGCGAGGCTTTGTCTAGGTACATCGCCTCTCCAGCAATAAAGGGCTACGACGACACGAGAGACTCACTAGATGACGATACCGTCTCTCATTTGAGTGTACACATCTCATCTGGAACTATATCCACCAGGTCCATTTTGCAAGAGCTTTTCGAGCAGAAAAAGCTCTCCAAAAATAATAGAGCGCAAGCCACCGGGATTGCTGAGTGGGTTAGACAAGTTTCCTGGAGAGATTTTTATAAGCATATCATGTGCAACTGGCCATATGTGGCGATGCATAAGCCTTTTCATTTGGAGCTCTCCGACTTGGAGTGGGAGTATAACAAGGACCACTTTCTCTCGTGGTGTGAGGGTAAGACTGGATTTCCCATTGTGGATGCTTGTATGAGGTGTTTGAACGAGTCCTCTTACTTGAATAACAGGGGCAGATTGATTGTGGCTTCGTTTTTGGCTAAAGACTTACTTTTGGACTGGAGAAATGGAGAAAGATACTTTATGCTGAAGTTGGCGGACGGAGATTTCAGTTCGAATAATGGAGGATGGGGATTTTCTGCCAGTACTGGTGTGGACCCGCAGCCTTATTTTCGAATCCTTAATCCGTGGACTCAGTCTGCAAGATTCGATCCGATTGGCACGTTCATCAGAAAATGGGTGCCTGAACTAAAGGACATTGAAGGAAAAGCCATTCACAACCCGTACTCGAGCCAGGATGCGGCAGATATCGCAAGAAAGAACAATTACCCCGAGCCGATCGTCGACCACAAGGCTTGTAGGGAGAGAGCGTTGGAACGTTACAAGACTGCCATGGAGACCGGGAAGGCTAACCTCAAATAATGTATATGAACGAGTGGCTAATGAATATAATCTAATAAGTTTCGCTAAGATGTCGAGAGGTCAAAAGGTCAAAATGATCGAGGTAGACTTGATCTTTCAAGTTTATGAAGCTCGCGCTTCTACAGTCGAATAACAAAGACTGATCATTCAAATCAATCCTGAGGTAGGCCAACTTTTGGAAAAAATGCTTGTAGAGTACGGCAAATTCGAGGAAGTGATTTGCGTTCTCCTCTTCCAAAGAGTTGGCGTATGAGCTCGCACCGTCAATATATTCGGTTGCTATCAAGCTGTTGGACTTGCAAAGAGCGTACATAGCAGGATTCTCACAATTGTTGCAAGGCGCTGTTAGAAAAATTGAGTTCAGGTCTGTGACAACGAGGTGAAGTATCTCTATATTCTTGAGTTGCGAAAGGTGCGGTGGGATCTCCTCAATTTGCTCGTACTTCACCGGCAACCGGAGAATTCTCAAATGAGTTAAGACACAAAGACCGTGGAGGGAGTCGAGCTCATAATAGCTCACTTTCTTTGGACACAGAGACGCATTGATCCGTTCCACGACGTTGATACAGATGTTAAGGTATTCCAACGTGTGTCTATGCGTACGAAGGGCAGTGATAAGAGGTTCAATGTCGTAGGCCCCCCTTCGGCAGAAATGTTTCAAATGGACACTCAATTTCGAAAGCCCTTCTAATTTCGATATGGCACGTAAAGTCGCATCGTTATAGCATAGCTCATTGGTTAAGTTGATATCGAGCAGTCTGAGATGTGTGATTCCAGCGAAGAATGCATCCATAAATGTCACGGCGGGCGGATTGCGCCTAACAATTCGGACTTCATTGGGATGGTAAAAGTCGGGCTCAAAGAGTTGCTCAACACAATTTTCAAGAGACAAGTGGCTCAAGGTATCCCCGTCAATATTCTCAAGTAAAGTCCGGCCATCTGAAGGTGTAACGCTGATATCACGAAGAACTAAAGAGCGGAGACGATGCGGTGCCTCGATTCGCGAGCTGATCATTTGCAGCATGCATAGAGGTGCTTTGGGAGCGGTTAATATCGCTGTCAAATTCTCGACCTGGGTTTCGACAGATTTGCGACAACAGCGATCGAGTTTCGATGCGAAGGAAATTCTGTTGCGAGGCACATTCCGTGATAGCGTCAACGACTCAAGCAGATGAAGCTTGGAGAAATCCATATGCGCCAAAGTTTCTGCAGAGAACAATCCTGAAATATCGACATGGCGAAGAGAAAAGAAGTTTTTGGCACAAAATTTGGTGTGGATGCTCTGAAAATTGCCACATAAGCTTTCCAATCTCTCGGGTCGCGGAAGTAAGGCTAAAAGCTCTGCGTGAAGTGGACAGTCGGGCAGATACCAATTCAAGACCTGGAGACGATCTAGATGAGGGAAGACTTGTATCAAATAATTGTTCAAGTCGAGAGCGGGGACATCTGGAAACCTGTCTTGTGCCACAAGTATTCGGATGTACTGGGCATACTCCGGGCGTGCGATCAATGTCTTGAGAAAGCGTGTCAAGGCATAAAGTGACCGTATGACCACAGGCTCGAGAGCCAATTGGGACGTTTGAAGATGCCTGGTTTTAAATTCTGCAGCAAGCTCTAGACAAAAGACCCGTTTACTTGAGTCTATGACAATCGCCAGGTAAATGTGCTCGTGAAGCGCACGGTAGAGTCGCTTGCAAGTAAATGCCAAATGAATGAGGTCATTTTGAGGGAGCCAGCGACCAAGGTCCCGCAAAACATCCAAAGGTAGTGTGCTGTCCATGGAAAACGTTTTGCGCTAGAGATGTACGAAGTGTATGTGAAGAAGAGTGTCGGGGAGTACGTTTTCGTCCACATTTTTGAGAATGAAAAATTTGGGTGCAAATATTTGGGCGAAATCCGGGGATCGGAGCACACTGCATGTATCGTGGCTTCAATCACATCACGTGCGATACCTTTGACCTGCGAGCTGGGGCCGCCACTCCCTCGCGATAGGACTCACGTGACTGTTGTCAGGCCGATGTCAAAGAAATCCCATACTGCGGGAGGGATGACGACACTCTTTTATACCTGCATATAAAGTCCAAGAAAATGCAGATCTGGTACTTGCCATTGAGCTCGGGCGCCCAAGAATGGCGTTTAGAATTAATCTGTGAAATTGTGGACACCGTAGAAGATTTACGAGCAGTCTTCTTTGCCGGACTAGAACCAAAGACGTAAATTGCTCGACCGAATGTACGCCGCTAATGCTGACAAGACGTGAACCCAGAGCCTGCAAGAATATCGTTTTGTACTGTACATACGAGCCCAACGCTTGCAGGATAAATTACACTGACACAGCAGGCTTCGTTAATCACAGAATATTTAAGCCTCCTCTTACTGAGTGGCGTATAGAGAATACCAAGGCAGCTAACTTTACTGGGCGTGAAAGGAAATCCTCTCCCGTGCGTGTATTGCGCTAAAATCCATTGTGCCACCATGAAACTCATGCACAAGAATCCTGCGCGGCCGGGACCATAGCCGGGCTTTTTACTTGTTGATGTGTCTTTATATCGAAGAAATAAGAATAGGAAAGCAAATATTTAATGCACTGCTGAACTTGGCTATAACTTCCATGACTCTTGAATATCAAAGAGCGTCAAGAAACCTCTCATAGGTATCATCACACATATGTCATCACCAGTGGCCAATGCCTCGTCCGGGCACATATTTGATTACATACTCCACTGATATGCAGATCTGCATCAATCGGGTCGTGTTCAAACCGCACAATCGGAAGCCTGCGGCTCAGATTCCGGTTACATCAGATTGTTAGTGCCTGAGCCTTCTTTCTAATTTTCATCTGTGGACTTAATCACACACCACTCAGCCCCGTATAAATTCTGTGCTTCACTATACTGTGTCTCTTAAGCGTTTCTGTCCACGCTGAAATATCAGGTTCACCCGTGCTCTTCGTTGCCACCGTAAGTGCTTGCCGGTTTAAAAAGTTGCTAAAAAACTTTTTCCGAGCCACCATCATCCAGCAAACCTTACTACGCGACACCAGGTTTGCCACATCCTCTGACTTAGGTGATTGTCCCAGATTGTCAGACCTTGATCGATTGCCGCTAATCTATCCCTTGATTCGCTTACACTGCGAAGGCTATTTTTTCCTAGATATAACACACTACATACACACCCGTGAGCTCTGGCCACTGCGCAAGACAGCCCAGCACCCCTCGACTTTCCTAGAAGCGCCCTTTCGAGACTGATCATTGGCCCCGTCTGCAAAAGAATCATTGCTAGTTTACTGCAGTCATGTTTAATACGGGGATTTTTGACAACGCATCTGCCACACAAGAGACTGCGCCTGGTGACGCTTTCTTGAATGTACCTCAACCTATCGATATCACTTATCAACGACAGCCTTCCATTTTCAATAGTCACCGATTTCGCAGGGAGTCTATAGCGCACTCACAGGGTATGGGTGGAGTATCCTGGGGCTCCGTCACGATTGGTTCCTGGCTCAAAGATGAAGTGATGATGCAAGGCACACATCAACCGGCGGCGCAGCATCACTCGAACCTTATAAATCCGAGGAGGGGCCTGTTTCGCTTTATGAACCCGGCTCATCACAATCACCACATACTGATGTCTCCTCCAAACGCCACCAGTTACCTTCCCAAATTGGAAGCCGACTACTGCAAGGATTATTCTTGCTGTGATCAACTTCTTCCGACGTTGCATGACCTTCTTCGGCATTACGAAGAAGCGCACATATCTAGCTCTCCGCCATCGGAAGCCAACGCTCATTTGATAAACTCGCAACACAACCGTAACAATATGAATAACATTCACAACGTTATGGAGACAGTTTCCACAAACGATGTGTTTCTCAACAACCACGGGCAAATGCCTCAAACACAGGGGCATATGGCCGTGCAATCAAGTCATTTCAACATACAGCAGCACGCCCTCAATCAGGGTAACATGACCCAAACGATCCTGCCGACGCTGACGTTGGCTGGCGGTGTAGATCACTCGATGAGATCTCAAGGGTTACCTCCCCTGATATCTGGACATCCAAGCTCGCAGCTGGACAGGGGTTCAGTACGCGCAAGGAACGCATCACTGATGGGAGAGGACGACAGCATGTACATCGATGATCCCGCGCGCCACTTGTACGTCATGGAGAATGAAGAATATAAACCATTCAAATGTCCCGTTATTGGTTGCGAGAAAACCTACAAGAACCAAAACGGCTTGAAATATCACCGCTTGCATGGCCATCAGAATCAGACACTAAAAGAGAACGCAGACGGAACCATATCCATAATTGATCCTGAGTCAAACACGCCTTTTCTAGATGGCGCGGGTATGGAAAAAGATAAACCCTACAGATGCGAAGTTTGTGGAAAGAGATACAAGAACTTGAACGGCTTGAAATACCATAGAGGGCACACCACGCATTAATCGAAATCGAGTGTTCTCAACCACGGCGAAGCTTCGCGTATACCATAAATATACGCTGCTAGCCTCATCTTTTTGCATTTTCAGGGTATGCGCAGTCGTGACCGGCCTGGCCATTATTGCAGAGCAGACGTGAAATCACTTTTCATCAATTAGTCTTCGTGGCTCATCGATTGGCAATTGTGTCATGTTCGGCAGGGAGTCTTTGTGAGGCGGTCTCGACCTTTCTCTCACATAGCTCGTAGGTTACCCAAAAGGCCAGTCATGTAATTTTCTGTATTCTCCTTATTTCCATAGTTTCTGTTTTATTATTAACAATCGTAATTTATAGAATTGTGCCTTGCGCTGTGTATTGGAAATTACTTAAAACTGCCTAAACGAGACATCCCCGCGCATCGACATCCCCGCCCTCCCCTCAAAATCATAAACCTGTCGAATGCCAACACGAGCAAATCAATGTTGCCTAGCAGAAACTCGATTCTCCGCGTGAACCTGTTTTTCACTCGGCAATTCGCCTACGTGGCGATTCTCTTTGCTGCGATTGTCGGTGTGCTTTTGCCTGTTTCGGTGATAACATACTTGAGCTTTTACAAGATGCTAGTGCCGGTGGAACGCGTGCAAACACCCACAAAGTTTGCGGAAGTTGGCCCCTCTATGAGACCGTCTTTGTCCACACTGATATATGCTACTGATGTGTTGCCGTTCTTGTGCCATAATGGTAATCTAACTTTCCTGGTACGCCTCAATCTAGACGCCATTTGTAAGTATGAAACAGCACACCAGTCTCTCTCATACACATTTGATATGTCCCCGCAACACAAGATACTGGACTGGCTTCTTGTCAATTGTGACTCGCGATATATCTACGTGGAAAAGAACAATTTGGTGCCATATAATTTACGATATTGGGTGCCCCCAATTTTGGTTGATGTGTTGAAGCTAGTTCGTGTTGACCACCCAATACTCTATCTCAAGGGGCACGAATTGCATACCGCTCTCCAAACAAGTAATGCCACCTTCACACTCGAGAAAATGAACTTTTTATTCCTCGATTCGCGCAAGACTTTCATCGATTTTGTTATCGAATGGGATGGACTTCGCTACTATCTCGTCAACTACTACTTCACGAGTTTGTTCATAGGCGCCAGCTGCTTTTGGGCGCTCAGCTCCGTCTTCTGTGTTCTATCGGCGTTCGTTTTCTGTCATAGATTTCTCCTGGATGAAATGGCGGAAGAAAAGAAGTCTGCATGAAAAGTACGGCACGTCATATTTTTATTTTGGGGGAATACATTTGCTATGATCACTTTAAGATGCATTGAGGAGCTTCAGCTCAGTAAAATTATCGATGGGCAGTAGCGGAATGATGCGTGCAAAGTAATCGGCTTCATTTATCTCGTTCGGGATCCGCGTATCCCGATCGCCATCAACCGAAGCAATTGGGAGGTAGTTGGCCTGGTCTGCTTCCACCTTTTCAAACAAGTAGTTCTCAAACTCTTCAACGATAATATTCCATTCATTCAATGCTTTTCCAAGCGTGGCAAGATCGGTCTGCGTGCTGAGCTTTCTGTCTAGCTCAATTTTATAGCTGTTGAAGTCCTCAATGTCTGACATGGACAAGACTTCCTCGTCAATCCG
The DNA here is from genome assembly GCA_009746055.1 of Metschnikowia pulcherrima. Lineage (NCBI taxonomy): Eukaryota > Fungi > Ascomycota > Pichiomycetes > Serinales > Metschnikowiaceae > Metschnikowia > Metschnikowia pulcherrima. The sequence goes on from VFXK01000001.1 coordinate 28,733, forward strand.
ATACGTCTCACGTGTGATGTAAAACTTGTTGTATGTATCTGAGTTGAGGAATATCGAAACAGACGGCGTCTTTGGGGGCTTTGGCAAAGTGAGGTATGATAGATTTGATTTCTTTTGGCTTCCGTAGAACACCGTTCCGCCCCATGAAGATTTCAGGCCTTGCATCTCTGAATACTTTGAAGAGGCCACCTCATGGTCCAAGACAATATCAAGCTTGAATATTGGCCTCACAATTTCTGGGGGAATTTTGATGAGCTCAGGAGGCTGCAGGGCGGATGTCGAGTTTGACGAGTACGTGGATGCAGAGGAGCTGCCTGCGCGATCAGAGAGGGACGAATCTGAATCTGACGTAATCGAGGATTCCGTTGAGTGATCATTGGCCGATTCAGGAGTAGACTGGAGCGATGCGAGACTAGGGCTTGAGGATACTGCTTTCATCGAGAGCGCGGTGGACAAGGAAGTCATGGACTTTGAGAAGGGCCGTCCTCTGCCTAGCACACCGGTTTCGCTCCTGCCGCTAATCTTTTTCGGCGGCACCATGGTCAAGGCATCATTGTCGCTGGGATCTTCAGCTGATAGCAGCTTAAAAAAGCGGCTCAAGGAGTCAATAATCGAATGATTGTCAGCCAAATCTTGCTGTGAAGCAGAATTTGAGCCGCCCGCGACACCTACCCCTGGCGAGCTGGGCAACGAAGTACATGTGTAGACCGCTTCATCAAAGATCTCGAATGGATGAGTCTTGCGAAGATCACTAGACTTTGAAAGCGCTGCCACGGACATGAGAGATGAAATCTCATCCGTGTAAGAGAACTTAGAATTAACAGGAACAATTCCGAACTTGCGGTTGACGATCGGCAGGTCGGGTGAAAAATCCAACAAAGACAAGGACGGTTCCAACTGTTCCCTAGCCAAGACTTTGCATAAGCTTTCAAACATGGTGTCAGTCTTCTGTTTGATTTTTCGCGTCGTTTGTATTGAGCAGGAAGTTACGAAATTGTTGACACCAACGACTCGCCAAACAAGAAGGCGAAGATAGTGAGATCTCACCAAGGGATTCCAATGAGTGAAAAAAATCAGCCACACCTTGCCGGACGTTAGCCAGCTGGAGAAATTTGCTTTTAAACTTTCAGTAGGATCTTTGAGCCAGGCGCGTGACTTCGCGGGTTCTCCTTCAAGTAGTAAACTGGGGATCTTGTCCCACACATTGAACAAGAACGCGAAGTTCCGTGTGATGATCTGAACGTGGTAGGTGCTTGTCAACATAAGGTGATTGCAATTGAGCCAGAATTCCCAGTCCATGTCTGAGGCATCGAATACGTGAATGGAGTATTCATAAACCAAATTGAGCAAGAGACTCGTCTTGTTGACATCATACAATTCAATGAACCTGGCAACACTCGCCAAAAGCAGGTCAACGAGCTTCGTGATCTGACCGGCGAAAGAGATCAGCGAGTAGCTGATGTCACGTATGCTGCGAAATAATTTGGTAATGGACGTGTAATTGCTGTCTGTTTGCTTGTAAGGAAGGCTGGAAGGCGGCAAACCAGATCCCAATGTGCTCTCTTTCCCATTTACTGACCTTTGAGTCATCTGAGGCAATTGCTTGTTACCGGAGCCCACGTTCGCCGGTGCTTTGGCAAACAGAATGCGGTTCACTGATACTGTGATTATTTGATAGATATACGATGCGATAACGCGGACACCGGGGAAAGCCGTAGCAGAAACGGCCGGGGCGTTCTCGACAAACGTGTTGACAATGTTGATGTAATGGCGGAAGAACGAGTTAAAAATATCGCTGTCGGTAGAGCACCAGCGTCGGACCCAGGGTCCCGAAGGATCGCGAATGCCACGCACTGGGTGTTTTGGCGGCACCACGCAGTTGATGGCACCACGTTTAACACGCTCGAGCTTCTCGAGGCCTTTGTAGTCAACCAAATGTGACACGTTCCGAGGAAAAAGCGCTGCGGCCCCGGCTCTTGCGTCTTGCGTGAGCGGTTGGAATGCCAGTGCCAGCCGATCTAATGTCTTTTGCTTCACATTTAAAAGAAAAAGTAGCGCGTTGCATACACCAGGGAGGTGAAAGAAAGAGTAGGCAAAAACCTTGCCCACGAACGCAGACACAGAGATTGGCACAACTTTGAAAGACAATAGCCGTACGATGGAGAAATCGAGCGTTTCGGAGAGACACAGCATGTAAGTAGACGAGGCCTGCGCGTCGGCGTGAAACCATTCTGCGCGGGCGAAAATGCGTGACACGCACTCCAAGTAGGCATTGCGGTCGGTAGCAGACACTTGCAGAGCCCCGGTTGCGTTTAAGCACGCAAGAAGCAGTCTCCACCAAAGACCCAACACGGATGTCGAAATGCTTGCGAAACTGATGTAAATCTTTGAGTCCATGTCGAAAACGGTGTGCAATGGCTGCAGCTGCCGAAGGAAGGGGAGCATAACAGTGCGGAGAATATTTGTCTTTGTGACGCCATTCAGCTTGCCATCAAATTTTCCTAGCGCCATTTCGAGCCGCTTGAACAGCTTGAGCAATGACTTGATGAGCTTATCCCGCTGCGTGCCCTGTTTCTGCATGGGATAACTTGACAACGAGTTGGTGACTGGCAGGAATGCTTTTGGTGGAGTTTTTCGTGGCAGCAGTGGTCCCAGGGGCATCTTTGCAGCCGTGCCCGACACATCATGGCCCCGTGTCAGCTTTCCTAGGGATTTGGGGGCCTTGAGTATGGACATGTGCGCAGTGCTTGTGTTTGTGTGAGACTGTGCTATATTCTATTGATTGAGTGACGAGTGCATGGAGTGAAGTGGCACAAAGAATTGTGTAGATTTTCGGATGATTGTAATGACGTAAGTCAATGATTCTCTGATAAGTATGAATTGAGTTTCAAATTGTTGCGAGCCAACTTGACAGATTGAGTATTCTATTTTTGGCTGAATGAATAGAGCTCGGCTCAAATGGAATAGCGAAGGAAGATGAGCAGGTAGAATAAACGGGGCTGAGCGGGTGGGAAGACGGGTGTCCCAGAGTCAGACTTGAAAACGAGGTTGAAGGTTTAGCACAAGACAGGTGAAAATGAGTGGAGTTAGTTAGAAAAGTAGAGGGTAAGTGTTAGCACGCCCATCTGACACACATGCAGACGAAGCCTTGTTTTCTCTCAATGCGAGGTACATAATAATGCCCTGAGTCATATGTAGGATACTGCAGTGAAGCATAGCAATCAGGACAACTGATTGAGAATCATTGTGGATGAGCACTTTACAGGTGCGAGAGAGATAAATTGAAAATATTCTGCCCAAATCAAACTTTGTTTTCTTGTTTGTGACTACTGTGTTCACTCAAGAAATAGAAATTCAGGCAATCGGGAAATGTGATGCGCATTCGAATCTGCAATTGAATATGCGGCCACATCCGAGACACCGATTCCACTCGTAGCAGCTGTGCATTCTTTTGCGGTCTCACCCCGTGCCGGCCGGCGTCTTGCCTCGATCCCGAAATGTTGGTGAAAGCGACCAAAATTCCGTCTTCTTTACATTACCACCATTGTTTTCCCACGGCTATGGAAAGAGAATATTCGCTTGAGCTTTAGATTAAAATACGAGCATCACTCATTGTGTAATATCTATAGCGCACAGGACATTCTTGCTTGCGAACAATTTTCTTCTCTTCGATGGCGCGTTTCCACATATTTTCACGTCAAAATATCTACGCGGGCTCCACTGCCCGTGTCCAGTCTCCCACCGCACACGCCAAGCTTATTCATGAGCATGCAAGCTTTTGTAGATCTACAAAAATTCCGTCACACGAAGGTCAAATGATGCAGATTGTTTCAAATTTTGAATGAACGGTCAGATTAAAAATCTAGCCAGACAACGCTTTGTGAAGGTCGTATTTTGTAGATGTGAATTTATAACGGGGGTGGTCTTATATACATGCAATTGTCGGAGCGGTCCGGGGCGGGGCTTCTTATATTTCGCTCGCACTCCGTGTCCGCGTCCACTGGACGCACTGTGACGTGCGCGCATCTTGCTACTGATCAGATATTCAGTGGGCGAGCCATGAGTTTTCACGAAAGAGTACAGAAAGCCCACTCAATCAGTCTTCTCTTCGACCTTCTCCACGATCTTTTGTTCGTCCTCCTGTTCGCTCTTCACCTTGTCTAATTGCTCCTTATATCTGCTGGTGACGGCCTTCATCACCTCTGCAGTTCTCTTATACTTCTCGATTTCATTTGCTTTCTGCTCCAACTCTTTCTTCAAAGCATTTTCGCTTTCCTCGCGCGTCTTGATTTCGCTCAATTGCTGTCTCAAACGCTCAGACTCTCGTCTTGAAGCTTCGAGCTCACTTTCCAACTCGGCTACTCCTGTAGAGCTATGTTCTTTCTCCTTCTTGTGCTCAGCTTCAACAGCTTTGCTATCTATCGCCTCGGCCCACCTCTCGAGGTCTTGTGATCTTTCCTTCAAATTCTTCTTCAATTGTTTGATGGCCTCGTCGTATTTTACCTGGAGCTCCGCGGTGTCTTTTCTGGCCACTTCCGCCTCACAGTCAAGTGCCTTAACTTGGCCACGGAAAACACCAACATCTGTTTTCGTCTCATCTAAAGATGTCTTCACCTCATTGTACTTTTTCTCCAATGCACTGAGGGAAGCCTCCGACTTTTCGAGCTTGCTAAGGTCGGCAGAAGCCTTCGTTTTGAGAGTTTCATGTGATTCCTGGATGGTGACGAGGTCCTTTTTCAAACTCTCGATCTGCTGTTCTTTTTCTTCCACATTGAAGCTTTCCAACGTCTTAGTTTTGTCTTCGAGAGAAGCTTCGAGCTTTGAAATCTCCTCTTTGAGCTTCTCTTTCTCGGACTTGAGCGTGTTGACCTCAGTCAGCTTTAACTCAGCGGCGCTCTGTGCTGTTTGAATGGCTTCGTCCTTCTCATTCAACTGGTCTTCAAACTTTTTGATAGCCTGGTTCTTTTCCTTTGCTTGGGTCTCCCACTCTTTGATCTTCTCATCCTTCAACTCGATCTGGCCCTCAAGGAAATTCACCTGCTCTCTTGCCTCGTCTCTTGCATCCTCTATCTTCTTTTTCTCCTTTTCCCCTTCATTAATTGAGCTCTCAAGCTTCCTGATAGTCTCGGCGGCATTCTTGCCGGAACCCACGAGCTTGGCAATTTCCTCCTCTTTGCTATCCTTCGAAACTTCTAAGCTCTTGATTTGTTCATCTTTCGCCTCGAGGGAACTTTGAAGAGAAGAGATCTTTTTATCTTTTTCTACCCCTTTGTTCTTGAGGGACTCTAATTCTGACTTGGCGGTTTTCAAATCCTCTTCCAAGTTTTTGATCATGTTGTCCTTCTCGACACATTTCTCCATCAATTTGCCGAAGCTCTGAGTCTTTTCCTCGGCAACATCTTTGAAGGATTTTATCTGCTCGTTAGCCTTCGAAAGAGCACTTTCGAATTCATGCTTCAGCTTTTCAATTAGGCCTTCGAGCTCTTTCGCCGAATTTGACTGCTGCGAAATTTTCATATCTTTTTCAGCCACAATTTTAGACAACTCGGTGTTGTACTTGAACTCGTAGTCTTGCTTGCATTGCGCAACCTTTTCCTCCGCCAAAGTTAATTCTCTCTTCAATGCTTCGGAGTTTTTGGCGCCCTCAGCGAGCTTTTCATTCAAGCAGGCCCTTTCCTTGGAGAGTTTAGTCACCTCACTTTGCAACTGCAGAATCTCGCTTGACAACTTGCCATTTTCACTTGTCAATCTGGTCAAGTCGGCATCCCCCTTTCGAACGAGATCAATCTGCTCCTTCAAAGACTTCTCGTGCAATGCCAAGTCAGACTTGGTTTGTTTGTCAAACTGTTCTTTCTTCTCCTTTAATTCCTGCTCGAGTTGTTCAATTCTTTGGCGAAGCTTGCTGGAGATTGTTGCTAATTCAGCTGACTTATCCTGCAACAATCTATAGGTGACTGCAGTACCAAGTACACCCGTTGCAGCGAGTAATTCTCCATATACCATTTTGATCTTCTTTTCGGGAATTGGTAGGAAGTTTTGTGATAGGTGTGCGTGCTTCAACTAGATTTTTCCACTCTATCTGGTTGCGCAGAGCTGCCACCGTGTCGCTGCTGCATTGACGCGAGACTCATGTAGACATTGTCGGCCCTTGCTAGAATCTTCTATGAATTGTGAGACATTTTTTTAGTTGTGTTTTGCTTGAGATTTTCGATCAAGGACCGAAAGTCCAGAATAGCTTATATGCCTCTTCATGAAACCATGTATGTACTAAACCATGTATTCTAGCCAGCTTCGCTATCATGCACTTGAGTCAAACATTTCGTCGTGACAGCCTACGATAGTTGAGTTATTTGCCATCGCCGCAATGGCTGTACTTGGCCTGACTTCTGTTGCAAATCTGAAAACAGCAAGAACAGCAAGGCAAACCTATCCGCTAACTTGCGCCGTCCTTGGAGAAAAGTCTTCCTAAAATGCTGAACAAACCAATCTGATATCTTCAAATTTTCCGGTGATGCGCAAGCGGCGTAACTATGAGTTTGTCTTGGCCATTTTCATTATATTGCTACTGACGGTAATCAGAGCACTGTGGATGGGTGTAAACTCGAACAGTTTTATTCAGCTGAGTTGCAAACAGCTATATGATCGTATAAACAGTACCACTAGCGTTTTTTCCACAAGAACAATTCTTGTTTGACTACTTGCCATCATGCGAGTCCAAATAAAGTGTGAAAAACAGATTGATAAAAGACCGCGTAGGTGCAGAAGCGTTTTTCGAACGAGACTTTTGTGGTCTCATTGTTGATTCATTAAGAAGGCGGAATTCAGTTTCCTCCTTTGGGGTGCGGGTCATACAGCTTTTCGTTGTCGGAGCCATGAGCGACACACACACACACACGGGCTTTACATAATACTCAAGAAGCTTTAGATGCTTGCGCCTTTCCTGGAACAAAAGGCGCAAGCGTCTAGCGAAAAATTCGTGTCAATTATTGACGGCCCTACTCCAAGCTGCCTCGCACAAAAGTGATATTGCCTATTGTCAAGTGACGTGCTAATTACATTCTTATCCAGCGCTTATATCTTGCGATTTTTATTGATACAGCGGGAGCCAATTTAAACGTTTTTCGAATGGAATGTGTCAAGCAAAATGAAGTGCAGAGTTGGTCTCGACAATAGCTTACTATGTCTACGTTGTAACTTGTCACACCGCCCCCAACAGACTGCGGGTCTACACCCGTGCCTCCCCGAATCAGGGCGTGCTATCAATCGCACACGATCATGCCCGATTCCCCACCTTACCCAACCACTAATTGCAAATTTCACAGTTTACGCCCAAGCACAAACCAGCGAAAAAGATGGACATCATACATTCACTGGTTCACCTGAGCAGGTCCCGCTCGAGATCGCGAACCAGAAATTCAACAGCCAACTCTCGCTCCACTTCTTCCTCCAGGCGACCATCCTTGAGTGGTTCTAAGCGCTCACTCTCCTCAAGCTCCATCAACCGCTTAGTGATCACGCCCACGCCAATTGACTCTGCCAGCGAAAAAACAGTACCCACAATCAGTTTGAATTTGGATAACTCCTTGCCTCTCGACTTTTTCAAGCAGGAATTGATCGGTCTTATTCGTGCCTTGAAAATCTCAAAATGGCGCAAAGTGCACCTTTCGCCCGAAAACATCGTAATCTCTCGGATTCTGGGAGCATTGACAAATTCCATATATAAGATTGAGTACAAAGACGCCGAATCGCATGTGCAACCACCTCTGTTGCTTTTACGGGTGTACGGTAAGAATGTAGATAATCTCATTGACCGAGACTCTGAGTTGGAAACATTGATAAAACTTTCGGCCAACAGGATTGGCCCAAAGCTTTTGGGTATCTTTGGGAATGGTCGCTTCGAGCAGTTTCTTGAGGGTTTTGTCACATTAGGGAAGGAGGAGATTAGGGATCCGGTGATTTCTCAGATCCTTGGGCGCAGAATGAAGGATTTGCATTACAATATCAAGCTAGACGAGAACGATCGGAAGTTGGAATTCCCACAGGCATGGTTGCAGATCATGAAATGGCTTACGCTTTTCGAGCAATCTATGCTTCAGTCGATACCAGAAAAAACCATCGAGGAGACCTTGCTAATGCCTTGGTCCAAATTCCGGTCCTTGGTATTTACTTATAGAGACTGGCTCTTTTCCAAGTACGAAGCAGATTCTTTCTCCGACAATTACTGCTTTTGTCACAATGATACACAATACGGCAATTTACTCATCAAGAGCACGTTCGATCCCAAGGAAGTGGTTCAAACGGACCCTGAATCATCTGCACTTAGCACGAGCAACAAGAAAGATGCAGACTTGGCAGTCATTGACTTTGAGTACTCAGGAGCAAATTTTCCGGCATTCGATATTGCTGATCATTTCTCTGAGTGGATGTCAGATTATCATGACGAAAAACAGCCTTACTATATTCATGAAGACAAATATCCGTCTCAGTCAGAGCAATTAAATTTACTCAAGTCGTATGTGGAATATAACTTTCAGTTTCCCTCATCAAACTTGAAAACGAAGTCTCACTTTGATGCAAGAAAAGACGGCATTGATGTCTTGACCGAGTATGAAATGAAAAAGTTGTATAATGAGATTGTGTATTGGCGTGCAACTGTTCAAATGTTTTGGCTTGTGTGGGGTCTCATTCAAAGCGGACCTTCCAAGGACCCGATGGACGATATCATGACGGCTTCATCGGAACAAGGTGTGGCAGGGAAGTACGAATATTCCACCGGAATTGAGTCTTTGAATATCGCTCCGGATTCTAGCGCTCCAGAAGAAGAAGCCATTACTTCCACCGATGACGACTTCGACTACCTTAAGTACTCGCAACAAAAGGCGTCACTTATTGCCGGTGATTTGATTTCGTTCGGGCTATTGCATATTTCAGATATTGCTCACGAGAATCATAACATCATCAAGTTTTTGGATACGAAGACGTTCGATATTTGATTCTCGTGTTCCTGTGAACATCAAGGCACGCCGAGTTGTATAGCTTTCGCATAATTAATCTGGATACCATTCATTAAACCACAGCAAACGCCCCCAGAAAGAGTCTTACTGGAATTTCATTTCTATAAACAGCGGCGAACTTGACCAGTAGTTTCACATAAGTAGGCTTTTGCCGCTCAGTATTCGACTGATTCTTTTCTCCCGCTCACGTTGATCTGAGGTGTTAGATGTCTTTTATTTTTTATTTTTTTTTTGGCTTGATGTCAAAAGTGCCTAAACATCTGATCACACCTTAACTTTGAACGTTTAGCTTAATGCATCGTGCTGACCTACGATAGTAACAGTCTCAAGTCAATCAAAAGAAGAAGCACTGATTTAGCCAAATGGTTGTTTTCAATATTGATGGCTGGACTGAGTGTTCGAAAATTCAGTAGGTTTGTGACTTTCGCAATTTATTGAGAAACCAAATCGCTCATCAAAAATCGCATATGACACCAAAGTTCACAAGAGCATGGCGAGATACCCTCATTGCATCTAATAGCTCTAAGTTAAGAAACTACGCAATTTTAAGAGATGTAACCTAGAGACCAAGTAGAATAGTATAAAATTGAAAAGACCATAAAGTTGTTGGTTCGCAACCGTGCGCGCGCACGTTAGGTTGTAAGCGTGCCAAAGCATGCATTAAACCGCGATAAGATCCACCGGCGCTGCGGGTATAGTTCAGACTTCAATATTCAACTGGCCGCGAATAAGAAGCTCGTTATGCTTTCGTATAGAACAGTCGGATACAACGGCTACGGTGTGGGATACTCACCTTTCTTTGACAACAAATTGGCCGTGGCAACCGCAGCCAACTATGGGCTAGTAGGCAACGGAAAGTTATTTATATTAGGGATCGACAGCACGGGCCAGATCCGAAAAGATATTGCATGGGAAACACAGGATGGGCTATTTGATCTAGCATGGAGCGAAATTCATGAAAACCAGGTCGCCACCGCGTCGGGAGATGGTTCAGTCAAGCTTTTTGACTTGACTGTGCCTCAATTCCCGGTCATGAATTACAAGGAGCACCAACGTGAGGTTTTTTCGGTCAATTGGAATCTCGTGGATAAGGTGAATTTTGTCACACTGTCATGGGATGGAACAATAAAGGTGTGGACGCCAAACCGACAACAATCACTCCTAACGTTGAGTCCGGAAGTTGACTACACTACAATTGCATCGAATGTGGCGACGACGGCCAAGCCAACTGTTCCAATCTCGCATACGAGCCCACCAGGCCAGGTTGACACCACTAAATGCATATACAATGCGGCGTTTTCCCCACACTCTCCGCTGACAGTCATAAGTTGCACCGGGGCGTCTCATGTGCACATTTGGGATATTCGTGCACCAAAACCGCTTCAGCTTGACTTCGTCGCACATGGTGGTCTCGAGTGCTTGTCGTGCGACTGGAATAAGTACAAGCCCACGGTGATTGCTTCTGCAGGCACAGACAAAGCCGTGCGAGTATGGGACCTTCGTATGATCACTAAGATAGACCTGCCCAACCTGCATCTGCCGTTGCCAGCTTATCACATGCGTGGGCCTACGCCTTTGAACGAGCTTTTGGGACACGAATTTGCCGTGAGGAAAGTGACATGGTCACCACATAGCGGGAAGGAACTTCTCAGTGCCTCATACGATATGTCTGCACGTGTTTGGAATGACCAGTCCGACGAGCGGGCGAGGTTTCTCAATAGTAAGGCCAGCGGATGCAAGGGAGTAATGAGGAAACATCGTGAGTTTGTAATTGGGTGTGATTACAGCCTTTGGGGCGAACCCGGCTGGGCAGCCACGACGGGATGGGATGAAATGGTCTACGTGTGGGATACCAAGAGAATTTGAGGGGGATTATCGCACATCACAAACAATGATTGCAATTTTATTTATTACAGAAGACTCAGCATTTTGCGCCACGCGCACCCGTTTTCCTCTGGGATGCTCGGGCCAAAATGCGCGTGCGTGAGTATTTAGAGTTTCTCCCGATGCGGAAGTCTTGTAGTTTTGGGAGAGCTGACTTCAACGCAACACCGGAACATAAAAGTTAATTAATGATCAACCTTGTTCATCGATCTTCTTATCACTGATTCAAAGATCCTGTCTCACACAGGTAAACCCATAACTTGAGAATATCGCCTTCAACCCAAAACTTCGCGATCTCATGGATTCAGGTCTTATCGTCTTCTCGCTAGAGTATACGTGCCTAGTGAACTCAGATCGAGGCATTTTCGAGTCAAACATTGGGCTCTGGAAAAACCAATTGGAGTGGTCGAGTGCGCTCATTCCATATAATGTTCTAGATCGACATTCACAAAAAAGCATCAGGGTGATGGATAATATGAGCGAGATAAGGCGAACGGCACAGATGTTGAACCACAATGGCATATCAGACGCCAATCACATAAAGTTGATTGAACCGCAACTCGGCAATCAACTCATTACAATCAGTATAAATGGAAGTGACACGTTTGTGAACAACTCAAAATCAGAGATTTTGAAGGCTTTCAAAAGAGTCAGCTACGCTAAACTTGATTTAGCTCGAGCAGATTTTGAAAAAATCACCCCAGAATTCTTGCAGCTGCTTGATTCGGCAGCTTTGCGCTTTGGAGTTGAAATCTTGATTTCAGACTATGATTCGAACTTTCATGGGTTTTCTGCCAAATCACACAGCGTGTTCATTTACCTTTTAGGAGACATCAACCAAATTAAACGCGCTGAGATACACGTCAGTGTACTTGTGGACACTCTTTTGAACAGGCATTTTGTCGATCGTCTACAAATTTCAATGTCAACGCTCCCGAGCTTGGGTGGGTTTGGGATGTCTAATCTAGTTGAGCTTATGCGAGAGCTGAATGTCAAAGTTCATCTTCCCTATTTTGCAGATCAAATTTCGGCATGTCAAAAGGCCAAGGAGAGCAAAATGATGTCGATTTGGTTGACAAGTAAGCGGATGTCAGGGATTTCTTTCGCAAAAGAAGCATTGTTGGACTTGCACCTCATACGTGAGCCACCTTCGGATCGAGAATCTGGATTGTTTACTCAAGAGGTGGAGGTCAGCAAAGCCAAATTCGAATTGATCGCTCTATACAATCAGCAAAACATTCATTCCATCATGCTAAAACATGATACCTGCGCTCGCAAGGCCCTTTATCGTGGGTCTCAGACACAGACAATCATTGTACAGGGTCAAACTGCCACATCCGTGCAGGCGGCCGCCACAGACTTGAATGCCTTAAGTTGTCTCTTTTACCAGTTGGACATCAAATTTACACGAAGGCCTTCCATGCCAGACTTGGAGCTTTATTTGATCAGCTTAGTCAACTTCAGAAAGACATGTGTTCTCTCGTATAACGATCGAGGGATCAATCTTATCGGAAATCGCGCTGAGATTCGCGCTGTGTTGAAAGAGCTCGTCTCCGATCTTGAAAATCATCGTTTCTTTTTTAGGATGGTCAATGACAGAGAACTCGAGCTATGTGTGAAAATGGAGGTTGCTAACGACCAAAAGGAGTTCATGAGCGGCAAGAAAAATGGCAAGATCATGAAAATTTTAAGCCTGTTATGCAATGTACCTTCTATTCATTTCCAGCGGTTGAATGACTTCAACTTCACCATCTGTCTGAGAGTGCCTGTGAAGGCAGGAATCAAAAACAGACAGGTATCTACTGCTTTTAGTCTCTTGGTACGCACTATGTGTCTTCTAGAACTGGAGTTTCCGGCAGAGGTTCGTTTCAACATACCGGAGGTATTTCACAAGAGTATCATTGGGAATGCAGGATCCATCATCCAATCTATAATGAAAAAGTACAACGTGTTTATTCAATTTTCGAGAAATGAGACGACCCTTGACTCCGCTTCGCCGAATGCCAAAGACCCTATATTCTTCAACTTAAAGAGGAGGAATAATGTATTAATAAAATGCCCAATGAAGAACCTGAAAAACATCATGCTCGTGAAATACGAAATTGATCAATTGGTGCAACAATGCTGGCAAAATACGTCTTTCACTTCCAATGGGATCTCAGTTATCTACAACGGTGCCCAAGTCAGGCTTCTCAAGAGCCATTTCATTTTGCTCATTAAAAAAATGAATTTTGACTTACAATTCGTAATGGATATGGAAACAAATTTCAACGCACACGTCGACTTCCCTAAAACCGTCGGTGATTTTGAAGGCGGAAGCACTTATCTCATCAACATCAAAGGAAACGACAATAATGCTCGTTTGTGCGCGGAGAAGTTGGCTAGTCTTTTACCAAAGTCCACGATATTTGAGATTGCGTGTGGCAGCAAGGTTTTCGCGGATTGTATTGATCCACAAGATTTCAGAGAGATAATCATCTTGCCGTTTAAGCTCATACTCGAAACAGAAACGAGTGTCGAGGATTCTGTATCTACATCACCGGAGCACGGAAACATTTGCAGAATTATCTTGAGCTCGTACTCCGACAATTTCCGTGATATAGCCACATCACAATTGACAAAGTATTTGATGCTGACGAATGTTAAGGTACTTGGCAATCGAGACTTAGACTACACGCCAATTACATTTGTTGACGGCGTCATTTCGCTGACAAAGCAGAGTCCGCGCAAATTTCACTCAAGATCGCCTCACAAGTCGCCTCTGAAAGCACTTCAAGATTCCCCACAGAAAGCGTCTCAGTCACAATTATCGAGTGCTTCCAAAAACGGCTCGCCTCGGAAAACCACAAAAAGGCCTCTAAAAGTGATTACCAATCAGCACCCGGAAAATTTTACCAAGCAGGTCCCGGCTCTCACAATCACTCGTCGCGATAAAGCGCGGTCATAACTCGGCAAGTGGCGCAGGCCCCTTATTTTTCGGATTTCACAAAATGATTTTGTAGATCCTATAGGATCAAGCTGGCTAATACACGACCGAGAAATTTCTGTCCAATGAAGGACCTCAACTGCACGGAAGTTTCGGACCCGTTTGTGCCATTGACGTACATGCATATAAACAGTCGCCAAGAAATATCGAGCCGAGGCGACCCCAAATTTCAGCACGTCTTCTAGATGCAGATTATATTGCGGTGTTATATGCAGATTTCCCCAACATAATCTTTTGATGTGCCGCTGACGATGTTCCATGAACGGCCCGATTGGCATTACAAGTGTTGATTATTACCGATTAAAAATATCAGGAGCAATGTTTTGTAAACACAATACGTAGGTTTCGTGAGGAATTGATATCAATATGCATTAAGGAGTGACGAATCGTCTTAGACCAAAACTCAAAAAAAGCTCAACCGCGGCCACTGGAGTGCACCCAAGATTTGTAGCCGGTGATGTCAATACAAATACACCAGACCTGTCGCCTCGGCAACACATTTTCACCAAGCAACATGTCTTTCTCTTTCGGATTACCCGACTCTTCGTTATGGAGTATTCCAAGGTTCGATACAAGCGTCCCCCCTTCGCCCTTTCAAAATGAGAAGCTAGTCAAGATCTTTGTTGCATCCATGAAAGTTTCGACTCCATTGACAATTGCCATTCTTTACTTCACATCGGTGCATTTCATTAACCCAATTGTAGTGAGACGGCAATTGAGAAAATCCAATTTGAGTGACAAGGAGGGCGAGAAATTGAGCGATAAGGAGATGAAACGATTGAAGCCTGCGCCTTACAAGATCGCAACGTTTGGACTCTTTAAACTCTTTGTTCTTTTGCACAACATTTTCCTTTGCATCTATTCGGTATGGACTTTCCTCGGCATGTTGAACTCGTTTTCAAGAACTATCAGTCAAATCCAACTCAAGACCAATTCAGACAGCATGTTAGTCAACTTCGTTCACGCTGTATGCGATTTGGAGAGTGGAGTTTTTCAGCAGACTTCTGGAAACAAAAATTTGGCTCTCTTTGGCTGGTGGTTCTATATATCAAAGTTCTATGAGGTAATTGACACGATCATAATTTTATTGAAAGGGAGACCATCCAGTCTCTTGCAGAGTTATCATCATGCCGGAGCCATGATGTGCATGTGGAGTGGCATTAGATATCAAAGTCCACCCATTTGGATATTCGTTGTGTTCAATTCCTTCATACACTCTTTGATGTATTTTTATTTCACTTTGGCGTGCTTGAAGATCCGTGTGCCAACATTCATCAAAAGGGCTTTGACATCCATGCAGATCTCGCAGTTTGTGTTGGGCGGCTCGTTAGCCATATTCCACGCTTTTGTCTGGTACAGCGATGTGACTGGTCAAAAATTTAGCGGGTGCATCAATACCTCGGACCAAGCATTGCCGTTGTTGATCAACGTTGCATACTTGACGCCATTGACAATGTTATTCGCAGCATTTTACATCGAAAGCTATATCAAAAGAAAAGCTGCCTAAATGCATCAAAAGCGCACTAAAGACGGGATCATTTAATATAGCACTACAACACGAAATGTAGCTGATTATGCATTGTAAAATTCATGTAATTTCGCCAGTCTCTGATCGCATCAAACGACTGAATCAACAGTACCGTTGGGTTGTTTAACACTCCATACGCGGCCACATATCTATAGATCTAAATGAGCACACGCGTGCGCCAGCGCAGTTGGGGTTGCCACCAGACGTTTCATATATGATGAGACTTCTCAGTGTAGCCAGCGGAAAATAATGTGTGTTTATGAAGTGCCCAGCATAGTCTCCCAAGGCCAATTTATATCTGAGGTTGTGTCGATCGGTTTCTTCTATATTTTGCACCCACTCCCGTCCATCCACGAATGCGAAGGAAAAACGCGAATGTGGGGCAGTGCACAGCATCCCCACGAAACACGGTGAGATTCCCTGCCGACTGCATGGCGACTGTCTCCACACAATTAACAATAGTGTGCAGCAAATACGTTGACAGGTGGTGTTCTACGTAAAGACTACGCCCAAGCTTTACAATATCCACCAACGAAGCTAAAATGGCAGCTTATAAACAGCTTGATAATACCGGGAATTCCGAAGGCTCCGAGCACAGAGCAGACTGGACACAACAACCAATCACACTGCCTTTCACTTCAGATAGTGACGACAGTGAAATGGTAACTGGATCATCACATACAATACACACAGAAAGCACATTGACGCTTGCAACAGATAATCGAAACAACCCTTTTGTCGAGCCAATCATGGGATATCCCAATGCTGTCCCTGACACATCCTCGAAGGACGACGATTTCGCAGACTGGAATATCATGGACCACACAGAGAGCGCCCGCCTTCGGCAATCATCTGAAATTGCTGGCAGCCACAAAGACAGCTTTGGGAATGCTTACGATCATGTTAATTTTAACGCCAGAATTTACACGAGTAAGCGGAAGTTTAAGGGACAAAGATTGGTGTATTTCACGTCAGCATTTGTATCTTTGTTTGTGTCTCTATTTGGTTACGAACAAGGAGTCTGTTCTGGGATCTTAACTTTTGTTACGTTTCAAGAGTATTTTCATAACCCATCGGCTACCGAGATTGGTCTTGTGATATCCATTTTAGAGATCGGCGCCATGATTTCGTCTTTGCTAGTCTCACTGATCCTGGAGAATATTGGCCGGAAAAGAACGATACTTTTGGGAACGATTGTCTTTATTGTCGGCGGGACACTTCAGACGTTTGCTGCAAATCTTTGGGTCTTTGGCATAGGGCGAGTTTTCAGTGGTTTCGGCGTGGGCGTTTTGTCCACAGTAGTTCCACTGTACCAATGCGAAATCTCCCCAGTTGAGGAAAGAGGTAAACTTGTCTGCGGCGAGTTCACAGGAAACATAAGCGGATACTTTTTGAGTGTTTGGGTGGACTACTTTTGCTACTTCATTCAGGACGTCGGCGACGCCAGAAAAAACCCTCATCTGTTCGCAGCAAATCTTTCGTGGCGATTGCCTTTGTTCATACAGGTGATTCTAGCTGCATTACTACTCGTGGGAGGAGTTTTTGTTGTGGAAAGTCCACGTTGGCTTTTGGACGTTGATGACGATGAACGTGGGTTTCACGTGCTTTGTCTCTTATACCACGACGATCCAGACGAGGAGAAAGCCGAGAACGAATTTTTCTTGATCAAAAATTCTATCTTAAACGAGAGGATAAAAACACCCAAGCGTGAAAGATCATGGAGGCACCTTTTCCGCAACTACAGGCTTCGTATATTTATTGCATGCTCGGCCTTGGCTTTCGCACAGCTCAACGGCATCAACATCATATCATACTATGCACCTATGGTATTCGAGCAAGCTGGCTTCACTGACAGCAAAGCTCTTTTGATGACGGGTATAAATGCTTTTATTTATCTTCTCAGCACCATTCCTCCTTGGTTCTTGGTTGATAAATGGGGAAGGAAACCTATTTTGATTAGCGGCGGCCTTTCGATGGGCATTTGCTTGTTATCAATCGCGTTCGTCATGTACATCAATGTTGCTTCGACACCGCTGCTCGTGGCTTTCTTGGTGATTATTTATAATGCCTCCTTCGGCTTCAGCTGGGGTCCCGTTGGTTTCCTTGTGCCCCCCGAGGTGTACCCTTTGGCGGTCAGATCGAAGGGCGTTTCGCTTTCTACGGCTTCCAACTGGCTTGCAAACTACATTGTTGGTCAGCTCACGCCCGTATTACAGGAGCGTATAGGCTGGGTCATGTACTTGCTTCCTGCCACAAGCTGCATTATATCTGTCATTACCGTGATCACCGTATATCCAGAGACAAAAGGCGTTGAGCTTGAGAATATAGACAGATTATTTGAAGATCACAAGGCAGGGCCTCCTTCAACAAGCTATAGCCAGCTTGCCGCCCAAGAAATGGAACTTGACAATTTTGATTACGAAATGAGCGCTGTTTCCAAATAGCCTTTCGGATTTAAGACACAACACACAGTGTGGCTCGCGCGCAAGGAGTAGCACCGCATTCAACATCCAATTTGAGCGCGTACAATTATGACCGCTTATGAGCAATCCGGGGCCACATTTCTTCGTTGCGCAATCTTGATTGCTCTGTGCACTCTTTCCTCTCAAAGCGTCCTGCAAACTTTTGCGGAGCCTCAACGGTGGGAGGCGCATCGCGACAAGTAAGGAACCATAACTCGAGACATCGAGAATCCTCTCTCTGTCTACAAGAGACATTCTGTTCTCTTCCCGAGGTCCAAAGCTTATACACGATGAAAACAAAAGACGTCATATAGAGTGTTTATGAATGTTTGCCCTGACTAGATTGCTAATCGGGCTGCAATGAGGCTGCAATTTTTTTAGGCAGACCCGTGCCGCGAAGCAATTTCCGGAATGCTTGACTTTTTTCGGCGCTCGCGCACATTGACGGAATAGAGATAAGCCTTCGCTCCACACGGCAACCCGATGGCCCGCGGGCCTGTGCATAATTCATAACGGCACACATGCGACCATTTGGCTCACCGAGTGCTTTGAGGTGGTGAGTTGCTATGTAAGAATCGTTGGCTGAATTTTCAACTTCAATACTTCTTAAAAGATCCTTCGTTCAATATTTACTCACTCTCCCTTTGAGAACACTCTTGCCACGACAGAGGCTTCAGTACTTCAAGCATATGACACCATACTGACGAAGCTCAATCACGAAGCCTGATCATATAGCTGTTGCTTCGTTTAGTCTCAGCATCATACATAAAAGAATTAGGCCTCGACACAGAGACCACTTGGTAAGGTCGCTTATAAATAAACAACTGATTCCAGGGAAAACACAATTTGATGTCATCACCTTTGAACATAATGAAGGCTACAAAAAAGCTACGAGACTCAAACATCAAAGCGGGCCGAAGACCTCCCCGCATGAGATCGCCTCCGCATCCGCTTGACGCTTCCGACAATGAGGACCATTCATCCGACTCTGAAGCTGACAGCGTTCTTGATACTTCGTACAGCGAGTCCATATCGTCAGCAGCTACAAGTGATACCTCGTGCGCGTGTACCACTTTGTCAAACGATTGCATCCGGAACCCGATAGCTTGCAGACAGAGTGCGCTTCTGTCGACGGTACTAGTATCTTCAATTGCTGCCGTATCGTTGAAGCCACTGCTCGAAAGGCTGTTGTCTTCTATCAAGCTAGCAGATCTTCTCAAATACTCCCGGGCTTCACAGACAGAACTGGCGAACACACCGCTTAGGTATAGATTGTCCTACAAATTTCCGAAGGTTTCGAATTTGAGTGTTTGGCAGGCATTTCTGGCCTTATTCGTCAACTATCCACTTCGCTCTGGTAGCCAAGAGGATATCACGGGTACATTTCCAGGAAATGACTCAATGCAGACAGCTTACTCAGATTCTATTGATGAGAAGACTTACAAAGAGCTTGAAACTTTTGCCGCAAGCGATATGGAAACAACTCAAACAAATCCAAGCAGGGCAAAGGCCAGAAACCGAGAGTTCCGCATGAATTGTAACTTTCTAAAACGCTACGCGCTTGACTGCAGCGCAAGAGTCAACAAGGTTCTACCAACAGATCCAGAAGACGTGGAACTTTTAGTCTGCCACCCTTTGTTAAGACTGTTCGATGCAAAACATGGTCTCAATAGGATCTCTGAAATGTCAAGGGACAAATTGTGGGACTCCGTTGTCTTGCCTCCACGCACTGACTCGTGCCCGAGAACAACTATCAACCCAGATACCTACATTTGTTTGAATAACGAAAGTAGAAAAACCTCCATAGTGTCAAAAATAGGCAGAAATGTGCCATGGGCAGCACACAGATACTTCATGAAGCCCGCGGGTAGGCTTGTGACATCTGCTTGCTTAGGGAACGGCTCATCGCCCACGTTGGGTAAGACTTACTCACAATATACGGTGAAAGGTTGGCAAAATGAGCGGTGGATGCCGGTCTCATTCTAGGTTCAGGCATATTGGACGAGAATTTCATCTCCACAATGCAATCTAAGAGCTAAGCGAAATTCGTATATAACATAGGTTCATCCGCTCCACAAACTCGCTGCGCGAGTGTGAGAGATAAATAATGGTCATAAAATCATGAATTGCATTTGCAAAGTGATAGGAAGTATATCAGTAGGTCAGGACTCATTTTGACACGTATGATCTGTTCACACGAGGCCTATTGTTACCATGACACCGAAACGGCTGCAAATGGGGAGAAATGACAGTCACCGCCATCACGTGATAAAGAGAATCTCAATCAGCGCGGTTTGCGTGTGCACAGAGGGAGATGCAGATGTAGTGCCCACATCCGTACATTCATACCAGAGTGCGCGAGCAGTGTGAAGAAAAAAAAACTGGCGAAGACTTGCGTTCGGATATCCCCTGTTTCCTCGCTAACGACACATCAAAATGGCTCCAAAAGGAAAGAAGGTCGCTCCAGCCCCATTGGCTGCCAAGTCTGACTCCTCCAAGACTCCAGAGAACCCATTGTTCGAGACTACCCCTAAGAACTACGGTATTGGCCAGAGCATTCAGCCAAAGAGAAACTTGACCAGATTTGTGAAATGGCCTCAATATGTCAGATTGCAGAGACAGAAGAAGATCTTGAACATGAGATTGAAGGTCCCACCTGCAATTGCTCAGTTCCAGAACACCTTGGACAAGAACACCGCCACCCAGACTTTCAAGTTGTTCAACAAGTACAGACCTGAGACCTCTGCCGAGAAGAAGGACAGATTGACCAAGGAGGCTGCCGCTATTGCCGAGGGTAAGAAGGCATTCGATGTCTCTTCTAAGCCAGTTGTTGTCAAGTACGGTTTGAACCACGTTGTCTCTCTTATCGAGAACAAGAAGGCCAAGTTGGTTTTGATCGCCAACGACGTCGACCCAATTGAGTTGGTCATCTTCTTGCCAGCTTTGTGCAGAAAGATGGGTGTCCCATACGCCATTGTCAAGGGCAAGGCTAGATTGGGAACCTTGGTTCACAAGAAGACTTCTTCCGTTGCTGCCTTGACCGAGGTCGCCGCTGCTGACGAGGCTGACTTGGCCAAGTTGATCTCCACCATCAACGCCAACTTCATTGAGAAGTACGAGGACTCCAGAAAGCACTGGGGTGGTGGTATCATGGGCAAGAAGCACAACGACAAGGCCATCAAGAAGGCCAAGCAGATGGACGTTGTCGACGTTCCTGCTGCTGCTCCTGCTGCTTCTTCTTAAGCATGTAACCTAAAATTTTAATATAGTTGTTGAAGCGAAATGTTTTTTAGATGTACTTTGACGTAGATTCACGGATTACATGAGGTACGGGGCGATCGTTGATGGCAACCAATCATCAGGTTTGTGTCGTTGCACGTCACACGCTCTCTACCAACCGAAGACAGTAAGATCGAGTTGAAAAGAGTCATGAAAGGCATTCGCTACTCGGTAGGAATGTCAAGTCCTTAAGCTTTGCACAGTTGCCTAATAGAACCCGATCGCGGAGAGGAGGGTATAGCCAAGTGAATGCGCATGCCACGCGTTCTTTCGATCAAAACACACGGCAGGTGATGCTGTCAAGTATGGCAATAGTAAACGAAGACATTACTAAAGCTATCAATGCTGATTTTTGGCCTCTTGAGCTCACACGAGAAGTGCAGTAACAGGTTGCACCCAAAAACAATGAGCAGCCTGTCATGAGTCGTGCGCGTACCGAGATTCGCAATTTCGACCAATCGTTCGTCGCACGTTTGACAACCTGTGTGAAGGTATTTTCAGTTTTAGAGTTGATATCCGATAACCAAACGCCTTCGTTTAGCACATATATATTCAACATGTCGTTTTTGAGAGACCTTATTGAGTCGACTTTTCCAGTTGCTTTTGCAGACGAGGTATGTTAAATCAGAGAACGTCGGACTACTATCCCCGCCGCTCACGTCAAATCCAAATAGGTCCAGAGTATCAGGTATGACCAGGGCCACTAAACAATCTCCACCTGGGACGAGACAAGAGACAGCTAAAAAGCCAGTTCCCAGCATCATGATTGCCGACGCGAGCTGATTTTAATTTTGGTTAAATCACTTTCGCAATCAAAATGATGTGAGCTCCAATGGCCTCGAAGACGGATCCAAAAAGTACACCACGAGGACATAGTATTCGAGCTTCTCTTTTAAAAGTTATCATTTATCGCCGGAAGGACCCTTAAGTGAGGAAGTTCAAGATTGTGTAGCTCTGAGCAGGTCATATACTGAGAAAATTCCTATACACGATGCTCATGGAATACGAGAGTAAGCATACTAACAAAACCAGCCATCAAACACTCACGAGGAGGATTCTCTGAGTGAGTCGCCAGAGAAGTCTGAGGAGCAGTCTGAGGACGGAGAGGAAGACAAGGAAGAAGACAAAGAAGAGAAGGAGGAGAGCGAAGGTGGCGATGAAGCAGAAGACGAGGATGAGGATGAGGATGAGGATGATGAGGACGAAGACGAGGAAGACGAAGAAGAAACAAAGGATCCTCTTGATGAAATGCGTGAGGAGTGTGAGAAGTCTGAGGCCTGTCACGGTTACGTGCATCACTTTCAAGAGTGTGTCGAGAGAGTGCAGAAGGAACAAGAGGAGGAGGACTACGCACACAAGGCATACAAGGAAGATTGCGTCGAGGAGTTCTTCCACTTGCAGCATTGTATCAACGACTGCGTTGCACCAAAGTTGTTCTACAAATTAAAATAAACTGCATAATGATCACATTCAAGACTGGCGAGATAAAATAGACTTGCTAATACACAACGATAAGCGACTTGTCGCAAGGGTGCGGCTGTGAGCAGAGCCTGAATATAAAGTAGAATTTACTTCTCAACTTTGCTGATTGAGTTAATGGGTGGGCCCAACATGGTTTGTTTTACCGTCGAATTACGCTGCCGATGGAAAGACTCTTTTCAATGATATACATTGCACGCGACTAGTTCAAAATAATGAAAAGGTGACTGGAATGCCTTGAAAAGGCTTATGAATAATACGTGAAAGTACCAAATTTGTAAATCGTTAGTCACGGTGAGTCTTGCAAAAACTAATTGTTCTTCTCTCAGCTTACCCAAGCGAGTATCACCAGTCCTCAAAAATGGCTTACGCAAAGGCCGCTCCTGTGGTCATACATGGTTGCCCTGTGCTTATTTGACGAAAAAAGTGACGGAAAAAGCTCATTTTACGAAGAAAGAAATTTGAACTTTGAGACCCCTATATTCGTTTCCTGTAATCTACGAAAGAATTTACTTTCTTCCTGGATATGAGCAACCCCATCATCGACAACTGCGGGGATTAAAGCGCTCGGAATTGCGCTGATGCTGCTCTAGCCTAAGATACGCCCGTGCACCTGACCGTCACGCTATTCGCGTATTGGCAACCAAAAGCGGCGATCTTAAAGACAGCTAAGCACTCCGCGTAACAATACACTCAATTTCACACTGTCGACAAGGAAAATAATCACATATACCTTTCGACTTTACATCATTCATCAATAAGAGGCACGATTGAGCTCCAGGTTTCAATAAGCTCCTTTTTAACAACGTGCACTACGCTGATCATTGAAAGCAACCGACACCTTGCGCCCCCAATACCTAAATACTACCAGAGCAAATTATTGGTTGTCCCTCGCAAGAATTTCCTTCAACAAATCAGGTCAAATTATCATCAACTTTTTGAGTCCAAACCCTCAATTACACAAAAGCCACAATGTCTAACCCTGTGGATCCTTCCAGAGTCTACGTTGGTAATGTGAATTACAACGCCACCGAAGATGAACTCAAGGAATTCTTCCAGGATTTCAATGCGGTATCAGTCGAGATCCCATCAAAAACTATCACACGTGGCGAAAGGACCTTTGAAAGATGCCTCGGTTTTGGATTTGTCCAATTTGGAAATGAAGTTGATGCCGAGAGCGCGATCAATGAGATCAACGGCAAGAAGTTCAAGCTGAGACAAATATATGCGAAGAAAGCATTGCCTCCTGCCACTGAAGAGGAAAAGGAAAAAAAGAAAGAGCGCTTTCTTGCAAAGCAGGCGGAGTTGAAAGCAAAGAAACGAGAAGTCGAGAAGCAGGCGGCGGAATCAAAGCAGATCGCTCAAAAAGAGGAGGCTGCTCAATCATCTTCTGCTGATAATTCTGCGAGGAAGGCGTCGCGCGCAAGCAAGACACCCGATGGTAAAAAGTCCACTGATACTATTTTTGTCACGAACTTGGACTACAAGGCGAACCTGAAGTCGCTCAACGACTTATTCAAGGACTTGAGCCCCATTTGGGTCAATGTCCCCACCAAGCGCGTGCCATTCCACGTGTTGAAGAAGTTCAGTGCATCAAAGAAACCGATTTTCAACAAAGGCATCGCGTTTGTCAAGTTCGCTGATGAGGCCACGCAGTTGCGTGCTGTCAGGGAATTTAACGGTCGCGAAGTGAATGGCAAAAACATAGTTGTCGAGGTGGCCATTGACAAAACGGTGTCAAGCGACGCAGTCTCTTTGGAGTCTTCCGTGTCTTCCATGTCGCCAGAGGCAGCCACCTCTGATAATTCGAACGCTTCCAGTGTGTTTGCTGACGCTTCGCCGAATACTGCCGCACCTTCATGACCGAGGGGCATAATTCTAGCCAACTGCGCGCCTATCTGTAGGTGGAAATGTCTATCCCGTATCAGAAAGGTAAAAAAAAAGGCCGAACTGAAGTCTCCAGTAAAGACGAAAATGTAGCAGACGTGTTAGTCACAATCGTATGCACTGATAAGTGTCCGTGCGTAAACAACTCTGCGGCAGAGTCACCATGTTTTGCGGGGTATGATTACACCCCGATAAGCCAAAGACAGGGTGAGTCGACGAAAATCACTACGGCCCTTGTCTCACACGATTGTCCGTCTCGTATGGTGTTCGAGCCAGATTATCCGTTTGATAGATCGAGATTGAACTATTCTTACTACGAATGCTCATGACTTGCCTGTCGAACTAACTAAATGAACTATGACCTTGCTATCCCAATTCGTCTTTCGTCTCGTATTCAGCGCGAAGTGGAGTTATTGAAACCAGCTTCTGCGGAGCCCTAACCCTTCCCTCGCGCACGTGATCGAAGGTAGCTTTAACACCCGTACATACGATAATGAATCAACCTTCACCGGAGATGGCTCATTTGAGGTCACGTGAATGACGCACCGGAACGCGCGCCACTCCACCCTGTGAAAATTTCTCACCAACCTCTTCCAACGACCATTTCGTGAAAACCAAGTCAAAATGGGTATGTAATGAGCCCGTCTATCATGTTTTGCTGCCGGGCCCACATATGCTGCTCGAAGTCTGCGCTCTTGAGTACCCCTTCAATCCAAAATTCATAAATTGGGATCGTTGCGAATGACCCTACTCAGTGAGGGAACCTCAGAGGACCCCAACACAGTCCCCGCTATTTTTTATCAAACTGGATTTGAGCAAACTTCATGGCTCAATGTGATTTTCTGATGAAGATGAGACCTCATGCACGTGTCTCAGCGCGTTGAAATCGACATCTTTGCATGAATCATGGCATGAAAAAAGCAGCCTTTTAACGCAAGATTACTAACCAGTATAGGTAGAGTCATTCGTAACCAGAGAAAGGGTGCTGGATCCATCTTTACTGCCAACACCAGGTTGAGAAAGGGAGCCGCCAAGTTGAGAACCTTGGATTACGCTGAGCGTCATGGCTACATTCGTGGTGTTGTTAAGCAGATCATCCACGATGCGGGCAGAGGTGCTCCTTTGGCCAAGGTTTCCTTCAGAGACCCATACAGATACAAGATGAGAGAGGAGACTTTCATCGCCAATGAGGGTGTCTACACTGGCCAGTTCGTGTACTGTGGAGCCAAGGCTTCATTGAATGTCGGTAACGTCTTGCCATTAGGCTCTTGTCCCGAAGGTACTATTGTTTCCAACGTTGAGGAGAAGGTTGGTGACAGAGGTGCGTTGGGTAGAACTTCCGGTAACTACGTCATCATTATTGGACACAACCCTGACGAGGGCAAGACCAGAGTCAAGTTGCCATCTGGTGCCAAGAAGGTCATCTCTTCTGATGCCAGAGGTGTCATTGGTGTTGTCGCTGGTGGTGGTAGAATTGACAAGCCATTGTTGAAGGCCGGTAGAGCTTTCCACAAGTACAAGGTCAAGAGAAACTCGTGGCCAAGAACTAGAGGTGTGGCCATGAACCCAGTGGACCACCCTCACGGTGGTGGTAACCATCAACATATTGGTAAGGCTTCTACCATCTCCAGAAACGCTGTGCCAGGTCAAAAGGCTGGTTTGATCGCTGCCAGAAGAACCGGTTTGTTGAGAGGTACCCAGAAGACCTCGGATTAAGTTGTGCATTAATAAAGAGTACCAAAGTAAAGATGTATGAAACTGTAGATGAATGATATTAAGAAGTACAAGGCACATTACGTATAATGTGAGAGAACCTCGTAAGACGCATGCATTTCCTCATTTGGGACACGCGTATCTTTACGTCGAACTAAAACCAGTCTTCCTATAGGTTTTCATATAAAACACCTTTGACTCAAATACATGTATTCATTTTGCGATGTTTTCCTGTTACTTTGAGCACGCATCTTCAGTTAGCTGGCATATCCCGTAGTGGACACTTCGCGATTGACTGTGTCCGTGCCGTGCCGGCACACGGCGTCTAGATACTTTCCGACAAAGTACTCATTCAAAGACATTTTCTTTCAGATTTTGAGGTCTGAGTACTTGCATACCTCTTGTTCTAAAGTGACCTTATTCAGGAGTTTTCCATTCGAACGAGTTCGTTACTCTAAGTCGTATTCTAAACTCAAATTCTGGTTGTATTTATCTCGGTGGCGGCGGCAGCCCCTACTTCCTGACCTGCACAAATGACTACCCGTCTCGGCTCGCCTGAAGTTTAATTCAGCTCGGGCATATTTTCCTTGAATTCTCATCTCGTGGAGCCTATCATTGAGGGTTTTAAAGTGTCCTATAGAGCCTTCCATATAGAAAAAAAATCCAGTTTCCTTGCTCTCGGAGATACATTGCTATTGTTAATCACAAGCGTGTTGCAGCTCACAACCGAAAATACAGCTAGCCCGTATATCTTTCACAGACTGACTCAATAAAACGAACATTTGATTTTTGACCTTACAACCGGGATTTTCCACCATGTCGTGCCCCTTGTGGAATTACGATGACGTGCCCCGATGTGCACGAACTCAGGGTCTCTTTTACATCCCCTTGGCGGTCAGCGGGGTTTCTCTCGTGTATCTCGCAGCAGCCTCCGCCAAATACTATTCGAAAAAGAAAAAACCCATTGCTCTTACTGAAGAGAACAGACCTTTGCTAGCTAATCCGGACGCGTATGGAGCTATTGATTCTCATCCCAATCTGAAAACACCCCAACTTTCCTTGAAAGATCGCCATTTTGACCTTTCGCTTTTGCCGGACACTAACGAGGATGGAACGCCTCATGGTCAGGTAGAAGACGTATCTCGAGGCATTTCGGACAGAATTCGTGTTGCTGTGGAATATTGCCTTGTTATATTCCAATTAGCCATCACAATAGTCACATTGTTCGTCTCGGACTTCGAGGAAGAATGGGGGAATTTCCCCGTTTCAGTCACATTGACTTTCTATTGGGCCTACGCCTTTATGCTTTGCTCTGTAAGAGTTATCAACATATCCAAAAACCGAGTCGCTGCTCCCGCTCTTTGGGCTCACTCTACCGCGTTGTATATGTTTTATGTTCTTCCATCGCTTGTCTTTGCTCGCTCGGCATGGGCGGGCCATGTTTCATCCGAAATTGTCAGCAGATACTACCAAACGAGTTCTATCGTCACTATGATCTTGGTCTTTTTGAATATCACAGCCAGAGTCGGCGACAAGCCAGGTCGCGTTTACGTCACCTCGGACGGCGCCACACCCTCACCAGAGCGTATATCTAGCATTTGGGAATTCGCCACGTACTCGTGGATTAACCCTATGATCTGGAAGGCTTATAAGTCTCCTATGGTGAAAGACGATATATGGGGTTTACGCGAAGACGATCACGCTTTGGACGTCCTCAAAAAGTTTGAAAGTTTCAAGCTGACTGCAAGGTTCACTTTCAAATTGTTTTCTCATTTCAAGGCCTTGTTTCTCTTGCAAGGTTTTTGGGCCGTTCTTGATTCTGTTCTCATTTTTATCCCGACTTTGCTCTTGAAGAAAGTTCTAGAGTACGTATCCGATCCTTCATCTACCACCAGGGATGTCGCTTGGTGCCTCGTGATCCTCATGCCAATTACAAAAATGGCAGACTCAGTCACATCTGGCTTTTCCTTGTTCTTAGGAAGACGCGTTTGTGTGCGCATGAGAGCCATTATAATTGGCCAGGTGTACTCGAAGGCGTTGAGAAGAAGAATCACAACAAGTGAAGATTCGGTGGAAGCAACTAATGAGATCGATTGTAAGGACGAAGAGGCAGGAAAAAAGGAACAAAAAGACACCAAGTCTTCTGAATTAGGAGCGATCATCAATCTAATGGCTATCGACGCTTTTAAAGTCTCTGAAATTTGTGGATACTTGCACTTCTTTGTTGGGGCCATCTTGATGCTTATATTCTGTATTGTTCTTTTGTACTCCTTGCTTGGCTGGAGTGCTTTGGTCGGAGGTAGTGTGATTATTCTTGTTTTGCCTTTCAACTAAAAATTTTCTGCCTGGGTTGCAAATGCGCAAAAGACCATGTTGGGTGTGACGGACAAAAGGATTCAGAAAATGAACGAGACTTTCCTGAGCATTCGAATCATTAAGTTCTTTGCTTGGGAGGATAACTTCTTCAAGCAAATCATGGATATCAGAAAGGAAGAATTGTACTATTTAAAGTTGAGGGTCTTTTGCTGGGGCTGTCAATCATTCGTGTGGTTCGTTATTCCCACATTGGTGACCGTCCTCTCCTTTTATTGCTACACAGTGATCGAGGGTAAGCCTTTAACAGCTCCTATTGCCTTCACTGCTTTGTCATTATTTACCTTGTTGCGTTCGCCCTTGGACCAGTTGGCTGACATGACTGCTATTGTCATTCAATCTAAAGTCTCCTTGGACAGAATCAGTGATTTTTTGGAAGAGGAGGAATCCTCAAAGTACGAGCAATTGGACCTGACACCTTCCGAATATTCCCCACTCATTGGGTTTGAAAACGCCAGCTTCTCGTGGAATTCCAAGTCTGACAAGGATTTCAAACTAAAGGATTTGAACACAGCTTTCTTGCCAGGAAAACTCAATGTTGTTATTGGACCTACCGGTTCTGGTAAGACATCCTTGTTGCTAGCTTTGTTAGGTGAAATGGAGTTAAATGCAGGAAAAGTGTTCTTGCCTGGAATTATTCCTAGAGATGAGCTAGTCATCGACCCGAGAACCGGGTTAACTGAGTCAGTGGCCTATTGTTCGCAGGGAGCTTGGTTGTTGAATGACACTATCAGAAACAACATAATATTTGCCACGCAGTTCAATCAAGAGCGCTATGATAGAGTTGTAGATGCATGTGGCTTGACCAGGGACTTCGAAATTTTGAGCGCTGGTGACCAAACCGAAATTGGCGAAAAGGGAATCGCACTTTCGGGCGGCCAAAAGCAACGTGTATCATTGGCCAGAGCTCTCTATTCTAACTCCAGACACGTTTTGCTTGACGATTGCTTGTCTGCGGTTGACTCACACACTGCATTGTGGATATATGAGAACTGCATCTCCGGACCTTTGATGGCTAATCGGACTTGTATTTTGGTGTCTCATAATGTGGCATTGACTGTTCAAAAAGCTGATTGGGTCGTAGTCATGAATAATGGCAGGGTTGACCATGAAGGCACTCCAGAGGAATTGATGTCGAACGGACATTTGGGCGATGATGAATTGGTAAGGTCTTCAGTTATGAACTCGCGATCGCAATCAGCGACAAACTTGCAAACTTTGAATTCCAGAAACTCTGAGATGAAGGCTAAATCGCAAGCCATCGAGGCCAAATTACAAAATTTGGCTGATATTGATGAGGATGAGGTTGTCAGAACAGACGGAAAGCTTGTGGAAGACGAGACGAAAGCAGACGGAGTGGTTGGTCTCAAGGTGTACACGGACTATGCCAGGGAGTTCGGCGGTTGGATTACTTGGACTTGCATTGTTGCCATATTTTTGATACCCCAGGGCGTTTTTATCGCGCAGTCGTGGTGGTTGCGGAAGTGGGCCCAAGACACCGCTGAGACAACAATTGGATTTGTTAGCTTGAACAACGTCAATTCTTTCAGGGAGTTGAAAACTGATTTCTTCGGCAGTGTATTGTCAACGACTCATATGGCATTCTCCTATCTCAAACCTCAAAGTCTCATTGAAACTGTTCAGAAAGCCAAGAAAGAACACTCGATATTGTTTTACATCTCTATTTACGGTACCATTGGCATGGTGTATGCTTTGTTGGCGACTTTGAGAGTTTTCTGGACCTTTTTTGCAGGAATAACGGCATCGAACAACGTATTCAAGAAGGTGCTCGCGCGTATCTTAAGGGCCAAGTTGAGATTCTTCGACAAAACTCCCTTGGGTCGTATCATGAATCGGTTCTCCAAAGATATTGAAGCTGTTGACCAGGAGTTGACTCCATTTGCGGAAGGTGTTTTCGCATTCATTATTGCTTGTGCATCCACACTCATCCTCATCGCTGTTATTACCCCGGGGTTCTTGGTTTTTGCCGTCTTCATCGCATATTTCTATTATTTGGTGGGTGTTTTCTATATTTCACTTTCCAGAGAATTGAAGAGGTTTGACTCGATCACAAAATCGCCGATACATCAACATTTCTCAGAGTCCTTGGTAGGAGTTGCCACAATTAGAGCTTACGGTGTTGAAACGAGATTTATGAAGCAAAACTTATCTGCCATCGACAACAACAACAGACCTTTCTTTTACATGTGGGTGGCCAACAGATGGTTAAGTATCCGCATTGATGCTGTGGGCTCGATGGTCATGTTTTTTGCCGGAATTTTTGTCATTTTGTCGATTGGAAAGATTGATGCGGGATTGGCGGGATTGTCTTTGTCTTATGCCATCTCATTCTCCGAGAACGCTTTGTGGATTGTCAGGCTTTACGCTAACATTGAGATGAACATGAATTCTGTTGAAAGGTTACAGGAATACTTAGATGTGGAAGAAGAGCCTCCCGCGGAAATTCCCGAGACAAAACCAAGCAGTGGTTGGCCACAGACTGGTGAAATTGATGTCAAAGACTTATCCTTACGATACGCCCCTGATTTGCCGCGCGTCATCAAGAATGCCACATTCCATGTGAAGCCTTGTCATAAGATCGGCATCGTGGGTCGCACTGGCGCTGGTAAGTCTACAATCATTACTGCGTTTTTCCGATTTTTGGATGCAGAGACTGGATCTATCAAAATTGATGGCGTTGACATTTCTCAAATAGGACTCACCGACTTGCGTCAGGCTATCACTATTATTCCTCAGGACCCAACGTTGTTCACTGGTACCATCAGGAGCAACTTAGACCCATTTGATCAATACAGTGACGAGCAAATTTTCGAAGCCTTGATCAGAGTGAACTTGGTCGGGAAAGGAGAGAGGGACCAAGGGGTGAGTAAAGACAATGCTAGTGAGAATCAGAACAAGTTTTTGGACATTGAATCCTCTGTCTCCGAAGGAGGCAATAACCTCTCGCAGGGACAGAGGCAGTTGATGTGTCTTGCTAGGTCATTGTTGAAGAACCCAAAGGTGATTTTATTGGACGAAGCTACTGCCTCAATTGACTACAAATCTGATGCTTTGATCCAACAGACCATTAGAGACGAGTTCTCGAACTCTACCATCTTAACCATCGCCCACAGATTAAGATCCATTATCGATTATGACCGGATCTTGGTGATGGATGCGGGTAGAGTTGTGGAGTATGACGATCCCTACGCGTTGATATCCGACAAAGAGACATTGTTTTACAGCATGTGCGAGAATAGCGGTGAGTTAGATTCTCTCACTAAGCTCGCCAAAGCCTCCTTTGTCAGCAAGAAAAATGCAGCTCGCGACTAAATGACAATCCCGCAAAATTGGGCTTTAAACTACGGTGATTTTTTTATACAAACAACTATGTTCAGTTTTCTAGAGATACAATTGCATTCTATCGAACATTTTTTATTTTCTTTGTCAGAACATTCATCACGCCGTAAAGCAAACGCAGCTTGGTCTATGCTGCAGGGAGCTAGTACATCCTTGCATGATATCGCGCAACACTTTTTCTTATCAGCCACAGTGTCGGGAGATCGATAAGCCACCACATCGATATCGTGGCTCGAACTCATACACTCGTTTCATATTTGCTTTTTTTTACGCTTGATTAATCTGACTAAGAGAGAGAGAGAGAGAGAGAGAGAGAGAGAGAGAGAGAGAGAGAGAGAGAGAGAGAGAGAGCTCTGTCGCTGACCTTTCTATTTTCAACATCTTTTGTTTCCTATTTTCGGAAAGGGTGCCGCATTTTGAAAACGATACATTCCAAATTCAGGCACTCGAATCCCTCATCGTTGACAGATCTCATTCACATGCAAACGAAAAAACCAACGCCAGCTGTGTCAGTCTCAGCACCGTTCGTGGACTTGGAGTCAAATTCTTCAGTTAATCTTCTTGAGTTTGATAATGGCGAAGTCACGTACCTACAAGGACTAGAGGATGCGCCCCAAGGCAGGCATTTGGGCCTCTTCTCTACAATAATTTTGTTTGTCAGTCGAATACTCGGTTCCGGATTCCTTGCCATTTCTAGTGGCATGTACAATGACTGTGGCAGATCTCCTTTCATCTTCTTGCTTTCGTGGGTTGTTGCGTCTTGTCTAGCTTTCTGTGGCCTTTTTGTTTACCTAGAGTTGGGTTCTTTGATTCCCAGGTCTGGAGGGACTAAAGTATTTTTAGAGTTCATCTACGATAAGCCGTACATGATGACTAGTGTGACTGTCTCTGTATACTCAGTCATGTTTGGTTTCACAATTCTGAATCTTTTGGTCTTTGGCGAGTATTGCCTACACTCACTTAATGTGGAGCCTACTGTCTTCCGAACAAGACTCACTGGGTTGATCTTGCTATACATGGTGTGCGCCTTCCACGGCATTAGTGTGAGACACGGCGTGAAAGTGCAAGATTTTATTGGAGCGATGAAGCTAATCCTCGCTGGAATCATTGTCGCAACCGGGTTGTGGATCAATTTGTTGCCTTACTCCGTGACACATGTTGAATACCATGTTAAGTCTTCAGAGTTTTTCCCAGCAAAAACAAGCGTGTCACTCTCTCTGTTCGCGAACGCGGTCATCAAGGGAACTTTCGCGTATGGTGGATGGAACTCCGTTCACACCGTGACAAACGAGATCAAGGATCCCGTAAGGACCCTAAAAATCGCTGGACCTGTAGCGCTTTCCATCATCACTCTCACCTATATTGCTATCAACTTCACATACTTGGCTGTCATTCCAAGCGATGAGATTGCAGGAAGTGGACAACTCATTGGAGCTGTTCTTTTCGAGAAAATATATGGCTACCATTTGGGAAGACAATTTCTCACTCTCGCATCAGCCATATGCACGGGAGGAAATGTATTTGTTGTGTTGTATACGATTTCGCGCGTCAGCCAGGAAGTTTTTAGAGAGGGCTACCTACCTTTCTCGAGCTTCATGGCATCGAACTGGCCTCGCAACGCCCCGCTTCCAACGCTTTTGTTGAGCTGCGCCTTTTCTACCCTAATCATTGTGGCATCCCCCGGAGGTGATGTCTACAACTACGTGGTGAGCTTGGAGAGCTATCCTCAGCAAATATTCGTCGCGTTGTGTGCGTGTGGAATTTTTGTCATTCGTTCTAGGTTTCCCAACGTGGTAGCGCCTATCAGGTCATCCAGAATTGGTTCCATAATTGTGATGATCATTTCAGCTTACTTGATTATTTTGCCTTTAGTGAGTGCAAATCCAAATCCAAAAGGATTGGAAAATTGGGTGCCTTACACATACCTAGGATTGTTTTCGCTTTTCTTTTGCTTTCTATACTGGCTTTGTATGTTCGTGATCGGGCCGTACGTTGGGGATTACACACCAACGGTAGAAGAGCAACAACAAGCAGATGGCTTGATTGTGAAGAGATGGATAAAATTGAGAGCCGGCGAAATTTGATGCGGTGTTGTCCTTGCTAAATTCGCCAAGATAACCATAAATTGATGTACGTCAGTCTAGAAGACTCTCGACGCGCTTTAATAGCATAAGGAAAGATTTGCTTTTCAACCTCCGACAGATCTTCAATGAAAGGTCCTCGTCATTTAAGTTCAAGTAACTTTCTCGTTTCTGCTCGAGAATTCTTGATATAGCGCTTTCGAGTAGCTCGTCCATGCTGTGCTTCCGCTTAGTGCGCGATGAATTAGACTTTCTCTTCTTCTGGCCGCTATCAAAAGGAATCTTGCGTAGAGCTTGGGTCAAACTGTGTCCTGTAGTTGTTTGGCTATAAGTAGTATTGTCCCCGGTTGGGTTTGAATATTGAAACAGTCCGTACCTTGAGTCATCATTCCAGATTTGCGTGGACTGTGAAAGCGCCGAAGTATCATACTGCAGGAGTGGAGGTGCTGCCCCATCTGTTGCGGCGGCATTTAAGAGCAACAGGAAAGCATCAAAGCTGTTCGAGCCCATTTCGGATTTCATTTGAGGTTGTGAAAACGAGACCTGAGGCACACTTTGGCATTTAGACGGGGTGTTCTGCGTGGATTCCAGTTGCTGTGTACTTTCATGGGACCTTAGTGGCTGCGATATCGAAGGTCCGGGATGGGCATTTTGTGAATTGAATAAGTGCGAGTTGATGTTATTTGAGCACACCAGTCGAGTCCCAATACTTTGCGAGCCATGCTCAGAAAATAGCCCATTCTGCTCACACGGAATTTGAGACAGAGATGCCACTTGTGCTTGGGAGAGCAGTGGGCCGTGAGAAGCCTGTTGAGAGTAAGCAAGTTGCAGATCTGGTGCTTCATAATTTGCAACCACGGGCAAACCAAGCCACTGCTGAATTTTGTTGGCAAACATATTGAAGTTACCCTCTGACGTGAACGTTATCTGAAGTCTCTTTCTGAGTTTTTCTCCATCAAAAATTTTTAGACCGACAATTGGCTCTTTAGCCAAGAAGCGAACATTTGAAGAAGTGATCATTGTGGTATCCTTTGAATGAGTTAGCAATCAAGTCAATTAAGACACCTTAGAATCATGTTGAAAGATACATACAATTGACTTTCCTTGAGACACAACTGCGAGTGTTACACCTAGTGTCCCGCTTGAGCACCTAATTTTCAATCCCAGGCGATAATGTGTCCAATCCTTATTTGGAATCGTGAGCTGTGAAGCTCTAGTTATCGAGAACTCAATTGACTCCCCCATGGTTCGAGCATGCAATTCTTGTCAATTTCTTGTTCACGTCTCGTGATTGATACTGTAAATTATCTATTGCCGAAGATAGAGATGAACATAAAAGCTCAAATGCGTGGGGGTGGATGACAGGAATACTTAGGCGCGTAAATTATTGCAGCAAATTGAGACCGTGGAGGATTCTTTAACATGTGCATGAGACTAATTGCCGAACTTAACTTGAGCCACACATAATGACTCATCGATCTTTTCAACATTATATCGCCTCTTGTATCTACATGATACTCTAATGTTTTATCGAGCCAGGCCACAATGACTTGTTCGAGGCGGTTTTGTCAGGTATCTGTACTGGGTTTAGTATATTTCAAAGCAACAACGAACCTTATTGATACTGTGGCGAGCTCGTGTACTTTAATTATTCACAAAGCTTTAATCTTCATGGTAGTTAGTTTGCATGATAAGAATGAACCACTGAGAGCTGCCTCGGATCCTTGTGAAGCCGCCCTTTTCATGGTGGTCATGTACTCAATGCAACGAGGCGAAAGCATACATGTGATTGCAGTCAATCAACATCAGGCCTAGGATCATACAATCTTTTGAAGATCACTGTCAATGCATAGGAACAAAGGCCAAGAAGTAGTCCAAGTGTCACGTAATACAGTTGTAATGGTTTCGTGGTTTCGGCACGACAGCGGTACCTCCGGGGAGCGGCGGGAGAGAAGACCTTTCCTCCACCGGATCCTGTTGCTGCTTGAAGGAATTAGTGACAACTCTAAGCTGAGTTCGAAGTATTACACACTTATAAATACACTATAAAAGAACTCACACTTGTTATAATAATCTTTGTAACAATTGCATGATGGGCCGAGATAGTCATGTACACTGTGAAAAGATTCCATGGGAGCTAGAATGCTCTCATATTCAATTTTAGGATCTGATCTTGTATGTTCATAGCAATCCCATTTGCTGAAAAGTTCAAATTTTCCTTGATGATACAAGTTTGTCCTTATGAGGCAATCATAGAAAATTTCATTGAGCTGGCTGTACATTCCCGAGGCATCACGCCAGTCATAACTCCTTAGTCAACAAGTTCTTGACCGGACACCTCGAAAAGTAAAGAAAACAGCCGAGTTATAAAAATACCCACATTCTCCGCGCTTTACAGCGTGCTATTTGTCAGCAAACTTGATGACAAACAAAAAACTACAACTTGCCAGTAGTGAGATGATATTGTGGGCATGAGAATGAAAAAAGAAAAATGAAGAAAAAAAAAGTTCAAAAGCTGCTCAGGCACACTCTTATGTTCTTTCTGTTGAATCATCTTCGAGAAGAGTACCTGATAATCTACACGATACGTAGAGCTTTTACTAGGAAAGCTTGTCTGTAAGATAACAAAGCTACCATAACGTTCAACCTGCACTCGGTTGCACTAGAGAACAAGCCGTAGTTTCCCTCGCAACTTCAAGTATGGGCTGCTTCTGCATTCAAACCGCTCTCTAGTCTTACCAAACGCCATATCCTCGGGAAGAGTTGAACTACTATCGGGAAAGGGCTCTTCAGTTAGCTATTATCAAGTTTATGAAAAAAGCAAATGGTAATTAACAATCTTTGCAAAAATAAAGAAAGGTCAAGCGAACCGTAAATCGATTTTGAACGGCTTTCGCTTCATTTTGTTGAAAAAGACTATTAGTCATCAAGTGATACTATCGGACCAAAGGCGATACTTACTACCAAAAAGCGCTTCAAAATCGTCCGCATCAAAGAGCTTTTCTCGTTTGATGGGAATCGGCCCAATTTTGTCTATCATCCTCACAATCCAGTCGTAAATGTTCAGTCTCGTGTTCAGAGTGAGCGTATCGTTGCTCATCAAACTAGGACCAAGTGGCTCGAAGCCTATTGCATTTAAGTTCATATCCAATATGTCAAAATACTCATCATCAATGCCTGGGTAATGGAGATTTGAGCTACGAATCGTTTTTTTGCACCCACTAATGGCTGGGTTTCCTTTGAATCGGTCCTCAATCCACTTGAGTGCGGCACCAGCACCTTCAATATACTCCACTACATGTCCTGACGAGTTCGATGCAGCAAACTCGAAGGATTCAACTCCCCATTCGCATAGCACATTGAATCCTTCATCGGCGTTTGCGAATGGAATGATTTCATCGGGTTTGCCATGATAAAGAAAGAGTGGAATTTGGAGTGTTCCTTGAAACCTTTTTGCCGTAATAGTGTTGTCTACCAACATTGCGTGAACTTCAGGTCTGTCAAACAATTCATACTTTGTGGGAAAATATGGGTCGTCACCACTAAAGTACTTGGTGAATGGGAATTGAAAAAGCGTTTGAATAAGGCATTGGCTCACAGTTTCATTGAGCTTGCCGATCTTAGTTTGATTGACAAAATCCCATATCTCATTCTGCACGTTTGGATACTCAGAGACAAGTCCAAGAATACCTGACGCTACAAACCCAGAAAATATACCGCCTTCGAGAAATCTTACTGTGCGTGTGATATTGGATACCCATCCACCAAATGCCGCGCCGACAAGAGTATCCTTTAGGTCGGGGGCGTAAGAAGGTTGAAGCAAAGCCGCCCAAGACGTTGGAAGAGAACCACCTGAAAACCCCCAAAGTGCTACTTTGGCCGCAGGGTTTAGGTTGGTCTTTGCTTCAGCACTTAAAACCCCTCTTATGGAGTCCAAAGTTGCCTTTCCAGCCAAGCGTCCTGCTGTAAATGCAGCATTGGGGCCTTCGTAGTCCGGAATTATCACATACCAACCTTTGGTGAGTAAAACATTCATGAATGTGGATTCCACTTGCAAGGCGATTGTGTTTATTGATGCTCCAAAGAGTATAGAATAGGATGGAGCGCAATCAGGGCTAGCCGAGTCCTCGGCATAACTGTATACGACCGCTTTCGAAGAATCCGCATTATAGGGTTTGAGAACGGTCCCAACGATACCTGTAGCTTTACCTTGCGAGTTGGTCGACCTAACCATGTATTGCCAAGCATTCTCCACATTTATCGGAAAGAAAAGCGAGCGAATCAATTGTGGTGCGTCTCTCCATTTAACAATGTCACCTTCCTCATAATCCAGTATATTATGCGGAATTCGATAGAACCCGTCGAGCAGAGGTTTTTCAGGTTCTATAACCACCGAGTGGACAAGACCCCAAAGACATGTTCCAATGGCAAAACACTTAACTACCCTCATTTGTCGTTATGGAGTTCACTTCTTAGTAAGCAGATGAGTGGATTCTCAATAACCTGAAGAAACAGCCGGTCGGTTCCTCTTTAAAAAGATGAATGATCCGCTTAATGTTGCACTAGAAGAAGCGCCATGCACATGGCGTTAAATGTTCAAAATAGAATTACCAAAAACGGTAACAGTGTTCTCGCGCATTTGGTAATATGATTATCTTCGTGTCTGACAATTCACCGGCCGGTGACACAATACGACATAGCCGAGGAGACTCGCCTTTGATTTTTTGGCATTCACTTGGCACACTTACCATATGTATCGTCTCGCATGTCACTCGAGAATGGTGGGACAAGATCCGCGCGGGGTCAAGAGGATACAAGAATTCCAGATAGACGCACCTGACAACCAAGCCGGGGTGCGCATAAACCCGCCTCCTCTATATCCCGGGAACGGGGATGATCCGACAATGCTAGTCATACAAAAAACAGAGCCAACATTTCAAACCAATACTCAATTCCGCCCTCGATTTCCATCTAGCCAGCTCATAAGCTACTGGTCTGTGTTTGATGACGCATTGCACGAAGCCTGAGATCGATCTTTCGTGATATTGGTTCCTAGAAATTCTTTCTGGGATTACTAGAAACGGAAATATGCTCAGACTCCGTAAGAAGAAGTAAGCAGAAACCATAACCAAAAAGTAGATCATATTGTTTGCACGTGAAGAGCGAGCTCAGCTCACTAAACTGATTTTGGTTTACCGACAGGCTTCGCGGCGCCCGCACGTCTTCCCGCATGACCTTTTGATGAAGCTAAGCCCGCAAGAGAGTAAAAAAAGGGTGCACAATAAAAAAGAGGTCACGATCATAGTCATCTAGAGGCACAGGAGAACCAGAAAGCCTAAGGAAATTTGTGAGCCGTGGCTGGTCCTTGCAAAGAAAAACACTCGCCAGCCTAGAGTGTTCAGGGCTAGGCACTCGCACGTGCGTGCAATTCGATTTGGTATGCTGTTTAGTGAGCACAAGCAATGTCCATTCAGTGCTTAATTTATCTGAATAAGGAGTCGAACATGCAGCCGGAATATGCAGCTCATATGAAATTTGAGTAGTGTATGAGGGCCAGAAAAGCATTCAGCAAATGACTTGGCCGATAAATAGCAAACTGAGAGGATGTGGCTGCTGTGAATGTTTACCAAGAAAGTAGGTGTGCTTTTTATGGATAGAATTCGAAATAATCAGTTGCTAAGTTTCAGGTTGAGCAAGCCGAGAAGTTTATTCGCTACAATTTCAAATGAAGGTGGCTAATGGTCAATTTTGAGTGTCGCTTAAATTGCCTATCAAAGGATGCAGGCTTGCGACCTCTTATACCTAATTCATCAAAAGCATGCATGTCTCAAAAGTCTTAGTTCACACCGTAGACGGATTTATGCACAGAACCCACCTGATCAATCACGTAGGCAAATTTGCAAGGGTTATAGAGGCATGCAACTCGGGGGAATTCTAGCCTGATATTATGCAATGATGCTACCTTTGCTTACTCTCGCTAAGCGCTTGAAACTGTAATTTGTATGATGAAACCTTTTCCGCAATCGACTATCACCTCGGCTCGGATTTAGTTCAGTATACTGCAAGGAGCAAGCAAACATGATACAAATTCCGCTGCCGGCCCTGCAGTATATATATTATACCTGATTCGCTTTCAGTACGTGGCCTAGTATCTGTGCTAATTAGCTGCCTGATTGTTATGAAAGAAACAGTCTTCATCTCGGGGGCTACTGGCTTCATTGCTCAGCACATCATCAAACTTGTTCTCTCGAAAGGCTATAAGGTTGTCGGCACGGTGAGATCTGCAGATAAAGGGAAACATTTGCAGGAATTGTTCGGCTCTGATGCATTTCACTTTGAGGTAGTTCCTGACGTGGAGCCCCCAGGTGCATTTGACGATGCTCTAAAAAATCACCCTGAGGTGTCTATTTTCGTGCACACAGCCTCCCCTTTTCACTTCAAGGCAGCTAATATTGAAAAGGAGTTGCTATTGCCTGCCGTGAATGGAACTAAAAATGCATTGAAAGCTATAAAGGACTACGGGCTAAGTGTGAAGAAGGTCGTAATTACATCGTCTTACGCTGCCATCATGAACGTGGACCTGATGGAAGATATTAATCATACCGATAATGAAGAGTCCTGGAACAGAATGACTTGGGATGAAGCACAGCAAAACCCTGAATTGGGCTATGTGGGATCTAAGAAGTTTGCCGAAGAAGCCGCTTGGAATTTTGTTGCTGAGGAAAAGCCAAAATTTAGCGTCAGCTACATAAATCCGCTGTACGTTTATGGTCCTCAAACGTTTGACTCAGAGGTAAAAGATGAGCTCAACACATCGTCCGAGTTCATCAATTCTTTCTTGAAAATGAACGCAAAGAGCGAAATCCCAGCCTTCAAAGGGGGTCATGTAGATGTGAGGGATGTCGCAAAAGCACATGTGATAGCATTCGAAAAGGACGTACCAAACCAGCGCTTTCTCATGAATGCAGGTGTGATCACTGGCCAAGACGTCGCAGATATTTTAAACAAAGATTGTCCATCTTTGAGGGGTAAGATACCGGTTGGTAATCCAGGAAGCGGCAAACAGATTGCTGCCACTATGTGCAACGTGGACAACACAAAAACCGTGCAGATTCTTGGCTTTGAGTTGACAGACTTAAGAACTAGCGTGTTGGACTCTGTTGAGCAAATTCTCAAAGTGAGAAAGAAGCTGCCCTGAAGCGATAGTATCTCGGCTCTCCTGATTATTGGTTTCGCTTGCAAAATCACAAACGTTGGCGACCTGAAGGTGATGTTATTTTGCCAAGCTTTGAAATTTACAGATCGTATTTACAGATTTAAGTAGTCTATATGATGCTAGTTATCATGCAATTGAGTTATATTGAGCCCCGGTGAAATTACTCAAGAGCTCTGTCCCCTAAAGCCCCTCCTAGTTTTTTAAGCGCCACTTGATACAACAAGAGCATGATCGAGCTCTGTACACCTGTCCAAATAAACCTAGGACCAACACCCGAAAAAAGCCCAAATGCCCCCTCATTGCGATAGATGGAGGACAATGCATTAATAGTTGAAAAGCGCCCTAAAAGCGTGGCTGTGGATGACTTTTGCTTTTGAACGCGGTCATGATGCAAGCCGGCAGTATCAAGCGTAGCAGTCTGAATTCTAGTTTTGATGACATCCAAAGGCGTGGTAAGCGTTCCTGCTAAACCTCCTGCAGACGCACCGGTAAGAAGTTCGGCTGGGACGCTCAAGTCTGAATTTCCGTTGTACTCGATCGCCCACATGCGAAATTTTTCGTAAAAGGCAAGTTGCAATGCACTGAAAGGCAAGTCACGAAACAATGTCTCTTTGTATCCGAATGTGAGAGCAGATACACCCTCTGTACGTACGATAGAGCGGACGGCATCGCGCAACCCTTGATAGTTGTAACCACAGCCTTTCGTATATGGATTATTATGTCTACCTTGGAGCTGCAACCTCGTCTTTAAGACTTCAGACGGGACATAAAATATACTCAGGGCTAAATCACCAAGTATTCCGGCGGCTAGATACGCCACGGTGTCATTTATATGTAAGTCGTTGATCATGATCCGTTTCGTCATTTCGTAAGTTCCGAAGAAAGCTGCAGTTGAGGGAAAGGACCCTAGGATTGCAGGAGTATAGCCACCGTAAAGGCCTCGAAGAAGCCCTTCTTCCTTGAGAATGGTGGTGTATGCCGGAATCATGCTGTTGTACTTGGGGTTGAACAGCAAGCCTTGTTGCCTCGTTTTGACTGTATCTAAAGAATGCATTGCAGAGTCTCCAATTGCACCGCCAAACCCCCCAGCTAGCATACAGTTCAAAAGAGGCGATGCGCTCTCAACATCGTCTTCGGTAGACCCGGAACCAATCGTTCCAATAGGATCGTTATGCGGCGGCAGATGGTCTCTATGAGGCTGGAACGGCGTTGGTATGGCTGACGTAGTATATGAATGTGACATCAAAAAAGATTGATTGCAGTGGGTTATTTTGATGGTATCGCCCTAGCGAAAGGAGCGTATGATGATATATGCGAGTGATCCAATTAGGTAGATGCCTTTAAAGAAGTCGGGATTTTGGTATTTCGCTTCTTGATATACAGAAAAGGCCTCTGACAGAAAAAATGCTCGGCTCCAGCTTCGTTATGGTGATGATATTAAAAGAAACCAAGCAGCTTTCAGGACCGTTCAAACCGACTAAGGCGTATCTTGCCTACGCCAGTTACGATGTTTTTTTTCTATCTGCACCGAGTTATCTAATAGCACACCCGTACATCAAATAATGATTTTTGACGACGACAAATGCCCATATTTGAAAGAGACCCTGAGTTTCCTTATTGAGGTTCTTACTCTCACTTTTCTCTTCAAAAGTCTCATTTGGGCTCTGCCTACTAATTCATTTTCGAAAAGATATTGATTAACGCACCCCGGCGTCCACTTTGCCTTTTGCTCCGTAGTCAATGAAGCGTATGAAGCTCGGAGGTCGATGGGGTACCGCGGCTTCTTCGGCAAACTGAGCCAATTCCTCCAAATGCCCCGTTAAACCCCAAAGCTAACTTGTTTAATTTCGCTGTTTGACTCCACAGCATGCTCGGTAGAATAGTTTTTTTGTCGTTTGCAGAGAGCGTTTTCGTGATTCGCACGTGACTCCAAAACGTCGCGTTGGTTCGATACCACAATTCTCTGAGACGTCTGATGAGTTGAAGAAACTTCCGATGAGAGCGAGTTTTCTCAAAAGCTGTT
This sequence comes from Metschnikowia pulcherrima, assembly GCA_009746055.1. NCBI lineage: Eukaryota > Fungi > Ascomycota > Pichiomycetes > Serinales > Metschnikowiaceae > Metschnikowia > Metschnikowia pulcherrima. Next base: position 72,018 of record VFXK01000001.1, read on the forward strand.
TCCCAACACGCTTATCATTTATCAGACAATACAAGGTACTCGCTATCGAATCTTCCTGTGATGACTCGTGTATCGCGCTACTCGAAAAGACTAAAAACAGACCGCATCCAGTGCCTATAGCTGAGCAGAAAGCAACCCTTAATTCTTCCCTGTCGGGCGGTATAATTCCGACTGCCGCCCATGAACACCACCAAAAACAACTTTCCAAGTTATGTCAAGAATTCTGCTTGACGCATGGGTTGTCAGCATCGAATCCTCCAGATCTTTTATGCGTAACAAGAGGGCCGGGCATGGTCGGTCTGCTAAGTGCTGGCCTACAACTAGCGAAGGGTCTCGCCATAGCATGGAACAAACCGCTCATCGGTGTCCATCACATGTTAGGTCATCTCCTCGCCCCCAAAATCCCCCTGAAGGGCTCGCAGCTGGACATTGACTTGAAGTATCCGTTTATGAGCCTTTTGTGTAGTGGTGGTCACACAATGCTCGTACTTCTGAATTCACTCACAGAGCATGAAGTTATCATCAACACTCTGGACATAGCAGCGGGTGACTCGCTAGACAAATGCGCTCGAGAGTTGGGTTTCACGGGGAACATGTTAGGACCTGAGCTCGAGAGGTATGTCAGCAATATCACCATCGAACAGAAACAGCGGTTCTCTCAGATAAATACGCATGACGACACAAACGAATTCAGTTTCCGTCTTAGAATGCCCATGCGAAACACTAAGCGAAGGAAGATCCCCGAAAAGATCGAGTTCGCTTTTGCTTCTTTTTTGAGTAGCATCAAAGCATACAAAGAATCTAACGTGTTTACAGAAGAAAGTAGGCAATTTGTCGCTTTCCAGCTACAGGAGGTCATGTTCAATCATATCGTCGATCGCATTCAAGTGGCTTTCCTTAAGTACAACTCGAACGAGGAGACCGGCCTCACGGCAAATAGATTCGTTCAAGTGGAGGATTTTGTTTGTTCAGGGGGAGTTGCCGCTAATAATGTGCTTAGACATAAGTTACTTCATGACCTCAAAGCCGGGCATACTCTCAACTTCCATTTCCCCGACTTGTCCCTATGTACCGACAATGCTACAATGATTGGTAACGCGGGCATCGAGGTTTTCGAAAGCTTGAGAAAGGTTTCTTGTCTCTCGATGTTGCCCATCAGAAAATGGCCAATGAATGATTTATTGTGTGTGGATGGGTGGCAGGCTGTAAGCGAGGACGAGTATAATGTGATCACACACGCGGAAATAGAACAACCAAGCCCATAATCATTGAATGAATGCTTCCAATTGTTGTTTAACTTTGATCAACGCCGTCACTCTCGTCGGATGAATCACTTTCCGATTGTTCCGCGGTAGTTCGGTGTGGAATATAAGACTCCGTTATGTTGAAATTGTCTATGAGCGCTCTCCAAGCAGGTCCATCTAACAGAGCTATGTGATGCGTCATGAGAGAAGTTTCATCCTCCGCAGGCTCGTCGCTAACTTGCTCGACGTAAGGAATTTTGTCAGGGCCCATGGTGACTTTAAACTTACCATCCCTCACTAGAAAACTTGTGTAAAAGAGATTTTCGACTGTTTGCGCGAACGAGTGTGGATTCACGAAAAATTTGTAGAGATTGACTTTCGTATCTGCGTCTTTATTCTTCAAAACACCGAATACCGCACGCACCATATGAGTAGTATTTTGCTCGGGGTCATCCTGAAGTTCTGAAGCGGATACCTTTTGCGCGGTCGTTTTGGCAATGTTCGACTTAGTATCATCTACTCTTCTCGTACGAGGACCTATGCGTCTTCTCTTGGTGGCGAGAGGGCCATAGAGAAAGTGTGAAACGACGGGTGTCTTTCCTTTCAGATAGAATAAAGCTCCCAATTTGCCCCAGTCAAGTGAATTGAAACGATCATGCATCTCGTCTGCACTCAGGCCAACGGGGTCGTTACCGAGGTCTGGATTCATATATCGCCGAGCAGCCTGGAGAAAGTCTTCCACGGGAAGTGTGCCCCCGAGGTCTCCGAAATCCATGTTGCTCGCATTGGTTGAAGCAAACACGGTAGTTTTGAGCAACGCTTCAGAGTCATTCATGAACATTGATAATTCTTTGACGTCACTATTCTTGACCGAATTAAACAAGTTCTTCAATTCCTTGATTCGTTCAAGCACTAAGGGCCCCGCCTCTCCTCTTTGGGCCAAGGACTCCAACTTCGTCATCTCTTTTTTGTATTGTTCGTAAGCTAGCGCAATGTCATTTTGTGTGCTTGGTTGAATGTGATTTCCTGCTGGCTGCTCTGCAAGTGTTTGCTCTGGTGTGACTGACATGTTGTTGGTATCAAATCTGACTCAAAATGACGTCGAGGGTCAGCAAAATTAGCCAGGATCGAGATAAAGACTTTCCGAAGCTTCTTCTCAATTCCAACTCACTACAACTCACTGTTCGTGTCGAGCTATTCGTTGACTGCACGGGTGCGGCGATGTCGGGGGAAACAACGGAGACGCGTGTCAATTATTAAGCTCGCGCAGTTTTTACGCGATCCGAATCTTGCATGAAAAATCACAAGCCCGTTTTTTTTTTTTGCTTGATACATCTGATTAAAAGCCTGTCTAGTCTTTTTTTTTTTTTTAAAGCATGCTATTTCAGTCTTTGAGACTTTACTTGTTTTCGTGTATCTTTCATGGTTCAGCCTGTTGGTTTTTCGTTTGACTTGTGCTTATTTTCCATTTTTCAAATTTTCTAGGTCTTTGGTCGTACTTTGTGACCCGTGAACCGGGGTAACTGCTCAAAACAAAAGACTCTTAAAAAACTTATACTTCCGCTTCATTAAATCTCAAAATCTGCAATTTTCTTATCTAATTCAATCACAACATAGCCTCTCGAGGTTCAGAAATAACAAGCAGAAAAAAAAAATACTCATGAACAAGACGTAATGTGCAAAAGAAAAAAATTGTAAACCGTTCTAGGAATGTCTTCCCCAGATTCCGCGTGAGCCGTGCGCGCGACACGATTAGGAGTTTTGGGCCCGCCGCCCACCTAGTGTGTTGTGACTTCACCGACTGAAAGTTGACATCAGATTAATCTACTATCAGATTTCTGCAAAAGACGATCAGCCTCCCCACTAGCGCATCAATGAGTATCGTATCACATAATGACCCAGCCGCGTTGGACCCGACTTCCCAGTCCAGCCTAACACAGACTAAAATACGCAAGCTAGATGCCTCCGTCATCAATAGAATTGCCGCAGGGGAAATTATTGTGCAGCCAGCCAACGCCCTCAAAGAAATGCTCGAGAACTCTATCGACGCAGGTGCCTCCATCGTAGACGTTATGGCGAAGGATGGTGGACTCAAACTTCTCCAGATTACGGACAATGGTAGCGGTATTCACCGCGACGATCTTGAGCTACTATGTGAGCGCTTCGCTACGTCAAAGCTCCGTTCATTCGAAGATTTGGATCTGATTGCCACGTACGGATTTCGTGGCGAAGCTTTGGCCTCCATCTCCCATATCTCCCATCTATCCGTTGTATCTAAAGTCGCGACATCTCCCCTTGCCTATAAGTCATTTTACTTGAACGGTAAGCTTTGCTCTCCTAAATTCAAGAATGATTCTCTGGTCAGTGCACCAAAACCTGTGGCCGGAAAGGATGGCACGCAGATTACGGTTGAAGACTTATTCTATAACCTGACGTCCAGACTCAAAGCGCTCCGATCCAATAACGAAGAGTGGGCTAAAATTCTCGAAATAGTGGGGAATTATGCTATACATACCGATGGTGTTGGCTTCACGGCAAAAAAGTTTGGCGAGTCATTGCCCGCTGTCTCTACGAGGCCGCACGCCTCGCTCAAAGACAGAATCCGCACAATTTTTGGAAATTCTATCGCTGGCGACTTGATCGAGTTTGAGTACCCTGGATCTGACTTTGGTCTAGTCAAACTAAAAGGGGCTGTTACTGGCGTGAATTACAGCAACAAAAGGCGAAGTAGACCTGTATTCTTCATCAACAATCGCCTCGTTGCGTGTGATCCACTAAGAAGAGCTGTGCACTCGGTGTTTCTGTTATATCTTAACAAAGGAAACCACCCATTTGTTTACTTGAGTCTTGACATCATTCCCAAAAATTTAGACGTGAACATCCATCCTACGAAGAGAGAGGTGAGATTTTTGTACGAGGACGAAATCATCAATTGGATAGGCGATAAGCTTCATGATGTGTTATCAACCCGACAAGAGTCTCGTACTTTCAAGCAAAGTACACTCAAACGGCAGTCAGATGGGGGTATTGTTGACGAGGTCACCAACACAAACAAAAAAATTCGACAGGAGAACAAATTGATGAGGATTGACGCTTCGCAGCTGAAAATCAATCAGTTTGTGCGAAAAGACTTCGCCCCGTTTGCGAAAATAGCGCCTTTAGAGGAGGCAGAAACAGCTCTTGACCCCAATGGTTCGTCACTCACACGTCTTTTTGATTCAACTTCTGAGATATCGCCGGTCACAGAATTACACAAGCCCGTATGTGAGAGGCCCAGGACTGCAGTTTTGCTTGAAAGTATCAGAGAACTTCGCGAGGAATTAAGCCTGCGTCTTCATCGGCCTCTCACGAACATTTTCAACAACTTTATCAATGTTGGTATCGTAGATGCAAGCAAACGACTTTCTTGCTTCCAGTATGATGTCAAGCTTTTTCTTTGTGACTACGGGGCCGTGCTCTTCGATTTCTTTTACCAGTTGGCTCTTTCTGATTTCAGCAACTATGGAGAGTTTGTGCTTGAGTGTCCAATCGACTTGAGACTTGTCTTGAAACCTTTCTATGACACACATTCCGACCTTGAAGAGATTGATACCGTAATCAACAATATACTCAATATGAGAGATATGTTCTCTGAGTATTTTCTGATGGAATTCACGGGCGAACTTCTCACTAAACTCCCGATGCTCATTGACAAGGTGAAGCCGTCAAGCACGAAAATCTCTTTTTTCATCTACAGGTTAGGAACGAAGGTGGACTATCAAGATGAGAAGCGGTGCTTCTCAGGCGTCATGCAGCAAATCGCGCTTTTGTATGTACCCGATCGTATAATCCTGGGGAATTCCGACGAGGAGAGTCTGCTTGCGCTTATTAAAGAGACGGAGCTTGGCTCGTTGTTAGAGCATGTGATTTACCCTGAGCTCAAAAGGAGATTTCTTGCGCCCGAGAATTTGCTCGATCAAGTTGTGCAGGTGGCAGATCTTCCTGGTCTCTACAAAGTATTCGAAAGGTGCTAAGAGAAGGGTTAGCAGCACGTACGAATTACGAATGAACTTTAGTTTGCAACCTACTGAAATACACGCGCGTCTTGTAGACTTCGTGCGGAAGCTGGCATGTCTCAAGCCGGTTATCACCTCATTAGTTGAACCACCTGTGTTATAGTACGTGACAGCTCTTATTCGCTGTAAGACACTTAAGACATGACAGCCTATTGGATTTGCAAAAAGTTTGTCAATTTGTGGTTTCGAACTCCAGTTGGCATAAGGAATAACTCACCAAAACAAAAGAATTCTTGAAGTAAAACCTACTTTTCACATGCGCGCACCGTGTCGCTGCTGTTCCTGCCACCTTGACACAATTGCCTGCTGAAGCTGCTAGCGGTAAGTCACAATTCAGAGAATAGGTAGATGTACGCGACCACAAACTTTCGCTCATATAAAAAACTTTGAGTGGCGGTGCGATATTTCAAATGTTAAAAGCTGTAGTGGCCGGCGCAAGCCCTGACGAGTCCGCACCGCAGCAAATGTCGCGCCAATGGCCCAACCCCGACCTGGTGACGTTCTCGGTTGCATGCAACTCGTTTCTCTTCAAGTTTAGAACGAGGTCGAACAGCAGACCATTTGTATAATCTTTCGCCTGAACGTGGTGATACTCGATTGTGAATAGTCCAACTCGATATTTACCGATAACAATTCTGTCGCAAGTCACGCGCCTCAAAAATCTGCAGTTCGTTATGCCAAAGATTTCGTCTTATGAGCAGTCTCTCTTACAAACACTCAGCTTCGGGTGTTTTCCAAGGAACGTGAGCGATTTACAGCATTCAGAATCTTATCTTCTGAGAATGGCCTTTGTGGATTTTGAGCTCCTTTCTGCTCTTCAGCCGGTGTCGGCACAAGCATTGAGATGTGTTCCGAGCAAATTAAAGATTGACCAGCTCATCAATGACATTTGCTCGGTGAATTTGGAGTATTCCAAAACTGAAAAGTCATATTTGGAGGTATACTACGGATCGGTTGTTCTTGCGCATTTGCAAATTCTCAGTAAGGACGAACAATCTGCCATTGAAACACTAAATGGATTTCGCATAGAGAACAATACTGTTTTGCATACACACGCAGAACAAGAATTCATGGATTACATCTCGGCCCGATTTCACGGACTTTTGGGTGACGCTTCGGAGGCTCCCTCTGAGGTGTGGGTGGTATTTCTTAAGTCATTGAAACACTATGGTCGCTCGAGCCAAGTCTCTACAAACATCTGGATAGAATATATTCTAGACGGTCTTATTTCTAAGCTATCATTGAATGGACAGAAGCCTCTCCACTTCAAAGTTCTTGAGAATCTTGGGTTTGCAAAAAACAGGGCTTCGTTCATTGCTATAGCCAACCATTGCTTGAAGAGCCATAATCAGGTGTTCACACACGAGAAATTCGAGTCTGAATACGTTACTTTTCTTCATGGCATGATTAGGGAACACATAAAGCAGCGCAAGGAATTTCCAAATGCCAACGAGAACACATCAGAGGATACAGACTTTGTGCAAACGCTTTATCAGACGCTCAACAGTCTTTCACCACGCAGGTCTCGGGTTTTCGAGATTGTCTCCCCACAGCTTAACAAAGAGTTCTTGGTCAGCATGGCTGGAAAGTCTTATCAGAGCCAGTCCGTACTTCTGAATTTGATAAGATCGTTGATCGATTTAGGGGAGTACGATGAGGCGTTGGCCGCTTTCAAGACTTACACTACATACGTCGACAAAGAAAGGATCCAGGAAGGATATGTGTCTGATCTTTTGGAGGTTATCGACATGTACAGCTTGTGCATCTTGAATTTTAACCCCATAAATTCCTCAATCCCTGATTCGACCCGCCCCACAAAAAGATTTGAATACAATAGCATTGACTTGGTTGTGCAGAAGTTATCGATACTAGCGAAATCACTTCTCTCTTACTTGGATCAGGCAAAAACAATTGCCCACGTGACTTATGGTGACAACGTCCAAAAAAAGAATACAGAGAAGCTCTCATTCTTGTATTGCAAATTCAACGCAACGTTGCTCCTCGATAAGAAGATATCTTTGATCGGCATCTTGTCAAAAGCATGGCATGCACTTGGTGAGCTTTACCGTTATCATTGCACTTTCTCATCTCCCACCCTCGAAGCGCTCGAAAACAATAAGAAGAGAATGTCGTCATTTTACAGGAACTGCTTGATACTCAACTCGAGTGATAATGTGACCCATCTCTTCAGATACTCTTTAATGTTGGCGAACGAAAGTTACGTGGATGAATCCATCAAGTTGTGTAAGTTCACTTTGAAAAAATACCCAGAGTCTTTTAAAACGTGGAATTTACTCGTGCTTTTGCAAACCGCGCTAGAGTGTGAGAATCGTGCGAGGTCTGTTGAGGTTTCATCTCATCAGCTCAACGACACACTTTCTTCAACATCGAGCTTAGCAGATCAGACGGACAAGTCGAGCATCAAATTTCAATCGGAGAAATTCATCGAAGATGCACTCAATATTGCTACTTTGCACTTAACGGGATGTCAAAATGCACAGGCATACATACCAATTCAAACCAAGTACCAAATTTTGCAGTTGAAGATGACCCAACTCGCAGTATGGGAGACTACCCGTGGCGTTGAAGCAGTCCTTGAAAATATAGCGGATGTCTTTCTTCTATTTCGGGAATTATTTCTGCATGTGCAATTTCCTCAAGCTAAAAAAGTGGAGGTAGCAGGTGCCAGAACCGAGGCGATATGGTCCAAGCGCCCTAGCGTCATGGATATTTCTGAAAAAGAAAACAGTCTGGGACCCAAACCCACGAACGAGAGCAAGGGAGGTGAACGACATGAAAAGAAGAATGGACTACCTCTTGACAGTACCCGAAGACTCAAATCCAGTGAGTGGATCGGTAAGACAAACCAACTCACTTCGATTTTGGAGTTGAAAATTTTACAGGATGTCTGGCTCTGGACGGCTTCCATTTATTTGAAGCTCGGATTCTTGAAAGAGGCCGAGCAGTGTTTGGTGGAGGCTGAAACTATTAACATACCCAACGTGAAGACGTATACCTATTTGGGTCTTCTTACATCCCAGTCTCGGGAACACCTTGCTTTGCAAGAGTACGAGAGATCCCTAGAGCTTTTTCACTCAACTGGAGAAAAGTACAACATGATGGCTTATGGGCTCACATTATTGGGTTTAAGTCAACTTTTTATGATGAGCGAAGCTGCTACAAGCCCCCTATTTGTCTCCGAAAAAGACCGCGATGCTGGCTTAGTGCGCTTGAAAAATTATTTGGAGGGGTACAGTGCATGTTGGCCTCACGGGCACAATAGCTCCGAAGTGTGGTATCATTTAAGTGCGCTTTACGAAAAATTTGACGACAAGATCCTACAGTCCAAAGCACTATGGAAATGCGTGAGTTTAGAATCTTGCAGGCCCGTCCGGTCGTATAATATTTGTGAGGATCTTGTCAGCTAGAATATCTTCTATGCCACAGTATATTGCGATTTATAAAGTAAGCCAGTTGAGTTCAAGTAGAATACAATTTTAGGCAAATTCACTATGAACAAGAAAGGACAAAAAGCCAAACGTAGAACAAAGCTCGAATGTATTAGGCGATTTCGGTCTAAGTCAGCTTCTCCTTCATATACGCCGGACGCACGAAAAAGAACAGACTACATTGAACATAAGCCGCGATGGTCACACCTTCTGAAATACCAAATTACTTTCGTACAACCGTACCCGAAGCCGAGATGACAGAAATAATGCCTACACCAGTCACTTACTGTGGCGTCTGCTCGTTTCCACCAGAATACTGCGAATTTGGCCTTTCTTTCAAGAGATGCAAAGATTGGCTCAGCCAAAATGAGAGGGATCTTTTCGAGAAACTATACTCTGACGAGGCGTTGGCCAACGCCACATCGACACTTTCGGTAGAAAAGGAGGAGAAGATACACAAAGAGTTGGAGAAAAAGCTGGCACGCGAAGAAGCCAAATTGGAGCGTGAATTGCAGAAGAAACTATCATCCAAGGTGGTAATCAAACGAATTGAGAGAAATCGCAGAAAGCATATTATATCGATCAGTGGCTTAGAAGTTTTCAACATTGATATGAAGAAGTTGGCAAAGACCTTTGCTCTGAAGTTTGCAACTGGTGCCTCTGTCACCAAAAACGCTGAGAAAAAAGAGGAGATTATGGTGCAAGGAGATGTTAGTGATGAGGCCCGTGCGTATATCGAAAAATTATTGGAGGAGCAAGGTTTGAATGAAGTGAAGGTTGAGCAGATCGATGACAAAAAAAAGAAGAAAGCAGAGGCTGCCGCACAAGCTGCAACCCAAACGGGTACGAAAAATTAGACTTTACCACATCATTGGCGGAATAAAATTGGCTTCATATTGAATGCGCAACCGTATTCAGTCGCCACTCACAATGCGTCGGCTTGCTCAGCTTGCTCAGTCATACTTTCTCTTATTTGTCCATAAGATCTCATACTCAGAGTGTGAACGGTCCTTCAGGTCTCGGAAGAGGTGCGCTATTATACTTGATTGAAACTTTCGTTACATTTAAATTGCTGTTGAGCGAGATTCTACGATTCATAAGCATCTGTCAAGCACAATGTTGCTAAGTCAGCTGCACAGAAGTTCCAAGCAAATACAATTGATATCTCATTACTGGCTGTCAAGTCATGATTATGTTTACATTGACGGTACTACCCCAACTTGAGTGAGCATGTAGACAATTCCTTTCAAATTAAAGTTCTCCAAATATTGCATGAACCCGGGCAAGTCCGATATGTCGGTACCTGGCTCAATTTTTTAAGACTTTCAGGACTGTTCATATTACAAAAGAAACCGAACTTTTTTCTTACAATTTTTGAGGTCCATCAGCGTGCTATGGCTAGAAGTTTCGGACCTTTACCAGGTGGTGACTATCCGTAGAAATTAAAATGGAAAGAGATAGAGGGTGGAATTTTCACGAGAAAGTATCAAAACATTCAGATGAGTGTTTTTAACACTTTGGCCAACGAGTCTCGTTGACTTGAAGTTATGTGCTTCCTTTCTCTTTGTGTGTGATGTAAACTTTGTTGATCTTGACTTTTCTGAACCGTGAATTCGAAAGAGGCCCATACATCGATTTCATAAACTCTTCATATACCATTTTCATACTGTCTCTGCAACAACTTGAAACCTCTCAATATTTGAATCATCCTGAATATCAGATACAGAAGATCGCTCTGTGGTTGGCGGGAACGTGAAGAGCACGCCTGAGTTAATGGACCCACAGGCTAATCCGCTGAACCAATTTTTTATGAGCAAAATAAAAACGATTTGCCTTGTCTAGCGACTCCGCTGATTGTGGCGAAGTTGGCTGATTTGGTACTTCCGCGATTGGAGTTCAATAGAGGGTGGCCGCCTCAGCCTGACTAGGATATGGGTAATAATCAAAAATTTTGCGTAGTCAGAAAGAAATTGCCATATTGAGGTGAGTGTGAAAAGAAGACGTTTGGAATTTGATGAAGGTATTTATTTTTTCCTGATCGATAATTTTCGAGAGCTACATGAAGAACGGCGCTCCTGATCTCTGTAGATTATGCATCAGCGCGTGAAGCAGCAGCATGCTCTTGAAAGATGGCGCATGTCACATTACCGAACATTTACACTTTTGCTCGAAGCGCCCTCCGATAATTGCGATGTCACTTTGCGGATATATATATATACCCGCGTGCTCCCGGAAGTATTCAAGAATTTTCAATTGGAATGCTACTCAGCTAGTTTCGACGTCTTGAGCGTATCAGTATGTTGAACAGAGCGAATCAAGCGCTGATTAGGCCTACCATGCTATGCAATGTAATGTGGTCATTTTCATACTAATTTTGGTTACATCTAAAGTCTATCACACTAATGGCACTCAGACTTTCTGGACCTTAACCGGAGGTATACATTTAGGCTCGGTTAGCGTGGTTGCATATTTCCGCGCAGAAATTTGCTATAGGAGTAAGACCACACGTGCTTTAGGATAAGAGCATATTAATGGAGGAGATCTTCTCATTTTCATTCGGCGAAAAATCTTTTTTATCTGTAGTGTGCTTTCCCACTTCCGTCTTGACTTGAATAGGGGCGAGCCTGATCGAAGAGTCCGCATTAGACCCACCGGATTTTTCTCCAAAATTTCCCTCTATCGGGGGTAGCAACGGGCTTGTACCGAGAGACGTCGAATTCAGGTGCAGCCCTGTTGAAAGTGAAGTCCCATTGTGGTCATTATTGGAGCCGTAATTCCCTTCTGGATGTAACAAAGATGGTACACTGGGCGTAGAAATAGGATTGATGTGCGTCACGGGACTGATACTGGTTGAGGGTGTTGGATGTGGTACTGTTAGCAGTGCTTCAGGGTGATTAGCATTTGACTTCGGGGCGGATACAGTAATCTCGGGTTTTTGTACATCTTGTGAGTGGAACGGACTGAGATTATGAGGTATACCCGCTGGCCCCGACAGCCGTTGCATTGGCACCATGTAAGATCCTGCACCATGAGTTTCATACAATGAAGTGCTACCATGCGCTTGTGCAGGGAAATACATGATCGGGTGTCCGTTCATACCTAAGGCAGGAGCATGCTGTGGCGGCGCGGGCCCCTGATCGGTCTGGTACATCACAGGGGTTGCGTGCGGGCCTGCAATCATTTGAATCGGTAGCTGTGAGTACGAAGTACCTGAAGTAGCCGGTTGTAATTGCATCATGGGCATGTACATGGAGTGCATCATCTGAGGTGGACCTGGTATGGGCGGCACCATGGGAACCTGAGAGCTTTCTGCACCCGACATGGCACGTGCTTCGAACATATTTCTCTTCGCAGCATTTCCCATGTATGTCGAGAGCGGCTCAGTGAGAGGGTTCATCACAGAAGGATACAGCAGAGGCTTGGACGGACGTTTTCCGGGTGTAAGCGTACCATCTTTTGGCGACAGCTCATCTTGAGGTTCGTCGTCGCGATCGTCACGGAGGTTTTGATTGTATTGTGCTAGCCGCAACGCGTTTCTTGCGGGCGCATCAAGATTTAAGTAGGCACAATGTAGCCTTCCTTTGATACAATTGAAGCACTGAGGGAGATGCTCATCACACTTGATGCGCCGTTTCTTGCAAATTCCACAGCCCAAGTGCGAGTTTCTGTGTCTACGCCGGGAGTTTTTCCTCTTGCTGTCGATTTTCTGCCGTGAGTCAAAGTGTTCAGAAGCTTTTGAAGGTGCTTGCGCGATCAAGGGCACAGATCTGGAAGACTCGTAAGCTGGCCCATTTTCTCGTTCCGGGCTCGTGTCTTGACCGTCATGGTTGGAGTCGTATTTCTTGCGAGCCGGAGGTAAAGGATTTTTGAGAGCCGAGCTGAACACGTCCATGATATCGTTTGCGTGGACTGGGATCAGGACGTTGTGCTAATAGTCAGGTATAAAGAATGAGCCCTATTTAGCTGGCTATACCGCAACACGCCCTAGAAGATAAATATATGCTCTCTTGCGTATAGAGAATGCACAGGTGGGCGAGTTCGTGATTGGATCCGCTTGGTCCCAGAGAAAAGAAAAACGTGATTTGCGATTCACGGCCGGGGGATTGGATAACCCGCTTGCGTGAGGCGTACGAGATGGAACTGTACAGGCGTGATTTTCTCAGCACAATGGGCTTCGGAGGGAGATGGCGCACAACGAGTTGTTTAACAATTGGTCGAAAATTGATTTTTTTTCCTGTGATAGTTTAAAACTTAACAGCAGCCAAAGTATTTTCCTTGAATATCGTCACTGCTCAATAAGCAACGCGACCTGACTTTGCTCGAAAGGTCTTGGCTCCGGAGATAGCTCGTGGCGGAAAAGCTCCTTACTCCGGATGCGAGAATGTGCCAGTAATATGCCGGTATGCGACCATATGCTTCAAACCCATCTCGGGCCGATGCGTGAGATGTACGAGGCAAAAGCGGGGCTGTGGTTTCACGCCATTTGGCAAATGTGATTATATCCTGAATCATTTGGTTCGACAATACGTTTCTTCCGCTTTTTTATTTCTGTCATGTCACTGTTTAGACACGCGGTCATGAAATGAATTTTTATCTCAGCAACGTCGTGTGATATAGAGGGCGAGAGAAGATTTCCGCGGAATTTATTTACGGCAAGTTTACGGGGGACGCCTGTGTGTGCCAGGTACAGTCACTCGGTATACGAAAATGCGTGGCTATGACGTTTGTCTCAAAATTGAAGCGAGAGAAAAGCCTGAGACGTGGCTGATTCTTGAAATAGTGCAAGGTTCTCAATCAGACGCGCAAATACAAATTTTTGATTTGTCTGTCGGTTTTGACCCAAACCGCAAGTGAAGCGCTATAATATTATGAATGACTAAAATAATCTTGTCGTATCTTGCGGTTTGCCCACGACGTTCCGGCATATACTTCACGGTGCCTCGGCATGCGATGTTTCAAGTCGACCCAAGCAGCAACCAGCCGGGTAAAAAGGTGATTGCTATCCTTGCGTGACATGTGGTCGAAAGTTTCTGAACAGATGAGACTCAACTAGCGTCTTGTTTACTGCAAATAAAGGAGCTTCCTCAACTCGGCTAGAGGCTAGCTCTGCTTGTGAGTCGTAAATGGGCTCGACACAAGCGCGCATTGCTTTTTTTGTCTTCTGAAGCGCTTCATCGAATCAGGCCACACATAGGTGAACACTTACGAACCAGTTTAACAATCGAACCCTCGGCGCAAAGACTCCATTTTGTTCTACGTAGTATTCATAATATGCATCTTTTGTTTTCAATAGCCCCTGATTGCTGCCTTCGGGATTTTCGTCTGTTTCCGAAGTGAAGTTTATTCTACGCGAGATGCATTGTAACGTCCCTATTTGGCTACACAGCGGTTAAACCGTCGTTTCTTCGGCTACACACACCATATTGAGGAATATAGGGTCAAAAGCCCTGTGATCTGAATGTATTGAACGACAGGTTTTTATTGCGCTGTAAAAATTTGCCCCTCACAAAGCGCAAGTCTAGTGGGCCAAAGGAGTGGGACTGAGTCTCATGTGCGAGGAAACTTGCCGTGTCACACTGTCAGAAAATCTGGCTACGGGTGTCTAAAAGTCTTGGGAATTAAAAGCACCTAATGATACTCGCTTCAATGTTCTTGAGGCAGTCTTTGACTGCGTTTGAGCCTTAGCCGCAGTTTTTAGAACCGATTCCCAGTTCGGGGAATGGTTTTTAGAATGAGGATGCGAGCTAGAAATATAGCGTTCCATTCATTTGAATGGTTTGGTCTTACGCATCGAAATACCCAACTATGGCACGGACTTGTTCAAGACTCGCAGATACGTTTGCGGGGAGTTATATCTCCGCCATGCAGTGTCGAGGCTGAGTCGCTTTTATGCGAACTCTTGACGCGCGAGATCAAAAGAAAAAAACAAAACTCATTTGTTGATGGATATTCGCAACCGCGGTCCTGTACACTTCAGACTTCAGCAATTTCGCGAAGTACTGCAAATGTGTGTGGATTCGTCAAGTTTATATGTCTTTTTGCAATGCTTCTTATGTGTAGTTCCATCAGACCAGGTCGTCATTTATGGGGAGGTATGACTCGTCAAACCTGCCCATCCTTTTCTTCCACCATTTTTGTTTGTGATCGGCTTTACTGAGCTCTTCCATGAAAATGTCCGTGTCACTGTCATCACTTTTTTTCCTCTTTGTCATCCCAACTATTGACTTTCCCTCTTTAGTTACTATGTCATAAGATGATCCCTCAACTAAATCCTTGAGTACGAGCTCTCTTGTTCTGCCCAAAGACTCAATTGCCGACACTCTATCTATCGTTTCATCCAATAACATGTCAAAATTTGGCTGGGACGCAATCTCATGAAAGGCTCTCATCATTGGAACAGAGTCGGCTCGAACACGTGAGTCCGAGTCTACCGTAAAAATATTGAGATTGTCGTATAGCTGAATGTAATCAGCCCTAGTCATGATTTGACGTGATCTCCACAAGGGGAGCTCCGGCAAATGATGGTCTTTGCTTATATCCTTGGCGTCAGGCAGTTCCAGCGAGATTAACGTATTCATCCGACGGCGGTCCATTTCGACAAATTCTCGCATAAGAAGCATTGCACTCAGAGAAAACTTTCCAGACTCCATAACGTCGTCATCCATATCCTCACCTAAAAGACCACACTGATTCAAAAACCACGTTTTCTCACGATCAATAATTTCATGGCATGCCTTAATTACATCTCTGTGCCTTGCCACTTGACTTATGTGCTGGGGGCGCCCTCCAATTAAGTCGTAAATCTTATTGCATGTGTCCTCCCCCAAGGCAAGATCCGGATTCTTGGAAGAAGGAAAGTACTTGCCTCGGATGAATTTCAATACACTCACCGTCTCTTTTCGGTTAAAATCACGAACATTGATGAGCTCAAGCCGTGTGCCCAATCTTTTGAGTTTCTCGTACACCCAATAATCGTCGCTATTGAATACCATCGTCACCAACTCGCTTCCTGAGAGACTCTCCGCCTTTTGTTGCAAGAGCTCAAGAAGCTTTATGCCCTCGTCATTCTCTTTGATTAAGTGCGAGTTATTGATAATAACAATAAGCGGTTTTTCACTTTTCCCTAGAATCCTGCGTTCTATCGCGAGCTCTTCGAGTTTGTTGAAGGCTCGCTCAATATCAAGAAGAGCAGTAGTATCCCTCGGACCACGAATGCTAAAAAGAGAGCCAATGTAGTCCTCGTTGAAAGAAAAATTTAGGGCTTTTCCAAGTCTGATGCGAAAGATTTCCGGATCTGCGTGAGCGTCGAAAATAGCAACATTACTACCGTCTGTCTTTTTCATTGCTTCCATGATGAGCGTAGTCTTCCCTGTGCCCTTCTCTCCTACTACCAAGTAATACCGCCCCTTAATATTTCCACTCACAATATCGTCGAGAAGCTTTTGCTGAGGTCTTTCGACCCAAAACTTTGCGAGGTCTTCGTCTATAAATTCCAGTTCAGCATCAGACCTTTTATTGGTTTTGTTGTGAATAGCAAGTTGATACGCTGGGTCACCTTTTTGAAAGGCGAGGTCCATTTTGTCCAACACATGGTCGTTGTAAAACTTGTGATACAACAATCCCGAGAGTCCCAAAACGGCAACTGAACTGAGCGTGATTCCTATGGTTTCGAGACACTTGAAGATAAATTTTCCAATCTTGTCGAGACTTTCTCTGAGTTTTGAGGGTTCCTCCTCTTCCAAAGGCTCAGGCTCATATTCGGGATGTTCTGATTTATCATTCTTTGGGCCGTCAGAGTCTCCTGGCTGCCCGTTATCCCCATTTGGCGGCCCACCACTATTCTTGTATTTGTCCTCGGTCTCGACGTCTTTGAGATTTGTGTTTGTTTTGTCTGATTGTGTATCGAAGTCTACCTTCAGAAACGCTGTTACGTGTTCTGAGATCCGGGGATCAAATGCTCTTCCATCTACTTCGGGCCGCATATCATCACTTTTATACGTTTTCAATCTGTGCCTCATAATTCCTCTCTGTTTGATGAGCTTATTCTTTTGTTTCTTGAGCTCTTCATTTTTGTCCTTCACGTCTTCGTTCTCAACCTCCTCGAGCACGTCGAAAGGTAACAATGGATTAATTATGCTATTAGAGCAAGATGCATGAAATGCACGTATATCAAAGCGCGGTACGCGAGTAATTGGGCGATAAGGGAGCCGTAAGAACCCTTTGGAAATAATTCTGTTACTCGTCATACTCGAAAGTCAAGTTCCATGGGACGCGAGCACGACGAGCATGTCAACACCGCTGTGCAGTTCACGCGAGAATGGTACGATTTGAAACCATCCCACAAGTAAATTTCATTTGTCGATTTTAAAACCAACCTATCTATGTAGCTTTAACACGGGTTTACGAGGACTATCATTACGACAAATCAAATCCTGAGTTGGCGTAAATCGAATAAAGTAACTTTTCACGGATCAATTCTTTGTCCTTGTAATCCGGGAGCTTAAGAAGGTTCAAGCAGGTGGACGCGGTGGGAAGGCGTTCCAGAGATCCGCCGTTACTAATCCCGAACTTTGGGTACATTACGCCAAATCCAAGTAGAGGTGCACGGGATACAGAGGTTACAAACCTGATCAAGTCACATCTTTCCTTAGATGTCATGTCGTTGACTACTTCCCAAAACTTGAGAATTGTCTCATCGTCATCAAAGTACCCACCATATTGTACATTATCCCTCCAATCCTTGAGATCAATATCATGTCCGCCACTAATAAGCATTTGGAGCTCGAGCGGGTCAAACATGTTGAGCCAGCTCGGCCGTATGATTCGAAAAAGCCCCTCAAGAAAATGTCTAGTTTGCAACTGGAGTGACTGATTTAATTTGAAGTGAGACACCTTGTGGATGTAGCTCAATCTATTGGAGACTGTAACGGATTCTTTTGCGCCATGCGGTGGGAATAAGTCGAACAAAATAGCTTTGTTATCAATCACCTCGTCGATCGTGAAGTTGAGGTCAAGGGATCTAAGCTCGTCCTCACCCATTGCAAGAAGCTTATTCAAATTGGTGTAGAGCTCGGGATCCAAAAACACCAAGTCATCTATCGAATTTTTCAGGTTGGTTTGAGCTATTCTCCATTTAAAAAGGAAGGACGGAGCAAAGCTGGCATCGATCAAAATTCCTTCATAGAGGCACTTTCCAATAATCATTCCGAGAAAATTGATGTACATCAACCTTTTTCGCTGCGTGTTTGAGTCAATATTATTGATCGTTTTCCAAAAAATGTCATCATTCGGGTAAAGATTGTACGAGGACGACTCCTTGAAAAGAGAAAGAGCATTTTTGGGATTGAGTCCTTCACTCACCACCGAGGTCAAGAACTCCTTGGTAAGCCCGCCACCATCAATGCCTGCCTCGGGCCCATGTTCGTTGTGAAATGTGACTTTCAACTGATTTTTGAAACTGTCACCCAGTCTGAAAAAATTATCGAATGCATCGTCGAGAACCGCTTCCCGACGAATGTCTGCAGATAATTTGTGCTGATTTACATCATCGCTAAAATAGAATGCATTCGACTCCAGACCATACTTGAACTTGTCTCGTTTGATGGAGCTCTGAAATATCTTAACTCGCGTGGTAAAGTTGATGAAAAACGGAACTTTATTGAGGATGTCTTTTTCGAGACTTTGCCGAGAGCTAGGTGGGATTCGATCGGTCCGAGATGCCGGGACCTTGTTTCGGTCGCCATCTTCATCTTCGGATAAAACATCGTCCTCTTCTTGATCTGTCTCGAGAATCAAATCGTCCAGAACCAAATTGAGCCTTTCGACCTCCCACATCTGCTTGGGAAGAAATTGTAGACGTAGATTTTTCATATAGAGTTGGTTCAACACAGAAATAGAGATATCCTTCAACTCTTTGGTCTGCAAATTCACCGCACCCAGGCCTCTGATAAGACCCAAACAAAGCATTTTCAAAAAGTGACAATAGCTTTCCACATCTTGCAATGGAAAGTTTTGATTCTGAAAACTTTCAGTGTCCTTGGAAACAACAAGCCACGACGACAAAACATGATTATAGGTGAACACCAATTTATTAAACAAAGCACGATGATTTTCGCTCTGGAGCTTGTTTCTCAGTGGAGGAACATCTGCGAGACTTTCAGGTTCACAGATGTATTCTTCATAGATGAAATTCCTTGAAATATGTCGATGTAGCCAAGAAGGTAAGCCCGGTGTGATGGACATGATCATACAGGTTGAAGTTCTCATAGAGGGGAATATGTAAAGCAAGTGATACATCATGCTTGCGCATAGTTCATATTTGGATTGTGCCAACAGAGAAAACACTTGCCGCACATACGGGGATGAGTGAAGTACCAGCAAGGCCTCGAATTCGTGCTGAGAGAGAATAACACTGCCGGCCAGAATGATCTCAGATTGTCCTTCCAGAGCAACTGCCACATCAAGCGATGTTACGATTTTCGCGTGTGTTACAAAGTCATCGAGAGTAAAAGATGAGGACTTGATGCTTAACACGCTCAATAGTAGCGAGACAAGCTCTTTTCCAGAAAGGGATTGGATAACAGTTGAGGTCTCTTCTTCCACGAAAACGCTCAGCACAACGTGTGAAAGTTCTGCGGAATCCGTGAAGGTGCCACGAGGCGCACGGGCTAAAAATCTTATGAAGGCCAGGGGAGAGTCTGCCGTATTAATCTTGAAAATTAATCGAATCGTCTCGGCAATTAGTTCATGGCCTGGATTAGTCATAAGATTGTCAATCATGCCTTTGAATACCCTAGTGTCACTGTAAGGCAATGGATAGATGGAAAATAATCTGAGTAGGCAATTGATGGCCATACGTATAGATAATCCTCTGGTGATGCCCGCATTCAACGCTTTGGCAAGGATACAAACATCGTCAAAAGACAATTGTAGATCCAGCCGGTCTATAGCGATGTAAATGTGGGGATAAAAAGATTCTAGTAGCTGCGCAGATCCGAATCGAATCACGAAGGCCGCTTCGGCGCTCCAACGGCCTGCATTGTTGCTTCTAACGCCCAGCGCCAACTCATGAGAGATCTCGAGTGCGGTGTAGCGCAAATCTATGATTCGTCGAACAGACAGTTGTAAAATAATGACACGTTTCTCCCTCTCACGAGCACGCTCCCGCTCTTGGCGGGCTCTCTTCGCCTGCTCAAGAAATGATTTGCCTTCATTGCCTCCGCGCCGATCTCCTAGATTGACCACGCGCTTTTTTGCCGTACCGGTGAAGTTTTGCATGAGGCTAGAAGTCGCTTTGTTGCAGAAGTGTGGAAAGAGAATGAAGGAAATGTATAATTATGCTCGGAAACAGCTGTAGCGTGAGACTCAAATCCAGTTCAAGATTGGGCACTGTGCTTAGGCTCGCGCGAAACCTTGGGCTCGGTCAGACCGAGAACGATAGCCCTTAGATACCGGCCTTTCCTGATAATTCGAAGCTTTCTTCAAATCGCTTCGTAGGACGCGAGGAAAAGGCGTCTTCAATGTGAAAATTCTAGATAATGCCTAACTCCTGTCAATGACTATAGAAGCTGTACCCGGCCAAACTCGTCGCTCGCGTCGTTAGATGTGGAACATAATCATACAGCAGTGGCTCAAAAATTTATAACTTTATTAGTGGCCTTTCGCTGACATACAAACAATTATAAAAATTTTCACGGTCATCTTATTCGTCTCTATCAAAATATCTATACTTGATCCCGAGAAGGGAGATGATCGCAGTAAGTATGCAAGTGGTGCTTTACTTAAGCAACTCAAGCAAGTGGCCCAATGAATTAATGTAGTATTTTGGCCTCGTGGAATCGTCTTCGATATTGTCCAAATCTTCCAATTTGGACCCGCCGCTCAAAACCAATAAAGAACCCCCATTATGGCCCCCCAACTTACCGTCATTGCCAAACTTGATGTCGGTATATAAGGTGTCCCCCACCATCAAGGTTTTCTTACGATCGAAATTCTGGTCTTCCAAAATAGTATCCAAGAGTAACGTACTTGGTTTTCCGACATTGATGAAGTCTCTCTGACACGTGTAACTCATCAAGTTAACTAGCGAGCCACCTGCAGGCAAGATCATTCCCCTTGGTCCGGGATATGTACGGTCAATATTAGCTCCGATAAAAGGAAGAGACTTATTTTCCGCTAGAAGGTACTGGACAGCAACAGCAGTCCTCATATAATTGAGCTCCTTGGTAGACCCTACGACGACCGCTCTTACGCTAGGGTCGACCTCAAGATACGGCGAGTTCGGGTCCCAGCCTCCGTCGAGATTTTTGTCTGTGCCTCCAACAGGAATGTACCCAGTTTCTTTTAGTTCTTCTTCGATGCCGATGTCACCGAGTACCCACACTTTTGAGCCTTGCTTCACTTTCAACTGCTCTTTGAGAACCAATGCTGCCGAGTAGCATGTGGGATAGATTGCAGACTTGACGATATCTTTGAACCCAAGCTCTCTAAATTTCTTAACATACGAGTTGCGTGACTTGGAGGAATTATTAGTGACGAATGCCATTGTCTTTCCACGCTCTTGCAACCATTCGATGAACTTCACAACACCAGGTATAGCCACTGTATCGAGCCATATGACGCCGTCACAGTCGAAAAGAAAATGGTCATATTGCTCGATGAAGGCCAAGGCTTCTTCCTTTGTTGATATTTTTTTAGACATCTGAGTCATATTTTCTGTAACTTTGTATATCCGTTTGTTTGGTTGCGCTCTAGTCAAAAGAGTCATCGAGCGTCCAGGATTTATAGACCTCGTACTGACCATGCGGCTTTTGCCAGATCTGCATGAAATAAGTGCTCCTTACTAAGCATCAGTTTGGATGGATAATTACTTCAAACTTGAATATCTTCCGAAGCAGAAGTAAAAGTTGATTTCATTGCGTTGATATTTTAGTCAACGCTCTTGCTCCTTCTAAGTCAGCTCCCCTTTGTTGGGTCATTGTCGAGTTGCGTGAGCGACAGATACGAACGGACTCGCAGGAAACTTCAGCCTCCCAGGATTCATATAGGCGCAGCATAAGTTCGAGAGCGCTCGACAGATTTAGAGGCATAGAATACACTTTCCCTTCGTTGCCCGGAAAAGCACATTTCGGGCCTTTCGCTTTGCTAGGATTCCATAATCTTGTTTAAGCGACGATGTTTGGTTCCGTATTACGTCAAGCATTTTCATGCTGCCGCAATTTTTGTTTTACACCTGGATGTCGTCCCTGCTCCGCGGCAGCCATCGCGAAGCTCTTCATACTACGCGGGATCACTTTAAAAGTGAATCAAGCTCAAGGAAATTCAACCCAGTTGCCTCAACCAATGTCAACAAAGCAGCAAGCCCCCACTCAACTAATAGATGAAGCCACAAAAGGCCTACAACAGCTTGACATAAAGGAGAAGAAGCCAAAGCAGAGAAAGGCACAATCCGATGAGGAATTCTTGGAGCAGAAACGACAGTTCCTGGATGCGGGACCACAAATCAACACAGGTACATGGCTCTTTGATGAAGATCGATTACACAGCCTAGACTCTACCAAGAAACTTGATCGCGTCCATATACTACATGCGTGCGAAAAAGCATATTTTTTGAGGGACTATGAGAAGTGCCTAGAATTGATTAAGGTTGCGGGTGGCTTATTCCAAATCGAGCTTGACAACGAGACAGTCAACGACGACTTGAAAATTGATTTCCAAAATGCCGGCCGGAAAACACGCAAAAGTACAAAGGTGGAGCGGCACGTGGTAGACCTATTGCATATAAAAGAAGCTTGCTTGAAAAAGATGAGTGACGCCTGATGCTTGTACGAATTAACACTGGCTGAGTTGAAATTAAAATCAATGAACCAATATTATATACCCAAAGTTATTGCTGCAGACTGATACTACCACACTGAGCTATCGTCACTTTCGCTTGAGCCAAATCTTGGCCTCGATATAGCTAACTTTTCTTCCTCGTAGCTCGATTTCATCATCGCTGTCATCTCGTGATTGATGTGAGCCTTTGGTCTTCACTTGATCAACGACGTTTACTGTTCCAGATATGAAGTCCACTTGGTAGCCAGAATGCTCTCGAAAATGAAGGCCGACTGAAACAACCTTTTCCATGGCGGCGCCCAAGGCCTTCACCGTGAGATGTTTCACTTTCTTGTATTCGCCTTGCTGATATTGCTTATAGTTCGTCGGCAGCTTGTCAAACTTTTCGAGCAAACGATCGATCCGCTTTAGCGCTGCGACGAACGGCGTCGAGCTTTTTATAAAAAACGTCGTTTCACTCTCTGTCCTCAGAAGAAGTCGACTGTTTGAGGCATCTATTTTCATCAAAGAAGGATCTGACATATTCAGTGCAATGCATTCACCAACTAGTGCTAAAGCGTCAATGGATCGACTTGAGACAGTATCGCAGTGCGCGACCAAAGGACCGATGAGGCGTTTTTATCACACATATCGTCACTAGATCTCCAACAGCCGCGTCGCGCGTCTTCCAGCGCGTCCCACCACCAATTTAATTCGTTCAAAAGACCAAACTTTATTCATTGTTGGCTGAACTAGCATTGAGTTTCACCAGCCATTGATTTCTATTCCTCGCGCTTTATTTAAGATGTTGTATTCTTTAAACGCCGCCGAACACTATGCTTCGAAACTCACCCCGCCGCCAACTCCTAAGAACTCTAACAAACGAAGTCGAGACGACTACGAGGTGCTACAAACTACCACCAAGAAAACACAATTATATCAGATACATAGTCAAGCACATTTGGAAACAGTCCATATGATGATGGAAGCCTCGAAACTGCAAACTCACAATACCCCGGCCGCAGATCTGTATTCTGCCGGTGTCCCAGGCAACAGCGAGCAGATAAGTACACCAACTCAAAGACCATTTTGGCCCGTTATCACACGCCTCAAAGAATCGTGATGATGACCAAAAACGACATTTAGGAATGTCCGAAATTGAAAGAAAGCCGTTGAGCTGGAGAGCATATCGACAAGAATATGAATACCATCACAGGCGAACAACAAAAAAGAGACTATGAAGGTCAGTTTCATGGGGCATAAAATACCAAAACCCGAAAATGAGTTTCACCGAAATATGTGTATTGATTTAAATTTATGAAGCCCGCTCTGATTCTTCTAGTGTACACTAAGCCCGCACTTTTCTCTTTGCCTTCAAAACTACCTTTTGCTTGAGCTCCTCGTCGGATTCCTCCTCTTCGGACTCCACGTCCATCATGTCCTCGTCTTCTTCCTCTGAGTCGGCCTCCGCAGCAGCCTGCTTCTCGGCCTTCTTTCTCAACTCCACCTCTCTCATTCTCAACAACTCGGGATTGCTCTCCACCAACTTTCTGTCTGAGGCGAGCTGTCTCTCCTTGTTGCCTCTCATTCTGTTCTTGTAAAAGGCTCTCTCTCTCTTCACTCTGATCTCCTCGATTCTGGACATCGCCTTCAACGTCGTGGCAACCAATTCTCTGTTGTACCTGACAGGAACATTTCTCTTGGCAGCAAACGTCAACGTCGAGTCCACCACCAATTCTTTACCTGCGGCCTTTCTAAACGCTTTCGTCCATCTCAACTTTCTTGGGTTTCTTCTCTGTTTAAAGGCTTTGTGGCACTTCGACCGACAAAATCTAAACTCCTTGGCGTCATTTCTGACGAACATTATTCCCTTACTGGGGTAAACAGGAGAAGAGCAGAAATGACACGAGTAAATTCTCATTTCTGTATGCTATGATGTGTATGTGAATGTGATCTAAATGCAAAAGTGATTGTAGATGGGGATGAGATGAGCTGGAAAAAAAAGCCAGATTGATACACAACTCCACGCGCGGTGCACGGGTGTCTCGTATCGGGACCTGGGGAAGAAGATGTAAGATATCCAGACTGATTACAATTCGAGGTAGCAGCGGGGTTGACCGCCTCATAAAAATTCTCTAGGAAGCTAAAGTATATTCAAAATTGTATGTGGGTACTTGCAGATTTGTTCCTGTTCATACAGTAAGCCATATTGTTTGGTGGCGCCGCGCACGTGACCTCACCGGGTCAAAATGAGCCTCGAAAAATTCCATTCGATTGATCTTGGCGATACTTTAGACTATTACAATATGGAGGTCCCTACGCTACCAATACCAGGCGAAAGCCCGGTCGCCCAACAGCAAGCATTCACAGGACACTTGCAAAAAAAGCAAGCAGCCGAGGGCACTGCTGAATGGTACTTCGACAAAACCTTCGACTGGATGGGCGAGCACCCTTGGATGACGGGATTAGGTGCACTCAGTGTCGTTTATTTTGCATCTGGTTTTGTCAAGTCAAAGCAGCCAGGAATAAACGGCAAGGCGTTTATAAAGGGAACTTTTGGTGCAAAGATGAGCGCCAAGGAAGCGTTGCAGATCTTGAATCTCAAAGAGAGCACGCTTTCTAAAGCCAAGTTAAAGGAGCAGCATAGAAAACTCATGATGGCAAATCATCCTGACAAGGGTGGCTCTTCATTCTTGGCTACCAAAGTTAATGAGGCAAAAGATTTTTTGGAAAAGAGAGGTGGGTTAAAAGACAAATGAGTGGAACTTGTAAATAAATAGAGGTTGAACCCAGGGAATGTCCGCAAAGGTGAATAAACCACGTCATAAGGGAATACTAGTAAGAGTAGTCTCAGCACTGAAAATTATAAAAGGATTAGTTTCATGCTGGTAGAGAGACCAGAGTGCTCATGCTACTGGGCGTGGTGCAGAAGTCTTGCTTCGAAAATAAGGTTTTTGGGGACGAAAGTAACGGATATGAGAGTGTCTGCTTGAACACCGTGCCCTATGACAAACTGAGATGGGAATTAAAGACTGGTCAGATCTGATTGTGTGACCTCAGAATCAACGACTGCGAAATTAAACTAGGTGTTTTGTAGTGCGCCACCACGCGTATCTACCAAGACTTTGTAATTCTCCTGTTTTATATTATAGAAAATAGAAAAGAACATAGAAAAAAAGAAAACATCTCGCCCAAAACTTCACTAATCTCATATTAAGCAGAACCGATCCGGACTCTCGAAGCTGTGAAACACCTCTCACCCTAGTCGGGTGTCAACTGGTATCACGGCTTGTACGGAGTGCGCCCCTATCCGAGCCTGCACTGCCTGCCGAGTAGCGAAAACGACCCTGTTGTTAGCAAGCCAAAACACACGGAAGATCAAACTTTTTACAACAAAACTTCCTCGCATCAAGCCTGGAAGCCTTTGAAACATCTCTGCACACACAATTCGCATTTACTCCAGTTCCACATAATTAAATCCTACAGGTTTCCGCTCTTATTCGTTGTCTCCTTCGTGAATTGTTGACTGGCCATGACAACCTACGCCAAGATTGTCAAGGGTGCCACTAAGCTCAAGGTAGCGGCCCCGAAACCTAAATACCTCGAACCAATTCTTATGGCCACACTGATGACACACCAAGTTGCCTCGGAAAACTTTGTTACAATCATGCGGACCTTGAATGAGAGACTTCAAGACAGCTCGTGGCTGGTGGTGTACAAGGCTCTTTTGGTGATTCATATCATGATTCGAGAAGGCGATATCGATGTCACCTTGACTTTTTTGGCTGATAAGGCACCAAACATGCTCAACTTGTCTCGCTCAAATATTTCTCGGCATGCCGGGCCGACCACAGACGTGCGGTACATAATGAAGTACAGCCGATACTTGCATACCCGGGTGAGACACTTTGCTGACACTAGAGTTGACTATGTGCGAGATGAACGTGTGAACAATTCTGTTACACAGAATGGCGGCCGATTGAGATCCCTTTCTGTGGAGAAGGGTCTTCTTCGCGAGTGTGAGAGCGTTCAGAAGCAGATTGACGCTCTCTTAAAGAATTCATTTTTGGAGGCAGAGATCAAGAACGATATTGTACTCACTGCTTTCCGTCTACTTGTGAACGATCTCTTGGCTCTATTTCAGGAGCTAAACGAGGGGGTCATAAACCTCTTGGAGCACTATTTTGAGATGTTTCAAAAAGACGCAGAGCGTGCCTTGGATGTCTATAAAAAATTTGTCGACCAGACGAAATATGTAATCGACTATTTGAGAGTTGCGAAGCATCTTGAGTACGCAACCAAGTTGCATGTTCCGACAATAAAGCACGCCCCTACCGCGTTGACTTCGTCATTGGAAGACTATTTAAACGACCCATTATTCGAGCAGCACAGGGCAGAGTATTTACGCTCTAAGAACGACAAAAGTGCCACACCTGTGTCAAAACCCATCGAGGAGACCCAACAACGGTCAGGCATTGCGCAGCCGAATCTGCAATACCCTTTTCAATCGAACCCCACTCAGGTTTATAACAATCCGGCGACAAGTATGAACCCCAATACCCTTTTGGTACAGCAGGCTACATTCAATCCCTGGGGCACCTCTTTACCCGCAGCTTTCACCCCGGTGTCACAATACCCACCTGATGTGAACGGTAACCCAACCGGGACAGGCTTCGGAAATTACGGCCAGACTCTGACAGAGCAGGCGCAACAAACGCAACAAATACAACAGATGCAACAGCAGCAACCAATCCAAGTGCAAGTGACGCTGCAACAAACGGGCTCAAACCCGTTCTTGGTTCAGACGCAGCCTGTAATACAGCAGTACACTGGATTTCAGTCACACACGATGCCGCATAACGTGGGGCACTACGGACCGCATACTGGCCCCAACGGAGGTTTGCTGAGGTCAAACACCAATCCTTTCTCGCAGATGGCACAGTCATCCACTGGAGACAAAACCTCAGTGGACCCTTCCAATCCCTTTGGAAGCACTAGATTTGCCAAGAGTCATACGACGGCTTTTACCTTTGACAATGAGCCAATTACAGAGAAGATTGATCCTTCAATTACGGGTACCAATCCTTTCAAAGTATCTGAGGCGACCACACATGCGTTCAATTCTGCGGCTGAGCGTCACAATCCACAATTGATCAAAGCCCAACCAACAGCTGGCGGTTTGGAAAACTTGCCAACAATCTCTGTTTTTCCCGAGACCCGACAAGAACAAATACAGAACTTTCATCTTCAAAACGCGAGAGCGAATCTCTTAAACCAAGCGACAGTTAGCCCCCAATCGTTTGGACAGCAGTCGTTACAACCAATGCCGCAACACAGTCAATGGCAACAGATGCAGCCAACCCAACAACAATGGCAACCCACGCAGCAGTGGCAGCAACCGGCACCGCACTATAATGAACCGAGTCTCATTTAAAGCCAAGATAATATGTATGATGCCCAACTTCGCTGGAAGTTAATATTAACATAATTCTTGATAGTATGATACTCTAACCTATAAACTTGCCTCACATAATTTTGCTTGTAAAGAGGCGGCTAGCCCTCTCCTTATTCCCATAAATCCGCTTGAAATCCCACTGTGACTTCTTGATCTCCCCCATATAGTTTCTGCCATGCAGTGAATCCACCTGATAATACCCACACGTTTAGGCTGTCAAATTTTTCGCGTTCCTCCTCGGGCAACTCTTGTAGTGATCTCAAAAAGATAAGAGTTGACTTAGGCCCACGCACTTGGGACAAGGCACAATGAAATACTACGTCGTCAATCTTGTTTTCAAGGAGCCTGCGACGGAGCTCGGGTAGCGTCTCATATATCTCGCCTGCTGCGTAATGGTAGCAACCTTTGATATGCCCTCCAACAAAGTCTGAGTCACGCACATCCACAACAGCAAAATTGCCTTGGCCGGAAGGTGACTTGGACGTGAACCAGGCCCGCAATGTTACGGGAGAAACAAATCGAAGATCAGTGAGTGATGGTGTTTTCATTTTTTATCTTTGGCACGCCGGTAGCTACAATGAGTGTCTCACGAAGGCGCGTTTCGTCGGCTTTACTATAGCGCAGGCGAGGGTCTAGACCTGAAGTTTGTTATGCTGCACACAAATGTCATGAATTAATCGAGTCACAAAATCATGAGGAACAAAATAAATGATTTACATTGCGAGAAGCTTTCACATTTGAGCCATGTCGTTGATTTGTGTAAAACTATTATATTGAATCGCGTTCGGTCCATTGTAGCTCCTATGGCTGCGAAACAACATGCTTTACAAGGCTTCTTGCAAACACCGAGCATCAAGCAGATCAAGCAAGCTAAGATATGTGGTCGGCCAGTCACGTTACCTTGGTTTACATTCACGCTGTTCAATTGACCAATGTGTGCCCCATGACTAGGCATATCCTTGTGAAGTCCTTTTGGAAAGACGAGAGCATACCAAATATGTAGGTATTCCCAATGGTCTTCAAGATATGTGCTTACATAAATAAACAATAGCGGTTTCCTGTGAGGCCAGTGAAATTGATAACCTGAAAACCAGCGGGCCCCTAAAGTCCATCGTGGATTTAAAATTCGCGCGTCGCCGCAATCTACCCCGGCGATAAGTTGGCATATGGCGTGGCGCAATCTTTTGTGGGCCGACGGATCACAATTTATGAGGTCGCTTTTTCATATGCACCCACGTGACCCGGCTGACTCCCACAAAAATAATCACGACATATTTCCAAGTCTTCAACTAAAAAGCTTGGCTACCATGGCAAAACAGACAGACGCAGAGTCTTCTGACATAAATGCGCCTCTTACGCGGACACTCTCTGTGGACTTAATTGCGCCAAAGTTGACCTCGCTTTTCCGCAAGAGGAAAAGAGAGGATTCGACCACACCCTCACCTAGCAATGGATCTGCGGAAGACTCCGAAGATGACAGCAACGACAGTCACAGCGAAGATGGATCGCATAAAAGACGAAAAGTCAAAAGCAAGGAGCAAGAAGATTTTGAGGCTAGGGAAAAGGAATTAGATGCGGAGCTTCCAGAGGAGTTTCGCAAGTATCGGCCATTGGGTTATAAATTCAACATACCCGCGTCAGACAGACCGATCCGGATATATGCTGACGGAGTTTTTGACTTGTTTCATTTAGGCCATATGCGTCAATTGGAGCAAGCCAAAAAGTCGTTCGAAAACGTCGAGTTGGTGTGTGGTGTTCCATCGGACAAAGAAACACAAAAGCGAAAGGGGTTGACCGTTCTTTCAGACAAGCACAGGGTCGAGACCCTCAAGCATTGCAAATGGGTAGATGAGGTTATTGCTGACGCACCCTGGTGCGTGACACCAAGCTTCTTGTTGAAGCATCGCATTGACTACGTTGCTCATGACGATTTGCCGTACGCATCTGCTGACTCCGACGACATATACAAACCAATCAAGGAAAAGGGTATGTTTTTGACAACACAAAGAACTGAGGGCATCTCAACATCGGACATAATCACCAAGATCATTCGTGATTACGACAAATACCTCATGAGAAATTTTGCAAGAGGTGCCACGAGAAAAGAGTTGAATGTGAGCTGGTTTAAGAAAAATGAGTTGGACTTTAAGAAGCACATCAATGACTTCAGGACTTATTGGATGAGAAACAGAAACAACTTCAACAACGTTTCTAAGGATTTGTATGTTGAAGTGCGCGAGTATTTGAGAGGCAAGAAGAACGAAAACAGTCTTCACTCCAGCAATAGCAGCCTCACACTCGCCAGTGACACTGATGATGCCTCTCGCCCATCCAGTCCCTTAACCGAGTTTGCCTCAAAATACATTGGCAACAAGAATGACAAGCCTCTTCGATCCATCTTGGGCAACTTTAAGGATTGGATTGGTCGAGACGATTCACACGATGAGGATTCCGCCGGGGACGAACCCAAACGTGTCACACGCTCTCAGTCCGCTCCTGGGACTCCAAAGAAGGAAGTTAAAAATACTGATGTTAAGTCGCCCACAAAAACAAATAAGAAGGCCAAGAAACGGAAGGAACAGTGATTTGGAACCAGGCATCATTCGTCAGACATTTGAGCTGGGAGATTGCGGGCATGCGCCCAGCTCTGATCTTAACTAAATACACAATTGAGTATAAGCATAAAGTACGGCAAAGAGGATCAACTACAGACTTCAATGCTTTATCGATTTTTCAGGGACAGTTGGCCCTATGGCAAGCTATGTCCACGAGAAGTCAAAAGTCAGTAAGTAGTATCGCATGATAGTAATCACAATAAATTCATATCCAACAGAAGGTGTTTTTTATTTTTTTTGGTTTTGCCTTCAGAGAAATTCAGCATTTCTCGAAGTGTCTACTCAATTGACGAAAAGTCTTTTTTAACCGAAATGAAACATTCCTCAGTCGAGCCCTGCTAAAGAAAGGAGTGCATATTTGTTAATTTCTGAAGATCCTCGCGCATAGTACCAATACATGACTAAAGAAGAAAAAAAAAACGTCGCGCATGCACGCTGTGCAAGTCTGGCCAGTGTATACCAATAAGCTTCAACCAAAGGTTTCACCAACGTACAGATGTCTCATGGCAAACCTTTGGCGGGAAACTGGCCGGCACCCACAATTGAAATAAAGCAGCCCGATATTCGAAAATTAACGGGCCCTGACGCCACGTACTACCTCCCCGCCCACGCGAGCAATGGCTGGAGCTTCACTCAGGGCCTTGTGTGTGGTCAGTTAAGCGTGGTGCTACTTGTTTTGATTTTCATAAAATTTTTCGTCTTCTCCGAATCCCCCTCCTCGTCGGATGCTGCAAGAAAATCAGCACAGCGTGACGCATCTGGTGTGATAGTCAAGAGAGAAAGAAAAGGCGAGAATGAGGACCCAGATGGCACCATAGGCACGTCCAAATTGGCATCCATATTGGAAAAAACCTATTACGATGTGAACAATCACAACCCAGAAAGTTTGGACTGGTTTAATGTGCTTGTTGCACAAACTATTTCTCAGCTCCGCACTGAGGCGTTACTTGCTGATAATATCTACCATTCCTTGAGCGAATTCCTAGAGACACTGGATTTACCTGACTATCTTGACAAAATCAAGTTGACGGAAATTGATATCGGGGACGACTTTCCTATTTTCTCAAACTGCCGGATCAAGCACAACGCAAGTGACTTTGGCCGCTTAGAAGCCAAAATAGACGTCGATTTGTCCGACACACTCACGTTGGGAATCGAAACGCGACTTCTCCTAAATTATCCAAGACCCCACACTGCAATTTTACCCGTTCAGCTTTCAGTATCCATGATCCGGTTCTCCGGCTGCTTAACTGTCTCCTTAGTTAACACCAACGATGCAGATTTCGCCATGGATTCGGGATCTGATTCACCCAATGAAGGGGGAACAGCTCTAATGTTTTCTTTTTCGCCAGACTATAGACTAGAATTCTCCGTTAAGTCTCTCATAGGCTCGAGGGCAAAACTTCAGGACGTTCCGAAAATTTCTGAGCTCATCGAAAATAAATTAAGGGCTTGGTTTACAGAGAGGTGCATAGAGCCACGTTTCCAAGTGGTGAAGCTCCCATCTATGTGGCCGAGGAGCAAGAACACAAGGGAACCTGTTCATGCGAACGCTAGTGGAATGGTCGATAAATTAGGGTAGCGAAGCAACAGTGAGTGCGACCGATGTTCCAGTGACTCCTGCAAGAACACTACAAAATTCCAGTGACTTTCGCTCATCACTTGTGGCCGCGATCAAGTCTCGCAAGCCAAGACACAGTCTCTATGTTAAATCTTCGAGCGATACTCTGCGTTGGAAACAAATTACAACTTTCGTGAAGGGACAATGAGTTTGCGAAAGCTTCCTTCTCTGATCGCATCTGCGAAATCGAACATCATCAACACTGATATCGTATTGGCTTTATCAACAGATGTCTCATAATGAAGGACAACACCTTCACCGGTGATGATCATAATGCAAAGCTCAAACGCAATCGCGACACGACTGCGCAATATTCGCGTGAGCCACTAATGCAAGAATGCGGAGAGTGGTTTCATCTCCATGACACTTGAAGTCTACGTTGGTTGAATCCAGACATAACATTAACAAAACATAATCACACATTTGCATTCCGTTTCATTGGGACGCCAAAGGCGTCGCACCTCGCGTTAGTAATCTCAATATCCTAGCATTGGCGCCCCCATGTTACTCATTTTCCGCCGGGCGGATTGTTATCTCTCCCACCACCTGAAGGATTTCCAGTAGTGCTTGGGTAGCCTGCGGAGTTTGTGTGCCCTCCACCTGAATGCAAACCGCCAGGAGGGTCATTGGCCCGACCACCGCCCGAAGGATTTCCAGTGGTGCTTGGGTAGCCTGGGAAATGTCCCAGTCCGCTTCCGGAAGATCTGCCTGATTTAGTCATTGCTTGTGACCGCTTACCAATTTGATAGATGTGCTATTTGACACAAATTCTCGCTGAAGGGCTAGCCAATATGTAAGACATGGACTTCTTTATATAGCAATCGAGGAGAGCTCTGGGCGCAAGTCCTCAACTGTGAAATTCTCGCTCACAACACATACTTGTGTATGCAATAAATGCCAAGATTATCTTCATTGTGTCAATTTCTCCTGCTCGACATCACTCTTTGCATTGTCAACGAAGCTTTTCTAAAGTGTACATTTTCATCTCATTGTCGCAATATTCAACTGACATGAATCTTTGGATCTTATCCTGACTCAGATTGGCTTCAAGAGTAAGAGGAAAGGAACAAAATTGTTTGTCTAAAAGTCTGTTGGGTTTCTTGAGCCTCCTACAAGAATAGGTCGATCGTGGAACTTGTTAGGGCCGTGCAATGTCAATCTCATGACGCTAAGGCATAAGACAAAGTGAGCAATTACACATCCCTAGAAGTACATACTTCATTGTCTCCGTCGTTTTTTCTTGATTTCAGGTTTTTTCAGTTGAACGTTTTGTT
The DNA here is from genome assembly GCA_009746055.1 of Metschnikowia pulcherrima. Taxonomy (NCBI): domain Eukaryota; kingdom Fungi; phylum Ascomycota; class Pichiomycetes; order Serinales; family Metschnikowiaceae; genus Metschnikowia; species Metschnikowia pulcherrima. The sequence continues at coordinate 105,546 of VFXK01000001.1, forward strand.
CCTAAAAATAATTCAAAGTGGCAATGCGCGAGAAGTCTCTTAACAAAAGAGCCTCCGGCGGCCCAAAACATCGACAATGGGCAGACATTATCGTATTGTCAAAATGTCAAAACGTGCTCGTACTTGAATCCCAATTTAACTTTTGGAATTCTACCCCTCACAAGCTCACCGTATTGTGTACAATGATGACAACCCCTCGAACTATGTGGAATGCGAGAGCCATGAATTAGCATCAGCTACTCTCGTGCTGTTTTCAGCAGTTTATGCAAAACTTGACATCTGTTGTTTTAGGCGCAATTCGAGAAAGCATCTCATTTTCCCAGTTATACAAATACATATATGAGGAAAATGTGTGCAAAGACAATTTCTCGTTGTCTCAACTTATTTTATTTGTCCAACGCTATAGAGCTTACGCAAAGAAGGGAAATGGCGAGGTCGCTTGGAGAGGTTATGTGTAGACTCAATATGCAGAGATTGCAAATACTGTTGACAAGGCTGAAGAATTACGGGAATTTCAAAGCAAAGGACGTTTGAATTGATTATAAATGAAAAACAAGAAGCTAGCAATAGACACCATAGGTGCTAGTTGGCATTTTTGGGGGGATTGTTGTCCCTGCCCTTGCCGCATTTCTTACCCTCCTTCTTGCACGGCCAGTTGGGAGGATCACGAAGAGGCTTGACTTTCGGGACGTCCGTATGAACCTTTTGAGTTGGTAGGCCAGGAGCCGCACCATGATTCTTTTCGTCACTTTGAGTCATTCTTTAGTAATTTTCCTTGCTATAAATCGTTTCCTTCTCACTTGTTCGAACTCTCAAGAAAAGTTTGCGAGCGAGACCATATTAGAGGGAGGAGATTTAATGTTCATATATGTGCTCTAGTCTGGCACACTCCTTCGAGTACAGAGCTGGCTTAATTGTTTCATTTCTTGGTCGTTTTCCATCTTGATCTCATTGTTTTGCCGGCAACATGAGCTGCGAGCACTTTCATCTTGTATCTTTGACAATACCTACCTGTTCATCACAATGTGCCTCACCCTGATGTAGGTTTACGAGTCATGAAATCAACCCAAGCATGCGGGCTCTCGCGTTGTGTCGTGTTTTCATGCATCAAGAAAGAGAATCGAGCATGGTGATTGTATATTCTTCTCCGTCTTTTTTCGTATATCTCGTTGTAATAAAAAACGTTATTACTTCCATTCGAGTCCAAGGAGAAGAATTCTTGATCTAGACAAAAGAAGTTATGATCATTGTTTATCGATTTCTGGCTCTACGAAGAGCGAATGATCCTCGAAAGCTCAACCAATTTTTGTTGTCTAAACGAATTCCCATTGTTGTCCGCAAGCTGATTTATAGCAAGAGGGACGGCGAACTCCTGTATTGTCCTACATTCCGCGTATGTTTATGGGACAAGCCAACATCAAACGCCTTGTTGAACTAGATGCGCGTCTCACGTAAAAGGCTTGAGGTTCTATTAAGTGTTGAAAATGCTTGAGGCTCTCTGCTTGCAATGGTTGATGTGACCATTGTGTTCACATGTGGTGACTTTATATACGCATTAAAAATTTTCACATTGCTATCATAGAACGCGGAGGGCGTATCAACCAAGCATAGACCGCTTGCGGCCCCTCAAACGCACGTCTTCGAGCTTCTTCATTGTGTCCTTTAAATTGCTCTTCCTTGCTTGCGAAATTTCATCCTTATAGCCTTCAAGCAACCACGCATTGTACTTGTCTGCATAGTCTGAATGTGTGCTCAACACTGCTCGCTCCAACACGTACAAATCGACAGCTTTGTCCTCGGGCAAATTCGAATAGGAGGAGAGCCCAAAGTCTATGAGGTATGACTGCTTGGCTTGTAAAATTATGTTGGATGTTGTTAAGTCACCGTGTATCATATCGTTGTCATGAAGCTTTCCAATGACCGAGCCTGTAGTCTTACAGAATGACCTCACTTCCTCCCCTAGACAATCACCGCTATTTTTTTCCAGATGCCACAAGTAGTTTTTTAGTGAAGACACAGAGCCATCGCCCAAGTCATATCCTATCGCGTTCATCCAGATAACTCCATTATTGATATCTAAAGAAATTAAATGTGGAGCGGGCACCCCAAGCTTGTTGAGTTTCAGCATGAACTTGGCTTCGCCCACAGTCCTTGAACGTGTGATAAGAGCATCTATCTTAGGGTGCCTGTAAGGTTTCTTAGGGCGAAACTTGATGATGAATGCACCTTCGTTGTCTAAGTATGGATGTGTGGCCGAAGAAAGTACAAGAGCTTCGGCCCCCTGTGAGACAACCTTCAACGGTATGTGTGGGACAGCCATATGGACCTGATCTAGTATAACGTCAGTCATTCTGCAATTTTTCCCCCTTATTTTGGATCTAAGTTTATTTTGCTAACCAAATGTCGTCAGAGAGGAAGAGCGGTGGCGTGAAATGCGAGATCTAGACGCAGGCAGGGCGAGGGCCTGAGGTTGTAGGTCAGCGCACTAATATTTCCAGACTTGTCGGACAATTGTCGATCCAAAATAAATCACAGGATAAATGAATCGAGCTTTGCTTAAACTTGCAACTGGAAAGGTAAGCGTAGGTACTAGTGGCGATGATATTCCATTTGTCAGTTGAGAGATTTGCATCATACGCCTGCCTGCGGATATCGGAAGAATTTCCTCCTCCATTGGGCATCGTTGTTGGTCGCTTAGAGCAGCTAGTTAATAACACTTCACATGTACTGTATTCCTTCTACTTATAAAGACCTTTGACTGTCAACTTTATTGCATTAGCAGGTGCAATGATAATGATGTTTTGAGCATTAGGCACGTGACATCACCCCTACGCGCCTACGGCCGTTTTTAAATTGATGTGCCCCACAAAACACTCCCCCAGGAAACACATCGTCTTCTCAAATGCCTGCCTCCGAACTCACGTATGTGATACCCCCCTACCTTCTCGACACCTGCATTGGGCAGAATCTCCATAAAGAGCTCTGCTGGATAGATAACGAATTGGGAGCAAATAATTGTTTTTCGACGACAACCTCGACTTACCGATTTCGTCTGCCAAGAGATTTATCGCAAGACCCACATTCGTTTTGTGACGACAAACATATCGATGAGCTAATAAGGGCAAAATTGAGAGACAAGTTTTCAGCCTTGGGTATTTTGGGGCAGTCTCCGCCTGGGAAAATCACTGATGAGTACCTCTTTGAGCTCTATGAAATATTCAGGGATAGGCTTTTACCCAGCAGTGACCAGAGGAGAACTTTCACTACAGATGAGATTGACACTGGACCAAGAACTGCGAACGTCTCCTTGGAAACTGGTGCCGCTCCTATCGCCGCAAATTTGTCTGTGGAGCCTCACTCCAGAGCGAAGGAGTCGGTATTTGATATACCGAAGTATGGCGAATTTATCTACAAAGCTGGCCCCAAGCATATGAACTCTGTTCCTCTAGAGACTTGTTCTCTTGACACGCTTATCTCTTGGGCTCAAAACAGAAAGGAGCACAAGTATTCGTTCTTTCCTTATTTGATGTCCGCCAACAAAAATATATTTCTCACTTCTTTGCCAATGTACTGGACACCTTTGTCCGCAGAAAGCTACCTCAGGAGCTTGGATGAAAGTTATGGGCTTCAATCTGATATTGAAAATGGATTATCCATCCTTCGTCTCAAGCTTTCACGCGAGAACACCCCAAGAGCTCTTCCCACAGCATCCAAAAAGCGGTTTTACAACTTCATATCAAACAACGAGGTGCAAGAAAATACGGGGGTGTTTTACTATGAAGTTAGTATTGAGCAAAAAGCCACACGTGAAACCAATTACGAACCAATAATTCAAGCAAACGATCCGTCACTTTCGTCAGGATCTGCGCTTTTTTTCAACATGGGGTTCACCAAACGAAACATCAAATTTGATAAAATACCCTCAAGCACGAGCTCGCTGTCAGCAACAACGCTGACTATAGATCTCAAAAGAGTGCAATCCAATCTCTGCTCAAACAATCTAAATATAAGCACGAACAAATTGGACGATGACACAATCACCTTCCTTGGCGCCGAGCCGGGTGTATCTTTCGAGGGCAGTCTAGCTATCAGTTTTAACAATTCGTGCTCTTATGCGTCTATAAAAAAGAGCGATGGTAGTTTTCGGGCTTCTTCCCTCAATTTAAACAGAAGATTTTCCCAATTGAATAGACATGCATCAGGGGATCAAGAAACAAGTAAGTTTGATATTGATGCACCGTTTCATACTTATTTCTCGCACGAGCACGGCGAGAACAAATTTTCTCGAACAGACACAGTCGGTTTTGGCGTAAATTTTATTGAACGCTCATTTTTCATCACACTCAATGGTGTGATGGTGAGATCAATACATGAGCTGGAAATCACAGCGTCAAATCGGTACCATGATTCGATTTTTGGTCAAGGAGCCGAACTGGGGCCTCTTTTTCCCATGATTGGATTCCGAGTGACTGAGTTTCCTCATATCGCATCGTTGGGTGACGTTCCAGAGTCAAAAATAATCACAAACTTCGGGTTGAAGAGCTTTCGGTTCAATATCAAAGACTATGTGAAGAGGTTCAAGTCAAACCAGACCAAATTGCTCAAGTCAGTTGTTTCAGACGAAATCCGCAATTTGGCGGTATCAGAAGCAAGCTACTTGGGTGTCGTCAAATTTGAGAGGGCTATTCGCAATGTCCAAGACGAACCGACCATTTTAAACAAATTAATAGAGGGTTATTTCATCAAAGAAGGCTTTTTGCAAGCTTTGAGATGCTTCAATCTTGATCTTGACGAATTGTCAAGAAACATCACCCAGACAGAGGATGACGAAATGGAAAACAGTGATGAATCGCATCTTTTAAACGCCAGAGTTGTCTCGCTGAAAGCTTGTCAAAGAAAGATGTTGAAGGACTACATTTTAAATCGACGTTTCTCAGATGCTATGAGAATATTAAAAACTGAATTCTCATATTTACCCAAGATCGGTCAGCTCGAGTACGAACTTGAGCTACTGCAATATGTGCAAGTCTTGCAAACAATTCATCGTGCAAAATTCGGTGCGACGGACTCAAATGATGATACTCCCGGGGATCTGGAACCTGCCTTGTTCAAGGAAGCATTCAAACTTGGGCAACGCTTGGCACAAAAGTCCGGACAGACCGCTGCAAAAGCTTTGAATGAACTTTCTGCTATCCTTCTATTAAATACTGGGGACGACATCAAAAACTTGCCTCATGCAAACAGTTTATTGAAAAGACATTCGAATGATGTGAAAATGTTGGCGAGCATCATCAACACTGAGATACTTCAGGCAGAAAACTTCAACAAAGAATCCAAATTGGAATATATGGTGACTCGTGTCAGAGAGAATGTCGATAGACTCAGCGCTGAAAACAAGAACCCGTTTAGGCTCCTCAACTTCGAAAGAGACTACATGGATGTTTAAACAGCCGCATACACATCAACGCAAAATGGCGCGATAAGGTCCCCGCTCGGGGTACACGCTTTTGAATTATGCAAAACACTTTTCACTTTGAATTGACAGGCGTTCCCGTTTAAATTGGTGGCTGTTGGCACAAACCCTTAGGATCTCACGTCATGCTTTCTCTTGGTAATCCGTTCATCGTTTTCGACTGCTGATCTTTTCTTAGACTGATGCCCGGCTAGATATTTTGGGGCGTCCTTGAAGGAGTAAAGGAATCTTTCTTCGATGGCAAAAGGAACCTTCAAATCAACGAGTCGGTCTGTTTTGTACAAGTCAAGAGTTTTGAGAGCCCATGCCCCTTGCTCTAATTGGTGGGGGGAAACAAACTTGTCGTCTGTTGACAAGCCAATAATCACCGGAATAAACTCCTCGATGTACTCTTTCACATTGTACTTGATAGGTTGCAGGGGACGGAGAACGTCCCTAACAAAGTACATAAAACTTTCGTCGCTGAAAAATGGCGGAGCAAACATTGTGACTTTCGAAAGCAGGGAGAGCAACAAACTGGCCGTAGCGGGACCAACCCCTTTGAGTTGACACAAAAGTTTGAGCGCATCACGAGTGGTCTTTTTGTAGTTTGCTAAAAAACTTTGTGACGAATTGTCGGCCACGGTAAGCGAAATTTGTTTTGTGAAAGCAGCGAATCCTTCCCTCGAAATCTCAATCACGGCCTCATCACTGTTAGAACTGATTAGCTTCGGAAGGTTTGGTCGAAACTTTCCCTTCGCTAACTTCCAGTCCAAAAGAAGTGTCAACTCAGTTTTTGTTATATAAAGATCCTTATCTTTCTGATGCCTTTCTCTGAGAACGTTTGGTAGGTCAATATTCTTCCAAAAATCAAGCTCACTCAACGACCAAGCATCATTGTTGTACTTCTTTGGCGATTGTTTCGAAAGCTCATTGGTGATCAACGGGTATAGCTCCTTTGCGGCTCGATTTAGAAGAGGTTGTACTCGCGAAGACATCGAGGGACGGTGTTGTGACCTTAAACAGTTTCTTTCGACCACACGCGCGGTCGTCCTGTTTCTGTCGGGTCGGAATCGCAATCACCTTCATTGAGCGTAAGCAGCCTAGTAGCAAAACACGATTCCTGCAGTATATATCTTGGTTCTAGTATTGTCTATTTACATGTTTGATTCTATGACTGGCCAGCTTTGTTGTTCACGACATTCACAGCATCAGCAGTTCGTTGCTTTCGAGAATTCAACCTGGTCTTGGGTGTGAAACTTATAGGGAGCATCAAATCCAAAAAAATGTTCTGAATAAACGAGAATAATTGGGAGCTAAGCCAGTAGAGTGTGAGCGCGCTGGGAGCATGCAATGCAATGGCCATAAGAAAGACCACGGCCATACGAGAAACATTCGCCAAAGAGTCAGTTATGGTTGGACGAATTAGTTTTCGCCGCGTGGAGGCCTTCAACAAGTCGAATGTCTTGAATGTCCACTCCACATTGACTAGGGCGATAATACCTACTGCCATTGGAAAGATGTGAAAAGGATCCAGAATCGTGAGATCCGCAAACCACAACGCGCCTTCACTGTACAACGTTGGGTCGAGTGGTTTGTTCGCAACAGCGTCAAGACTTGACCAGCCACTCAAATCACGAAATGTCATGGACATGCAAATCCAGAGGGGAATTTGAGCTAGCGGGAGAAGAAAATTCTTGTAGATTTGAACACCATGTTCTTTGAAAAGCTTTTTCTGCCTTCTACGCACCTCCTTCGTCGATAACACCATTATTTCCTCGTACCGCATTTTTTTGACTGGAGACAAAACAGAGGATACTGCTGATGTGGGTGTTGTTGCAGCACTCAGTGCTTTTTTGGCCAAATTTAACCGAACAGCGGGGCCTGTGGCCGCGACTATGGGGCGAAGGCTGTTCTGCTTTTGAACGCGAAGCCTCTGGAGAACTGCTAGAGGAAAAGTCCATATCGCTCTTAGTCCAAATGTTGTGAGCGGTATGAAAGCATACCATGGAAGGCCAGTGTAGGCATGAATCTGTTGAAGAGACTCGGAAAGAGTGTTGACAATTAGCGAAGGGTCAATGGAGTAGTTTCGGCTCGGGCGTGCGTTGCAGGCAATTTGAGGCAGCAGGCGAAATGACTGCTTGGGTAGTAGACCAAGCGCTGTATAGCCAGGCCTTACTGTCCTTACTGTCAGGAGCATGAATGTGGAATTAAAGTGATGGAAATAAAGATGAGGTCGCGAACGGCGAGGCAGACGATACAGGCCAAAAACAGTACCGAGTCATTTTGCACAGGTGGGAGAGACGCCAGTCTCGTTTGGTACCCGCCTCCACAACAAAGATTGTTTTTAGTACTCGCGTGTTATTCATTCTCGAACTCTCTGTTTTCAGCCGCCTGCTAAATCATATATTGACACTTGTTCCCTCCTATATTCAGCATTACTCTTGGCATGGCAACAGGCCACCGCCGGACAAGAAGATGTATGGATGATGATGAAGCGAACAGTGTTCTCAAATTAGTCTCCCTATCTTAAAAAAAACTTCCTTCCAAACCTCATTTAAGGAAGATTTTCAAAGTTGCTTGCAGTCGGCATCTTCCGGTATACAATATGAATTTTAGAACAATTTTTTTTTTTTAGTTGTATGACTTTATATAAATTACTTAGACTTGTTCATGATCAAAGAACTCAATTTTTGAGAAATAAGAGACAAATACAATTTTCAGTATCTCTTCCAATGAGTAATTTCCTCGGAGCTACAAGCGGAAAAAGCCTCCTGACTCAAAGTTATTGGGAAACAAAAAAAGGCATGGTAGCGAAGCTGGCTAGGGCTTTGTATATATTCATATATAATTTTTTGGAGAGCTAGGTAAGCGATTCTGGCTGGCATTTGCAGCGCAACTTGCCTGAGTAATCGAACCCTTGACATCTGGGCAAGGAACATAAAACCCCCGGCTTCTTGGTTCAGAAGTCAACAATTGAATTGGGCTCATGAAAATCTCGAAAGCCAGATTTCATGTGTGCTTGGCTAGGTTTTGCACTTTCGGCATAATTTCAAACTCGCACGTGACCTAGATCACACGCTATTCGATCTGTTCACTCACCACTTGGTTGCATTAACAATACGGGACGCCATGTCATCTAAAACTGAAAGAGCATGTATGCTATGTGGGATCATCCAGCCTTACAAACAATTTCTCGAACAGGGGTGTCCGAACTGCGAGTCAGTATTGCATTACGCGGACAATGAGGATGGCCAAATACAAGATTGTACTTCGCCCTCTTTCGAAGGTTTGGTGGCATTGGGCGACGACAACAAAATCTCCTGGGTAGCTAGATGGCTTCGCATAGACTCTTTTGTTGCTGGTTTGTATGCGGTTAAAGTGAATGGCAAGTTGCCACCGCATATCATCAATGATTTGGAGGAGCAAAACATTAGCTATAGGCCTAGAGATGGAAGCGCTGAAGACTGAGCTTTCGAGAACCGTTGTTCTTCTTCACTTAGAAATAAATCAAAGACTATTTTTAAAAGCCTGGCATAAAACAGTCTGGATGAATGACTTTCCAGGGAGGATGAGCGCCGTGAGGTCTGCTCCCTTAATCTTCGGGAAACAAACTTTGAGGTGTACGAGAGCTTGTTAAGGGACTGAAAAATGAAATGACAATGCTCATATGTGTGGAATACGTACTTAGTTTAGTCAAATAAAGTCTATACTTTGATGGAATAATGATGGAAGTGAATCAAATCAGCAAGCCGTCTGTTACTGTATTCAACTTGGCAATGGTGGACGTTTTATCCCATTGACTGCGATCTTCCCAGATGATCTCCATGAGACGAGCAACAAAATGTTCCAATTTCTCAATCGTATAGCCATGTGTTGCGCTAACCATTTTTTCTCCAAACAAAATGTCAATATCGTGAGTGAGCACAAGTTCACGGTTCTTGTCCACATAGCTTAATACCTCAGACTCTGAATCACTTTGGCTCTCTTCCATTAGATCTGCTATTATTCCGCCTGTATCTGTTTCCGCTTCTGTTCTCGGTGATATGGAACCAGGTCGAGTGGGCGTGACTGCCATAGAGCCATTTGCTTTACTAGTCTCAAAGGGAGTATGCGTTTCTTGAGTCTGCACACTTTCAACTCTCGGCCCGGAGTGAGACTCACTTAAAGAAGGGTTTTCCTGCAAGTCTGACGGAGAATCGTCAACTTCTGCGTTCGTCTCAACATCTGACGGTTTGGAGCCAATGCCAGGAGCAGTTCCCGAGCCCGAGATATAATCACTGTGTCCGTTCATGTCAATGTCTGCCACTCCGTTAGGGTCGTTCAATTTAGGACTGCAGTCAACAACGCCTTGTGGCGAGGTCACCTCAATGTTCAGCAAAAGTTCTTGTTGCCTTTGCTCAAACTCCTTCTTAGCTTTATGATAGTCAGCAAGTAATCTCTCTTGCTTCTGGACCTCTCTCTCTCTCAATTGTTTACAGGCCCTGGCGAATTCTGCATTGTTGAAGTCATCAATGCCGAATTGAGCATTCGTTAGCATCTCATTCGCCTTGAGTATACGCTCACGGTCCCCAGAGGTAATTGCATCTTTGACTATCATACGAATATCTTTCATAAATTGTTTCGCCTCGGAATAATAGCCATTCCAAATTCTCTCCTCTATCGTGTCCAAATCCATGTTGTAGAAGTGTTTTCCAGTTGCAAGCTCTTTGATTGTCTCGCTGTACTCGGGTTCATCGCCCTTCACGTACAAAACTTCATATGGGATGTGCGGATTTTCCAAGACTGTAGGATCGAATAGATGATGAAGAAGAACATCATCGATGATGGGTTTTTTGAATCTTTTGTACCTATTTTTGAAAAGCTCCATGATCGCAGCGAGTTTGAGCTTCAAAATATTCTTGAGCTTAGTGTCTTCATATTCCTGCTGCTTGAGTCTTTTCTTCGACAAAGAGGCATCATTACTGACAACTAAAGGCGCGGGTCTGAGGGACCTCAATTTTCTTTTTGGGCGGTTCTCCAAGTCATTGATGAACTCATATGGCTTCATAAGCAAAGCATTCCTCACTGTGAAGAAGAAGTTCTTTCTTAACTGAGGCGGCGGATTGTGTAATTCCACCTTATTTATATCGTTCAGAAACCCAAATGCTGTTCTCATTTCATGATCTAGATCATCGTAATGGTTCTCCGCGATGCCTAGAAGGAGTATCTTTTCATAACTTTGTAAGTTCCGGAGAAGGCCGGCAAGGGTTGCTTTTGCTGAATGTGGCATCACTTCGAACCAAGTGTCAATATTCGAGATGAAGATAATTGAGGGCTGATGACGTCTGGCTTCGGTAAAGGCTTGCACGATACACAGCTCAGGAGTGCGCGTTACATCGCTGTAGATCGTCGCCAAATCCAAGTTTTGCACTTGGAAGCCTTCCAATAAATTGAGGATTGCAGAACCAAGGTATTGCTGCCCAGCACCCTTTTCACCACAAACAAGCAAATGAGGTTTGCAAATTCTCGAGTTCTCGAGATTTTTTAAAAACTCATGCTTTGAAAACCCACCATCTTCATCGTGGATAGTGGGGTCGAGATACATGGCTTCCTCTAGATTGGTTAATTTATTCCGTCCGCTGACGCCGACGGATCCTGGAAGTAGGTCATTGACTTTTTTGGAAATCTCAGCTAGATGATCTTGCAAGAGGGGTTTTAACCTTTCTGGTAAAGGAGCCGAGCCTGTTGAAGCTGAACGAGCACTGGAGGGGACAATTTTCTCGATAGCTCTCATGAAGTCCTTCGCGACAACCTTCACTTTCGAGGGTTTCACCAAAAGTTTCTCCGAAGACTTGTAAATTTGAGGGTACTTCCTCTGAATCGAGTTTAATGCAGCTTCCGTGCACAAGGCTCTCATATCGGCGCCTCCATATCCTTTGGTCAAGCCAGCAATTTTTTCAATGAAGATAGGTGACAAAGGCGGGTTCCACTTCTTTGTATGAATTTGCAAAATTTGCTTCCTGGCGTCGAGGTCTGGAAGTGGGAAGTAAAATTCTCGATCGAATCTTCCTGGTCTTCTCAAAGCGGGATCCACTGAATCAGGTCTGTTCGTAGCCCCGATCACGATTACTTGTCCTCTATTATCCATTCCATCCATTAGTGCTAGTAAAGTCGAGACAATACTGGCGTGTATCTGCTCCTGTTTTGCGGAACGAACTGGTGCCAAGCCATCGATCTCATCGAAAAAAATGATTGATGGCTGCTGGTTTTTCGCCTCCTCGAAAAGAAGACGCAACTGTCTCTCGGCCTCCCCCACCCACTTACTTAAGCAGTCGGCACCCTTTCTCATGAAAAAAGTGATCTTTCTTGACGGCGTGGAGCAACTAGCGGCAAGGGCTCTGGCCATGAGTGTCTTACCAGTCCCGGGAGGGCCATGGAACAACACACCACGAGGCGGAGTGATGGCAAAATTCTGGTAAAGCTCGGGATACAAAAGCGGAAGTGCCACCATTTCCTTGAGCTGATCGATATAATTGTCTAAGCCCCCCACAGCAGAAAAGTCTATATTCATGTCAACTCCCAACGGGTCCGTGTCGCTAAGGCTGGATTTTTTCTTTTCGCTTACTTGAGCCCCACGGATGTTTGTGTTGTTCACAAAATTACCACCACCAAAGTCTGCCTTTGAATGGGTGTTTGTGAGCCCAGGTAGCTGATGAAGCGCGCCCGCACCTCCGGGGTTAGCTGATGTGCGTACGAAATCGTCATCAGATGAATCTGAATCGTTTCCCAAGGCCATAGAGAGGTTGGTGCCAGACGTCATGCCGGGTATAGGAATACCCCCGGGAGGGATATTTTGACCCATGAGCGAGACCACATCACTGCCACCAAAAGGCCCTGCGGTGGGAAATAATAGATTACGGAACTCGGACTTGTTGGCAGCCGGCTTGCGGGCGCGAGAACGGAACAGCCCTGTGGAGCGTGCGGCGGCGTATAACTCGTTCTCGTTTTCATTCGTAAGAAGGGACGGTATTGTGTAATCTATCTTCCGTTCGCGCTCACGAAGCTTGTGCTTGATGGGCGAGCCTTCGGGCGACGAGTCGTATAGGTCTTTGATTTCTTGCTGGATACTATCGTCATCGACAATGTCGTCTGCTATGTCTTCATCACCCACCAGGCGTCTCTTTGGCCGGCTGTCCTCTTCTCCCCGACGCAGACGGTGTCTGCGCGAGCGCACTTTCAGCCTGCGAATCCTCGAATTACTGTGGATGGAGTCATCCTCGTCATCTGTAGCGACGAACCGTTTTTCTCGTAGTTTGCTAATTCTGGCGTGAGAGTCGGATTCGCCTCCTGAGTTCTCGTCGCTAATCGGATCATCATCGGAGACGTCGTCGGCCTGAAAGTCGGAGTCCTCACCATCAGGCCTTTCTGCGCGACGTGCAGCCTTACGAGCACGTTTCCGTGCTGGCATCACGTCCTCATTTTCAGAGTTTTCATCGTAATTCTCGTCCTCATGAACATTATCGGGCTCCGACGGCACTCCATCAGACATATTGTCGGCTTCGACGGCTGATGAATCAGCGTCGGCAGCATCTTTGGGAAATCCGCCTTCTTCCAACCCCGCCTGCTCTTCATCGTGTGAGTCTTCCATGTATGAAACAGTTCTTCGGGTTCTTCTAGGTTGCGGCGGAGTGTCTAGCACAGACAGGTCAAGACCATTCTCGTCATCATCATTGATGTTGCGCCGAGGTCCCTTTGCCATGGCTTTGTACTTGGCGCTATTGTAAAATATATGTACTGGGAAATTAATGATGGAAACTTTGCTCTTTATCGAACTGTCGACTTTGGCTCTGGTTTCGAGCGGAACCAGCACTTCAAACATACACGTGATTGAGGTCACGTGCGTGTTCTTTTCCGGCGCGTCTTCACTCGCGACATGCAAGCGACTGTTAAACACAAGACTGCAATTACAAGGCTGCAGCCTGCTAAGGCCAATCAAAATTTTGACGTGGAATTGGCGCATATACGAAAGTTGCTTTTGCCGACCTCAAAAGCCTATGTAAGTAGAATGATTTGTCATTCCTGAAAAGGTTTCACTGCGTTTTCAACTTAGTCATGACCTTCAAGTTTTTGGTGCTCTCATCAATAGCACCATAGCTTAAATCTAACCCAAATTGGGCATCTTTATTCGTTCTCTTTTCTTGTGAGACGTTCCAGTGTCCAAGAAATTTCGAAGCTAAGTTGGGCATAAATGGCAGTGCGCAGATGGAAGTGACGCGCCCGGCTTCCGCGCACAAGTATACGGCGTAGTTTGCAAACGTCTGGTGAATCTCGTAATTTTTCTCCCCAGGCTTCGAGGCGCTTTGGTAGCGCCAGGGCTCACAATGCTGGAAAAACTCGTTTCCGAGCTCCACTGTTTCCCACCACCTATGAAGCGCTCGAATCTGTCCGTAGGTGTGCATCTCCTTATCCATGTCCTCATACAAAGAATCAATGCTCTGAAGAAGTTTGTCTCGCAATTTTAAAGTGTACCGTGCGTCTTCATTCTTGAGTAGGCTAACAACATTGCTTATATTGTTATAGCGCCCATTTTTTTGACCAGCCACGGCCTCAAGTAGATTGAACTTTGCACCGCCAATTCGGGAGCAAATGTTGGCCCACTTATTGACGAGCAGGGAGTGAGTATTCTGGATTTCTCTCTCGGAAAATTTACAATCATTTGAGACACTCGCATTTTCCATAAGATAGAATCGAGTTGGGTCTGTACTGTAGCGCTCTGAAAGCTCGAAAGGATCTACGACATTGCCTAAGCTCTTGCTCATTTTCACACCTTCACTCAACCAATGGGAATGAACAAGCACTTGTTTAGGGAGCCTCACGCCCGCTGCCATCAAAAAGATCGGCCAGTACACGCAGTGGAATCTCGTGATGTCTTTACCCACTATGTGAGTGTCGGCAGGCCATATGCTCATATTCGAGGATGCATCAAAGTTTGGATACCCAGCCGCGGTGAGATAGTTCACAAGCGCATCAAACCACACGTATATCTTTTGAGAGTCGTCTCCTGGAACCGAAATACCCCACTTTAGCCTTGATGAAGGCCTAGATACAGATAAGTCCTCAAGATCTTCGGCTTTCAATGAATTAACTAACTCACGGTGTTTCAGCTCCGGAAAAACAAATGTGGGATTCAGATCCATATGCTCACGAAGTTTGTCTCCAAATTGACTAAGGCGAAAGAAATAGTTTTCTTCTTTGTGAAATACCACTTCATTCCTGGTTTCGATGCTTATTCTTTTCGTTAGCCCCGTTTTAGCGTCGGAGATTTCAGTGGTGTGCGTTTCAGGGTAAAATGCCTCATCACTCACACTATACCATCCACTATGCGACCCTTTGTATATAAGACCCTTTGATAGCATATCATTCCAGAAATGCTGAACTGCAATGATGTGGTCCAGATCGGTTGTCCGAATAAATCTATTCGCATCAACATCAAATGTCAGAGCGAGAGTCTTAAAGTTTTGAGATACTCGATCAACAAAGTTTTTAGGATCGACATTTTCTTTCTCGGCGGCGGCTTGTATTTTGAGCCCATGCTCGTCCGTTCCAGTGAGGAAGTACGTTTTGTTAGCCGGGTCTAAGCGTTCCCACCTGACTCTGGTGTCCGCCAAGAGCATTGAGTAGATGTGCCCCAAGTGAGGGCTCGCGTTCACATAAAATATTGGCGTGGTAACATAGAACGGTTTTCTTGCAACAGATTTAAATTCTCTGACAATGCGCCAACAGCAGTTCTTATTCAACCTCGGTGGCATGCTATGGTTAACTCGATGACTTTGACATGTTTACCTTGATGATACAGGAGTGTAGACAAGCGAGCTGGCGCAGGATCCCCGGCCGCGTTTTCTTCACACGCACTAGATGAATCTTGAAAAAGAAGTTAATTTCTGTATGCCGTTGCAAAATACAGAGGATAATTTTATTTTCATGTTTCTTGATTTATTCTCATATGCGTTTGCGACTAAAATCGCTATGGAGGAAATTAGTTACTTGCAAAAATTTCCTGGAAAGTACAGTCATTCTTACATTGCCAAATGGACCAAAGAGTCTTTTTTCGTCAAAGACGAGGAGGGTATATTAACAGCAACCTTTTATTGTAAGGCAAGCGTGTAATATTTAGCTTGAAATCCCACATCAGGTTTACCATCGCGCCAGATCTTCTGACCCCATTGCTACTTCCTAAGGGTGTATACCCCTCGTGGCTGGCCTACCCACTCACTTCCCCTCTTGCCAGAATGCCTCAAATGATGGACTTATTCTCGACGAAGATGGCCATCATAGCAAAAACAATGTAGAAAAGACACAACGGATACGCAATCAAAGGGCGGACATTGTGAAGTTTCAAGACTGTCACAAACAACCCTGACGCAGAATAAGTACACCAAAAGACTGCCAAGCCACTCAAGATATACCCAAACATCGTGTCTAAAGAAACAATTAAACCCAACGCGCAGATAAAGACCAAGGGCAATAAGCAGTATCCTAAGATAGACGCTGAGCGCGTCAAGTCGATCTGCACATCGTTGCTCATAAGCTTGAAAAGGTAATGCAAACTAAGAATGCCAAACAATCCAACACCATAGACGTAACCAAATTGGACTTTTCCTGACAATAGTAGCAACGTACCAAAGAGGAGTACAAAGAGTATTGGTCCGGCCAAGTCTGAGTCAGCCATGATGTCTGGGCTAATATCTTTTTTGAAAGGGTTCAAAACAGCCAAGGTTTTATCCTTCATATGCTGAAAATTAATGCCAAGTTCTTCCAAAAGTGGAGGCTCGCCGGAGTATCCCGATGTGCCGAAGGCCGCAAAGAGCCCCGGAGTCAATTCCATACCACCCATATCTCCCGACACATCGAAGTTTGCAGCGTATCCAGAGTTCATTGTGCCCAAATTTGCCGAATCCATGGCTGGTTGCTGAAAAGTGTTGCCATAACTCGACTGATAGAATTGTAAATTAGGGTCCTGCTGGTAGTATGCCATAGTGGTAGCTGCCGTTGGATCGTATGTATTTCGACACTGGCTCTGAGGTACACGCGCAGGTCGGGTAGCGCACGTGACGCGACGGACTCCTCGACAACTTCGTATTTATTCCTATAGGTAGCGCCAAAAAACTGCTGCAACGTAAAATTTCAATCAGCTGCAACGTCTAGAAGCTCCTTGGGCGAAAAAATTAGCCAAATACGCATGAATACATGTTCACATTGAAACGTTTAAACATTTCCAATGCTCATGCGATTCCCGCAGTAATGTTACAGTGGCCGAGTGGTTAAGGCGACACCCTGCTATCCGCAGCTCAGGTGTTGGGCATTGCCTGCGCAGGTTCGAATCCTGTCTGTGACGTTTTTTGTGACACCTCTTTGAACTGTTTATGTTTTTTTTTTGATAATTAATCTTTTTTATAAAAAGGTTGCCTTATGAGGCCATCCGATACCAAACTTGTTGTACATATGACAAGCTTAACAGCGAGCAGCTTTCTTGGTCCCTCAAGTGATGACAAAACATAACTGCCGTTGCTGAGCGCGGATTATAGAACCGTGTACTTGCGATATCGGCTAGAGGTAAAAAAATACGATGGTGCGATCTTCCATAGAACTGAAACGACGAACCGTGGCCTCAAAACAACGAAACTGAGACATTTGGAAAGAATAAACCGCAAAAAAACGCTCGAGAGTGTAGAAGTCATACTTACTAGCTCAAATGTCGCAATCATTGATAATTTTCGAAGCCTCTGGCAGAATCTTGTACCAGCAAAATAACAAGGTTACGCCGTTCAATGACTTGATCTATAGTATAGTGGAGGAGTCTCATACCGAGCTTGAGCGAAACTTCTACACAGTGCAAAGCTCTTCAAGCCACAGAAGATTCTATTCGTTGAAGATTAAAGAAATATGGGCCGCCATTTTTTTTGATTCGGTATTCACGTTCGACAGCGACAAGATCAGAAAGGCTTTACTGGATGTCCTCAGGACCTATGCTCAGTTGCACGAAGAAGACCCCGGAAAAATGGCCAAGTTGATCGACTTTCAATTCAACAATCTTGTAAAACTCAAATCAGACGACATATCGTCAGAGAAGGGACCTATAGGGCATACAACAAAGGCCATTGATAAGAGCGACGTAGCCTCGAATGTTCTCAAGAAGAAAGCACCTACAAATGGTAAAAAGATGAGGAGATGGGTGAATGGCGAATTGGTTGATGTAACCGCAGATGATGCCACTTTGGACTACTCAATGTCTCAGGAGGGTGATGCCATGTGCTCTGGCCCTTACAATGAATTCTCCGTTGATCATGAGTCAGCGTTCACCAGAGAAAATGATTTGGTCTTGATAAATGAACTCCATGACGTTTTGGAGAGAAATGAGGGTGTTGAGGGTGATGCGGAAAGCGAGGTAAAAGTGCCCGCCAAGACAGGCTTTTTGTCGAAAATCACCTCCTACTTTGGCTCTTCAGTCGATATCGAGGAGTTATCAAAGAAATTCACCGAACAATTGATTGCGAAAAATATCGCTCCTGCCACAGCCAAAGCTATAGTTGAGCGAATTCAAAACAAACTCGCGTCAAAAAGTGTCACTGTACCGGTGTTCGAGCAGGCCTTGACCGATGAGCTCACGAAAATCTTGACCCCCAATGTTTCGACTGATTTATTATACGACATCAAAAAGAATAAGCGCGACAGACCATATGTGATTTCTGTGGTGGGCGTCAATGGTGTTGGCAAGTCAACAAATTTGGCCAAACTTGCTTATTGGTTCCTCCAAAACAACATGAACGTTCTCATTTGTGCGTGTGACACATTCCGGTCTGGTGCCGTAGAACAGCTAAAAGTACATGTGAACAATTTGCAACGTCTAAATTCTGGTTCAGCCAGCGATTCGCGGATCGAGCTTTTTGAAAAAGGCTATGGAGGTGGCGACCATGTTGTGAATACCGCCAAGCTGGCCATCGCGTACGCGGGTGCCTCTAATTTTGACATTGTGTTGATCGACACTGCCGGCAGAACGCATTCAAATGCCAAATTGATGGCGCCATTGAAAAAATTTGGCGATGCGGCAGACCCCGACAAGATCATTATGGTGGGCGAGGCGCTTGTTGGGACTGATTCCGTTGAACAGGCCACGAATTTCAACAATGCTTTTGGAAATAGACGTGGCCTCGACTTTTTCATCATCTCTAAAGTCGACACTGTGGGTGACATGGTCGGTGCAATGATCAACATGGTGATGGCTACACGAGTGCCAATCTTGTTCATAGGAACTGGGCAAACGTACACTGATATCAAGAAATTGAGTGTGAAGAGAGTTGTCGATATGCTTACTACGTGAAACAAAAAGGTCAACCTTGAACCTTTGGCGCATTTATTTTATAAAGGCTAAGACAAAGGCTTCAATTACTATGCATTCTTTGACCAGCTTCATGGACTTACAAAAACCTAGTGGTGTTTTTGTATCTTTTTATAATTCTATCTGAGAAGCTTCGGGTTTCAACAAAGTGTGCTCGGCCAGGTGACACTCGAGTGACTGGTTGCGCAAATGAGAAGTATAGATTCGATGTCAAAAGAAGCAGAGTGCCTCTCAATTGATACTCAAGATATACATACCGCTCAATCTGAAAAGTAATTAGAACGATTAATGAACGAACCTGGCTTTAGGGTGCCACATTGCGCCTCTTATCATGGCAACCATGTGATCTGTCAAACACTAGATGCACACCGCGTGAGCGGGGTCTTCGTGCTGTGGGACCTGGGCGAGGATTGCGAATAATATGTACTTGTTCAAAAGTTCGACAATTGCGTACTAGAGTTTGAAAAAGCAAGTTCTTCATCTTCTATCTCTAAATCTCTTGCGTACTCTCATTGAATTAGGTCTGGCCCTAGGAACAATACATCATAGATAATGAAAATCAGACGGAAATCAGCACCACTATATCTTCACGTCAATGCGTATAGAGCAGCCGATTTATTTCTCCCGGGATCTAAAGATCGCCAAAAGAAGGTCAATGCAAGTCTTGTCGTGCAGCTTAATTCTTTCAAGAAGCGCTGTAAACGAAAGTTGGACACAAGCCATCCCAGCTGGGACGAGACATTCCGAATTCCTTTGAGGATTGGAGATCTCTCTGATCTTCTTGTGTTGGCCGTGTGGAATCGTTCGGGAGGGACCAAGACATACTTGGGTGAGGTGAGAATTCGTGTGCGAGAGATTTTTCAAGAGGGAGCGCAGGCTGAAACAGAACCAACATGGCACAAGTTGTACCTGTCACTCGCCAGAAGTGGGTTCATCACAGGTTCCATCCTTTTGCTGTTTAAGCTTTCTACCGGCAAACAAAAGGCCGCGTTGAAGTCGACCGATGCAAAGCTGTCTAGGGAGCCGTTCACGCCCAAAAATGAAAATCCCAGTCTGCCTCCAAAATTAAACGTTGAAGCCCCAACAGATCCAGATCTCAGCATACAGAATCTTCTGTTGACAGATCAAGACATATGCGCGTCGTTTCAAGCGTGGACTGATGCGCTTATTTGCCCTGATGCCGACGTGGCGGACAATGTTAACGACCAAGGCTTCTACTCAGATCTTCCAGTAAGCTACCAGTTCAGTGGTGCATCAGACATTTCGGATATTGAGTCAATCGCTGAATCTAGAAGGCAGCCCTCACGTAACTCGTCGAGCAGCCTTGTGCCTAGAACTGGTTCTTTGCTTTCAGAAGAACCGCTAATTGAAACGGATACTGAGCATCTTACGCCTCGATATTTACCCATAAAAGAATCTCAGGCCACAGAATACTCTACCGAGTCCGATGGTCTGTCTGATGCTTCGGAATATGCTAGTGATGGGCCACTATACAACAGCGTTTTAATGGCTCCTGACTCCAAAGAGCATGCACTGAGGAGATTGAGACGAAAGAAAAGAAGGCCACAAAGCAAATACGAGTTACGCAACAGAAACGTCCAGGGTGTTTTATTCTTGGAAATAGCGTCTTGCTCCAATCTACCACCCATCAAGAGTTTCACGAGAGCCACCTTCGATATGGATCCATTTGTGGTGGTCACCTTTGGCAAGAAGACTTTTCGCACCAGTTGGAAGCGACACAAACTTAACCCCATTTACAACGAGCGACTTGCGTTTGAGGTTTTGGAAAATGAGCTCAATTATAACATTCAATTTTCTGTTTTGGATAAGGATCATTTCTCATTTCACGATCAAGTCGCAGACGTGTCCCTCCCCGTTCGTGAACTCATTGAAATTGCAAAAGACCCAACTTTAGATGAATCACTTACGGCGGATGATAATGGTTCATCCACGTCAGATGGTGTAAAGTTCTTTTATAAAGAAGATGAGAACAAAGCGAGGTCTCCCGTAAGTTCAACCTCTGACTTGTCTTCCAACAACCCTGCCATCGAACTCGCGGAAGACGGGGATCTTGTTAAGACGAGAAAGAAGAAATTTTTGAGAAAAAGGACAACAGTGCTGTATGTTGACACGTCTTTATTCAAAACTTTGAATCTCCTGCTTCAGCTCAAAGACAAAAAGATGGCCGAAAAGCATAGCTCGACCCTAAAAATTCGCGCAAGATACCTTACTTACGAGAACTTGAGACGAGATTTCTGGCGAGTGCTCTTGGAGCAATACAATGTCGAGGAAAAGTCCGGTCTGTTGGACTACATTGAATTGATTTCGTTTCTAGACACTTTGGGATGCTCCGATAGCGATCAGATAGTGACTCAATTCTTTGAGAACCTAGGCAGGTCTTCTTGGGGAGGTGACAAGCTCACACATAACGAGATTGTGGACTGCTTGGAAGGCTACGTACTTCGAGAACAAACAGACCCAGGAGCAAAGATTTTCGAAATTGAAAAGTGCCCTATCTGCACTCATAAAAGATTGAGCAGGAAAGATGACCTCGATATCATCACACATGTTGCCATATGCGCCTCCAAAGACTGGAGTATTGTCAACAAACTTCTTGTCTCATCTTTTGTCACGCCGCAAATCGCGAGCAAAAGGTGGTTTTCGAAGGTCTTGATTAAGCTCACTTACGGCAAGTATAAGCTCGGAAGCAACTCTGCCAACATCCTAGTACAAGATAGGTCCACTGGTCTTGTAATGGAAGAAAAAATGAGCGTCACTGTGAGGCTTGGAATTCGACTTCTTTATAAGGGTCTTGATAAAGCGAAAAGTAAAAGAATCCGGTCATTATTGCGAAGATTGAGTGTGAAGCAAGGAATCAAGTTTGATCATCCATCACTGGCAAAAGATATTCAAGCTTTCATACAATTTCACAAATTGAACTTGAGTGATTGTCTTATTACAGATCCTACGCAGTTCCCAACCTTCAATGAGTTCTTTTATAGAAAACTCAAGCCTGGAGCAAGACCCCTTGAAGCCCCAGAAGAAGATAATATCGCCGTCTCTCCTGCTGATTGCAGATGCACCACTTTTGTTACAGTGAACGATGCAACGAATTTATGGATAAAAGGCAGAAATTTCACGGTGGCAAAACTCTTCAATGGGAACTTCGCTGATTTGGAAAGGTCAGATTTGTACAAACCCGATAAGTGCTGCGTCGGTATTTTCAGATTGGCCCCCCAGGACTACCATCGTTTTCATTCGCCTGTGAGCGGCATCATTGGCCCGATAAAATACATAGAGGGCGAGTACTACACAGTGAATCCAATGGCTATAAGGTCCGATTTAGACGTGTATGGTGAGAATGTTCGTGTCGTGGTGCCTATACAGACACCCGCGTTCGGCACGGTCGTCTTAGTAGCGGTCGGAGCGATGATGGTGGGATCCACCGTTATCACCGTCAAGGAAGGTCAAGAGGTTAAGAGAGGCGATGAGATTGGTTTTTTCAAATTTGGAGGATCCACTGTATTGCTCTTATTTGAAAAAGAAAAGTTCGCATTCGACGCTGATCTTGTGAACAATTCGAAACAATGTGTTGAGACTTTGGTGAGGGTAGGCCAGAGCATCGGGCACAGTCCCGAAGTACCGGAGTTCAAAAGAGAGCACATTGACTTTAGCAAGCAACCAAAGGACTTCAAAGTGGATCTTATCCGTGCTATCACGGGTGGTGATGTGGACAATAAGGTCAAACTTGAGACATGGGAGAGTAAGCAGATTGACATACAGCCAGATGAAGTTCGTCTCCTCGCACAGCAAGAGGAAGAAGATTTCATGGGGCTGATGAACCTCGAAGATTCTGACTTAGACGAGTGAAGGGAAGAAGCAGACAGTGAATATCGAAATAAACGTTAGGTAGATTACTTGTGAGACACCTACGTATGCCTAAACCTATAATATGCAGAGGGTTCTTTATCAAGCGCGAAGCAGCACAGCTTTACAAACTTCCAAGACAAGCAAACTAGACTTGTTGCTTTCCCCCGTACAACGCTTTCCATTCGTCAATCTTCTTCTCGTCAATTCTCTTGAATAAGTATTGAGCCTTCCCGATGTTGTGACCCGATTCTAAAACCAATTCAAACTTGTCGGTGATGGATAAAGCGGGAGCGTTCAAAATTTCACATATCTGATCCCTAGTGCCTGGCATGAAGGGTGAAATGACAGCTGAGACCAAGTAAATTAAGTTTAAGCCAACGCCCACCACACCATCTGAAACATCCGGAGAGTTTGAAAAGAGAGAATTGTCCAATTTGTTATCTTGCAAAAAGGCATTACCGCGCGAAGAGATAGCCATTGCCAACTCCAAACCACGTCTGATGTTGACAGCTTCCATATTCTCGATATAAGATGCCAACAAGTCGTTTACATCCTTCTCGAACACGTCGTACTTGGGGACGTTCTTTGTGTTGAACGCAGGGATGACGCCATTGTACTTTGCGATGACAAACTTAACCAATCTGTTAACCAAGTTACCTAAGTTAGCCAAAAGCTCTGAGTTATTCTTGGTGACAAACTCCTTCCACGAAAAGTGCGAGTCGGAGGTCTCTGGTCTGACCGAGGCCAAGTAGTATCTCCACACAGATGGGGAAATGCCGGTATCCTTGGCGTTGTTACCGAAAACACCCACACCTCTAGACTTCGAGAATTTGCCGTCCTCATATTGCAAATACTCGGTAGTGTTCAAGTGATGCAATTTTGTCCACTTATCCTTTGTTCCAATCAAGGTCGCAGGGAAGACCACAGTATGGAAAGGCACGTTGTCCTTGCCCATGAACTGGTACAAGTCAACGTTTTCTGGGTTCTTCCACCACTTCTTCCAGCTGTCAGTATCATTTTTACTCTTGAAAAGGTTTGCAGTGATGGAAACGTAGCCGATAGTGGCATCAAACCACACATACAACACCTTTTCCTTGAATTTCTCCAAGGGCACCGGTGTTCCCCAAGACAAGTCTCTCGTTATACCCCTGGGTTCCAAGCCCTGTTTCAACCACGAGTTTGTGATCGTCTTGGAGTTCTTGGACCATGCGCCCTTCTCGGCAGCCTCCTCGACCCATTTCTTCAAGTCAGGCTCCAAATCATTCAATTTGAGGTAAACGTGCGTCGAGTTCTTTGGAACAGGTTTTGCGTTATCGAGCTTGCAACGAGGATTGATCAATTCCAAGGGGTTCAACAAGCTCCCGCATTTATCGCACTGGTCACCCCTAGCATCCTCGTAGCCACACTTAGGGCAAGTACCCTCCACAAATCTGTCTGCCAAGAAAGCATTGTGAACTTCACAGTACAACTGCTCGGTGGTTTGCTCCTCCAAAAAGCCGTTGTCGTACAACTTCATAAAGATATCCTGAGCAATTTCGGTCTGCAACGAAGTGGTAGTTCTGCCAAAATAGTCGAAACCAATGTCAAACCAGTCGTATACTTCTTTATGCACTTTGTGGTATTTGTCACACAACTCTTGAGGCGTCACTTTTTCCTCCAAAGCCTTTGTCTCAGTAGCAGTACCATACTCATCGGTACCGCAAATGTACAACGCGTTGTAATTTCTGTTCTTGGCATATCTGGCGTAAATATCGGCAGACAATACCGAGCCCACAATATTTCCCAAATGAGGTACATTGTTCACGTAGGGTAACGCAGAAGTAATTAAGATGTTCCTCTCATTGTCTTTGGGTATGATGCTGTCGTCAGCTTTCTTCACTGTGAAACCAGATTTCACGTGACTTTCGCCATTTCCTTTGGGCATCACTCTTTCAATGATGGTGACAGACGTGGCCGTCTTCAACGCCTTTTCTACCTCGGGCAAGGCCGAGAACTCACTTGCCCAACCACTCAAATGGGCCAATTCCTTTATATTGGGGAATGCAGCGGCAAAAAGCACAATATTGGCTGCGGAAAGTTTGGTACTCTCTGGAGAGCTGATGGCTTTCAACGCCTCCACGACCTTCCCGCTATCTCCCGATTTGTAGGCATTATAAACATCGAGCTCATCAATTTCGAAAACGGGGTCGCTGGAAAAGTCATTTGCTAAGTACTTGACGATTGCATTGGCTTCCACGAGCTCAAGCCCTGAACTTTTGTCTGCAAAGTGAAGAGATGAGTCTTCGGAAAGAGCGACTTCAGTCTGAGGTGCAAACGCAGCGGCAGCAATGGAAACCTTAAGGTTAGTCACAAGAGCAAGGGTAGTCTTGCCTCTATCAGCGGTTATGGCAACAGGCATGGTGTGACTTGTGACGCTTATTTTTAAAATTTTTCTACTAAGATAAGCCACAGCATGATCTGGTTAGTCAGACCCGTACCTCATTCAGAAATCTTCATATACCGGAAAGATTGTGTGTCTTTCAACATATACGAACAACCCGGCATTAGAGGCTTCCCGAATTTCCTACTACTTGATATCTGGCTTTTCATAAAAAGACCTGGAGATGACTTGTCAATTGGATGAGGTAGGTGCATGCTGATTTTCCAGGCCCTGATTAAGAGGTCAGATGCAGGCGACATTAGCGAGCCCTGTAGGAACGAGACGAAGAGCATGCGTGAAGTCTACCCCGTCCAGTCGCTGCGATCATGAGACCAAGCTTCAGAAAACTCAATGAGTTGGCCCCGGACTATTTCAATTGCTTAGTCTCTAGAAGACGGTTTCAAAGAACCCAGCAATCAAGCGGTGCTCTCGGCAACACAACTTTTGCAGCGAAAGATAACATTGCGACGACGATTGAGCCCACTACGTGCGGGTCAGAAATTCTCAAAAGTTACACAAGTCCGTTTCAAGCATCTGTGATAACGCAATTGGAACACGCCGGCCTGGTCCTCGTAGGCAAGGCCAACCTAGACGAGTTCGGGATGGGTTCATCTACGACGTTCTCCTGTCACGGCCCGACAATCAATCCCAGATTTAAGGATAAACACATAGCAGGCGGCTCTTCAGGCGGGTCTGCTGCAGCTGTGGCAGCAGGGCTCGCTGATTTTGCTTTGGGTACAGATACTGGCGGCTCTGTCCGTCAGCCAGCTAGCTATTGCAAGATTGTCGGATTCAAGCCATCGTACGGCAGAATCTCGAGATACGGAGTCGTAGCTTACGGCCAGGGGCTAGACTGCGTCGGGATCTTGAGTGAGAATGTTGCCTTAGCGACCAGGGTGTACTCTGTTCTTGATAGGTACGACGAGAAGGATATTACGTCGATGCCCCCAGAAACTAGACAACTTATATCAAAGAAGCAAAGCCTGATCGACAAAAGCCGAAGGCTCAAAATCGGTGTGCCACAAGAGTTTATTCTTGACGAGACCCAGCTGCTGACAACGGAGATGCTCAACTCGGTTTTGTCCGATCTCATGAAAATGGGCCACCTTGTACATCCCGTATCAATACCCTCCATTGGCAAACTGTTGCCCGCATACTATACGCTAGCTACTGCAGAAGCAGCCTCGAACTTGTCGCGTTTTGATGGCTTACGTTACGGTCAGCCTCTGCCCCGCTCAGTCAATAAGAAGCCCGAGACTCAGATCAATGGCCAAAGTCTTATTGCGAAACAGAGGGCAAGAGAGTTGGGCCCCGAGGTGCAGCGAAGACTTATTTTGGGCAATTACACATTATCCTCAGAGGCGGGAGACAATTATTTTCGTGCCACGCAGCATAGAAAGAAAGTTGTTGAGGAGTTCAATGAAGTGTTTTCTTTCCCCAACTATCTCTGGGGAGCTGTACAAGCAAGTCACGAGGGGTGCGACGTGCTCGTCGGACCCACTGCTTTCGGTAAGGCTCCCTCGTTTAAAGAGTATGCAACTCAGCAGAAAGAAACATTCTTGAACGAGTATTTGAATGATATTTTTACTGTACCCGCATCAATGGCGGGTCTGCCTGCTATCTCCGTGCCATATCACAACAGTGACTGCGGAATACAGATCATGGGTCAGTACGGTGACGACGACACGGTTCTAAAAGTTGCGGAGCTAATAGAGGCGTTATGATGTGTTCAATCTGTTGTAGAATACCATTAATTGTATTTGTTGCAATATACCAAATCTAATGTGAGAAATGAAATGAAGTATGAGGTGAATCATGAAATCGTGATGGAGGTTGAAGTTCCGATGAGGTTGAGAAATACGTTGTTACTGCAGAAAGATAGATCACTTTCTGCCCAAGAGCGTGAGAAACTCGTCCCTTGTTTTCTGCTGTACACGGAAACACCCAAGCATACAGCTAGTCGTGGTCAGCGAGCCTGTTTTTTGTACACCGCGGCTTACCATACACATGTGTGTGGCCTCAATGACAACAGCGACGCCACGAGGCTTCAAAATTTCAGAAAGAGCCATTGCAATCTGCTTAGTCAAACGCTCCTGGACCTGAAAACGGCGCAGGTACATTTCCGCCAAACGAGCAAGCTTGGAGAGCCCCACTACACGCTTGTTGGGAATGTAGGCAATGTGGGCCTTGCCGAAAAAGGGCACCAAGTGATGCTCACACAAGGAATAGATCTCTATGTCACGCACAATCACCATTTCATCGTGATCCTCCTCAAAAACGGCCCGCTTAATCACGTCACGAATGTTGTCCTCGTAGCCCTTTGTGAAATATAGCATCGCACGCGCGTACCGCTCTGGGGTCTCCAAAAGCCCTTCTCTGTCGACATCCTCGCCCAATTCCGCGAGAATCGTCTTCACCGCCGAAGCAATGCGTGTTTCACGTTGTTTTGCCTCCTCCGAAGTCTGCTCAATACGCAGCCTGGCACCTTGTGAGGGCCATGATAAGCCGTCGCTATCGATTGGTGGGTTGAGTGTACATGGAGAAGCAGCCCTTGTGTGTAGAGGCGTGCCGAACTCTCTGGCAACGATCTCTTCGGCCGGCGACCTCTTTGCTTTTTTCGTAGCAGGCTGCACAAGCCCGTTTCCAGCGGTCACAACATTTTCCAGCATGGGGTGTTCCGCATCCGACATTGCAACGAAAGATGTAGTGGTTACTGTATCAGTGGATGAAAAATGTACAATCAAAAAAAAAACCTAACCGTGGTCTGCATACGCGCATTGATTGCAGGCCGACGGAGTCACTTCAGAAAAGGTGCGATGCCGGTGCCGTGTGTGTCAAGGGTCCAAGAGGTTCGTGGTGCTGATAAGCCCCCAACAGGTTCATACACAACAATTGTGAGCTCATTTTAGATATTTAATTCTCTTCTCTGTGCGAGTTAATCAAAAGAGTAGCTAAAAAGCTGACACAGATCTACGACTAAAACTTCCATGTCCCACGTAGGAGTCCGAGCATCTCAGCTTATATCGCGTGATAACGCGTGCGAGAGCGTTTGCGCTTATAATTTCTTGTGCCGCTTCGTGACATGAGATTCTTACGAGAAAACTCGGCAGGTTGTCTCAGCGGTAAAATCTCAAAAAGACGATCACGTCGTTTCTTTAATTTTGTCTAGATGTACGAAAAAACTGTCTTTGGGGCAGTTGGCCGTGCGGATGTCTGGATCTGGATGTTACGGCTTTGCCAGTTCACTGAACACCTACCTGACGCTTTTGAATCGTCTAAAAGTACTCGCACATGTCTGTTTTGATGTTTATTAATATTTGAGTTGAAAAACACTAAGTGTCACGCCCGCAGAAGCCCGTGTGAGGTATCCTACTTCACTCATGCAAAAGGATTCAAGGCTCTCACAGTTAAGCAAGGCAACGACATCCCGATTTCCGCCCTCAAGAGTATTGGGATTTGTGTTAGCTCCCGAACCTCTTGTATGAAGTTATTATCTGCGATGCGAGTAATACAATCCTTCAAGTAGGGTTCCAACACATCGTTGCTGTCGCTTCCGCTGATTTTTTGAGACAAGGACGTGAACCTAGGCGCATTTATATCCAAATGTGCCAACTTCTCGAGGACACTCTCAGGGGCAATGGTTTTCTTTTCCGAGATGATGCTACCTTGAATTTTTGCCGCCTCGACAGCAGAAGCCCTGTACTTATTTTTCACCGATCTTCTGTAGCTTAAACTCGACTTCTCGTCAGGAGGAACATACGTCGCGGAATCCACTCCTTTTTCCCAAAACAATTCGAGCACCCTCTGTGACTTGTCAAATTCAGCTTTCATCAAAGGCAACTGATCGCCATGAACTCGCTTTTCTATTCCAAACTCTGGAACAATTACATCAAAGGATGACTCGTACACTTGAACCACTGTTCCCATCACAAGTAACTGACCCGCGTGCTCACTCATCTCGTTGATTGTCTGGGACAATAACAAATGTATGGCTTGCTCTTGGGCAGTTGCCGCACAATCCTTTTTGAAGTTGCAATAGTCCGAAATTGACTTCAAAGAGTCAACGTCCGGAACAGTGTCTCGATGCTGGTCACAGATTACGAATTTGAGTTGCCGATGCACAACAAGATCCGCATATCTCCTCAAAGGTGCAGTAAAGTGCGTATAAAGCGGCACATTTAAATAGTAATGGCCATACTGCTCGCGGTCATGATATTTTGCAATGAAATACTTGGGGTTGGGCATGCATTTGTACAAGAGAGTTTCCACACATTGCCTCTTCGAGGGATCAGCGACGCGAAGTATAGACTTTTGCACAGACGCAGACGACGTGGTGTCTACTTCAATCCCCAAGTTTCCCGCTTTACGAACAAATGCTTCAATCTTCTGCAATGTTGGTAGTGCGTGACGACGTAAAAACGAGGCCTCGCCAAGCTTCTCATAGATCTTTGTTGCTATCGTACTGTTCACCTTGCAACTGATCTCGGAAAGTACCAGAAGAGCATTGCTTTCTTCAAAAATGTTCATATGCAACTTCACCCTCTCATCATCTAATTGATCAAGCAAAGGCAAACTTGGAAATATGCCGAGTGACCTGTCCTGAAGCCTCTTTCGGCGAAACTCCTTGGCGATCAAAGCAAAGGTCTTGATGTAGTCAGATGTTGCGGAGGACAACCCCTCAGAGGACCCTTTTTGCAAAACGGAGTCAACGGCATCGTACGTGACGGTGGACTTAGGTACAACAACTGACTCCTTGACGTCGACATTTCCAATCTCGAAGTTCGAGGTGTCAATTTCAAATATGACGGAAACCGCTAAATTTTTCTCATTTTCCTTAAAGGAAATCGCCTTGTTCAATTGCGAAGGGTACAAGTGTGAAACCTTCTGCGGTAAAAATACAGACAATGAGCGTTTTTTGGCCTTTCTTTCCAAGGTGGTTCCTGGTTGAATAAAAAATGATATGTCAACACAATGGAAGCCCAACTCAATTTTTGTATCATTCAAACGCTTCACATGCAAAGCGTGATCAACAAATTGCGAATTCTGTGTGAATGAAATGATGTAGTCCGTGAGAAATTCGGTCCTTTGCTTATTGTCAAGCTCGACATTCATGTCGGGTAGGGGATCGTAAAAAGCAGAAGAGTATGAATCATCTAGCTCGTTGTCAGAAGGATATTCATCGGCCAAAAAATTATTGTCTCTGAGAATCGAGTCGACCTCCACGGCAGGGTCATCGATCCTGCCCAACCTTGTCACAAGCGTACCAAATGGATGCAAGGAAGTGATGGGCCACCTCTTGATAGAGGCAATGAACAATTGGTCGGCATACTTCTCATGGTTGTCGACAAAATCGCGTGGCGCTTGCTCTGTTGGTATAGCGATGAGAGGCACACGCTTGTCGGTTGGTTTAAACCAAACAATTTTTGGAGCTTTCGGAGTTTGCACGGAAGGGTCCTTGCCTGATCTTTTGTCGTTAGCGGCTTGTGCGGCTTGCGCGGGCCTCAACAACCCCAACGTTCCTGCAAAAATTTGGCCAGGTATGCGGTCGACCACAGCCACCACATGGCCGGCATACAAAGGTTTGACCTCGTCATTTATCTCTTCCTCCTCCACCAAGAGTAATGCCTGGCCTTCGACTTCGACGTCATCGTTTTTCTTCATTGTGGGTCTTTGTTTCAATGAGCCTCTTCTGACAAGACCTTCCGACTCGGACTCGGACTTATCAATCTCGGTAATCAGAATCGAAGTGGCATCGTTGTGGATGTCATCGCTGAGGACTGACGTCACGTTGGATTTGGTGGATATATTGTCTTTTCTCCTCTTCTTTTCTTCCTTCTCCTTTTTCGATTCCCAGACCTCATCGACTACGAGGAGCTCAACAGCCACCAAATCGCCCTCCAAAGCTCTGTTTCTGTCCTTCGAACCACAGATGAATATGTCCGCGTCCAATAGTCCATCTGTTGAAACATATGCATCAGATCGATTTTTTTTGTTGACACGCAAAATTCCCGTAACTAGACGTCCTTCACTAATCAACTCTGGAAGCGAGGACTGCGGTAAGTAAGGGGCGAAAAGAGACTTTCTACCATTTCCATTGTTGGCGTTGCCTTGAGGCATGAAATTGGACAAGGATGATACGGATGAATTACCGCCCCCGAGAGAGCTGCTCCTATTCTTGTGGCCCGGGACAAACACTGAGGGAGGGCTCAAATTGTTGTTAGATTGATTCCGCTGATGACCGGATGCTCCGCCCATGGGCAGTTGCTGCGACCTCCAATTCGAGTTAATATTGCTTGAGCCTTCAAAGTTTCGTGAATTAGACCGATAATGCGATCCGCGCCTTTGGTGACCACGCTCCGGCGAAGGCTGGCCAAAACTTGGTGCCGGGGGAAGCAAATTGTTCGGTGCATCCGGAGGAAATTTGAATGCCTGTTGCCCGTACGCCCAAGGCTTTGCGTTTGAATTGGCGCTGGAGTTTGCGATAGAAGTTTCGCGTGTGCTCATATCAGGCGAGTTAGGAAACCTATATCCGCCAATGCTATCTGGCAGATTAAGCTGAGGACTTACGGGAGAGGTTTCACCGCCACCGAATGAAGCCATGTTTGACTGTTTTTGCGTGGCGGCAGCCTTCTTTGCTTCGGTGAGACCCAAAGAATGTCTGCGCACGTGAGTCTGATGCAGATTGGTCAGCGATGATGTGAGTTTTGGGGCGCTGCTCGATGGCGTGCGCGAGTGCGATCTGTATGGTTCTGGTGGTTGTATCTGTTGCGCCAAAGGTTGTTGCTGCTGTTGTAGTAAAACCTTCTGCTGTGACTGGACGGCTTCCAATTGGCGCTGAAGGTTGTACTGCTCGACCATTAACGTTGTCAACTCACTGGGCGAGCGACGATGAGCGATGTGCAAGTTTTTCGGCTTGCGTGACCGCTCCTGACTGTAGTCAGGAGGTGTGTTAGACATCGTGAGTGGTCAGAGTGTGTGTTTTCTTGGTGGGGTTCGTTGTGACGATGATCGAATGTCTTTCTTGCTCTATTTGAAAACACAAATCCACGACGAAAGTCCTTTCAAGAGTGCACAATGCTTCGTTTTCGAGGACTGATAACGAATAAGAGCCGTGATGCAGAGTGGCCGTGTTGCAGATCTGTGAAAGCGCGTGTTCGTTTTAATGTGAAAAAACGTGTTCGAAACCTTCGAATAAGTTTATTAGGCGCTGGAAGGATTCGCAATTGCAATGTTGTTTTGAAGACAAAATATTAACGTAGGCCACCAATTTGTATGGGCAAAAAGAACAGGAATCAAAAATTCCGGAAGATTTCGCAAGATGGCCGTGTGAGAGAGTGTCACGTTTCAAGGAGCGACGAAAGTATCAATTATGCCGCTGAGCTGTCCGGACCAAGGAAAACGAGATGACGAAAATAATCTGGATGAATTTCTCGCTTTCGGGGATGGGGGCAAGATAAGGGCGTGTGAACCTGGCAGGAAAGTGGAGAGCAAAGAGGGGTGAAAGGTAAAATCGAGGGCGAAAAAGACAGCAGTGTGTGCGTGCGTGCGTAGGGCCTGAGACTTATTTTTTCGAGCCGTTTTCTGGCTTTTTTCCCCCAGCCCTTTTTCTAGCCTCTGGCACCCGCGCTTCCGTGGGGAACGTGCACCGCATACTTGTGTGGGGCACACGCAAGGAATTTGCTTTGCCCTGCTGAAAGCTCAAAAGACCACTGGGAATGTGGTAAGGGTAGCTTAGTCTAGGCAACGAAAGTTTAACTGCGCAAATGATTCCCGAGGTTATTGGTGTGTCAGTCTTGCCGACAACTTGCTACCGGGTCTCGAAATCCGTTCACAGAGCCGTTGTCCCATTAAGGATCTCAGTGGCGCACTGCGGCTTATTGCCGCGGTAACGAAAATGAAGTAAATCCAACAGGTTTACTGATACATGCTCTATGTGAGACTCGGGTCTTAGACTTCGAGCCAAATCTAAAAACCACCAGCGTGTCTAGCATCACAATACGATTGTAAACGGGCCATTGAGTTTTGTTACTTGATCCAGGAGTTGCGGCTGAAGAGTCCCCACATGGCCAGGCCTAGCCCTAGCTGAGCTATAATTAGATCAACCCTATTTTCTACAATCTTGTACACGTACATAATCATATTGCCCTCGTAAGTGTCTCATTCGTTGCAAGACATAGAAAGAATATTCAAAACCTCAAAAACTGGCATTTTTTGTGAGTCGGATGTTGCAGTTCACATGCTCTAGAATCGATACTCAATCACACAGTACGCAATGTAAATTAGTCGTAGCTTATTTGTTCAAACTTTCCATTGCTGGTTGGCTCAAATGCTTGTTCAAAGGTGCAAGTCGGTTGTATGTGACATGTGTATTAAACTACGTCTCAAGTAAAATTCACAATCTTTGTCTCAAATGTCTTCATGTTGACAAGAACCACTTCCCCTGTTTCGCTAAATTTCGAAACACTCACCAAGTGCACTTTGTGCCGACCCAAGTTGAGCAGATCTGAACCACTTTCAACTTGATTGCCAACCACGTACAAATGAGGAGTTTCGTCCAAGGTAAAAGGGTCTCGATCCTCAAATGGGTAGCAGTACAATGTGTCTGGTGCCGTAGGAATGATATTTTGCCACTTTATAGTGTTTGCCATGGCATTGAGAACTTCTTTCAGTCCTTGAAACCCTGCTCGGTGATACTTCCCCATATCGTCGATATTTTGGCCAGATGTGACAAGCGCACGCAAACCATTTGCATATTCTATCCATGTAGGATTTGTAAGCGTTGTCAAAGAATCGGTATTGACATACGCAGAGTTCTTCCCAAAAAGCGACCTATGCATCGGTTGTTGCGGCAAGCAAACTTCACAGGGGTCGGTTTCACCAGGAATTATAGTCACAGGTAGAGACACAAGCACTTCTGCGAGCCAATCATCGAATACGAGCAAAGAGCTCGGCAGGAATCTGCTAATGTTTTTCGAGCCAAAATTGTTGGTGGTCAGGAAGTCATCGTTTACTTCGGGTTCAGCTCGCGCGATGCTATTGCCAACAATGACCAAGCGCGAAATGTTCTGTGCTGTACTCGTGTCGTCTGTGCCACCGAGTTCGCCGCAAATCCACTGTTGAAGGAGCAGTAAGCGTAAATCCATATTTGTCTCTTTGTCCACGTGTAGACCGGAGACAAAAGCCACCCACTGATCTTCCGGAGTCGATTCTTTGTCTCGATCACCTTGTGGCGCAGGTGTTGGGTAGGCTATCTCCATTATTTCAAAAATACCAGCTTGTATCTCAATACCGAGAACACCAACCACACACCCAGTCACTAACCCAGAGGTGTTCAAGAGTTCGGGGTTATGTAGAATTGCGCGCCCACTCTCGTCTTCGATCATGACAACTGCATCGTTGTCGTCATCGACATACTTTGAAGGTATTTGCGGGAGCATGTCATCTGTGCCCTTCTCCACATCATGCAAAATGTTAAGCTTGTGTTTCATATCGGCAAATATAGTTCCTGAAACCCAGCAAAGCTCCCCCGACACGATATCTAGTATCTTCTCTTTGTGTTGTATAAACTTCCCATTCACCTCACGAGAGTTATGGCCCCAAATTTTGTGTGCCTCGCGGTCCACTCGAGGCTTGAGCATCTTGAGCCGGTGCTCATACATGGCAAAGAATTGACGGGCATATTTCCGCTCGGAGCCCAAGCTGTAAAGAGATTTGTTTTTGAAATCTGCCGGGAAAGTGGTTTTTGCTCTATGCGACGATCCTTCGAACAAACCCTGGTTCAACTTCTCCATTATGATTTGTCTCAATGCTGTTTTCAGCAGAATTCTTTGAATTTAGCGCGTAGATTACCGAGAGACGCGTTTCTTGGTCCGTGGATGAAAAAGCGTGCGCGATGGCATATTCACGCGCGCTTTGGGCTCCAATTACATCTAACGAATTTGGATTTGGGCCTCGGCGGCAACAGCGTCCGCGGCCCGGCCACAGTCGCAGCTTTTGAAGAAGCTTGAGCTCTTTGATAGTTAGCCAAACAAGGCAGTTTGAAGAACAACATTGATCTTGGCTAATTACGATATTCAATCTCAAAGAATGACTGAAAGGTGGAGATTTTCTCGTGGAGCACTATAATCGGTAAAAAAACTCAATGCATGCGAACTTGGCTCGTTTAGTGGCACCCAGCTGAATCTGTCCCCGCTACACTACACCCTGTCGCCCGCCGCCCAATCTTCTACCTCGCGCAGACACGCCTGTCACCGTACTTAGCCCATTTTGTGACAAGTCACGCATGAATTCTCCTCTTCTATGAGTTGGCCCGATCATGACAATATTGCTGCTTGACCCATCTGCGCTCTCCCTCTTCTATCCAAGAGCGTCCGTTGATTACCCACAAAAGTTACGGCTCATTGTTCAAGTAGTAGATTATGATCCTCTCTCGACTCTTCTTGCAGTTAGAAGAGTGCCTAACTTGGGCTCACTCCATACCGAAATTGACCTTGATAATGTTGGCCCAAAGTTTGCAATTGAAACAGCTCAAGTCGATCTTTCCTTAATAGAATCGGCTGCAGCTAGATTGGATATTTCTGCTGGCTCGATTGTCAGCATTATTGGCTTATACAATGGGAGCCTTATCACAGCTGTGGAGTGTCTTACGCTAGAGAGCCAGGCGCTACTCGGAAGCTCAATTGATACCTTGGCGACAATGGCTACGTTGGACGACCTATAATATTAGTTGAAAACGGGCATTTTTTGAGTGATCCTATATATCCTGTCATTGTTCGTTTTTCACCTCTCAGTTGCCGAGTGTATTCTGCTCCTCCATCTTTATTGCTGGTTGGGGTTCGGAAAAAAACTGATCCCATATAAGCTCCGTTGGTATCTGCAATAGATCGTACGCTTTTCGGCCGTCTCGGCTGTGAGGAAATATATCGCCGTCTCCTTCCATTTCCATGCTATAATCTGGTAATGAGCCTTCTACCGTATCCGGCATTGAGTTCCCTGGGGACAAATTGGGTGTAAGGTAGTCCATAAAGTTGCTTTCCTGAAAATACAGTGCATCATCTGTCAGCTTAACTCCTACTGCAGTAGGCTCGCTGGCTGTTCTGCGTGAGATCCATTCGAACATGTAGCCGCCCAAACTGTACGTGCCATTCCCGTCGGGCCCTATTGGTGCACCACCGAGGTCTGTTGTATCAACGAGTCCTGGAATGGCTGCTGCCGAGCCTTCTCTCAAATCAGTTGTACCATTTTGGTCTGCATCTCTCAGTGGAGATTCTGGGTCATCAATTAGACGCGTAGACCCAGCGACGTCTTCGTTGTACCGAAGTTTAAGCACAGCTGCAGTGAGAATACGGAACATGTGAGAGCAGTCCTTAGCGGCGTCACAAGATGCAATCAACAGGGTAAGAACGGTGATGCAATCCTCGGAAACTTTCATCACAATTTCCTTCGTGTACAGGCGCCGCACGGTCTCGGACTGGAAAAGTACATACAAGAAAGACGCGCCCGCCATGAACAAGTTGTGCACGGCAGCCCAGGTATAATTGATGGCCTTTTTGGTGTATAATCGCAGGTAGCACCTCATAAGGGTTTCCAGGGCTGCCGCAACTCTCATCAAAGAATCTTGAGAAAGTTTGAAACATTTTGGGGATAGTCCGTAGAGCGATATCACGGTATGGTGGTAATTGAGGCTGAAAAATTCGAGGTGGAATTCACCTTCCACCAACTGTTGCACTCTGCGGGCTTGTAGCCACCAATCATCAAGCTGAACTTGCATGTTGCCTTTCCATTCCATCAAAGTTGCGAAGCGCCTAGGTAGCTCTTCTCCTTCGTACAAAATTCTTTGCACCTCCAGCTGAATTTTGCGAATTTGAAAAAATGAAAGCGATATTTTCTTGAAACTGGACTGTCCTTCTGTGGCCTCTGAATAATCCTTGACTTCTGTACTACCCTCGATGATGTACGCATCATCCACCTCAGACGGAAATTTTGTTTTAATAGATGCTTCCGGTATTCCCACGGGCCTGCCCATATAGAAACAAGTTTGCCTATCTAGGGAGTAGGTGCACCAAAAAAGTCTTCTGCGCCGGTCCTTTGTAAATGCATCAAGGTTAGCACTTTTATCTGTTGCGTTGTTGTGCAAGCCTAAATCCACGCAGATTCTAAGGCAATGTCCAAGCAGATACCAGATTCCTGGTTTAGAAGGGCGCATAAGAGAGAATAGCGCTAGAAGTAACTTGGCTTGCAATTGCTCAAGTGGGTCATGTGTGTTGTAAGTGGCATTCACATATTGGAATGCGGTTATTCTGAATTGCTCACTGATGTAGTTCACGTACTGTAAGTGATTCACAGACGAAGCAATTGCGAATACGATATTAAGGTAAAACAACGGACGATGATATCTTTCAGGGACAACCACAGGGCTTGGACGCAACACGGCACCCGGCTCAAGCTGATCTGACTTGAGATTTTGAGATATAATCTGTTTGCACTCGAAAATCCAGGTTTCCTTTTCTGGAATTTTACTGCCACGGTTGATCTGTGAGAAAGGTGCTGGAGAACGTGATAGTGAGTTGTCCCAAGATCCGTAAATAGGCTCAAAGAATTCTGTGAGAAATGCCTCTCGGTGCAAAATCGGAAGCTGGCTGTTGCTATGTGCGAAGTAAACACGGACGAATTCTTGTGCCGTGGCTTTGGGTGGTAGAACTGCAGGAGTATCATTCGTGGCGACAGGGTTTCTCAGCGGATCAACCTGCAAATGCGAGGTTTTTTCTTTCATCTTAAGGGCAGCAGTGATCAAGATTGCAAAGGATATTCCCAGAGAAGCGCCCATGTAATTGCTGCCATTTCCCAGAACGTGATCAGAACAACTTCTCGGTTTTGTAGGCTCCATCGGCTTCAGTGACATCGATGTTGACAATAGACTCGAGGATTGGGATAGACTAGCGGGCAGAAGAACATGGTCAGACTGCTTGGCGCTAATTCCATGTGTTGATAATAGCTTTTCGAGCGAGGCAACTTTTTGCTCTAGATGATAAATGTATGATCGTGGCACGGCACGACCTGTTGCACGATCCACTCCGACGCATTCGGCCTGGGCTTTTTGGCATCGAAAACAAGTCGGAAAATTTTGGTCACATTTCACCTTTTTTGAGCGGCATCGTTGACATGCATCTATCGTGCGAGCCATGTTCAGTACCCTCAGACCAGAGTCAAGCTTTTGTCGCTTGCTGGAATGATCTTCTTCATCCATTTTTCTGCTCCAGAATACGAAAGCGACTTAAGTATTCGTACCTTTGGGCGCAAGTTACCTGGTACGCTTCTGCGTTTCCTTTGTTTTTGTATATCAGACGAGCTATAAATTCTTCAGATTCACGATAAGATCTGCGGGCACTACGCAGGTCGCACAAAAGTTGACTGCAGAGATTTGACGACGGTTTCGGTCTACCCCTCTTGCGCTTCCCAGCCAGCATAAGATCCAGCAAAATACAACTTGAAGAAGCTCAAAAATGACCTATTTCATATTAATGTAGCTCGTGTGAATTCAAAAATAGTGGTTTGACACAATTTTTGACCCCAAGAACTCAGTAGGTCGATGCTTTTTGGACCTCGGTTTAAATCGCTGAATACAAAGAGATGGAGAAAGAGGAAAGTGCTGAGTAATATTGAATAATGAAATGAATTTGTGAGTTCTGCATAAGTAGCCAGGCGAGAGTTCTCAAGCTCATTGTCTGACGAGGATAGCACGCGCCACCGAACCCCACAGCGCACAATGAAAACTGATTTTCCTGCGCCAATTGGGGAAACTAAACAAAGCTCATGTAAAACTCTGCCTCATTCACATATGAGTAATGAGCCCATTAGGTCGAGTAGTAACACGTATAAGAACTACACGTGCTTGATCACCGTGGTCTCCAACTTATACTTACCATGTAAATCAGGAATCATGACTTCGTAGGCGGCAGTGATAGCTTCCGGGTCATTCCCGTCAGCCTCCACGTGTAATGTAGCAACCAAAGATTCGTTGAGAATAGGGTATTTCACGTATCTGTCGTCAACAGCCCTTTTCGCCATCTCTGCGGCGTCACTCTCAAACAATGGGCTCGGAAATTTGGACTCTCCAACTTTTTGTTTATACAATGGGGATTGTTTTACCAACACCAAGTCGCTCCAATTTCTCTTATTCAAAAATTGATGATTCTGTCTCTCTGTCCCATCTGGGTTGGAAGTGAAAATCGGTAAGACATCCTCGTCAGTATACTTATCGTAATGATGGATCCTTGATCTCTTGTTGAGCAAAGTTGCCATGGCATCTGGGGGCGGTGCATTGATAATGGCCGAGGAGATCACATTGAAAATCAAGCGTGGATCGTGCTGCGGATTTTCCGTGACATCTCGGTTTTGAGCCTCCTTGTCTTCGGAAGCCAATACATGAGCATGAGGAAGGTGGTGAATTTTCGTCTTCAACCTGCCGAAACAGCACAAATGAACATCTCCTGACAAAATAGTGACTCTAACTCCATTCTTGGCACCGAACTCGGTCAACATCTTGATCAATTTGTTTCTCTCGGCCTTGTGGTGCTTCGAACACCAATGGTCATTTAAATCGTCCAAGACTTCGACAGATCCGTCGAACTCATTGACCAACCCTTGAGCCACAACACCCCTAGTTGCTAAACCTCTTATAGGCTTCAATAGTCTAGAAGTGAGGAGTTTTTCGAGCCACACGAGTCTAGGGTACAATATTGGGACACCTAGCATGACTAACAAATGTTTCGTCTCGGGACTCTTCTCGATTTCAGATTGCACACGCTGGAAGATAAGGTTGTATGTGTTCGGGGAAACAATCTCCGTGAGACGACGCTCAGTACGACAATCGATCCCGAGCAACGAAATTTCACGGCCAAGTCTCATATAACTCGAGTGGCTCTTTTGCTTGATGAACATGCCCTCTCTTTTTGAGAGAATCCAAGATGGGTCCTCGAGATGCTCCGGGTTCTCCACTGCCATGTGATGCTGAAAGAGCATGTAATACTTATAAGCAATGTTTCCGATCGAGGCAAAGACGTCCAGTGCCATGGTTCTGTCCTTGTAGGATCCAAAGCCATCAATGATGTCGTGGTCGTCGTAAATGTTCACACTGGGAATCTGAGCCATCGCCAAGGGGAACATCGTCTGCAAAGTAGCCCCCAGCTTTCCTCTCCAGTATCCTTTTCCGAACCACTCGAGATATGACTTCAAGTAAAAACTTTCGAAGTCTTCGAGCATCTCGGGGGTAGCTTTGACGTCTCTCTTCAGGTGAGCCGTATGCAAATTGAGCCAGGGCTCCAACGTCTTGCAGTGCATTTTGATTGAATCGTTGTAGATTTGATCTCCTCCGCCCAACATGACGTGATAGTGTTGAGCAGTGGCGTGTTTCCGTAAAACATCAAGCCAAAGAGACAGTTTGAATGACGAGGTGTCCGTCGCCAACGAGAACCCGTTACAGGAAAAAGACATCACATTCATTGATTCATCCTTAGCTGGAACGAAGAACTGATGCGCCTCATTGTAGGAGTCGTTGATAGAGTAGCGGACTCTTTGCTCATACGGAGCAAGCTGCAAGTTAACGTTGAATCTCCAAAATTGAAGACCAGTTTGACACTCATAGAAGAGTACACCAGGAAATACGCCGCTCTTTGTTCTGTCTGTTCCAGCATCACTCGAAGCAGCTCCGATAGAGTAAGTGATGGTCGGATTTCCGGCCTTGGTCACCAACAAGATGGACGCTCTATATGAGTCCGTGCCGTTCTCCAAGGTTCCACAAAGCCTTAAAATTGGGCCGCATGCAACCTCAATGCCACCAATCAAATCTGGTCCTGGACAAGAATCGGGCACATCACCTTCAGTCTGCTTGGTGTTCAACGCGACGAAATCGTCGATAGGGACTGGAGCGAACCAGTCTGCGGTCATTATGAACTTTTATGGGTAATCACAGGTTGACAAATGAGTCTTTCTGTTTGAATGGTCGATGAAGCTTTGAATTGTATCCTACCCAAGAAAATGTTCAAAACTGGCTCAATCGAAGCCAACCCATAGCATGGCACTAGATGGTCAGCACTCGTGTCCTGCATGGGTGGCAAGTAGCAACCAAACAACGATGCGAAGAAGTTTTAGCCGCGTGGTCGTCTCAAAAGTCAAGTAGTGAGTACTGGTTTCTTCATTACTCTTCAGAGTTATTCTGGTTAGACAGCTACAATTGAGGGAGTTTTTCACAGCTTTCATGAATTACCACACAATGTAACATTACAATTCCAAGCTTTCTTTTTGCAACCACCAGCTTGTTTACATCGGTGTCATATGCAGTTTTGGTTACGCGACGCGCATGCTGTATGCCTAGACCTGGTCAGCACTGAAAAAAGAGACGATTGGTGGTCTCTTTTGAGGCCTTCACAAAAAACGAAGGTGAAGAAACGTGTGTGCAAATATGTTGAAAGCCGCACTATTGTTAACCACGTTTGCAATTAAGAACCATGATTTTTTTTCAACTATTCGCATCCACAATATTTATTTTTGGGCATATTGGTCTTTTCATTTTTTAACGTACCTAATCATTCCAGTTAAAATTAATCTTTTTCGTCTTTCAAAGCAGGTTTCCACCAAAGCAAGCAAAAGAAAGTCGCATTGACAGTTCAATGAAGACAAAAAAGAGAATCGTTGGCGTTCTTTTGTATCAAGTCAATTCCGGCTCCCAGTCTCTAATCAGATGTATCATGCAAAAACAAAAAAAAAGCAAAGTCAGAAAGTGGGGGTACGAATTTGTCGCCTCCATCGCGCCAAAGACGACTAATTAAGTGCTTGATCACGTATAAACAGAGTTGACACGCGAAGCCCGACTATATTTTTCTTCGACAGATTACAATAGAAGGCTCAAAATCCCAGACAAAAACCTAATTGCTCGACGAGACGTGCTGAAATACACAAATTGCAAGAATTTGCTTTAGAAAGTGCGGCTGAAGTCTGAGTGTAAACACCTGTAACTCTGTACGCGTGCACACTCCATTGAAGCAACATAAACAACCTTTTCACAAATGATGTGAATTATATTCCAGCCGTCAGCGTTGTCATCCACTGCAGCTAGCGGGCTAGTCCACGAGAACAGCACCGCGCGCATGGAATCTGGTGGCAGTGGAAGAAACTATTACAAAACCCTGGTGATTTATGCATCCCCCAGGCTTTTACAACCTAATTTATCTATTCAGTTCATTCGAAATGACGGTAATAACTTTGGGCTTTAAAATTGATGTAGTCGATTTCAAGGAATTAACAAAGCTGGTTCTGAGGCGGGAAGCTCTACGACCGGGCAAGCGGTGGGCAAATTTCATAAGCCGAGCGGCTCTCTTTGCAAGAAGAACACACTATGCATGAATGTGGTTTGCTTTGCAAGAGCTACCAGGATGCCCACTGGCTATCTGCTCATGAAACTCGGATTTTCCTGCCTCGAAAACATATATCGGATGTGCATGCCCAAGCGAGTCATGCAGTCTCAAGCCTGATTGCTCTATACCTGCTCTTTTTGCAGCTGTAAATGTATATATATGTGTATTTTCACTATCACAACCATACAAAGTTTGCTCTCTTCACATATTATATGAGCAGTTTATCACATGCCTCATGTGTTGCAATGTATAATGCGTATTCTTTTACGTCTGTAAGGATGTGCCCGCAGCATCCTAAGCCCCATCATCATCATCGTCGAGGTGTCGGCCCAGCTTGCGGCGGGGCTGCGCCGACCACGGCACGCATTTCGCGTGCAAATGCTACTCGTGGGGAACTCCATTATGCAGAACGCCCAGAATCTCTAATCAGTCCACAGTTATCATGCTTGCCAAGAGCGTGCCCAGAAATCTAGACGTTCCAAATTGCTTCCCGATTTGGTTGTACATCAATCCTTTTTCACATCTCAGAACTATCAATAAACTTTGCCACCGCAATTCTGCTCATAGCGCTTCACTTTTGCAAAGCCAATTCGCAATCATCAATTTGCGGCACTTGGTATCATTGCATCGGCTTCATACCCCATAATTTCCACATATATTTTCGCTACAGAACCCTAATCTTGTGAGGCACAAGTTTGAAATTATCA
Source organism: Metschnikowia pulcherrima (assembly GCA_009746055.1). Classification (NCBI taxonomy): domain Eukaryota; kingdom Fungi; phylum Ascomycota; class Pichiomycetes; order Serinales; family Metschnikowiaceae; genus Metschnikowia; species Metschnikowia pulcherrima. Next base: position 148,783 of record VFXK01000001.1, read on the forward strand.
CGCACACAACCAATACAATGGCCACTGTGACTTCAATCACGTCACAATTACCCTACTCCAGGCGAGTCTCATTCAACAATCTCCGACCCGATGATCTCGGCGCCGGCGGACCTCCAGATGTAACCAAATTCCAATCTTATTCTATGGCTCCAAAGGAAATAGTCCCAAAAACACATGACCTGGAGCTTTCAAAGCTTTTTAGCAATTACTCCTTGTCTTCTCCTGCCACATCCTTAAAAAGAAGAAGATTAAAGTTGCCAGAGCCGCCATCGAAACTGATTTTGAAAAATAAACTCTCTACTGAACAACTTCGGCTGAATATTGCTCATGCCATGGACGCTGGGGCATCTTTAAACACGGAGCTCAATGATCTAGTCCTTCACCCTCCAGATTCTGTGCCCAAACTGGAGCTAGCCAGGGTGATCAAAGCGTCCGAGCCAAAGATCAATGCAGAGAACGACAGTGACTCAGAGGATGAGTCACCTCACACACGTCCTACCGGGCGTAGAAAACTGTATTCAGGTATGTCTGACGAGGAGCTAATGGCCCTCGATCCCCAGTTCTCAAAGCCCAATACTTCGGACTTGAACTCATTTAGATTTGACTCCGTTGGCCCTTCATATGATACCCTGCGTAGGGCGTCTGCCCCAACAACTTATGGACTGCCTCCCTTGAGAGGCAAGCAGGTACTATATCCCTCTCTGAATGAAAACAACTATAAAAGTGTTTCGTTTACCTCAAAACACATAGATTTTGGCCATGATGTCATTTCTCGCACGCTTCTTACTATTATCTCGGGGAGAAAGCATTCATGGAATACTCTAGATTGGCTTCTAATCACCGAAAAGAGTATGAGGGACAGACCTGGTTTCCTTCAAAATGGAGATCATTTGGTTGTGGCGGCATTAGTTCCCCTCAAATTCGTGCAAACAGAGAACAAGAGCTCAGTGAGAAAGAAAGACTCTGCAGAGCAGAAAGTTCAGAAGATTTGCGAGAATATTCTCAGTTATATACTAGAAAACCTTCCGGACCCGAACGTCCGGCTCAAGATTACCGTTGAGTTGGTCATGGACATTCCCTACCCAGATCCCATGACGATTAGCGCAAGTTCTACAAAAAAGGTCGAGACTGGTACAAAATTTATGATTGGGCACCTCTTCAAACAATATCAACCTACACTTGTTATTGTGGGTAATAAGTCCACCAATCTCAACTTCAAATACCCGAGAAGAATGAGCAGAAGCACGAACCCAACTCCACGATCATCCATAAGCGCGGCATCCTCGACTCCCGCAAAATCGAGCGACTCCGATGTTGAGCTTTACTTGGTGAAGCTTTCATCGTACATGGTACGATATTCAACTGTACCGGTGGTGATGGTGGGAAACTCAACTGTTTTTCACCAGAAGTCAAGTACAAAAACCTTACCGAGTGTAACTTTTACAGATGAATCAACAAACCTGAAGAGCATTCTTGACACCCCCTGCTATCCCAATGCCTTTCGTCATAATTCATTTACATCAGAAGGATCCATAGAGTCATTTTGTGGCGAGCATGTTAACGATGAGGATTCAAATTTGCTGGAGGCGCAAAAAGCACTGGAGTCCTCCACAGACTCGCCGCGTGCTGATGCTGATCCGTTCGCAGCTATGTTACTGGAAATTTCTAAGAAGTCACTTGCCGACCTGAATCTCTACCTCGAACAGATAAAATCAGACAGATTGCCTGGCCATTTATCAAATAGCAGAGTCCACCAGGCTTATGTGAGCATGGAACAGGCTCGCTCTGGAAGTCTTCTGAAGACTAATTCAAGTGCAGCTACAGGGAGGGCGTACAAGGTGCGAAGTCTCATCTCGTACAATGAGGAGGACGAGAAAAGGAATGAAAAAATGATAAGCGAGAAAAAGCTAAGGAAGTCCATCTCCAGAAACTCTGCAGGCAGTGATGTTTCAGGAGCACTGGATGGAAAGGGCATGAAGAAAAAGAAGAAGTCATTTCTACAGAAAATTGGGCTAAAAAAGTCGTAGTCTTCATGATAGACCCCCATGGTTGCGATTAATGCGAGTCGCTTGGTGCCTGAGGCGCTTTTATGAAACTGGAATTCTTGGGGGATGAGGTGTACATAATCCTAAAGCACATATATGATGAGGTTTAAGACAAGAACGGGGACATGGCACCTCTAAGTAGAAGTGGGCCTAAACATGATCAATTTGTCTCTGCGGCCGCGAAAATCTAATTCACGCGTTAATTCAGCTCGCATAATTCACCTCTCGTCCTCCCATGGGCAACAAATAATTCATACTCAATGCCTACGCCAATTTCACCAGCTGGATCGCTCAACGAAGAGAGAAATGATGCTTCAGACCCTATCCTTGAAAATGAAGAAGCTTCAACTGAAGAAATGTACATTGACACACAATCAACTCCAGCAACACGTGTCGCTGAGCAGGACGTCAGAAGAGGTACCGTTTCTCCTCCAGCGGCCAAGAAGAGGAAATCAAATGTGGTTGTACATTCGCGATTGAAGCCAACTGTGTTTCCGTTCGAGTCGATCATCACTGAGCCGGTTGTGACTTCACAGCATACCGTGCAGGGCGAGACTTTCTTTCAGTATGATGATTTGCCTTTGAACAGAAGAGGATATAAATACCGAACATGCAAACCCAACACCGCATTCACAGCAACCCGATATCTGACTACGGAGTTGCCGCCATGTCACGTGAGAGCAAGCTATTTTGACAAAAGCCTAGGTGTTGCGTGCACGGAGGACATGAAATCAGTCACCACACAACATGGATGGCTATCCGCAAGATGCAATGTCGCGTTACGAGAAGGCAAGCATTACTTCGAATTCGAAATCATCAATTCTAATTCGGAACATAACAAGGCACACGTTCGAATTGGAATTGGTAGAAAGGAGCTGGCGCTCGATGCTCCTGTTGGGTTCGATGGGTATGGATACGGATTACGGGATTTGAACGGCCAAAAAGTGACATTGAGCCGACCTCAGGATTTCATGACTGAAGGCTTTCGGTCTGGTGACGTAATTGGGTTTTTGGTAGATTTACCTCTGCTCGAGCGCCAAAAGGCCCACAATGCTGAGTTTGCCAACGAATTTCGAAAATTGCATCCAAAAAAAGGAAAAGCGCCGATGGAAAATGAGGAAGCTAAAAGACTCAATGCCTATGGAAACGTTCTTCGTGACCAGATCGCCATCAAGTACAAAAATGGCCTTTTTTTTGAACAATTTGAGTACACGAAAAACAAACAAATGGAGCACTTGCTCAATCCCGTTACTGTGTTCGGCGAAACAGCCATTCTCGAACGAAAGTCAGAATACAAGCCCACGTTACCCACAATTCCTGACTCGAGGGTTGTGGTCTACAAAAATGGTGAATGCGTGGGGGAGATGTTCAATAATCTATACTCGTTCTTACCATTAGACATTGCTGACGAAGCAGCAGGGACAGACTCAAACACTAAGCAACATCAAAACTCTTCATACAAGAACACGGATGACGGGTCCTTGGGATACTATCCAATGATGTCGGTGTTTCTGAACGGGGTAGTCAAAATCAATGCTGGCCCGGACTTCAAATATCCTATTTTAGAAGAGGCACAACCCTTGTGCAAAAGGTACGACGAGAGTGTGATTGAGGAATGGTTTTGGGATTTGCTTGATGAGGTGGAAGCCGATTACCTTGATGGCTTTGACTAACAGCTTCGGTCGCCAACCGTGGATCTTGTGCCTATATCCATGACGCTTGCCACCGGCTCGCTGCACAAGCTATTAGGGCATACCTTGCTGTCTCGCGAGAACACACTAAAGCACTTGGCGTGAAACGAACTAGGGCACTCTGTGTTGCTGCACTTCTTCCCTAGAGTGACAAAACCACTGCACACAAAACATTTGAGAAGCTTTCCCAGTGTGTCTGCATCAGAGAACTCACCGTAGCGGTCTTGAAGATAGTCCGCAAGTTCGGAAAGACTGGCGGCAGAAAGCACTAATCGTTTCTGCGCTGTGAGGTTGATCCAGCCGTCGTCTACGAGCCTTTCAATAAAATTTTCCAGCTCATTGGGAGGCCGCTTCAATACGGTAGTGATTTGTTGCTTTGCATTGCCAAAAGGCAAACCAAACGCGTATCCATGTGAATTGACAATGCTGTCAATCAATTGCTTGATAGCATCAAGTTCAGGCGGGGAGTAGGGCGTGCAGCCCTGGATGATCTCGTCGAATTTTGTGTTGATGAAAACGTACTGCTGCATATCGGTCTCTTGGTCCCGAATGGAGTCGATCTTGAAGTAGGCTCTGGCGATCTTTACGTTGATCTCCGCGATATAGTCCCGCATCGCTTGTGTTGGGTCAGCCATATCAATGCCGAAATGGTCTGCAATCATGACAAATCTTTCCACAAGCTCCTCTGCGCTTATGCACTTTACTCCTCGGATATAAGTGAGGAGGACCCTGTGAGCCTCAGAATATTCATTCGTCATCGCAATGTAAGAAATGTGGGGAAGATCTAAAATTTTCGAAACAAAAACCACTTGCGCATACTGTGCGCGTGTCGCGTCGCGTCGGGGTCACGTGATCGACTCGCCTAGCAGTTGGTGCGACTGGGTGCAAAAACTATATGCTCTTGCGACAAATAGACATTAGCCCGAAACAGACGCAGAAATCATGGTATACCTTTTATACTTTATTTTTCTTAGCCATATGATTGTTGCACATTCGGAGCCGTGTAATCCCAAGAAAGATGAAGGCTGTGTTGCCAAGAACGCGGCCCTCCATGGCCTGGTGACTGACTCACTCACAAGCACAAGTGGGTCTCTCGAGTCTTCCAACAGTTGCCCACTCATTTGTTTTCACGACAACGGAACCAGGTTTGGTATAATTGAGCGTTACGACAATCCACGCCTAGCCAGCTCTGAATACATTTTGTACGGAAAAGTGGAGGCAGATATTGTGGGAGCTCCGGGTCGGGGTATCATCTCTTCATTTTACTTGCAAAGTGATGACTTGGACGAGATTGATATTGCTGAGGTGTTTGGTGATAATGAAGGTGTGTTTCAGACCAATTTTTTTGTCAAGGGCGATGTTGCCACCTATGGCGATGGTGCGTATCACCCCGTGACTACGTCCACTACACACAATTTTCACAGATACGGAGTGCGATGGACGGAGAAGGAAATCGAATGGTCAATCGATGGGACGGTGGTTCGGCATAAGGCTGGTGGCGGACTCCCTACCTCTCCGATGCGAGTGATTCTTAGTCTCTGGGTAGGAGGGGATGAAACGAACAACCCCGGGACAGTGGCTTGGGCTGGCGGACTCACGGATTTTAGCAAGCTCCCTTTTTCCATGTATGCGAAGAACGTCTTTGTGGAGAATTATTCTAAAGGCGATTACTACGTTTATGGTAAGGAGTCAGGTGTTAGTGTGGAGAATGAAACTAGAGCCAACTCGTTTCTATCACGGCTAGGCATTACCAGACCGGCGCAGTAAGCTTTGGGAATGAGGGAGGCAAAAAGCGCTGCATGGCGGACATCCCGATAAAAAATGCACTGTGTGCTGGAATATTAGGCACGCGAAGACATACCAAATTTTCTAGCTTAGTCAATTATCTAGAGATAAACTGCATAGCTATATCATACATGGCCTCGACCGTAGCCAACCAAATAATAATTCAGCATGGCCAAGCTTGGGTGTGCTTAGGATGGGGCAAGTATGCGCACACGGGTCGTCGATGATGACGTCGTTTGGATCTCGGTTGTCGAATGATTTTTTCGCGCTCTACGAAATCAAGGATCCGCGGCTCTCAGACCCGACATGCGGTTACAGTGCCTTTGAAGACCTATTGTGAAGATTCGTCCATGAGAATGAAAAACCAACCTAAGTATCAACAGTATTGCCTAGGTGCAGTCAATAATTGACGTGCTCGATGCTATTCATGTTGTCCCCTTGCTTAAATTTCTGCAATCCCAAGAGTTTTTATAGAGAGAGTATGCACTTACGGAGCCCGCGCTCGGACTTTGCGCAGCCGAATGACTTTGTTCCTGCAGCAAAGCCATGCTCGATTATAAAAAAACCGGCCCAATTTACCAATTGCTTGCGCAATATAAAAATTCGCAAATACACTTAGACGAATTACATTGAAACGATATTGACATTTTGAAGATGACTGTCGAAGGTGTGAGTGCGATCTCACTTGCCACTTCCGACGAGAATGCTTTCAAGAACACCAGTAGCTTCTATCGCTCGTTAGGGTTCAAATTAATAAAGACCTACAACGCAGTGGTCTCCGCGGGCCTGAACAACTACTTACAAGGCTTCGCCAGCGACTCCATTAAGGAATTGTGGTTGGAGGCTTTTCCCTTGCAAACTCGCGACAACGCAGGCAATGTTGTGCCCTGGCAGGATTTGCAATTTTACAATGGTGATGCCACCAGTGCCTTGTGCTCAAGCACGTTGCTCAAACTTCGTTTGTCCGGGTCGGCTCAATGTACTGTTGTGAAGCAAGATCTCAGATTCTTCTCGGCGGACATAAATGCGCTCAAAGTGGCGCTCGAAAGCGAAAACGTGAAATATAACATCGCTTCGGATGGCGTAATCACGGCCTCGGACCCGCTTGGCAACACCGTTCGTTTCTCTAGCAAGGCCAGTGAATTGAGTGACAAGACATTTTCATCGCCCGAGGAGTATCTCTCCTTCAAATCCTCCGAGCTTATCAAGGCACTCGAGCAAGACGACCCTTCCATTGCTCCTAGCGAGGACTCCGCGACGCCCCCAGAGCCCAAGAAGAAGAAGATTGCCGTGATGACCTCCGGAGGCGACTCGCCAGGTATGAACCCAGCAGTGCGCGCAGTTGTGCGTGCTGGTATTTACTATGGCTGCGATATGTTTGCCGTTTACGAGGGCTACGAAGGGTTGGTCCAGGGCGGTGACTTGCTCAAAAAAATGGAGTGGGGCGATGTCCGCGGACTACTTTCTCATGGCGGAACCGACATCGGCACCGCGCGGTGCGCTGCTTTCAGAGAGCGCGCCGGCCGCTTGCAGGGTGCGTATAACATGGTGGTGAACGGAATTGACGCGTTAGTGGTGTGCGGTGGAGACGGGTCTTTGACAGGTGCTGATCTTTTCCGTTCCGAATGGCCTTCTTTGATTGAGGAATTGATCTCCACTGGTAAATTGACACTGGAACGCGCGGAGCCATACCGCCACTTAACTATTGTGGGGTTGGTGGGCTCGATCGATAACGACATGGCTGGCACAGATGCTACTATTGGCGCGTTTTCGTCTTTGGAACGAATTTCTGAGATGGTCGACTACATCGACGAGACCGCTGCCTCGCATTCTCGTGCGTTTGTGGTTGAGGTCATGGGACGCCACTGCGGTTGGTTGGGTTTAATGTCGGGCTTATCCACTGGTGCCGATTATATTTTCATCCCGGAGAGACCCCCAAAGCATGGTCAGTGGCAGGATGAGTTGAAAGCAATTTGCGCACGTCACAGAGGCTATGGTAAGAGAAACACCACAGTGATTGTCGCCGAGGGTGCCGTTGACGACCAATTGAACCCTATATCATCCGAGACGGTCAAGAACGTGTTGGTTGAGATAGGGCTCGACACCAGAATCACCACCTTAGGCCACGTCCAGAGAGGTGGTACTGCGGTTGCTTACGATCGTATGTTGGCTACGTTGCAAGGTGTGGAAGCCGTCAAAGCTGTGTTGGAGAGCACCCCTGACGTGCCATCTCCGGTCATTGGCATAGTTGAAAACCAGATTGTGCGCCAGCCTCTCGTCGACTCTGTGCGCCTCACAAAGCAAGTCGCTGAAGCAATCGAAGCAAATGATTTTGATCGTGCAATGGGATTGCGCGACTCGACTTTTGCTGAGGCATATGAGAATTTCTTGTACACCGCTTTGTACGACGACAAGTCTAAGATCTTACCAGAGAACGAACGTTTGAACATTGGTATCGTCCATGTCGGCGCCTCACTGTCGGCTTTGAACGCTACCACAAGAGCCGCTGCATTGTACTGTTTAGCCAGAGGTCACAAGCTCTTCGCGATCCAAAACGGTTTCTCTGGTTTGATACACGATGGCAACGTCAAGGAGTTGTCCTGGTTAGATGTTGATGGTTGGCACAATAAGGGTGGTTCCGAGATCGGTACTAATCGCTCCTTGCCCAGTGAAAACTTTGGCGACGTCGCATACTACATGCAGAGACATAAGTTCAACGGTCTTTTGATTGTGGGCGGGTTTGAAGCTTTTACTGCTTTGCACCAGTTGGACTCTGAGAAGAAAAAATATCCAATCTTCAACATTCCTAAAGTTGTGATTCCCGCCACTGTATCCAACAACGTCCCAGGTACAGAATACTCTTTGGGGTCGGACACATGTTTGAATCAATTGGTGAACTATTGTGACGCAATAAAGCAATCCGCCTCGGCCACAAGACGCAGAGTCTTCGTGGTCGAAGTTCAAGGAGGGAATAGTGGTTATGTTGCATGTTATGCTGGCCTTGTCACGGGCGCGATTGCAGTCTACCGACCTGAACAGAAGATTGATCTTAGGAGTATTCGCGAGGATATCGATCTCTTATTCGATGTGTTTGAGGGTGACCGTGGAGAGGACAACAACGGAAAAATTCTCATCAGGAACGAGTTTGCATCATCAGTCTACACAACTGAATTATTATCTGACATTTTCCGCGAAGCCGCTGATAAACGCTTTGAGACCAGAACAGCCATTCCGGGCCACGTTCAACAAGGTTTCACGCCCAGTTCCATGGATAGAGTTTACGCTGCTCGGTTTGCGGTCCAGTCTGTGAAGTATATTGAAGACTGGAGTCGTCGCGTTTTCGCTTCGGTTCATCACAACTCCATTCACCATAGTGTCAACAACATCAAGATGATTGACTTGATGAGGAGAGAGGAGGAATCGTCTGTGGTCATTGGCATTCAAGGAGCTCAGTTGAAGTTCTCTGACATCAACACCCTTTACAACGAGGATACCAACGTGTCTTTAAGAAAGGGACATACAATCCACTGGAACAAGCTAGCTGACGTTGGGGACATGTTAAGCGGAAGGTTGGGCTTGAGAGAACGCCGCCAGCGCTGATATATGAGTAATTATACATAGGGCGTCATAAGTAATTCGATTTGATATCATATTCGCGGATCAAGACAGCACCCGAATGTAGCACGAGATTCTCGAACACCGGAAACATGATCGTGGCAACGAACTAGAGTAAGCACTCTGATATAGTACGGAGATGTGGCGAATTCCGCATCACACTCGCCTGATCTCGTGGTGAAGATAATTCTAACCTGCGGCTTTACGAAGAGTGCGCATTTCAGGCATATAGTGCGACATTCGGATCACTGAAGCGGAAAGCGCAGCACAGGGCTTCAAGTTTGAAGAAGTGCGTCGCAGCAAAGGCAGGGCTGAACTGCACCTTGATGCAACTCTTTTCATAGGAAGATCGACTCCGCGTGACTTCGGAGCAGTCCACCGCGAGGCCTCATTTTCACCTGCCACTTGTACATTTGACTCTGTAAAAGTTCGATTAGTTTATGCATTAACACGGCTTTTGCTTTCTTCAACGCTAAGACGTTTTGCATCTTGCGCCCCGAGAATCATGCAGATCAGACATCGCACAGCTATTTTTTCTCGTTTTGCTTATGCTTGCGCTGCGCTCACGACAGCTGATGTGCAGATCCATGAGAAGGGTGTAATTCACGCGTACATCCTATTGAACTGCCAGATTTCACATTTGACTTAGGTTTTCTTTCATCGAACATTCCATGAATTATCGTGCCCAAGTCAAATGATTTCGATAGATGCCTTGAGAAAATACTTTTGAGATCCTGCCCAGCGAACACGCAAAGAAGCATCACTACTAGGAGGACACATCGCCAAAATCTCATTCGGCAAGAAATCATCCACCATGGATGCCTGCCACACAGCATGGCGTGACATGTCTCTCGCAGAAGCATCCGACTTCTCTAGCGATGCTGTTCTCCTTGAGTAAGTAGGGGCGAACCAAACAAGCAGTGTCCAATGAGTCTATTCGAAACCACCAAAAGCGAGAATGATTTTTCAAATCTGATGTGTGCCTATTTCATTTTCTCTGGTGATAATTAAAGGCGGCGAAGGGGTAATGTATAGTTTAATTCAGCTGGTGTGACGCCTCTCATTATCTTTTCTTTTCAAGGGGTACCTTGAAGAATCCCAGTGCCTGTCATTACCCTAGCACTCAACTTCATGGAGAGATTCTAAAGTCAGTGATGCTTGTTGATGAGAAGAGGAATTGCACTTCACATGTCCAGTGACCGGTCTGTATAATATACATGACAGGAGTTCATGATTGTTAATGGGATTGTACTGTGCGTTCCTCCTTGGATTGTCAAAAAGTTGTTTATTTAAGGAAGTGACGCTTTACACTATTGTTAAAGCATATGGGGCTTGGAAGTAATTTGCGATTGATCAAGCCCGGGGCACTGTCTTGCTATAATGAGAGTGGCTGAGCATATTGACATTTGTTACTCCATATACCCCTCATACCTCCTGCGTCTAACAATCGAAGCTCTTTTCTAGACAAGCAGGAATTGCCGCGCTCGAGCTGAGCCTGGCTATTGCTATGAAACTGCCGTTCTCCTGTTCAAAACTAATTGTTATCAGTAAACTATAGGATCTGTGCCGCGCTGGTACATTATCGCGCTGATGCTCGCGCTCACCAGTGCACCTCAGCGTGAGCTATTGTAATTCAAGATAATTGCGCATGCACCATCGGCTCGCATCGCGAGCTCTGGCATGTAAGGTTTCGAGGAGACATTATACGTTATATACAGACATAAGCGCTGCAATGCAACCTTATGCAGAAAAGTACCCGCTCAATCGTTTGTTGAGCTTTGTAGTTTGCGAGTAAGCTCAATACGTGTTCACTTGCATGCCGATGAGTTACCGACTGGATCTGGATAAGCAATCCTTCGAAATGCGCTTCAAAAATTCCTTTCACTTCTGCCACCTTCGATGCAAGATGTCTTAATTCGTGTATGACATAATGCGGTCCACATAAGATTGCTTTGCTTCATGATTCACCCACGGTGTGCACTTAAAAGAAAGGTCACCATTGGAATGTTTACGCTACTAGCGGTCGTTGAGAAAGTAATGGAGCATTTGGTGGCTTTTTCTTCTCGGCAGGTATCACACCATCCTATTATTCACCTCTGCGCCCGCTTTTAATGGCTCATTGTTCCAACGTAAGTGTCTCCGAGGGCTATGGCAAAGCGCATTGTCTGGTCGGTTCGAGGAAGTCTCGGCGCGCACTTGCGCATGTCGCAGCCCGTAGGTTTTTGCCTAGTCCTGCGTCTTAGCGACAGGCTTGCTTGTTACGTAGTTTGCAGCACAGCGCCTACCTGCGCATGCTGAGTGTGTAGTGGGGCAAATGAAAATCTTGAATTCCCGGTCTGATATTTCACTTATGCGTCCGCTCCATATGTCCTAGAGATCTGGTTTCTGCAAACCTCTCAAACTGCTTTCTTCCTTTGCATCATTCCTTCCTTTTTGTTCCCACTATCTATACGTGGGCCCACAATAGTGCAATTATTCCAGGGTATCAAAGGACAACCTCCTTGTTCCGACGACCCGAGCAAACCTTGTGCTCGCAAATACCCAAATAGGAGCCGACGTTTTTGCGTATTGCGAATTCCTTCTCCCTGAAATCGATTTTGTGTCACATCCCTGCTGGCACCACCAGGAAGACTTCGGCTCATGAAAGAATGGTCTCAGAAAACCTGCGAGCTCAAGATCCCCCCGTGAGAAAGAATGCCTTTGTCCACAAGTTGTACAGTATGCTCAATGAAGAAAGCCTTTCTCATCTCATTTGGTGGTCAGGAACCCCGAAAGGCCACACTTTCTCGCTATGTCCGGGGAACGAGTTTGCTGCAGCATTGGGCGGGTACTTCAAGCATGGAAACGTGGCCAGTTTTGTTCGACAGCTTCACATGTATGGTTTCCACAAAGTCAGTGATTCACTGTCAGCGTATACCGCTCAATCTTCACTCATTTGGGAGTTTCGCCATTCGTCAGGCAAATTTCGCCAAGGTGACGAGGCGGCTTTGTCGCAAATAAGAAGACGACTGCAAGCGAATCCGCATCGCAATTCTGCTGGTGAAAGAAGGGGCGTTGTTTCGCATGTCCAGCCACTGCTCGATCACCAGCAGGTCACGCCACAATACGATGCCTACTTTGGAGGGTACCCGCAGCCACCGTTGTACCCTCAACCAGGCTTAGCTCAGCAATACCCGACCCCGATTTACCCTGAGCGCAATATGTATTCTATTCACTATTCACAAGGCCAGCCAGGGCTCCAACAGTCCTCTCACAACCCCATCTACTTTGCAAATCCGAGAGCCGCTTTGTATTCATCGGCCACTACCCCTAGCCCCGAAAGCTCGGGGCCTCTTACTTGGAATGGCACCGAGCCACAGTATTTCCATCAAACTCCGCCGGAAATTTCGCTCGATTATGCGTCACGGGTTGCACAAACGTATTCTTTGCTGCCAATGTATCAACCTCACACGTCGCATGAGCTGCGGCTGAGCATGTTTCATGCACTGACACAATTAAACGCTTCCTCGAGAGAACACGTTCAAAACTTTATGTCAGGCAATGTGACTACGTCAAGGTTTGCTGAAACAAGTCATAGCTCTCAAAAGGCTGGATCAAGCAAGGCGCCGGCGCTATCGAGTACAAAGGAGGTTCTGCTTCCTCCAACCGGGTCTTCTGTACCTCCTTTGCCTCAAAGTTTTACATCTGCCACACTGAATAGAATCAGTCTAACCGATTGGAAAAGTTCAAAAGACCCAAGGATTGGCTTAAGTTCTAGCCGGAGTCAACCGTCTTTCGAATTTCGTAAGCCATTTGAGAGGTCAGAATTCCGCAGCAACCGAATCCCGTCCCTACTTTGTGATCCGTTCACTAAGGAAGGTCTGCTGGGTCCTTCAAGTTCTTTTAGCCAGCAAAGCGGCGCGCCGACTCCCATTCCATCGGTAAGCAGAAGCGCCGTTGTCTCCCACGGGCACATTCACCAGTCACCGCGACCCACGCTACCATCGCGTTCCGGATCGTCCCCAGTCTTGCAGACACCCAAGTTAGATTCACTCTCGATGGCTCAATCCAGGTCAGATGACATGCGTAAGCCGCTTTTGGCTGATACGAGTGGAAGCTCTTTTGCAGATAGAATAAGACCTTCGCTTGTGGAGCTACACTCGACGCGACCACCACAAACGAACGCGTTGATGAGAAGCGTGGATTCAATAAACACTCAGCAATCTTCAATTTTTTCAAATGGTTCGTCTATATCGTCTATATCCACCGGTAGACTTCTGTCGGTTGGTTCATTACGTCAGTTGGCGCCATCGACTGCATCGAAAGGCGTGAAAGAGCATGAAGAAGTTTCTTACACTGGCGATGTGCGGCTTTCGCCTTCTTCGAGCTGCGAAGATCGCACGAAGAATCAACCCAAAGAGTGTCTTCCCACCACATCTACATCACACGAAGCATCAGATGCCGCGCTGCGTCATCCAAAGCTACCAAAGTTAGATTTCATGTTGGACTTACGTGGCGACAGCTGACTAAATATTCAGTCGGGTGATAGATCTGGTGAATGAATTTGGTTTTATACAATGATAGCAACTTTGCCTGACACGAATATCACGTTAGAAGTTGTGCTCAGTGTGGCTCTTGAACACACAGTCACTTCGAACGGAGTCCGTGTCACTTCACTCAGGAAGGATGTAGGAAATCAATCATAACAAAGCTCAGAATGGTCTTCCTTTGCCTTTCTTGCCGAAGTGGGGCATCTTAGTCTTCTTCCCGCTTATTTGCCTCAGCTTTGAGTCTTCGTCATCACTGTCAAGTTCCATCGCGTCTGGAGCGGCGTTTTGCTTGCTTCCTTGCTTCTGCTTCTTTACATCCTTCAATATTTTCAGTCTTGGGAATCGACTTACTTGATCCTTGCTTATTTGATACTTGTTCGAGATTTTGTTTCGTGTATCGCTTCGCATCTTGTTCATCAAGGCAGACATGGCCTTCGAGCCTGTTCTTGCTTCTCTGGAAGTATTCGAGGGCTGACTTTTCGGGACGTTATCGACGTTGAGAAATGAGCCGATTGTACATGAATCGCTTTTAGAGCCCTCTTTATCTAGTGCAGAAAGACCAGCACCATTGGGGATTACTGGTAGATCTAGAAACAGATCCTTATCTTCTTCGAGGTTCTCGCTTATGTTTGACAACTCGCCCTTAGCTTTCGGTAGCCATTGTAGAACGTTGTTGTTGTTGGCGGAAAGTGCAAGTTGAAACTTAATTTGAAAATCCTCTTTTTCCTTTATTTCTTTGCGCCTGTTGACCTTCGACATAACGCAATAAGCCTGATGATGAATCAAGTGTGCGGAGATGGGATGGATTCTATGAAGCAGCTGACCTGCGTTCGCGTGAAGACCTGAAGTAAAAAATTCAAAAAACAAACCTCCGCGACGGGGAATCGAACCCCGGTCCAGCGCGCGACAAGCGCCGATTCTAGCCACTAAACTATCACGGAGAACGCTGTGTGAGATAATTTCTGCTTAGAGAAACGAATCGTTTTCAACGATAGATATATGCAGTATCTTGTTGTATGCAGGTAATCTAATATAAAATACGAATAGCGCAGTGTTGCATATTTCCGTCCTCCAACCTCATCTGAAAAAAAATCATCTGATTGGACAATTGGATAGAAAGCGAAGTTAATTACGGACCAGTTGAAGCTACCTATACAACGGCTAGGCCGAGGAGAAAACCCTAAGTTTAGGTAGGGTTGGGCGTGTTCATCACTCAGTGGTCTAGACAGGCGTATGCATGTTTCCTGTTTATACACTCATATCTTTTGACTGTTCAGCGGCCGTTTCCTGTTTCTACGGTTTGCCTCTTTCGAGGAAAAAAATAAGCAAGAAAAAACTGCAGAACAAGCCCTCGTCGCAACATCCGTTTGAAAATAGGCACGTGGTGGCGGGTCTGTTGAAACCTCCGATGATGGATGAATACATCTTTAGAAAAGATGCATAAGTTCTGCGGAAAAATGTCGATGAGATTGTGATAAATCCTCGAAGAAAAAAACAATTCTGAATCTCTACGTATATGGCATGGTTGTGATCGTGTGTGTGAGTAAAAAATGTAAAGACTCTGGGATAAGCACCCTACATCAGATAACTGTGGACAAAAAATAAATCATCTTGGCAGAAAGCCTCCACTTGACTGTGAGAAACATCTATGAACTTTAGTGATCTGATAGTCTCTAACCTTGTTACGCGAGCGAGAAAATCATTCACCCGTGCAGCCTCCTTAGAGCTTTGTAATGCGAAATGCCTTGTACTCTACATTGTCTCAAGGCGATCCGACAGAGACAGTAGTTGTTCTCGGGTAAAGAAAGAACCCTCACGAAAAATCGACAGGGTCTCGCAAAATGATATTCATGGCGTTCGCTGAGATTATGAAGTATGTCTCAGGGCTGTGAATACTCGTTTTTGCATGCGTCTATCCTACGACCAAGCAACGAATCGAGTTCACCAAACACCATATATGCATGATTCGATACATCGGTTAAGCAGCAACCTGGAGCATCAATAGTGATACCTATGCTAACCAATGAGCACTCAAACAAGCAGATATCAGCCTCGACGTGCACATGGAGATGGCGATAAAAAGCAGGATTCAGGTGTTCTTGGCCCTATTTACGTGCCTCAAGCTTTACCCCTTGTATTAAAGAATCCGAATAGGTTTTGTGCTCGCCGAAAGAACTGGAGATTTTGCACGGAATGCTCAAACTGGGCTTGCAGACTGATGCACTGAAAACTCAGAGCTTACTGTAGAGTAGTCCACGAAAAATTGAAATGGGCACTGTATGTTCCATAAAAGGCATACGGATCACTCACAGAGCCAGGCACAGTTCAAATAAAGCTCAAACCTCTCACCTTCGAGAGAATGAAGATTCTTGTCTTATGTCCCGCGAGACATCTCACCACCATTTGTTACCACACACTCATTCGAGTGGAAAACAGCCGCACGACTCGCATGCTCATGTACATAGCTTCGCATAGGTGCATCTGGATACTTGCTGCGAGCGCATGTGATTCTTGTCACTACCTTATCTTTGGCCAGCTTCTTTTTCCGATATGTCAAATCTCGTATTCGTGCGAAAAAACTTCAGTTTCTGCTTTACGAGTTTTATGAATCGACCGCCCAACCAGGGGGTGAGTACTCATCACACCCAGGCCCCAAGCCCTCAAACATGACCAATGGGTCGCTTTTCAAAAAAGCGGTCCATTTGTTTTCAACACCTCTCTGTCTGAAGCAATTAGCGCGCCCACGATGCAGTTAGCCTAAAAATTTGTTTAGCGTTTTTAACTTGTGGTATTTGTCAATGTTGAACATAAGAAACATCCGGATTAGCTAGTCCGACTTAGGTCACAATTCAGCATTGTATAGAATTGAAGCAAGATTGTGTATCAAACTTACGAGGCTTAGGCTTGACGACATACATGAATGTCGCGGACAGCGACCAAGTTGCAAGTCTCTTCGAGTACAAACCATGCTGTTGAAGCAATTCTGGCCCTCCAAATCTTTCAAGATGTTAGAATCCTTCTAGTGGTCTGCCGAAGTACAATAATAACCGGGGTCTCCTAGACTATCGCAAGGAGATCAAGTGGCGCCTATGCCGCCCGCGGAATGCATTGCGCGATACGTCTCAGCTCGCAGTACTTTGCGTCGTGCTTTGCGTCGCTGCACGATTTCTTTGAGTAACATTCCTATTCGGACAAGCGAGAAAGGCGGGACGCAAGTCATTTGTAATGACCTCCGACCGGCTTTCCTCGCGCTCTCGATGTTGACATTTGTTGTTTCCCACCAATCGCCACTCGTGTCACATTTGGTCGCCTTCTGCCTCCAACAATATTTTGGCCGCACTATAAAAATATTTGTTGTGGACCTTTTCGATGTTTCCCGTTTAGAGCGCGGTGTCGAACCTTGGTGCGGCGTAAGCACGATATCCAGCTTGAGAGGTAACCATTGGGAATTTCTTGAAAAGAGCGTTTTATACGGCACGTTGCGAGAATGTTTGATACCCTTAGACAAGATACAGGTGACCGATAGACCGGGAAATCGTTTTTTGAATCCCGATCTTCCTTTCGGAAGTCAACAACTGACGATCGTGGCGCATATTCCTCCCAACGACTCGGCACACTCTGGCCTCATTTATCACCCAGACATTGTCGTTGGCAAATTGAGACATATGTTTGCTAACTCTTCGAACATATTCTTCACCCTGGCACTGCTGGAGCAAGCCCTTATGTCCATGATACTGCAATTACCTGGGGAGGTAGTTTGGATCAACTTCGGCTCGCCCCTGCTGCGAGCTGGAAACGACAGCATGGTGATTCAATCAAAACTCAGCTCGTTTAAGCCGATTCTTCCTCAACTGCACCTATTGATACTTCCAGTTCTACCGAGGACGATACTCTGGATACCTCTTCTAAGAGCTATATTAGGACTAAATGCGGAGACTAATTTACGGTGCCATCAACGAGATACGGGGCGCGTTCGGGTTTGCAATATACATGCGCCGGCGGAAAATTCCATAACTGATGTCATCAACCAAAGGTGCGATCTTCTCTATTGTCTCAAAATATGCAATTTTGTGTTGGACTGTGTTGGTGATGTTTTCAGCGCTGTGGCGCGTCTATGACTTCATCCTCATAACTTCGATCCACTTAGCCTCTGCTATACAAATCTTAGAATTGTTCATTTTCTCCCGCTCTCAAATAAGACTCGAATGAGCATGAATTAGCATGTCCAGTCATATATTTTTCGGTTATTAGACGGGCAAAGTGTCTAAGCCAGCCACACGATTGATGTATGGCTCGATCGCAGGGTGCTTTAAGATAGGTCCAATGATCGGAAATGATCTTAGAAACAGAACAATGGTACCGAAGAAGTCGCCGAAAAGAAACAATATTCCCACCGACTCCAATCCAAATCCTATGAAAGAGTGTTTCATTAAGATTAGGAAGATCCCGCCGAAGAAGAAGAGGGTTGGTTTGATTTTTGTAGGTCGGGCGAAAAAGTATATCGTCCTGGAGGGCCCAATAATGAGCACGACGCCGATTATGAACAAAATGTTGCCGATCGCGAGCAAACTGGAATCAAAGAATGTCACTATGCCAAGGAGGAAGAACACCACGCCTGCAGCGGTCGACGCAACGCCGTATTCTATGAGGTTAGTTTAGATTTCATATCAACTGTAGCAGCACGAATCACATACTTTGTCTCTCTGTGAGCCATAGTGTTGAGTCGAAAAGCATCTGGTGAGTTTAGCCTTGGGTGTATCGATCAGTGGTGTACTCAATTTAGTGCGGTGCAAGGGTTCTGGGCGTATGAGCGACGAGTGCGACTTGCTGCTCGAGACGTGTTCTGGTGATGGCATACCACAAAATCAATAAAAAACGCGACAAGAATAAATGAGTTGACAACGGTCAGGACGTCGATATAGAGGATATTCGAGAAAAACGTTAATATAAATATGCTAGTGCTAAATTATTCTCCTCAGAGAGGCTTTAGCTGCAGCACATATTGCAGGCAAAGTTCGGGCTCGTGCGAATTCTGAAGAGATAATCCGTTTTATGAATATCTCCATGGTGCGCAGTATTAGATCGAGTGCATGGATTTATTCAGGCTGTGCTGAACGCATTTTGCTAGAACGCGTCCGAAGACATGCCCAAATCAAAATGCCGAATATAGATGTGCAAAAATACAATTGGCACGAATCGATGGCTGGAGAAATTCTAGAAAAAACCGCGGCGGAGCTTACTTTCCACCTCTTCCTACTCCATCGCTGTCACTCTTTATTCGTGAGAGCGCCCTCCCTCTAAGTGATCCTGTGCGCGCGGTCTGATGCGCTAATACGTGAACATGCTGCTGGTCCACTCTCCGAGAAACATAATTTTTATATTTTCTTGTTGACACGGTTGCTTGAGCTGACTCTTCCAATTGCTTGCAGTCCATGTCACACAATATACCAAAAGACGAGGATGCACCGCCCTCCGTGCCCCCTCCTTCATATGAGGAGGCATTGAACTCGCCACCTGTGCTTCCAGGCCGGCCCACCATTCCGCCACATCAGGGTCCTTCTTCCGTCGCACCACAGCAGCCTCCAAGACCGCAGCCGCAACTGCAGCTGCAACCACCAGTATACCCGCCGAGACCGCCCCATTCCGGCTCCGTGCCTGCCTCCAGCACTCCCAATTCCCTGCTATATACCAACAACCCGAATCTACCGTTTGAGTATCCGCGAGGTTATTTCTGTAGCAAATGCAAGAACACGGGGTTTAAGGAAAAGAACGGGAAACCCTGCTCACTGTGCTGGCCCAAATTCTTCAAGAAGCAGGCATATAACCCAAATATGAGCCTACCTTTCACATATCCAAGGGGGTTCATTTGTGAGAAATGTCGAAACACCGGTCTCAAGTTGAAGAATGGGCTTTCCTGTCAGGATTGTTACACGCGATTTGCGCCACGGAACCACGTTTCACAAGCACCCATCACTTATTCATCGTCGCCCTTTTCGATGCAATTTACTCCATACAACGGGTTCAGCAATACCGGGTTCGGCCCCGCCCCTGGCGGGTTCGCGCCGGGAGGCGGACCACAGTATTTGCAGCCCGGCGATCCGCGTATGGGTGGAACATTATGTGGGCGATGTCGTGGATCAGGCCGAGTTACATTTTTCCTCGACCAAGAGCTATGTCTGGTCTGTGGTGGCGTGGGCCGCTTGTTCAATAGTCAACATCCAGCTCACCATTGAAATGGTCTACATGCCGGTTTTTTAAGACAATGCATTGGAAAAATCGGGCGCTAATATGATCAATGGTAAATAAAGAGTCTTGAAGACACTTTCTTAGCATCGATTTCGAGAATTGTCAGACAGGCTTTGAATTCATATCCGGATGTTTTTTTCGTGCTAGTACCTTGGTGAATCAGGCCGCGAAAACAACAAGATGATTTTCCATAAAGCCGTGAAATCCGAAAGGGAAAGTATATGTGTTACCCCATTGCGTGTGACTATGCAAAGAGCGTAAAAGAGAATGGTCTGACGATGTGGAGGATCGTTTGGTAACTCGACCGAAGAATGTGAGTACGTCTCTCATGAGCGATACTCAAGTCACTCATCGTTCTGAAGTACCCTTCGTTGTGAAGTAGGTTTGAGTCTCCGAAGAAGGACATCAAAGTACAAGACATGCCACACGAAATGTTCTTTCTCCTCGAATGACTTTGCAAAGCCCGATATGTAAATCTACACCAAAAAACTACAATGACTTTTGGATAAATGCATGTATCTGTGAATCGTTCACACTATTTAGTTGTAGTTGGATGGGTATTTGTAATCGTTCAACTCCAAGAAGTTTTCTTTGACGTTTCTGATGGAGACGAATCTCGTCAAGATGTTGCCTGAGCCAGCCTTATCGTTGGTGCCGGACATTCTGGCTCCACCAAACCATTGCTGTGCGACAACGGCACCCGTTGACTTGTCGTTGATGTAAAAGTTACCAGCACAGTACCTCAACTTTTCCTCGGCCAATCTGATGGCGTCGCGGTCCTTAGCGAAGATCGAGCCAGTCAAGCCGTATGTAGTCACGGAGTCAATCTTGTCCATGATTGCCTCAAATTCTCCGTCTGGGTATGCGTACGCGGTCAAGACCGGGCCGAAAAACTCTTTGGACAAGTATTCGTGCTCTGGGTTCGACGTCTCGATCAAGGTTGGCTGCACAAAAAAGCCAGTGCTCTTATCGGCAATACCGCCCTTCACAATGGTTAACTCAGGGTCAGACTTGGCGTGCTCAATAGCGCCAGCCAACTTGTCAAAGGATTGCTCATGGATCACGGGGCCCATGAAGTGCTGAAGCGTCGCAGTTTCTGTGGTATTGCCAATAGTGATGGTGTCCATGGCCGCCGAGAGCTTCTCCTTAAACTCGGGCCACATGCTTTGTGGGACATAAACTCTGGACGTGGCAGAGCACTTCTGGCCCTGGTACTCGAACGCACCGCGCAAGGTGGACAACACGGCGTGGTCAACAGGCGACGACTCATGGATCAAGTGGAAGTTCTTGCCTCCCGTCTCACCCACAACACGTGGGTAGTCTCTGTAGACGTCCTTGGCCAAGTTCGATGCGATCGTGCCGTATAAGGTCTTGAACACCTGCGTAGAGCCCGTGAAATGTAAAGATGCAAAGTCGTGGTCGTTGATCACCAAGTCAGTGATCTCGACAGGGTTTCCGGGAATGAAGTTTACCACGCCTGCGGGCAAGCCGGCCTCCTCTAAGATGGTCAAGAGTAAGTAGTTCAGGAGAGCTGCAGTCGCAGAGGGCTTCCACACCACGGTGTTGCCCATCAATGCGGGCGCACCTACCAAGTTACCGGCAATAGCAGTGAAGTTGAAAGGCGTCACGGCATATACAAACCCCTCCAATGGCCTATACTCGGCGCGGTTCCATACGCCTGGGGCAGACTCGAGCGGCTGCTGCTGATACAACTCCTCGGCGTACTTGACGTTGAAGCGCAAAAAATCAGCCAATTCGGTGACACAGTCGATTTCGGCCTGATACACGTTCTTGCCCTGGCCAAGCATGGTTGCAGCCAACATGTCATACCGGTACTTAGTCAGAATCAAGTCAGCGGCCTTCAAGAAGACCGCAGCACGATCTGTCCAGGGCATCTGAGCCCACTTCTTTTTGGCGTCCTTGCTGGCATGGATTGCGGCCCGCACGTCGTCCTTGTTTGCCTGCGCGAAGTTTGCCAACACTTGCGCGTGTTTCGCCGGGTTCACCTGCGGAGCCGTGGGACGGTCGTAAATCCGTTCCCCATTGATCACGAGCGGAATGTCCAATGGAGTGTCCGTGAATTTGGTGATGGATGCGCGCAAAAGGTCCCAATCTTTTTGGTGTGCGAATGAAAACTCCTTGATGGGTTCGTTAGTAAGGGTTGGGGGTACTTTCACGTGTGCGAGCTGGCTCGCTGAGCGCACTGTGAGTCTGGGCACCGTAATGGCGCCCGCACGGAAGAGGGTACGTGTGGCACGGGCGGCGGACACGCGAGGGATTCTCAACATGGTGTGTGAAGTATAAATATGGTGGTCGGAAAACAAAATAGACCTTTCGCAGGTAAACGGGCGGGACGGTTGACTATTTATACGGGGCAGGCAAGAATTGCCCCGCGTCGATCGACTGCTAGATGCATGTTGTCCTCTAGGGAAATACTGAGCGAGATTAGGCGTGCGAGGTTTGGGGCAAGTCATGGCGAGGTAGCGGGCAGACGGCGCGGAATCGGCGCGTCTCACATGCAGGTTTTTCTGCGATTGGGCAAGCTAAGCGAGATAAGCGGCTGGCGCGACAGTTTACGAATCGAGGCACTCAATCGACAGTTTTAAGTCCAGGGTCCCGTTCCAGTTCTGTTTGGGATGAGGCGCTTTTACCGCTGCTTTGTTGTCAAAGATGCACATTTCTCTGATGCGAGCAGGCGTAGCGATTTTCATTAATCTTGTTTTTCTCTAGATCGCTCATCTAATCCGAGCCTCCACACCAGTGTGGTGATTTTTACAAAATAGCTCATGTGCCCTTTATTAGCGCCTCCACTCGAGTTTCCATAAATTGTAGCTTTTCCTCGATATCATGCTGCTTGTTTTCGAATCCTTTCGCATGCTCTTCGATTGCTAGCTTTGTCAAGTCTAGATTTTCGTTCCAGCTTAAAAGATCACGCTTTAGCGTACCCAACGTATCGTCAAGCTCACTCACTGCTACCACTGCGCCGGCCAAACCACGGTGTGTTTCGTGAAGAGTTTTGAGCCGCATAATGACGGCAGGAAGCTGAGATTTTGCTTTCTCCATCTCATCAAGCTTCAGGTAAATAGCTTCGACTTTTTTCTCGAAGTCATTGGATAAAGACCTGGTTGACGTTACTTCGTTGACTCTCGTATGTGACACACGATCATGTTCTGGTAGCGCCAATTGTGCCATTCTCCTACTCTTGGCCAAGGCTTCGATTTCCTTGTTTAACTCTAGAACCTTCTGTTTTATGTTACCCAATTCGTATTCTGGGTTGTATAGCACGTTCACCTTGCGTTCAAGATCACGTAAGTGGATACTGAGATTTGCTGTCAGCGAAAGCTCGTTGAGGCCGATCGCCTGCTCTAAACCCGCAAGTCGCAGCTCCAACTCAAGAACTGCGCTTTGGGATGTGTGATTTGTAGGTGAGCTTTCCAACTCTGTCTCGGTTCCGCTCTCGTTTGAGCTTTCCAAAATTGCCTTGTGCTTGATACTTGATAGTTGTGCCTCAACTTGATCAAAGGCCGTGCTCAACCGTTCGAAGTAGTATCCCGCCCTTCCCTTGTTCTCTACCAGTGCTTCCAAAAGGTTACGAAGCTTCTCAACCTGCGTATTCTGCTCGTCATCTTCTTCCTTCATCTCGGATAGCTCTTGGGCTATCCGCGCGAGCCTTTGGTCTTTTGTCTCTTTCCATTTTCTTGTGTGGTACGTATTTCTGCCCAGGCTCTCCGCTGCCAAAGAGCCCAGAAAGTCCACTAGCTCGAACATGCCCTCTAAAGTGGTTTCTTCAAATGCGGTGTGCGCTGATACAGCATCAAAGTGATCAGTCACAACTTCTGGCCCACCAGATTCCTGGGTCTTCACACCCAAGTCATCCACGGACTCCACATCGGAAGTCTCATACACCTCTGGACCTTGATCCAAATCAGACAATGTTTCCATGATATTGAGACAAAAAATTCGTTTCCAAAAACAAGTTACGACAATCGGAGAAAGCTTTTTGTTTCTTGATCAGAATTGGGTGTATCTCGGTGGTGGCGCTGATCTGACGCACTCCACGCGTTGACGCGTCAATCTGTGACATGCGCGATGGTTTTCTCAGATACGATAATCGCATATTCAATGAATGCAATGAATTCTCTATATTGTACCACTACACATCATGAAAAACTTCCAAATGATTTTTTATGGTGATCCTTTTGTTTGTCACTTTTGTTTTTGGCCGCACCAGATCACTGGGTGCCTACGGAGCAAGGATTATACATCTTAGATCCTAAACGTTTACTTACTTCGTCACGATCTGCACCACATCTTCGTCATTGACTGGATGCAGTAAGCCGCACTTCTGCGGCGAGTGTTTTGCGCTAGATCCCCACACGAGTGCGTACTTGAACTGGTTTTTCATCTCACGGTGGATTGCGTCACACACCTGTAGAATCGTCGAGTCACGGCGCACGACCATCGGGTCGTCGAACTTCGGCATAATGCCGCGGCGTTTCGTGTAAAGACGGATCAAGCCGAGCTGCCTCCAAATTTCCTCTTTCAATTCGTCGATCCCCAAGTCCAACTCGCACGAAATCACCATTGTGTTGGGCTCTCGCGCTAAGCGATCGCACTCCTCAAGCGACACCACGTCTGCCTTGTTGTAAACGTAAAGACACTTGATGTATGACATATGCTGCTCGTTTATCACGTCGATAAAGTCTTCAATGGTGCAATTCTCGTCACGCACAAGCACATCTGCGTTGTGTATCTTGTAATCTTTCAAGAGCGCGCTCACAATCTTCTCATCCAAGTACTTGGGCGGCGTCGTCGCGTTGAGCTTCACACCGCCGGTCTTCTTAATCTTCAACAGAATGTTGGGCTTCTCCTTGTTGAGCCGGATTCCCATGCTTTCCAACTCGTTCTCCAAGATCGTGCGTTGCTCCCCGCTCTTCGTTGCATCTAGCACCATGAGAATTAAATCAGACGTACGTGACACGGCAATCACCTGCCGTCCACGACCTTTTCCCTGAGAAGCAGCTTTGATAATTCCGGGCAAATCGACGATCTGCACCTCAGCCCCATTGTACTCGAGAATACCTCCCACAGATGTCAATGTGGTAAACTCGTAGTTGGCAGCCTCGGACTTTGTGTTGGTGACTTTCGAGAGAAAAGACGATTTTCCTACCGATGGAAAGCCAATAAGCGACACCCGGGCGTCACCGGCCTTGGCTATCTCGAAACCTTGCCCTCCTCCAGAGGACCCTTGGCCCGGTTGAGGCTCTAAAAGCTCTCTTCTGTACCGAGCTAGTTTTCCTTTCAACAAGCCAATGTGGTATTCTGTGGCCTTATTTTTCTGAGTACGCGAAAGCTCCTCTTGAATTAGCGCGATCTTTTCTAGAATTCCCATCTTGACTTTTGCTTGCACAAGCTCCGTTATAGTCTATCTGATGATGCGTTTGGTGATGTCCAAGATGCACCCGTACATCTCACATGTAAAAGGCAGATATTGACTTCAATTCAGTTTTCATCAAAAAGCAGTAAAGTATGAAATCATAGTTTTAGAAATTGTTGTTTCAAAGCTGACATTGCCTTGTTTCAATCTTCTAAATGCAACAATAAGTGGCCTTTTGTTGGCTTTCGAAGTCACCTTTCGCAGTCGCTTTTTTCGTACACTTCACGGAAACCAGCCTGCACTCCGCCATCGCCTCATCTCCATACACCTTTTCAAACCACAGCAAAATGCCCAAGACCGGCCACAGATATGATCGATCTGGCACGGACCTCACAGACGTATTCGGTTCGTCCGTGCGTGCCAAGAAGAAGATAAAATCTATCGAGAACTTGCTTGCAAGAGATGACCTCCCCGCAGATATCCGCATTGAGAAGGAAAGAGCACTAAAGGCCTTGCAAGTCGATTTAAAGACGAGGCTTTTCAATTTGAGAACGCAAAAAAGAGCCAAAAAGTATCACATGGTCCGATTTTTCGAGAGAAAAAAGGCTATCAGAAAATTAAAGCAGGCCCAAAAGGCTTTCGATCAGGTGACAGAAGAGGGCGTCAAAAAGGAGATCAAAAAGGCAAGAAAGGTGTTGAAACATTCCCAAATCGATGTTGCCTACAACATTATGTACCCCAAGTCACAGAAGTACATCTCTTTATACCCTTCAGGCCCATCTGCGGCGGAAGTTGAGGATGAGAATGTGAAGAAAGGTATGCTACTCACGGACGCTAGACGGCTCGAATTCAAGAAAAAAGTCGAAGATCTTATAGACTCTGATAAATTGCCTTTCACGTTTGACGAAGTTTTACAGGGAAAGAGTATCAACGTTGATAATGTGAGATGGCCGCAAGATTCAAAAGAGATTGACGCAGCCACCAACGAAAACAACGAAGAGGAGGAAGATGACTTTTTTGAATAGTCACTGCATTTGTATTATAATCAGCCATATAAGCTTTATAGCTATAATCTCAAAAATAACGGAAGGCTAGCGTCACATCAACGTGAGTTTCTTCTCGTAGGAAATGTTCATAGCATCATTGATGCACATAAGCACGACGTCCTTGCCTCTCATATCGTCAAATAGCTCGAGGGAAGATACCACTTTACCCTTCTTTCCGAACATTTTTGGCGACGCTCTCTTGATGAGCAATAATTCTTGTTTGCCTGCATCAGCCAAAATCAAAAACCAAGACTCTCTTTGTGCTTTTGGGAAGTGTGGAGCATACGCTTTAAATTCATGGGTCAACGGATAGTTGTGATGCTCCAATATTACCAAAAGACTTTCAGGGTCGTCCTGCTTAATAGTGAATGCACCTGACGGTAAGTGAGTCACAATGCGAATGAAAGATTTCACAGTCTGTTCGCCGGCTTCAGTGACCCCTAGATGTTTTGCGAGCTTGTGAAGTTGACCGGAAGAATATGCACTCATCGAATCGAGATCAATTGTATCTCTTATCCTGCTAGCATCGACGCCTGGTAAGGCTAATAGCGGGTTGTCGTCATTCCAAATTCTCTGCTTGAGGCATTGCATAATCTCAATTAAAGTGAGCACGACTTTCAAGTGCCCAAGCTCCGACGCGACATCAATGAAAGCCTGTAAAATACGCAAGGCCTGGTCCAAAACAGACACCGTGTCTTGTGCATAATCAGCTATTGGAAGATCGACCCTGCTCATGAAGGCTTGAAGCAACAAGTAAGCCTTTACGTGAGGGTCCCAAATAAACTCGTACTCGATATCTTCAGCTGGATATCTCATTGCTTGCGACATCTCCATGTTTATAAGCTCCTCGCCGTGTCTGGTGGCCAACTCGTCATACTCTGTTGCAAGGCACAACATGCGCAAGCAATCTCTGAAGGTTGACTCAGGGCTTATGTGCTTGAGCACCGAGCGAATGGACTTGTGAGAAAGGTAGTAAAAGGACGAAATTTGCAAGAACGGTGTGGGCAAGAGTTCGTCCTTCGCGCCAAACTTGACGCACAGAGACTCTTTCAAGCTTTCAATTGTACTGTCAATGAGGCCGCCCAAATAAGTAGATATTCCACTGGCAGAAATGTCCTCGATCCCATAGTACGTCGGATTGTTATGTGCTCTTCGGTACAAGAAGGTCCATGTGAGGAAGTCCATGGCTTCTTGACGGGACTTTATAGTTCCGCTTGCGATTTCAGCACCAATGTGATTGTCCAACACTTTGTGAAGAGAGGACTCAACTGGAAAACCGATATTCAAGAAATGTTTGTAGAATACCTTCTTCGATTCTTTGGTGTATACAATTGCAGTACCACTCGTGTCGAAGGCTGGGCGGCCTGCTCTTCCCATCATTTGTAATATGTCTGTTAAATCCATGTCCCTGTAATCTTCAATCTTCGAATCAAAAAATTGAGTTCCCTTGATAATGACAAGGTGAGCAGGCAAGTTAACACCCCACGCCAAGGTCGAAGTAGCTATCAAAATTTGAATTTTATTGGCTTCAAATAACTTGTGAGAGATTTGACGATCAGACTCCACCAAACCAGCATGATGCAAGCCCATACCGAATTGCAAAGAAAGGCGCAAAGTCTCATCCTTCACCTTTTCTAGAACGCTTTGCAATTCATCATCATCCATCTTCAAAAACCTTCTAGGATTCAGCTCCATTCCACACAAGTGAATCAAGTCGAGGGCAGTGAGTCGTGTTTGCCTTCTAGAAGCCACAAATATCAAGACTGGTTTTTGTGGGGAGTGTTGTTTGATAGCCATGAAAGCTGGTTTATTCATGGTCTTCATCAAAGGGCAAAATGCCAAATTATCGGGGAATCCATCAATGTACATTTGTAAAGGAACTGGGCGCACCGTCAGTGAAAAATTGAAAAGACCTTCGTTCACCCTCAACCAACCGGCCATGTCTATGGCGTTTGATACAGCAGTCGACATTCCCAAGAGCCGGATGGGCTTTTTTGTTTGAGCAGAGATGTAGTTCATTCTGCTGACAATCATCTCTAAAATAGGTCCCCTATCACTAGCCAACAAATGAATTTCATCCATTATGACCAACGACACTTCCTGAACAAACTTTCTAGTTTGCCAATTACGAGATATACCATCGAATTTTTCTGGCGTGGTGATGATAATGCTGGCTTCACGAACATCCTTTGCTTCGGGTAACGAGTCACCAGTCAATTCAACAAGCTTGTGGTTTGTGTTTTTCGTAATTCGCTCCCTCCAGTCATCGACTCTCTCGCGAACCAAGGCTTTCATAGGAGCAATGTAGACAACTTTAGAACGCGGAAATTCTTTGAAAGCGTGCCAAATGGCCAACTCAGCGACAACAGTCTTACCGGATCCAGTTGGGGACCCGACAAAAACATTGGAGTTCGAATTGTAGAGCGAATGAAAAGTCATTGTTTGCATGGGATTGAAATAACGGAATTTTTGATCGTAAATTCTTTCAATTTCCCTGTTGTGCAAAGCCGTCACAGGAAGAGGCTGCAACCGCAAGAGGTTAGTTCTAATGGTGTCATTTGTTGGCCTTATAAGATGCTGAAACGATACTGAGTGTACCGTTTCTGCGCCAATCCATGTATCCGAAAGGGCTCTCACGACAATTTGTGCCGGTGGCGGATCGGACAACGGGATCATGAAGTCAAGCTCATGTGGAGTTCTCATCTGGTTTCTGCGAAGAATAAACTTTTCCACATGCAAAATGCTGGAGTCACCAGAGTCCTCAACTGTTATCCAAAAGAATTGGGCATTACCGTGATACCTGTCATCCCATACAAAATCAGGATCCAAGTACACATGCATTCGGACAACGTTATTTGTGATTGGAAAAATCTCGGCATCGATCTCAATGTACGGAAACCGACCGATCAATTTGTAAAGCTTGTCTCCCGCCCCAGAGTTATGCACCAAGTCACCAAGTTCGGCCGGAGAGTATTCACGCAAAGTTTCCATTGATGGATTCTTTGAGCGAATGTTTCTCATTATGGGTTCCGAGAGATCAAATTGGGTCAAAGGGTGGTCAAAAGCCCACGATCTGCGATCAATAGACTTGCACAAAGAAAGCATGATTTTCAGAAAGTGGCCCCAGCGTCGATTAATACTTATCAAAAATAGCGCACGACAGATTCTGGCGGCATTCTGAGCCACATAGTTGCAGTCCGAAACAAGTGATGACTCTTTGAGATGGATTTGCGAAATAAAAGCCTGCAAAAGAATGTTAGTTTTCCATTGATTCGATTCCGCTTCTCCTGCGATTTGACAGGGAGTTTGATTATCCGCAACTTTCTTCAACTCCTCTTTCTCATCCTCTCTGAACTTGATGTTATCAAACTCACTACTCATACTAATCATAGCCAAGACATCGGCTTCTGTAGCTTTCGCGTTGAGAGTATGATTGAAAATTTCAATCGAGTTGTGGAGCAAGTAAAAGTCTGACGCAACCCTTCCTAGATCTTTGGCAATGAATGCTCCCGAATTTTCGTCAAACACAATCATCTGTAGCAGGTGTAGTCTTCTTGCTGCATCCATTATCATGTTGCGTCTACGCATCAATAGCATGGGATCCTCCTCGAGCTCTTTCCAATTGATGGCGTAGACTTGAGGATTTTGCCTCATTCTCACCATCATGTAGGTGTATCCGAGCCACTGAACACCTTCATCGATAGTTGTGACAGTTCCTAGGGATATTTCTGCATTCAAGTTGTCTATGAGCTTAGCCAGAAGCTTCGACTCAATTGGATGTTGCTGGCAAATCAATGACACATAATGATCGAGTCTATCACTTGTTGTGCATAAAATGCCGGTACCGAACTTTTCGAACTGGGGTCTCCCTGCGCGTCCGAAAATTTGAATGACGTCCGAGATTCCCAAGTCTGTGAACCCACCTTGCTTAGCGTCATACACTTGAGTGCCTTTGACAATGACAACGGCCGCAGGCAAATTGACACCCCAAGCCAATGTCGCTGTGCAGCACAAAACCTTGATAGCGCCGCTAAGAAACATTTTCTCTGTAATATTTCTATCTGAGCGAAGCATGCCTGCGTGATGTATGCCAAAACCATGCTGGAATAGCTCACGCAAATCTTTAGATCTGTTTCTTCCACTTGCTTCTCTCTTGAACCAATCATACGAGTCACAAGTCTCAGAAGTATCAAAAAGATCGAGCTCGCCATTTTTCTGGGCCATTGAGATGTAAGTTTGAGCGGTCTTTATTGTATCTTTTCTGGAGTGCACAAATACCATCACCTGAACGCCGTCTCTAATGTTTTCTAAGAGTCGATCATAAGACACGCGGTCTAAGTTCTCACGGGCTGTTTTTGATCCTGCTTTACCTCTGACACCGACAAGCTCCTGTTTGAGTGGACATGGGCGGAACAGCTGGTCGAAATAAAACATTCCTATGTTTCGATTCACGCCTAAAAAGTCGGCGACGTCCATGTAGTTCGGGAGAGTGGCAGATAGACCGACCACCCTAATCATCAGTTGTGTGCTTTCGACCTGGCGCAATGTCCGGGCTACTAAAGTCTCAATGACTGAACCTCTATCCTCGTGTAACAAATGCACCTCATCGATGATTAAGAGCTTGACCTTAGCAACGAGGTCAGTGTCGCCATTCGATTTTCTCGTTATTACATCCCATTTTTCTGGAGTGGTGACAATTACCTGCGTAGTCATGATTTCCGCTCTAGATAGTTGCATGTCGCCCGTAAGCTCTCTGACCTTGATTCCAAGCCACTTCAACTTCTGGGAGTACTTCTCGACGATTTCCGCAGCGAGAGCCTTAAGTGGGGCAACGTACACTATCTTGAACTCGTCGTAGTCAATATCGATGACCCCCTCTTCCGCCTCCGTGACAAACTGGCCAATTGTGTGTAGTATCGTCAAAAGCGCCACGTCGGTTTTACCCGCACCCGTGGGCGCGCACACGAGCATGTTTTCGTTGGTGTTATAAGCAACCGGATACACCAAGCTTTGCATCTTGTTGAGCGTCGTGTAGTTGAAAGTTCCCTGGCACAAAAAGTCTAGCTCACTGATCTTCACCAACTGCGACTCCTTTATGTAATTGTTTGAAATATTTTCAGAATATGGAATAACTATCTCCTCGTGAGTCGGGTAGCTTTCCCTTGTGGTGCCCGCGGGCAACAGATACAGTTTACCTGTGATCGCGATGACGTTACCCACATCCTGCTTCTTGAAGACATGCGGGTACTGTCCCTTCTTCAACACCGCAGGTGCTAGTCTTTCGTTTTTGCGCTTGTCCCGGTTGGCCAAGAGCTGTTCCACGCGCTCTTCTGGCGTGAGCAAGCTGGGGTCCTTTCTTTCAACAGAGCCACCCAGCAGCGCTAAAGCGGCGCTTTCTTGCAAGTTCTGACGATTCTGCACGATTTTCGAGATCAAATCAAACTCCTCAAACCCCAAAATGTCGAATAATGCCGATTGCAACTCTTCGTCGCTCTGGTTTTCCTGAACGATACTCTGGACCAAGCCACTGATCTCATGCTCCGCTTGCCCACGCGAGGCGCTGACACGAGCGCATTCTGCCCTGATTTCCTTGATTACAGATGAGGTTTTGACGGAGCAGTCGCTCACCAAGCTCAATTTTTCCGTTGAAATGTCTGCAAAGAGGTTTATGGTCGAGTCTACGCTCACTTGCGGCAGCAGCTCGGTGTCCACCTTTGGCGACTTCGGGAGCTCCGAGACACGCAAGGCATTCAATGCCTCCACCATGGGCGCCATTGCCTGCATGTACGACTTTGTCGAAGTCACCGAGTACTGAGCCATAATCGTTTTTCAAAAACTACTGGAGGCAAATCGGTGGTGGCTTTTGGCTGCTTGCTCGTGGTTGCGAAAGTCACGTGACTATATATAGTCTAGCGCGGTTCCTCCACGCTGCTGTGCGCATCGCATCTCACAAAAATTTCCAGCCCTCCATCTCATCACTGCCACAGCACAAAACACAATATGGGCAAGAAATCCAAGGCCGCTGGTAAACCTTCCGAAACGGCCTCAAAGGCTGCGAAGTCGGCTAGAAACAATGCGAAGAGAGCGCATGAGTCCGAGAGCGAAGACACATCAGACGTGGAGAACTTGGTCGATGAGCTTGATGGGGAATTCGATGAAGTGGCACAACTTTTGGGTGAAAACGTCGAGGACCCAGAAAAGAAGCAGACCGACAAACAGCGTAGGAAAGAGGAGTCCCGCTTGGCCCAGCAGCAGCAGCAGGATGACGCTATCAAACCGACCCGCGCGGAGGTAGCGGCCGATGAAGAGGACTCTGATAACTACAGCTTCGACGAAGCCGGCTTCTCGCAGCCCACGCTCCAGGCAATCCACGACATGGGTTTCTCCAAAATGACTAAAGTGCAGGCCAAGACGATTCCACCCTTGTTGGCCGGCCGCGACGTATTGGGCGCAGCCAAGACCGGCTCCGGTAAGACGTTGGCGTTCTTGCTTCCTGCTATCGAGCTTTTGTACCTGCTTAAATTCAAGCCGCGGAATGGCACCGGTGTGATAGTCATCTCGCCCACGCGTGAGTTGGCCCTCCAGATCTTCGGCGTGGCCCGTGAGTTGATGCTGCACCACTCGCAGACATTTGGCATTGTCATTGGCGGCGCGAACAGACGCCTGGAGGCGGACAAGTTGGCCAAAGGTGTCAACTTGTTGATTGCCACGCCCGGTCGTTTGTTGGATCATTTGCAAAACACCCAGGGCTTCGTGTACAAGAACTTGAAGGCGTTGGTAATCGACGAGGCAGACCGTATTTTGGAGATCGGTTTTGAGGAAGAAATGAAGCAGATCATCAAGATCTTACCCAATGAGGACAGACAATCAATGTTGTTTTCGGCCACGCAGACCACCAAGGTTGAAGACTTGGCGCGCATGTCGTTAAGACCTGGTCCGCTATACATCAACGTCGTGCCTGAGGCTGCGGCCTCGACCGCCGACGGCTTGGAACAAGGATACGTCGTGTGCGAGAGTGATAAGCGGTTTTTGCTTCTCTTCTCGTTTTTGAAGAGAAACGCAAAGAAAAAGATTATCGTGTTTCTTTCCTCGTGTAACTGTGTCAAGTACTTCGGCGAGTTATTGAACTACATTGATTTGCCCGTATTGGACTTGCATGGTAAGCAGAAACAGGCCAAGCGTACAAGCACCTTTTTTGAATTCTGTAATGCGAAGCAGGGCATTTTGATCTGTACGGATGTGGCTGCAAGAGGGCTTGATATTCCCGCCGTTGACTGGATTGTCCAGTTCGACCCTCCTGATGACCCAAGAGACTACATCCACAGAGTTGGAAGAACTGCCAGAGGCACTTCTGGAAAGGGTA
Organism: Metschnikowia pulcherrima; assembly: GCA_009746055.1. Lineage (NCBI taxonomy): Eukaryota > Fungi > Ascomycota > Pichiomycetes > Serinales > Metschnikowiaceae > Metschnikowia > Metschnikowia pulcherrima. The sequence continues at coordinate 182,480 of VFXK01000001.1, forward strand.
AGTCTTTGATGTTTTTGACGCCGTCTGAGCTTGGGTTCTTGCGTTACTTGAAGGCTGCCAACGTGCCCCTCAACGAGTACGAGTTCCCTTCCAACAAGATTGCTAATGTGCAAAGCCAGTTAAACAAATTGATCAAGTCTAATTTTTGGTTGCACCAGAGCGCAAAGGATGGCTACCGCTCGTACCTACAAGCCTATGCATCGCACCACTTGAAGACCGTATACCAAATTGACAAATTGGATCTTGTTAAAGTGGCCAAGTCATTTGGGTTTGACGTACCACCAAAGGTCAACATCACTATCGGTGCCAGTGGCAAGTCCATCGAGAAGAAGCACAAGAAACAGAGAAGAGCCTAGGTGGCTTAGTTGGGCCAGTAAATAGGCGGCTGGGGCATGTATCATAGCATAGAAAAGAGTTTGTTTCAAATAAAAGGTTACATATGAGTGTCGATTTATGAATCCGACAGCTCTAAGTAAGGAATTGTGATAATTTGTGTTCTTATTATCACCTTATGCAATTCAAAGTATGACCTTCAAAGCTCAGCGTTTCGCGGCCCTCTCTTGAACTGCCAATGCTCTTCGCGCGGCCACTCAACTAAGCCAGTATCTCTGATCAAATTTTGAAAATAATCAAATAAAGAGATGAAGGTTTTGAATGAAAGGGAAGCATTTCTACTGGATTATGAAGTCCTACAGCATTTGAACGGTATCAAGGAAAAGTTTAACTGGTCGTTCACGCCAGAGGACGACGCCAAATTGAAACATAAGAAGAAAAGATTCACCGACGCCGGTCTAGGTCTTGAGGTGATCACCAGAGATATCTTGCTGTACCTTTCAAACAATGCGGCAGGTAGCATCACATCTGAAACGTCCTTCGGGGAGCTCATGACGTTTCTCAATAATTTTGATTTAATGAAGGCGGAAAAGCTCCAGATCGTGAACTCATTGCCACGATCTATGGTGCATCTCTATGGCTTGGTCGAGGAATGTGACCAGAGACTAGATGAGGACACTTGCCAGTCCATTATTAATAAGATTGACGAGCTTTTTCCTCTCCTTGAGGAGGATGGCGAAGAGGAAGAGCAGGAGGAAGAGCAGGCAGGAGAAATATATGAAGATGATGCGATGGAAGCTGATGAGAATTAGAGAGTGGCCAAGGCATACTGAGATAAATACTATTGTACTACATCTGTGATCCACATGAGTTCTATGCTTGCGAATATCAGTGTAAACCTTGAAGCTATTCATTCGTTTCTATAAGAATCCTTCCATCACCCTGTTCTTGGTGTTCAGAGGCTCTTCCACACTCTCCTCTGTGTTTCCTCCGAATGCCCTGAGCCCATTGGCTTGCCAATCTTGCCTGAATTTATACATTCTCTCGCTGATTCCCTGAAAGATGCCTGCTGGTCCATCAAAAATCTCGCTATGCTCTTTTATCTGGACCCAGGAATGTTCGCCGTCTAAGATAGGTTGTCTGTCCAATTCTGCATTCTCCTTTTTGATGACCTCCATAGAAAGTATCCTAGTAAGTTCCGCACCATCGGCGCTTACATCAAGACTGTCCTCCTTTGTGAGGCTCACATCCCTTTCATCCTCTATTCCGAAATGATTAGACACCAAATGCTCGATTATGGGCCAGCCAAATGCATTAGCAAACCTCCGCCGTACCACAATGTTGTTGTGGGCATCCGGCATAAGATTGACGAGTACTTTTCTCCACAGCATCTGCTTGTGATACTCTCTAGCGATTTCCTCTTCGTAGTGCTCGGTCATCGTGCCTAACAACAATTGCTTGATCTCCTCGCTTTTCGTGGAGATTTTTTGCAACATTCCTACCTTCTCCCCTTCGCTTGCCCTTCTTTGAGCTGCATGTCGCGATGTTCTTCCTCCTCCGCTCACCCTGCGCTTCAAGTTTGATGGGGTGAATTCCCCAACCGTAGGTATGTCCTTTTCTGTGTAGACTTTGTCATGCAAAATAACATTATCTCGCGCTTCAGGATCGGTGATGTATTTCATCGGCGGAAGTGGAGGCAAAAAAATCGAGGTCGCACTTTCCAAAACGGAAGGCTTGTGTAATTTACCTATAGGCTCGCCAAGCTCGGGCTCGTCTGTGCCTGCACAAGCTTCATCATGATCTGTGGCGGGTCTTTGTTTTTGTGGCATAAAATAGGAAAGCACCGCCAGAAAAGGCAGGGTGGAGGAGTCATGGCGGCTGTCCGGTAGGTCTCGTGGAATCTTAGCTAGTTGAGGTGCGGAGTCAGATTTGCTTGCAGAAACTTCAGTAAGGCCTGTGAACTGTGATCCCAATATTGATGACAATCCTTTATAGTCAAGATATAGTAAGGCAGAGGTCCGCAAGGGCACAATCCCATCGTTGAATGCATTTGCGTATGCTGTACGACGAACAAATCGCTTCAAGATTTTGTGCGTAGGGCCTGAGGGTAGAAGAAGTAAAAGGGGCTTGTCATCTCTCTCGGTGAATTGAAGACCCAAGTCATGACCAGTTCTTCCAGCGATTCCGGCCAGAAGCGCCATCTTGACGTACGCCGGGTTCTCATGCACCACACCTAGCATAGGAGACGCCAAGGTAATAAAATTGATAGGCTGAAGGCGCTGAAATAGCCAGGGGTAATTGATTTCAAGGTAAGCGATTGCAAATGTTTGTACAAGGCCACCCAAAGAATGGCCAACAAAGGAGATCTTTGTGGTATTTTGTAGATTTTCATTTTTGAGAAGTTCAATCACATACTCTGCCACGCGGCTACCCAAATACTTGATTCCCCGCTCCGTTTTGCAAGCATTGCCGAAAAATCCCTTGACGACAACATTCTCCGGAGATGCGTCTATCATTTCCTTGAGAAAAAGCATGTCAGCTGACACGTTCGAGTGTAAGCCGTGTGTTAATATGACCAAATGAATGGGCCTCGACTGGTCTGGTAGAGGCAAATTCCATATATCGAGTGTATCGTGCACATCCACAGTTAGGTTAGAATTGATGGATGAGGTATTGTTTTCTTGCATTTCACGCTCAGTTGAAACACACACCTCGAAATTAATTTCCTGAGAAAGGCTGAAGAGCATCTGCGAGCTTACGTCGACCGTCCATGTGTACGTCGGTTTGAAGGTATGACATGAGAGTTCTGCGTAGAATGTTTGACCTGGATGTAGCTGAGGCTCAAATACAGGCTGATCGGCCGTGACGAAACACTTTCTAGTAACATCGTAGTCCCCGGGCCGGCAGTCCACATATAGAGAATATGGGCCAGCCACATATGCGGCCCTCAACGCAAGGGGTTCAGCGTTCCTCACACGAATCCACAAATCACTGGGTGGCAGAGAAAAATAGTCATCTGAAGATGCACAGGGCGAATACTCGATTTCAAGACGAATGGTTTGGCCAATGGCGACCTTATGGTGCGATTTGTGTAGTAGTGGGGCCACCATCCGGCTTTTCCAGAATCTGAGTTTATTTGAAATTTTGAAGGGCTAGTAGCTGTCGTGTGGTATTTGATGAGTCTTCAGATGGCGAATCGATGATTTTAGTGCATTGGGGCTCAGAAACCGGTATCACTTTAAACTAGTACAATTCACTGACCAAGCTTAGACTGGTGAGCGATTGCTGCGAACACACGCAGCAGCATGCACCATGAGTTCAAAAAAAACAACTATCGAATGCAATTCTCATGGTTTTCCTAATCTGATTTGATGAATTGGTATAATTAATCTTTGAGGGTACAAGAGACTCAAAATCAATGGCTGCCTTACGATTTTGCACAAGATGCAATTTTTGGCGTTCTTTTTATTTTTCAATTTAAAGTTCTATAGCATAATAGATTTACGAGTTAAGATTATCCACTCAATTCACTGTGCTTGTATAAAGTTCTTTCGGACTCGGGAATGGCGAGATTTGTCAATGTTTTCACCCGTTTCACTTCGATATGACTCATAGAAATTACTCCTCATATTGTTTCCAGGGTCGCAATACTAATCAAGGCGAAATACCACCTTAAAGGCAATGACAAACAACTCAGTTTCGTACGCTGTCACGCCGAGGAGCCAACTTTGGTGCATAGCATCGAAACTGGCTAGAGCTTCATATCGATGTATAGATAAGTGAATAGCTGGCTTAGTAATTTTGGCGCCCATAACCATAACCAGACTTACTGAGCAAAAATAATAGAGCTAAAAAACTGTCTCAGCTTATTTCTCAGCTATCATACGCGCGATCGAACGGATGTCTAAGCTCGCGTGCTCCACTCATTACCAGTATAAAACCCGTATATTCGATCCCGCCGATATACCGACATCTTCCCCTGAGATTTTCTGCGCTCTCTACAATTGAGTTTTGGAGCATTGCTATTTCAGCACTTACATACACGATGACTGGAGACAATGTTGAATTCCATCCAGTGGAGTTGACAGCACATTTCCTCTTATCGGGTCCTTTGGACAACCTTCACGATAACTTTCTGCTGTTGCACGAGTCTCAAAAGATTCTCTTGACACGCTTGCATCTTATCGAGACTCGCCTTTCCAAAATTCTGGAAGATTTGGATTCCTCAAATTTCGACACGGCAGACATTCAAACCCGTGTTAAAGCACTACGGAATAAGCTTCTGGAATGCGCCTCCTCAACGAGTAAACTTGACAAAAGAGTTGAAATTCTCGAAAAGCGGGGTGTACCTTGATTTTTATTGTGATAGCTTCAATTTTCATGCAGATTTTCGAACGCATTTTAGTAGCTTCTCTTGGGATATACCTCAATTATAGCCCTATACCAGTGTATTGTTTATCGTACTACTATGATGCATCACTCTTTGAGCTTTGACCGAACCTTCATTCAAAATCCGAGAAAATTGAAGAATTTATAGGGGTAACCCGCGTACTTGAAACTGAACACGTTCAAAAAGATACCGTACAACAAGTACAAGGTTGCGCCCACGATGACAGTGGCAATGAGTTGTGCTTTTGGATTGGAAATCTTCGACACTCTTGCGGCTAGAATGACAAAAGTCAAGCCCATGAGGCCATACAACGTCGACACAACTTGAGTCTCCAAACCATATTGCATCTGCGGTGAAGGAGCAATGTACTCAACGTTTGGTCCGTTTTCCCTGACAAATGGAGTAGCTCTGATCTGATTGAACATGTGACCGGCAAGGAACATAAGGATGAAGACAATTGACAGTACGCCCCACACGAAAGGGGACTTGATCACAGCGAGCACCTGCGAGGAAAATCTTTTCAATACAAACACAACGGTAAATACAATGAAAGCGTTCAAAGCAATCTTGCCGTAGTCCAAAGGAATGTATATATCAATGGGCTGACCTGTAAGTGAACTCACCCATTTGGAGAATAACTCCACGTGGTCCCCCTGATAGAATTCGTACAACTTAAAATCAGTGAGGAAGGACGCAGCTCTGGCTCCCTCGGCACTTGGTGGATAGTGATAGACCTTAGGAATAGAGTCTAATTTCATTATCTGGAAAAACTTTTTTGAGTCACTGATCTCAGAGATCAAGAAGTAAACGTTCTTTCCATCCTCGGCCACGCCGTTGGGATATGTGCGCTGGAAGGAATTGGCCACAATTTCATAGTTCGGAGTAAACTCACGGCACAACAAACAATTAACTTGTGGAGTCTGGGAAGTCAAAAAGAGGAAAAGATGGTAGTCTCTCTTGCCGTAGAGCACTTTCTCAAAGTTCTCATCAGAAAGGTGAATTGTACCGCTGCGTCCCTTAGATTTGAGTACTTGCTGCAATTCTGCGTTTGAGTATGCTGCTAGAACAGATGCCCATAAGAGGGAAAAGACAAAAAAGGGCGTCCAACACTTCATCCACGCGTGTAAGACTCGATTCTGTGAATGAGCTAAGGCTTGGACACGTAGCGCTCCGACATTTGTATGCCGAGTCACGTGCGCAGCTCAAGCCACCAGCATGCCCTTTGGACAGGCTTGAGCCAAATATTGAGTACGATAGTCCAACACACATAATATTACAAAGCATCGATTAGGTTATAGCCTCATTTTAATGTGCCAAAAAAAAAGCAAAAGCTGTCCAGAATGTACGTATATTGTCTCGGGATCGCATTCAACTGTCTGCGTATTCTTGTAAGCTAATTTGGTGGCTGCTGCCAGCTGCGACTCGACAAAAGCCCTCGCCGGTCTCAAACCTCTCTATCAATAATATGTACGAGCGATCCGAAAAGGGCAAACAACAGTCTAAGAAGACCCCGTAGATGCTATCGCTCCATTTGCTATTGATGATGATAGGTTGTCGCGTCAAAGCATCAAATACAGAAGCCCTCATTGCTGGCCGATAATTGCTTGTTTGTTGCGCGTCTGTCTTTCCCAGACACATATGAAATGTTACATCTGTCTTGGCATGCAGTGTTGCAATCGTTAACTTTTTTCTATTGGAGGTTTTCCATTCCAAGACCGTGTTTTGGACGAATGTTCCCAATGATTGAAAAGTTTGTGTGACTTCCAATGCCCCCTTTTCACTATATGCCAATAGTAGCTTGAATTTGCTGAAGTCTCCACGGTTGTAAGTTGATACTATAACTTTATAGTGCCCTGATTCAAGACTTTCGATCGATCGATGTGATAACTGCCGTGTGTATTTTTCCGTGAATATTAGTCTAGAGCGATCAAATGAGCGTAGTCGCATGCCTCGATCTTCCGGGCTGCAGTGTAGTAGGTGAACGTTGACATCTAGGCCCTCTTGTTCACACGCAAACACAATCATGAGCCTCGTTGTTGCATTCACAGTTAAGTCATACTGCGGGTTGCAAATGAAGGTTTCGTATGTCCAATTCCCGCCTGAAGTGGCGGGACCCCACATGCCTCCTATAACTGGATGCATGAAGGCGTACACACTTTTGGTTCTCGCAACGCAAAAGTCTTCCACATCATGGTGGATCGCAAGCGCAAACTTGACAGTATTTTCCCCCTTAGCAACAACGCTCACAATGTAATCTTTTTTTGGCTCTAAAGTGACCCGAATCAAACTGTGGGAGGAATTCACAAACCTACCACCTGAAACGCGATAAAATTCGTCTGGTGTGTATATCGTAGTTCTGGCGCCCAGCCACAATGAAACACAAAATTCACTTTGGTTGTCTTGAAACTGTTCGACTAAAATCATCATGTTTTGTATTTTGTTTGACGTGTTGCGAAAAGTGAATTGTGGCTTATCACCTAGATACTTGACAGGCCACTGGGAAGGCGGATGAACGAAGAATGTTTTTGTTTCATGTTTATGCCGAGGCTTCCAATTGATGTAAGCATATTTGAATTGACGGAAAAGGGTGCGATCAATAATGCGAGACCTTTTGAATTTTCCATCTTGACTATGTCGGTGTAACCACGGATTTGTCAACTCATATATCAGATTTCCATTAGACCGACTCAAGACGTAGTCATGATTGCTAATCAAACCAAGAGCTTCCTCGGCGCTTGGCGTAATTGGGCCTGTTCCGAGACCTACCATAGCATTGCCCAGAGACTTTTCCTCCAATAGTTTCGCAAAAGACCTTTCGTCTACCTGTGACATCAAGAGAATTTCCGGTAACCATCCCGTCAACATATATGTATCATTGGCCATATTTGACCCACCAAACGAATAGTGTTCTTTGAACGTGGTCACATACGCTTTTTCGATGAGAGCCGGCCAAAGCAAAGCGGAGTCTGAAAAAGACTGCACAAATAAACTTCTCTGATTGTTATCCTTGAACATTGGGAGCTTTGTAGTGATCCCGACTTCACGCCAAGCGCCATTTATAAAGAGCCGCACTTTAGCTGTTTCATTATCGAAAATAGTGACTAACAGTCTGAGTTGATGTGCCAAGCGCAACTCAGAAATCGATATGAGTGACAGCACAAGCGAGCAGTCCGGAAGGACATCTTGATATAGATCCAGTAGGCTGTCTTCCTCACCCTTCTCGGGAGGATTCTCTATGGTCAAATTTCTGAAAGAGTCGACTATCGTCGTGCCTGAGCTACGAAACTCCACTCCACTATCGAGGCCAAAGTTAGGAAGTGTGATTTCACTGTCTGTCACCTCGATCGGAGCTATATCGGTGGAAGCGAAGTCACCGAATTTCAATGTCGGATACCAGAACCCGCCCGACGCGGAAACTGTAGAGGTGAGCCAGCAAAATTTCTCTTGAGCCAGTATAGCAAGAGCTCCTTTTGCCATTAGTTCTGTGTAATAATTCAAAGCATACTGAGCGAAAGCTCGAAGAAGATGTTGTGATAATTCATCGGGGTTTGCAAGGAGGTTGTTGATGATATTGCATGCTAAGAGGGCATCTGTTTTGGCCAGGTCTAGCTTGTTTTGTGCCAAGGCGTGATGACTGGTCTGTAACAAAGAGCAACTTCGACTCAAAAGTTCACAGTTTGACGCGATGCTTGTGTGACTCATACTCTCTGGATACGAAGGAGTGGAGTTTGCAGTGGTAAGGCTACATCATTGGCGATAAGACTCAATGCATCACGGGCCACGCGCGTCATTATGCGATTCCGCAAGTTCTCTATATTGCCATAAGTTACTCGGATCTTTAAGCTGGGCGCACAAACGCAGGCACGAGCTTTTGCTCTTTACATCATCATATAGTTGTTGGAGTGAATTGGATATTTCATTGACACTTTGCAAATGAGAATGAAGTATTGAGTACACTGCCACGACTTATGCTTTGATCGAGTGATGCAGGCAAGAACTCAAAATGAATCCAAACAATTAAGTGTCAATCGCTTCACGGATATTTAGGCCTAGTAGCAATGTCGAATCGAATTTTCATTTCTATAAATGCATTAAAGTGTCGGGTGATTTCGCCAATTGCAAGCAGTAGGGCTGACCCCGCGGACATCATTGGCTGCCGCGAACAGCCCTCCGCATTTCTTCACATATGAGTTATGGCCAAGTCAATTTCCTTCGCCAAGTTCCAGCAGATGCACTGGTTTTGACCCAAAATTATCGGAATCAGACAGGGTCATTTGAAAAAACTTGATACTCAAGATGTCGCTCATAACATGGCTTTGCGTTTTCGTTTTTAGATTGCTTAATGCGTTCTCCATCAAGACGTTCTTTCAGCCAGATGAGTATTTTCAGGCACTAGAGCCCGCTCACAGGCTCGTGTTTGGATATGGGTATCTCACGTGGGAGTGGCACGAAGCGCTCAGATCATCTTTGCACCCACTATTATACGCTGCGGCTTATAAGGCGTTCAATGTCTTTATGCCCGAATCATGGGCCGTGATTGCTGCACCAAAAGTCACTGGCGCCCTCATTGCAACAGTGGGCGATATCTACGTTTATATACTTGCCCGGAAATACTGGCGTAATCAAGGGGTGGCTAACACTGCTCTTGCAATGTCGCTTCTAAGTTCCTGGAATTGGTTCGTTTCCACGCGCTCATTCCTGAATAATTTGGAGATGGCGCTCACTGCCGCAGGCCTTTCATACTGGCCATGGCATCATTACAAGCTCATGCCACTTTTGGTGTCCTGCTTCCTCGGTTTTTTGAGCTGCATAGTGAGACCAACAAATGCAATATTATGGAGTTTTCTTGCGACTTCACTAATCATAAGAAACTTTCAAAAGTTCTCCAGGCTAGCTTCCCTTTTTATGGCTGTTAGCATCATGCTTGCGTTGTTGCTTTTCGTCACATCACTAGCTGACAGGTACTTCTACCAGAAGTGGACTTTCCCCCTTTACAATTTCTTGGAATTCAATGTGGTCAAAAACCTCCTGGTGTTCTACGGGTCCGCACCTTGGCATTTCTATTTATTCCAAGGACTTCCGCTTATGCTATTGGGGTACTTACCAGCTTTCTTTCTAGCCATGTACGAAAGCAAAGACTCCTTGCTTTTTGGCTTGTGTGCGTTTTTTGTCGCGGCGTTCTCATCAATCGCTCACAAGGAATTCCGTTTCCTTCAACCGATATACCCAGTAATGCTCGTCCTATGTGCAAAGTCAATTTACAGGAAGAGAACCATGAGGTTCTTGAAAGTATTAGTATCACTCATTGTCTTTATTCACATAGGCGTCGCATACTTCTTTACTAGAGTAAATGAGGTAGGCGAGACTGAGGTTATTGAGATATTGAGAACTGACCCAACCGTGAAATCAATTGGGCTCCTCATGCCCTGTCACTCCACGCCTTGGCACAGCGTCTTGCATAGAAAGGATTTGGTAAAAGAATCATGGTTTTTGACATGTGAACCCCCTCTTCATCTAGACTCCGGAACGGCGGAAAACGTCAAAATCTATCGAGATCAGCTGGACCAGTTCTTCGATAACCCATCTCTTTTTCTACGCAATTTGCCTTACGACTGGCCAACGCACTTGGTAATCTATCAGAGCACGGAAGCTGAAGTCAAAAGAGAGCTTCCCGACTACCACGAGTGTAAGAGACTTTTCAACAGCTTTTTTCATTGGGACGAGCGCCGCAAAGGGGACATCATTGTTCTATGTAGAGATCAAACCGTCTCACAATGAGCGATACTGACCTCAACCTTCGTTGCGAGCTGCTCGAGACATCCGATCGCCAGGTATGAAATCTAAGCCTGGAGATTTAAAACATGCGGGTCAATGGTTAATCACGGCTATAATGCCTCAAAGAAGGATTATAGTTCAGGGCTTGATCTACAGAGGCGCGCTGCACGAAAGAGATCAAATTACATACTTGAGGATTCCAGATTTTCGAAGGGCTGAGCCCTGGAAACAAGAAGGCATTTTGAGTCCGCAATTTCGCACATTTGGCAGGTCCTCTTTTGTTGCCAATTGCTACTATCAAATGAGTCTCACCATCCACCAGATTGAGTAGCACGAAAGGGTTAGATCGCACAAAACTATATTCTTGGATGAAGCTACAGGGCCAAATGAGTGGAAGCACACAATTCGAAGCATGCGATGCGATGTAGTAGCTCAAAGTTTATCTTGTCAACTTTAGTTGTCCCAACTCACGCTCCAATTCGCCCACTCTGTCCTTCAATACATTCTGCTGTATCTGCGAAATTAAATGCTCGTCATTGACGATTTCTAAAAGCTTGTTTTTCTCGACGAGCTGCTGTGTCAACAGCGATATTTTGTTTTGTAATTTTACAGCTTGCGCATCTTGATCCCGTATGACCTTGGTAAGTTCCTTTGAACGCAAATCTGCGGATTCGAGGCGAATTGTTTGCAGGTTCAATCTCGCAATAAGCAACTCGTTTTCCTCCCAGAGATGCGCGTTTTCTTTGACAAGCCTGTCAGTGCTGGCGCTATCTGAAAGTGAAGGTAGTCTAGATAGTTGAGCAAATGCTTGATAGTATTCTGAATCGCGCTTTTCGACTTTGTCTCTGTCAGCAAGCCTTTTGAAAATCTCGCTCCATGGATCAGCCATGTCTCATCGAGTCGTTCACCGAATATCGGGGGCTTGGGGTTTGTGTTGTAATCTTATCGGATACGCTCCCGTTAAGCCGTTGCTTGAACGTAATGATTTGGTAATGGCCGGTCAGAGATAGATGCGCGCATGCCGACCTAACTTGAGTACGAGATACCAGTAGAGCGTGCAGCTTGATTTGGATTCTTACGGTACTGCTAGTTCGTGCTGAGAACCTTAAACATAGTCTGAAGAAACCTCGATGAATCGATTTCGAAAGTTTGGAGTTTCGGAAAAATGAAAGCACTCGAATGATTCTGCGTCTCGATTGAGCAATGTATTGGCCGATCTGATTTGACCACACTTTCAATCAAAGTCACCGCGCATCTGCCAGCGCATTGCATAGAGCGATAAGCGTGCTCCACGATTTGGCCCACGCGGTTGAGCTTTGAACCCCAGCTTTGCCATCGCCGAAATTGCACCCTTCAACATATTATAGGCATACTAAAGACGCTGTCCACAACTTTTCTTCAAACTGATATATTTGGTTTGCTTGAAGAGAAAAGAAAGAAATCCCATCGTCTCGTCTTCGTAACATATTTGTGCGGAATTTACTACGAACGGTGTCAACGCAGCTCCACATTCTTGTCTTTCAGCTGGGAGCAAACTCAATTGATGGCGAGCATATTGATTCGAATTTTTGCATAAAATCAGCCATATCATACTTTCATAGAGGCAGTAATCTATGTCAGGCCTGACAACAGGCGCGTGGTGGGCTCTATCAGCGGAACCTGGCAACGTTCAGCAACCAGAAAATGGGCCATCCAACACGAACGTGTCATCATGCACAAAAACGCTGACGAATCCGGCTTCTTATTGGTCATGGTCAGCGGGTCTGGCCCTGGAGCCTCGAGCGTGTGACGACCAAGTATCCCCTGCTGATGTTGGTGAACAGGTTAATGAAGAACCGTCTACTTGGTGGGCCACACTTATGGGACCATCAACTGCCGCAAATAAAAACCAAAAGACAATCCCACCTCCGAATCTAGTGCAATCAAGCACCCAGCGAAAACAGGCTCACGAGAATGCGAATGTCAAAGATGCTGATTATAAAAGCCGAGATCACCGGGATGTGCAGATTCCACAACGCAGTTGGTTTCCCTGGCTGTTCTTTCAAGGTCCCTCCATCTTGGACTCTGAAAGCGACACAGAAGATAAGGGTGATCTCGAGAGTTTCCGAGAGGCAAAACTGGCCATTGAGTCGAGCAAGGAATCTTGCCATTATGCGGTTTATAAGGATTACGACTCGAACGAAGTTTACTTGGCAGTACATGGAACTAGCACAGAGAATACACCAGTGAACTTCAACGAGAAGAAGCAACCAATAATGCCTCACCAGCACCTTGAAAATGCCATCACAGAACCAAAGGCGGTATTGTCGCCTGAATATCCATCACTTGACCAACGGAATATACCGCAAGACGAGAGCACGCAGGAGCTTATACAATCAACATCTGCGGTGAATCATCGCCAAAGACAGCCGCAAAGCGTTTCTGATAATGACTCGAGTAGCGTCCTACCGGCTGATATTGTAAATGGAGTCTTAGCCAAAAACAATCACAACGGAGAAAATCACGCCACCAAAAGTTCTACTGCCCTGTCAACATCACTCAAATCGGAATGCCCCCGGCGGGAATATATTGTATATCCTGATTTGGATTGCAATCTCCGAGTCATTACATTGTCAACGAAGTTAAGACTCTGGGCAGAGGCCTTGATTCACAAGGAGCCAACTTCTGAAAGACATATTTATAAATCTACCAGGCCCTCAGTTGAACGGAAACGGAAAGTTATAGCCAGAAGCGCCCTTGTCATCTCTGTTCACACATTTCTACCGACGAAATTCGTCAGATCGGTGATACTCCAAAGCACTGGAAATGCATCACTCATCGCTCTGAATGCCGTGGATTCAGTGCGACGCTGGGTAGCCCAAGACAACCTTGACCATTTGAGTATTAAATCTATCGCCCTTGATGGAATTGGGACCCTACTAGCCAGAACTGAAAGGTCGATCGAGTTGCTCAATAGTTGGAATAATGAGATACGCAATGCTGACTTAATTTTTGTGGCCTCAAATTCGGCAGCTAGCCCCGTCGCCATACAGATTTTGGAGCATATCATGAAAACCCCTCATTTGGGACTAGAACACCAAAAGGTTGGCTTCTTGAGTATGTCAGGTGCTTTGTCAGGTCCTATAATCGGATTGGATACTAAAGTGATCAGAAGAGCCTACAGCTACAACGAATATGACATCATCAACGAGATGTTTGAATTGCTGAAAAGTAACTCTGCACTCAGTAAAAACTTGGCCACCAGCATTGACTTCCTCTGCCAGATGAATGTTAAGTTCACATTAGCTGGGTCCGTTGACGACCAATTCATACCTGTTTTTTCATCGGTGTACAATCAGGTGAGCCACCCGAACATCTTCAAATGCCTATTCAATGACAAGAAAGCAGATGTTCCGCCATTCATCACGCAGCTCATGGTGATTATTTTGACAATGGAAAATCTAGGTCACAACGACCATCATCTGCTTCTTAGAGATCTACTGGAATTGACTCAGGTCCCGCTGGCAACGCGCACGTCACATGGGCAAGTTCACAAAAGCATTCATGTGTACGACATTGGAGTCAGGTTCGCAATGGAGACCACCAGTCTCAAGATGTGCAAGGGCGCACTGTTCAAATGCATGGGCCAGAACAGTGAGCCCGAACGCAACATATATCATTTGCCCTGGAATGTTCGAGGCTTAGTCGACGATCTCCTCAAGACCAAACATATCGGAAGTGTGAGACTACTCAAGAACTTGGTGATCGAATTCTTAATTTGGGAGCCTGCGACGAAACCATGGCGTGACATCAAACAATGTTTTGCCGCTTTTGAAGAGGTTAATCCCGATGATTTGATGTTGTAAACTGGATCACTTGTGCGCACAATTCACATGCAAAATTTTTGAGAAGGTGCGTGCAGAATTTGTAAACTGCCGTTTTCGCTCTCGTACTCAGCAGCTTTTGCCGAATCATCCTCGCAGATCTCGCGAGAACGCCTTGCCTGGTGCATTTTGTATTGCATACTTCACGATACGAACTTCGCGCATGCATGCGGGGCGACCCAAACGTGGCGATCCCAAAGCCTTTTTTTATGAGTGGCGCCTAGTTGCGCGGATGAAACCTCGATTTGTGCGGTTAAACTCACTTATTCGAGCCTGAGTGAGTAGAACAGCACGAACTTTCATAGATTCAGTTTATTCCTTTAATCAATACGCTCCGCCCTCATTATGTGAAATCTTGTTTTAAGTTAAATCAATACAGAATTCACTGGTCCCGCAGTTCCTTGGGCCGCGCACGACCTCAACATGCAAAGCACGTTCTTCGACAGGTAATTGCCCAGACAACCTCAAAGGACAAGGCGTCCAACGAGCTCGCCAAAACACGACCATAGACATAAAAAAAAACAAAGTAAAAAAGAACCAGAGACTGGATTGAGCTGAGCCGCCTTGTTCGACACAAAACTCTTTTAGTTTTTACAAGGCCATCCCATAGACATTAGTTCCAACGTCGATAATACTCACAGATATTTTGAAGACCGTTGGTGACGAAGTTCAGAGAATCTTGAACCACGCCGTTATTGCAAAATGGCTGAAGAATCGGGCCTGAAGCGCTCGCGTGCTTCTGGAGAAGTACTTGACTATCTTCTACGAGAATTTGAAATAAACCAGAATCCGAATCCCGATCAGAGAAAAGAGATCAGTGAGCGGACAGGCATGACTGAAAAAGCCGTTCGAATTTGGTTTCAGAATCGTAGGGCTAAGCTCAGGAAATTTGAGCGGATGGGAAAGCCAGTCAAGCATGCTTCTGGCGTGTCCCCGAGAGGAAATGGAAGCGGCGCATCGTCTCGATCGAATCTGCTAACTAGTTTGAATGTGAGTGCGCTCGACCAACAAGCCGCGCCGCCTAATGAGCTCAATAACAAATATTGTTTCATTGACTGCTCCTCGCTCTCGGTTGGGACATGGCAAAGAATAAAAAGTGGACAACACGATCATCAAGCGTTGAAAACCTCGCTTATCAATTTATCCCCTTTCACGCTAGATCAATTCATGAATACCGTTGACTTGATGGTCATCTTGTCAAAAAAGAACAACGAGGTCAATTACTTCTTTGCCGCCATCTCAAACAATTCCAAAATTTTGTTCAGAATATTTTATCCAATCTCGTCCATCGTATCAAGCTCGCTCTTGGAAAACCAGATTAGCAAAGAGAATAGCGAGTTGAGGTTTCAGTTGTCGCACACGCCTAAATTTTCCGTCTACTTTTTCAGCGGAATCAATGCTAATCTCAATCAATGGTCGATTTGCGACGACTTTTCCGAGGCTCAGCAAGTGAGCTCTGCCTTCTACGCACCTGGCGGCACATCCACGCCACATGTACTTGTTGGGTCCAAAAGCTCCCTTGCGTTTTTGAACGAGTTTGTGAGAAAGCAAAATCAAAATCAGCCCTCAGGGTATGAACCTGCCGTTCATCGCCTGCTCGATCCCAATCCAGCTGAGGGGGAGGAAACGTTGGGTGCCGAAAATGTTCTTCATTTTCCAGAGGAAGACAAGAACAATTTCGCTCTCCATCCCGACTCTCATGATATTGACTGGCATCACTCTCCACGAGAACATCAGGATTACGGATTGAAAGGTATCTCACCCCTTGGGGAGCTCGGGACTAGATCGCACAGCCCGGCCATAAGTCAACACTCAAGCGTGAACGCGGACACTAGATTTTCGACAGGGCTTGATGTGAAAGGTTCCGATCAGCTACATCAGCCAGAGAAAAAGGCAGAGGACGAGTACAACAACATATTTACAGACACTCCAGACTTTTTCAATGCCGTGGAAACACCCGGTAATCCTCACATTCCCTCACATCATTCGATTCGTGATCACGACAATCTTATCAATAGTCCCTCGACCAATGTTCATTCTTTCGTCAGCAACACCAACACCAACAACAACAATGACAATATTGACAATATTGACAGCGAGTTACAAGACAATGTGAGAGAAGATTCGGCTCTGAAGTATGCAGCACCACAATTCTCACTGGCAATGGACCAGACAAACCATACTTATACCAGTGATACACCTCAACAACTCCACCATGGATTTGGCGTTGATATCGCCGGGGCCGATTTCCAAGCGCATGACTTTCTCATGGATAGTCCATCCATGTCTCACAACGCTCCAACTCCGGGTAATGTGACAAATCCCGCGCACGAAGACCAATTTATCGATTACAACGGTGAAGTTCGCTGAGCGAAGGGCCGCGACCCTCACAGACAATTTCGCAACATTGATCTATAGAGCTCAAGCATAAGGTTTCTCATCAAAGTTAGGATTAGATATTTGTTAAAATAGAAATATAAAATAATTCCACGTCTAAATGAGTGACAGAAAATGTATTGACCAAGTTTGACTCTCCTATCGCTGTCACGTGACTTGGTGCAAATTGAAGCTGTGCTCCAGTTCAGATTCGGGCCATCTGCGGCCAATTTCAAGAGAAAGATGTTGACTCGAGTGGCGGTAAGATTCCAGCTGACAGCTGTCCGGCCTGCCCTTGAATCGATTTTACCAAAGAAAAAAACAATCAATCGTCTTCTTTTCGATAATGATTCCAGACTCGCATACAAGAAGGCAATGCCCATCTTGACCACAATCTATACGAATTTAGATACACCAGATCAAATTAAATTGCCCACGTACACAAAACATGATGATCTCATGATGCTACGGTCAATTCTTCACGATTTACGCAGTGTAACAAACTCCATAAACAAAAATTTGGTCGAGTTGGAGAATGAGCTTGTTGAACAAGCTGCTGAACTAGGGAACAGTGATGCCATCGCTATGCTAGCATTTGAGGCTGTCGCTTCTAAGGACACATCAAAGGAAGATTATGAATACGCAAACAATCTCATAAGAGAACTCACCGAACAGCAACACCCATTAGTGTTCAAGCTTGCAGGCGACTTTGCGTTCACGAAATCGTTTCACGAACAGGCCGCACAATACTGGCAGCAATTCTTAGAGTTGGAGAGCGACACAATCTTGGCAAGTCACGTGTACTCGAACCTCGGTGTGTATTACTATCATTACTTAAGGCCACGGCCTAATTTGACAGAGGCCAAGTTGGTCTTCGAGAAGTCTGTTCACTTTGGTCAGCTAGATTCCCATATAGTGAAGGCTCACTACTATTTGGGCCAACTTTACTCAATCACAGACCCGGTTTTGTCGCGTTATCATCTCGAGATCAGCGCGTCCAAGGGACTACAAGAAAGCCTTCCTTCTTTGGGGTTCATGGAATTAAATGTTTTCAATAATGTATCTAAGGCTTTGGAATGGTTCAAGTTGGGTGTTGAGGCCAACAGTGACGTTTCTTGTTTGATAGGTCAATTTGATGCTCACGTGCGAGTGGGAAGTAGCGCCAAGGCATTAAAGATACTCACAAACTTGCGCGGACTCAAGGATAAGTTGGAAAGGATCATGGCTAAAGGTATGGATAATGTTCCTCCATCGTATAGAGACTTGGCCGCCAGCAATCATGTCTTGTTGAGCACTTTTTTTGCAACACGATCAGATGCTATTGAGAAATTGCACTAATCCTCAAATTAATTTCAGGTGCTTTAATCCTGATTTCACTAAGTGTACTCCTGAAAGTTTAACTCGGATGTGAACCTTTGCTTAAGGGTGGTAGGATCTATCAGTGAGGCCTGTCTTTGGAGACAATCGGCAACCAGTGAAGAGAGCAAGTCTTGACTCATATCGTCGTCAGATTCACTAAACCAGAAATGCTCACATGACTGAGAAATGTCAAATCTTTGCAGCGGGTCGACCAAGAGCAAATTGCTTATTAAATCCAAAGCACTATCTTTTATCTCATCCCAATACGGAGAGTAGAAAGCGAATTTCCCTTGAAGAATTTGATCACGCATGCTTGGAGGGCCGAGCTCATCGCTGAACGGCGGGAACCCGCATAAACATACATATAACAATACCCCCGCCAGCCATATATCGACCTTTGTAGTATAGTTGCTATTGTTGTTCAAGACTTCGGGAGCAACGTACGCGGGAGTTCCGCAAAGAGTGTTGGTGAACTTGAGTTCGCCGATGAACTTTGCAAGACCAAAGTCGGCAATCTTCACCCTCACGTCGTATTCATTCTCATCCCAGGGCCCAGTTTGTATGGGGTGTGCAGCTGACCGTGGCGTAATATCAAGAAGGACATTTTCGGGCTTGATGTCTCGATGAATAATATTCTTATCATGTAGATATTGCAAGCCCGACAAGAGTTGTTTGTAAATTGCCTTGGTTTCTTCCTGCCCAAGCTTCAGCTTGTTCACGATACGCTGAAAAAGCTCTCCGCTGTTTACCTTTTCCAAAACGAGGTAAGTCGTGGAGGAAAACTCGTTTATGGGCTCAACGTAGTGAGAGATGAAACGCACAATGTTCGGGTGATTTGTAGACAACAAAAGGTTCATTTCTTGACGAAGTTTGGCTTCTTCACCACCACCATCGTTCGCCCCACCGTTCCCGCTGGACTTTGTTTTGTTCGGGTGAAATATTTTCACGGCCACAATGTCACCAGTTGTACGATCACGCGCCTCTTTCACCACCGCGTAATGACCCGTCCCGAGCTGATTTTGTAAGATATAATCGTCAAAGAACGACTTTTTCGCGCTCCCTAGTTCATCGCCGACGTATCGAAAGATGTAGGTACTGGTTCTGGCGAATGATATTTTATCGCCGCTTCTAAGGAGTGCACTAATGCCTTTCCCGAGTAGCTCTCCATTCACCGAAGTGCCGTTCGTGCTCGTGTCGGTCAATAGCAAGTATTCCTTACCACTTGTATTGGTCAAGGTGAATTGGCAATGTTTGGATGACACGTCACTGCCAGTTATTTTGATGTCACACGTGCTGCTTCTTCCAACTACGATGCCGCGTGGTATCTTGGGTATGAGCAAGTGTGGCTGATCAGGCTTCACGCTGAAGAGTTTGGCTATTGGCTCATATTTGTGCACCTGTCTCTTTGGAATGCTTTGTGCATCGACCAATTGCTACATGTTAGTCCTGGAATGCTCATGATAGCCGAACCCGGCATCACATGTAAGAACGTACTCTTTTTCTGGTGAGTGACATGAGTCCTCGACGGTCCAGTCACGTGCCAATTTTTATAGAGATAAATGGAAATATAATTCTTTCTCTGCTGAAAGTATTTGAGACAGTAGACGGGCCACTGACTCTGAAATCTGTGTTGTATTTCTTAAAAGACGTGCGTGTTTGGTCTGCAACGTGAGAGACGCGTAATGCGAGCACACACCGCACTCGTGAAAGTCCGAGAAGCGGGCTCGTCCTGCAAAAAAAAAGTATTCAGGTGCAACTTATTAATCAGTCAGTGTAAATTCTTCATTCACTGATCTTGAGATAGAAAGTGGTCCGCAACTTACACACACATGTATTTATTTAGGCTCACGGTAGCCCAATCAGATTTGAGAGAGGCAGTGCTAGTATGCGTGGAATCGATCGATCGCATCGGCCTCGTATCTTCTTGAGCGTCACATGCCTTAGTCTGTTTACAGTAAGAGAGGCTAGCAAGTTCGTCAGATTATCCGGAACAACAAATCAAGACACTCGCTGTCGGACAAGCAATCAAGACGATCCTCAAACTGACTGCGAACGGAGTCACCATTTTGAAATTGTTTCTTCAATAATCTGGCCCCGGAAGCGTCAAAACGGCACATAACTTGAATCGATTGTGCCAACTTCTTGCATTGCTTGTTCTCAGCGTTTGAATACTTGTGCGTGTGATCCAACATTAAGGGTGCTTTCAAAACGCTTTGCAAGTATTCTACATCAGTGTGCAACTGCTCCAAGCCAAGCTTGGTGAACTGATTATTTGTAATGACATATTCGAGCATCACTTGTGCGTAGGAATCACAAATCTTGCTTGAGATCATAAAGTAGTCAACCTCTGGGAGCGATCTTCTCAAAAATGAGGCGTAAGTCGGCAAGGTAGTTGTAAGAGCTGATAAGGATGAAGAGATCTGTACCTTGTGTCCGGGGTCTTCAATATCCCAGGTACTTACATTAACGTATTCTTTCAAAGCACCCCGCACCTCCTTTCGGAAAAAGTCTTCGTACTTGCTCGTAACTTTGGAAAGAAGAGACTTATAATCACTAATAGGGGAGTCGAAGATCGAATCTCCAGCAGTTCCGGACGACTTTAAGCAGTAGTTCCACAATTGAATGTAAATCAAATCCTCAGCCCACTCCTCCATTTTCTCAATCACAAATTTTGTCAGGCAATAAATCCCCGTGAGCATTTGAAGACCAGTTAGTCCATTTGTGACAACTTCCTGCGTTGAGGAAGTCGCGTCATTTTTAGTGCTTGTTTTCATGAAGCTAGATATAAGCTTCAGTCCAAGAGACTCATTAAATTGGCGAAATTGCGTATGCAATTGACTCAAATACTGATCTAGGAACAGGAGTTGAATTTGCGAAACGTACTTCAACTGGTATTTCACGATGTTGATGGTCTTGAAGTGAGTAGTGAGATTGTCGAACAATTTGGCAAGGCCAAAGGCAGAGTACGTGGGCTTCACTATGCTCTCTGGTGACTCTGCGCTTGCTGCGAACTCATGGTCTATCTCGAAGGCATTGCCGGGTAAGATGATTTCAGTCTCGAACCGCTTTTTTGCTAGACGAAGCTCCAATTTTAGCCAGTTGTTGACAGACACATTCTCTATCTCCTTGGAATCTTTGGGTGCCAAAATGTCGCCAGCCAATCCCATCCACTTTTTTTCCGGTACATCATCTAGGTGAACGATATGTGGGTTATACTTGTAAGTGTTGCGAAGTCTTTGGTCAAACGATGTGGCCTCAAATATTAAGTGCGACAATAGTCTCCCATATTGATCAGTTATCTTTTCGTCTTCCAGATTTGCCACAATGTTCTCATTGATGATCGACAACATGCTTCTCAACTTTTCCCTCACAGGTACCAAGGCGGCTGATATTATTTCGTATACGTTAAGTTTCTCATACTTGAGGAAGGTGTCACCAACAACGAACTCTAGCGTCGGTAGGCTATCCTTCAAAAATTCCTCAGCATAGGTCAAAGCCCATTCTGGCTTGGTCAATTTGTTTGTTTCTGTTACGTTGCAAAAATGGAAGTTGAACCGCATCACGAAGGGAGCGAGAAGTGTTTCAAGACCCCACCAAACACCAGGGTAACGAGGCACAAAATCGCTCGCCTGGAGCTCAATGAGATCGCTGAATAGCTCAGAAATCTCCTTGAGCTTTTCTGTGCTTATGACAATCTTTTCTTTTGGTGATAGCCATTTAACATCAGAAAGTGTTGACGACAACAACGAGGCAATTGAGCTCCGCTTAGTCTCGATGGCAGACTCCAATTGACTCTTCAAGACATCATGAATCGTCTCTTCTCCAGCCAATTCCTTCACTTCAAGTGCGATGTGCTCAAATTCGCTAATGCTTGACAGGGCTGAGAGGTGTGAAATGTGCTTTTGTATAGCCACGCCGGTCTCCAAAGCCGTACACAGAGCTATGACGCCCTGCCTAGATCTGACCAAAGAAAGAAGTCTAGTAAGCACCGCAATATCACCGTTTGCAGAAATGAGCTCCTCTATGAATGCGGGGGAAGATTCTGGGGCGATCTCTGATATCTTTCTTATCAAGTCAAGCACCCGAGGCGAGATCTCATTCGCAACATTCGATTGTTCATTTGATGTTTTCGCCTGTATTTTGTGCGTTACGGACTCTTTTTCTTCATTGAGCGAGGTGATTTTAGAGTCTATATCTTCTAAATCCTGGAAGGATACGTAGTTTGTGTTGATGTAATCCATAATTCGTCTAATGCCTGTCGGGCTGAGCCTGTGAGTGACTGATTCAGGTGCCGCGTTGTACTGGGCAGATTGCGTGGGCTCGAGTTAAGCCCGAATCTCGAGAGACCTGCGCGGCCACATTGAAGTCAGGCGCAATTGGATTGTACGCCCATCTAGCCGCTTATGAAAGCCGATGTGTGGCAATCGTATTTATTTAAGACAATTTGAGACATTGAGCTGGCTTAATGCAAGACCTCAAATCACATCAAAATATGTCAGAATTTTACGACGTGCTTTCGATATTTTATCCATTGTCAAACGATGCAAGTCTTATTCACCTTTCTGAAACCGCACTCCACTTTACGACCTAATTCATCTATTTTCAAAAAAATGTGGGGTCTCAATAATGCTTTCTGTGTTTCCAAACAGTTTTGTCTAGCCAGATCATGATGTTCATTAGAATTTACGCCATGCATGAGAAGTATCAAGCAAAGCAAAAAAATAAAGAAGCCCGAACGATTTGACTTCCTACCTCCCCCGGGGGCCGTATGTATGCTCGCGGCGGTGGGCTTCGCAGTCGCGCCCGAAAAAAGGCGTAGTGCTTCTACCAGGAAGACACAAGATCAAGTTGAATCTTTTAACCTATCTTAATTGCCATCAATACACCAGCATGCAAGCCCCAGTTGTATATATCAACGCTTCTACGGAAAGACAAAGCGGGCGCAAGGCGCAAGTTGCAAACATCACTGCAGCAAAGGCTGTGGCTGACATCATCCGCACGTGCTTGGGCCCTAAAGCCATGCTCAAGATGTTGTTGGACCCAATGGGGGGTATCACGTTGACCAACGATGGGCACGCAATCTTGCGTGAAATTGACGTTTCCCACCCGGCAGCAAAATCCATGATCGAGCTAAGTCGCACACAGGATGAGGAAGTCGGCGATGGTACCACCACCGTGATCATCTTGGCCGGTGAGATTTTGGCCCAAGCGTTTCCCTACATCGAGAAAAATTTGCACCCCGTTGTGATCATTCAGGCGTTGAAACAGGCGTTAGCTGATGCCTTGGAGATCATCCACTCGGTGTCTGTTTCCATCGACATCGATAACGAGGAGGCTATGATTAAGTTGATCAAGGCGTCCATCGGCACCAAGTATATCAGCAAGTGGTCGCAGAAAATGTGCGAGTTGGCTTTGAAGGCTGTCAAAACCGTCACTGTGGACAACGGTGGCCAGAAAGAAATTGATACCAAGAGATACGCCCGCGTGGAGAAAATCCCCGGTGGTGAGGTGACCGACTCGGAGGTTATGGATGGCATTTTGTTGAACAAGGATGTGACGCACCCAAAGATGAAAAGACGGATCGAGAATCCGCGTGTGATTCTATTGGACTGTCCATTGGAGTATAAAAAGGGCGAGTCGCAAACAAACATCGAGATCACGAAGGAGGAGGACTGGAACCGCATCTTGCAAATCGAGGAAGAGCAGGTGCGCGTGATGTGCGAGCAACTCTTGGAATTCAAACCCGACTTGGTTATCACAGAGAAGGGCGTTTCTGATTTGGCTCAACACTACTTGTTGAAAGGTGGTGTCACAGCATTGAGAAGAGTTAAGAAATCAGACAACAACAGAATCGCTCGTGCCACTGGCGCAACCATTGTCAACCGCATTGAGGACTTGAAGGATACCGATGTTGGAACGAAATGCGGTCTCTTCAAGGTTGAGCTTATTGGTGATGAATACTACACGTATCTCGTTGAATGTAAGGACCCCACTGCGTGCACAATCTTGTTGAGAGGTGCCTCAAAAGACATATTAAACGAGATCGAGCGCAACTTGCAGGATGCCATGGCTGTGACTAGAAATGTCATGTTTGAGCCTTCGTTGAGTCCAGGCGGCGGTGCTACGGAAATGGCCGTGAGTGTTAAGCTTTCGGAGAAAGCCAAGAGCATTGAAGGCGTGGCCCAGTGGCCATACCAGGCGGTGGCCGATGCTTTCGAGGTCATTCCTAGAACATTGGTTCAGAACTGTGGTGGTAAGCCAATTCGTATTTTGTCTCAATTGAGAGCGAAACACGCACAAGGCGAACACACTTTTGGTGTTGATGGCGACTTGGGCAAGGTGGTGGACATGAACGATTACGGGATCTGGGAGCCGGAGGTGATCAAGCAGCAGTCGATAAAAACTGCGATTGAAAGTGCGTGTCTTTTATTGAGAGTAGACGATATCGTCAGTGGAGTTCGTCAGCAGTAAGATGATGAAATTGCAAGTAAATAATGAGGTCTATGCCCGGAAAGAGCTGAGTTGTGTTGATCGGCACTTTTGGGAACAATTTATACAAATTCAGTGATATCTAAGACCTAGATGGTGTAAATTAGACTGTGCATCGGTCATATTCGCTCCTGCTGAAGTTGATTGCAAGACAATTTTACAAATCAATCACCACATTGATAATTAGCTTAATCAGAATAATCTTGTTGCAAAATCTCACGTCACGTGATGCTTCTGCGCATGAATGCTGGTGTCTATTTAGAGTTGGTCCGAATCAGGAAGGTGGCTCGTAACATGCCTGTCCTCACTCATTGAAGTACGTCACTTTGATGATTTCGCGCAGAATCAGGAATGCGAGCCCATTGCTATTTCTGATCACCAATCTAAGCGTGGAGCTGCGCCGTGCCAAGCTCTCCCTTCTTCCCCTGACTCTGTCTCTCTTTCCAACCTAATCAATTTTGCAATTCATCTCATTTTCCTGCATCATCAGATTGTTTCCAGTAATTCATGTCCAATCCTCCGTTGCCTTTCTTGGCCAAGACAAAGGTGTCGTGGACTGGAGAACAGGATGGGGACCTTGGCTTCTTGGAGAATGAGGTGGTCAAAGTTTTCCACGTGGTTGATGAGCTGTGGTGGCAGGGCAGTTTATCCAGAAATGGCGCAGAGGGAATTTTCCCTAGAGATTTCGTCGAGGTGATCTCGGCTCCTGCGACGGTTCAAAATACCCCGACCAAAGTTGTGCCACCCTTCTCGTCTGTGCAAGGTAACCATGGAGCGTCACCAATGGGAATTCATAGCCACACACCGGAAAAGTGTCACATGTCACCTTCGGCCAAGTATGTCACGTCACCGGTAAATGGGTTCACGTCGACTCCACCGCATATTTTATCGAGTTCAACTACTCCGCTGAAGACAGATCGCCACGAAGAGTATCGCATGGCTAAGATAAATACACCATCAAAGAGTCCTGGATACGGGCATGTGTATAAGGGCCAAATCAAGTCGCAACTGACACCCGCCCTTGACGACTGCGACGAGTCTTTCGATGAGCATAATACGTCGTTTCTGCACAAACGCAAGGGGAAGCAAAAGGCCCCGCAGTTTTATTCTCAGCACGTTTTAAGCCTGGGACTTACTAAAGCACATACCACCGACAATCTCTTGGAGACCAAGAGGCTTAGTCAAATGATCTCAGCTGATAGTTCGCCCGTCAAGATGCGCTCGGCCGATCTTTCGCAGCCAGCAACCATGATGCCTGCGATGAACTTTGCCGTTTCCACCTCTGCCCGTCAAGATGAGTTTTACCAGACAATTGCCCAGAAAAAGCAGGAGTTGGAGAAGCAATTGCATCACTTGAAGGAGTTGGAGAGATCACATATCCAGGAAAACAACCTTCACCTGGGCGACGATGGTTATATCAGTGAAGATCTCTTGCTGTCGAAGCGCAACTACATGTCCAGAGAAGAATTGGGGAACAAATTAGAGGTAAGGGAAGATCTTGACTTTGAAGATCTCCCGCCGCCCCCTCCTCCCAAACATGCGCGTGTTCCATTTGACGCCAATGACTTCAAAGCATCCGGGGCAACACTTGATGACAAATTACGGAGCCAAACTCAATATCCAGAAGAATGGAAGAATTCCATGAAGTCATTGCAAAGTGATGTACTTAATCTATCCGAGCTTAGCGCCACCAGCGCGGGCTCGTTCTCGCGTCACAAATTCGAGAGAGACTTCCTTCATGGTCAGCCAGAGGCCGAAGGGGTTGAAGCAGATGTTGCCAAGTTAAATTTAAATGATAACGAAGAGCTCATGAACTCTGTCTTCACATCAAAAAAATCTAAACACCCAAATATTTTCAAGATGTTAATGAAGAAAAAACCAGAGCAGAATTTAATGGAGCAAAGACTCCTCCAAGAGCCCGACAATTGGCAGATGGTGAAGCATGACCTCAACAGAATGAATACACTCACGACCCTGGATAAACAGGCGCGCACGAAGCGCGTGGCCAGATCTGAGGCCAATTTTATCATAAAGCCACTTGAGTACATCACCGATGTGAACACTAGCGAGGTGTTTGGCCCCGACAACATCGAGGTCGTAAATACCGAAGTCAACATTCGCAAGGTGGCAGAATTCTTGATGAAATACGACCATGATTACGACTTCAACGATTTGATCACTGACGTAAGTGTGAAGTTTGGGTCCCACAGGCCGAGCCAAATAAGGGCCATTCTATTGCACTTGTGTAAGTTCCGCATTATTGACGAAACGGGAAAGATTCTGCAAATGAAACCCAAAGTGCATGAGGTTATGGCCAAAGGCGAAGCTACGATCTTTCAGCTAAATTATCTTTTCAAAAAGCTTCTTGAAGCTCTTCGCATCCCAGCAGAGGTGGTCTTTGGATTTTGGAAAAAGCCTAATGAATTCTACCACTCCGATCAATTCCTGGTGAATCACTGCTGGCTCTCGGTGATGATGCAAACTGATGAAAGAGGCAATGGAGCTTTCAGGTTGATCGATCTCATGTGCTTTCAAAACGGACTGATCTGCAATGTCGAAGGCTTCAACGAGTTTTATTTCCTCACCGCGCCAATTGACATAGTGTCCACTCACATCCCTTCTGTTATCGAACTACAGCATGTATGCCCTCCGGTCGACCTCAATGTTGCTTTTCATTTACCCAGATTATATTCGAGTTTCAAGAAACACGATCTCGAATTCATCAACTTCAATAATTCTTTGACCCGTATGCACGATTTGGAGTTCTTTGAGGCCGATATCAAGATTCCTGTTTCTGTGGAATTGTTCACTTTGATCAAAACGTCGCGCAAAACGTCTAATGACTATACTTTATGTCAAATTTACTGGAAAGGTCCACAGAGAATAGCGAGAATCAAAGCCGTCTTGCCAGAGAACGAAAGTATAGGCGTGCTTCAAATCTTTGCTGGTCAGAAAGGGCTACAAACTCATTTTGACAACATTCACGAATTAGCTTGCGTCATTCCTTTGTACCACACTGGAACTAGCAAGGCAAGTGCATTCGTTCCACGCTTTCCAACGATCAGAAGCCAAAACAACGATTTATACATCAGGCATCCGCAGCTCAGCGTTATTAGCATCAACAACACATACAGCTTTGAGGTCGATGTCCATCCATCTATGGGATTGAACAGTGGCTCAGGAATTATGAACCGGGACTTCAAACTTGTCGTTGAAAGCCCATCTGGAAAGTACACAAAACTCATTAAGGATGAACCTCATAAACCCTATGGCACCCATCAGCTGAAGTTACACTGTCAAGAGAAAGGATTATATAGAGGGTTGGTCATTGGGGACAGCGGTAACAGCTGGTATGTCTTTGCGCAATGGGAATGCTGAGCTGGGTGTCTATTGCATCTGTACATCACCACATGAACCTATAAAATGCATTGCTTATCGCATAACACGGACTTTATAACTCCGGAAGAGGTTGGAAAGTTCAGCACTTCGTGATATATATCAAATAGTTTCCGACCCCAATATTCAAACTCTTTCATTTCATACCTCAAAGATATAAAAGACAGTTAGAATAGACCAGTTGCGAGGAGCCTTGGAAAAGCCAAACGCCGAAACGCTCACCATGTGGGCAGGTCTGAACGTGCGCACCGGCACCTCGACAGGCATGATGATCACAGGCATCGGTTAACACAAGCTGTTCTTGAATTAATATAAAAATGCCCGCTACGACAGTTCAGACGTATACGAAAGACAAAAAGGTGGGCGAAGGTACCTATGCCGTGGTCTACGTCGGTAAGCAGGTAAAGACGAATCGCAAAATCGCTACGAAGGAAATCAAGACAGGCTTGTTCAAAGATGGCCTCGACATGTCTGCCATTCGAGAGGTAAAATACTTGAAAGAACTCCGGCACCAGAACGTGATTGAATTAATAGACGTGTTCATGTCTCATGACAACAACCTCAACTTGGTGTTGGAATTTTTACCTTGCGACTTGGAGGTCCTAATCAAAGATCAGAGCATAGTCTTCAAATCCTCAGACATCAAATCATGGCTTCTTATGACTCTTCGAGGATTACACCACTGTCATCGAAACTTCATCTTGCATCGAGACTTGAAGCCCAACAACTTGCTTCTAGCGCCCGATGGACAGCTCAAGATTGCTGATTTTGGATTGGCCCGCGCTTTCGGGAATGCAAATGAAGATTTCACGCCAAAAGTCGTCACGCGCTGGTACCGAGCACCAGAGTTGCTTTTCGGAGCGAAGCATTACACCGGCGCCGTAGACCTTTGGGCAGTGGGAATCATATTTGCCGAACTTATGCTAAGGACGCCATATCTTCCGGGGAAGGATGACCTAGATCAACTTGAGGTCACATTCAAGGCATTGGGCACGCCGACAGAGCAAGTATGGCCGAATGTCTCAAACTTGCCTTTGTATAACGCCTTGCGCGTGTATCCTCTCCCGTCTCGACAAGAACTTCGAAACCGATTCAGCGCTGCTACGGAGAAGGCTTTGGATTTGATGATCTCGTTAACACAATTAGACCCTTCCAAGAGATGCGATCTGACCCAGGCACTATTGAGTGAATACTTCACAGAGGCGCCTTTGGCGACGCAGCCAGAGGATCTCCCTACTAAAAGTAACGAAAACGACGACAAAAGACGAAAAGTAGCATGAACAAATGTGCTTCATGATGAATAGCCGACATTTCTAGGGAATCTCATGTCATTAAATTTGAAGAGATGCTTGTTATTCAATTGTGAAAGATGTCTCGTACATACTCAGCTATGGCGAATGAAGAAGTCAAACCCGGACTTTCAATCCCTATCATATTGACAAATCCTGGAAACCCGATTTCCTCCTTGATGTAGAAGTCACTAAATCGCTTCGCGCTCTCAGATTGCGTGTGTAACTTTGGTCTGAACCCGGAATATGACGGTTGGATCTCCAGCAACTTTATGCTGGGGAAGTAGCTCGCAATAGCTTCATGTGCCGCCTCTAGATTCTTTTCAGTGACGTCATAATTTAAGCTCAGCGCATCGGACTCATCAGACCATTCCAAATCCGGTCCAAATCGGATTTGGCCGCCCAAGTCAAATGTCATATGTGTACCCAATCCTGATGCGTTCGCCTGGGGGCACGGATATATCAAACGGGAAGAGATACTGCTGGTAGGAATAGGGGTTTCGGGTACGTAAGAGAAATAATTACCTTTGGCAAAGATGCTTTGAAAGTGCCTGGGGGACGGCAAGATCATGTTGGCAATCTTAGGCGCATGGAGGCCAGCGCAATTGATTACATTCTCTGCCGAAATTGTGAACAGTTCGTCCGAGCCCATCTCAGTACAACACAATAAATACTCTTTGTGCTGCTCGCGGTACTCTATGTCATCTACGCGAGTGTTGATGGCCGTGATTCCTCCGGCATTTTCATATTGGGCCTGAAAATAATTTGTAAGGTCGTGTGAGGAAATAATGCCCGTGGTGGGCGAGTCTAACGCTCCGTATTCAGCTCTTATCAACGGATGTATATTCTTAGCCTTTGAAGGCGAAACGATTGTGGTTGACACGGATAATTCTAAGGCATTGCGGCGTAAATTTTCCAAATACTCGCCTTCGGCTTCGCTTTGGGCCACAACCCATTTACCACATTGACGATGAGGCACGATGTGTGGGTCGAGCTCACGGTAAATTAATTCTTTGCCTCGGACACACAATCGAGCTTTAAGAGAGTTTGCTGGGTAGTACAATCCGGCATGTACAACTTCGGAGTTTCTGCTGGTGGTCTCCATACCGAGCATAGGGTGCTGCTCTAAGAGCGCTACGCTATTTGAAAAAACCAGCTGCAACTTGCTTGCGACAGCTGCGCCAACAACACCACCCCCAATTACGACATGCGAGTAGTTTGCCTTTCGGTACGAAACAGTCGTAAAAGCACGTTTGATCAGGATCGTCTGTACCATAAATTATGTCTCCTCTGCAGGTAGCTCGACTTGGGGGCACGACTGTGGACATTCATCAAAACACGTACTACGTAACGATTCGCGACAAATGTATATGCACACCAGGGACAAATCATTTTCAACTTATTATATCTGATCAAACCACGGCGCGCTGTCGTTAATCCTTCAGGTTGTATAGTGTAGTGGTTATCACTTTCGGTTTTGATCCGAACAACCCCGGTTCGAATCCGGGTACGACCTTTTTTATCTTTTGGGACTGTTCGCTTTTTTCAAAAATCGATTGCATCGAAAAAAATACACACTTTTTCTTCCGTTCATGAGATGCGCAGCTCTTGAGACTTGCCGTCTTTTTTGACCTATGTCGTATAATGCTTTCCAAATTTTCCCCGCCGCATTTGCGTTGGTAAAAAAAACGCCAATTGGGGGGCTTGAATCATTTTCTCACCTTTCCGGTCCCAGTCTCAAATAGGAAGTTAACAGCTTGCTTTTCAAGAACCTGAGCCATGAAGCATGAAAAGGCCAGAAATATTATGTATTGCAATTCGCTGCGTTTTTCATCGATGCGAGAACCAAGAGATCCGTTGTTGAAAGTTTTTTTTAAAACAATTTTGAAGTATTTAATCGGTTTGCTTTGCTTATTATCACTACGGTGCAATAAAGCGCGGGCACGTGGGATCGGATCTGTCGCGAGATAGACATCCACAATCTATTAGGCCCACGAGGCAGGAAACGCCCTATCAAAATATTTTTCCTACTACTCCCGTATCACCTACACGCTTGTACGCACGAAACTTCAACATCATAGGTTTGCTTCCTCTTTTCATCACTAATAGCCCTTGAGTATGAAATTCGGCGAGCACTTGAGAAAGGCGCTCATCAAGAACTACAGCTTCTACTACATAGCATACGACGATTTGAAGCATCAGTTGAAAAAAAAGTTGAAGGACTCTGACTATGAATGGACAAACGAATTTGAGGAAGAATTCTTGGCTGCTTTAGAAACTGAGTTAGATAAAGTGTACTCCTTCACGAAAGTTAAGAATACCGAGGTCAATCGCCGTATCAAGGACGCCGAAAAATATGTCTACGAAGTTGTCGACGCCTTGAAAAATCCCAATTCGTCAACTAAGCCCCTGGAACTGGACTTTGATGAGTTGGAGGACGAATTGTCTGACATTATCGCAGATGTACACGACTTGGCTAAGTTTACCAGATTGAATTACACTGGGTTTCAGAAGATCTTGAAGAAGCACGATAAGACGACGAAGTTTGCCTTGAAGCCAATTTTCCAAGTGAGACTCAATGCTAAGCCTTTTTACAAGGATAATTATGACAACTTGATCGTTAAGTTGTCCAAATTATATGACTTGGTGAGGACCCGAGGCAATCCTGTGAAAGGTGACTCTTCTGCGGGTGGGTCTCAGCAAAACTTTGTGAGGCAAACAACGAAATATTGGGTGCATCCGGACAATATCACCGAGTTGAAGCTTATCATCTTAAAACACTTACCTGTTTTGGTGTTCAATGCGGATAAGGAATTTGATCAAGAGGATTCTGCAATTACATCTATATACTTCGACAATCAGGATATGGACTTGTACTATGGCAGATTGAGAAAAGACGAGGGAGCCGAGGCCATCAGATTGAGATGGTACGGTGGGATGAATTCTGACCAGATCTTCGTCGAGAGGAAGACCCACAGAGAGGATTGGACAGGCGAGAAGTCGGTCAAAGCCAGGTTTGCTTTGAAAGAAAATAAGGTTAACTCTTTCTTGCGTGGTGACTACACTGCTGCACAGGCTTTTGAGAAAGCCAGAAAAGACGGCAAGAAGTCAATGAATGAGATTGAAAATTTGGAAGCTTTGGCAAAAGAGGTACAGTATTCAGTGCTCAAGCACAAGTACAGGCCTGTGATGAGATCATTCTATAATAGAACTGCTTTCCAGTTGCCAGGCGATGCTAGAGTTAGAATTTCGTTGGACACCGAGTTGACTATGGTAAGAGAGGATGATTTCGATGGCAATGATAGAACACACGGGAATTGGAGGAGAATGGACATTGGTGTTGATTATCCCTTTTCTCAATTGCCCGAAAAGGATGTATGTCGGTTTCCTTACGCTGTTTTGGAGGTCAAGTTGCAAACACAGATGGGTCAAGAGCCCCCCGCTTGGGTCAGAGATTTGATTTCCTCGCACTTGGTGGAAGCTGTGCCAAAATACTCCAAATTTATCCATGGCGGCGCTACCTTGTTGACCGATAAAGTGACATTGTTACCCTTTTGGTACCCACAAATGGACGTCGATATTAGAAAGCCTAAAATCGAGCAAGACTACGGCATTCTCAGGCAACAAAACAAGATCAAGTCATCTTCGTCGGGAGATGATATGGACGAGGAAGAATTGCTTGGTGACGACTACGGAAGACGGTATTCCACAGTTCATTTCTCCAATGATATCAATCCTTTGGAAGAGGATTTAGACGAAATTTCGCCCTTGTTGTTACCATCGTCTTATGCTTCAAGAAAGACAGACTCACCTGTTGCTGATTTCTTTCTCAGACTCTATGGCAAGTTCCTTCATTTCTTCAACGATGACCGCACATTCACTATAAAACCAGGAACGAACTTTGACTTGAACACTACCTTCCGTTCGAAATTGCCAAAAGGAAAAGTCATATGTGTTCCTGTGAGAATCGAGCCGAAGGTTTATTTTGCAGCTGAGAGAACATTCTTGAGTTGGTTGTCCATTGGAATGATTCTCGGTGCAACGGCCACGACTCTTATCAATTATGGTCACAGAAGCTCTTTGGTGGCTTCAATCGGTTTCTTCATTTCCGCTTTGTTTACCATGGGATATGCCACGTACAAGTACATTCGCAGAACATTGGCTATTCGAGACAAGAAGGTGACTGATTATTCCGACAAACTCGGGCCAAACATCATTTGTGCTTTGATCGCGGCGTCAACATTCGCATCGTTCGCGTTTAAACTCACAGAAACGTAAAGGATGCCAACTTTTATACTCTATAAACACTAATTGAATGTCTGTGTGAGCCATTAGATTCCTTGCTTTTTCAGCTCTAGGTCATTGATGCGTTCGCTGATGATTCGATCAACATCAACATTATCTTTGTTCTTACGCATTCTTTTGCTCATGCGAGCGATCATACCTCCTGATTTAATTCTCATTCTTGCGCCACTCGGTAATACTTCGTAGTCACCCATTTGAGGAGTCTCATAGTCTCCTTTCAAGGCGAAGCCCTCAGCACTTGGAGGAAATTCGGACTCAAGCGTTTTGGTCCCAGCCCTTTTTCGATATATTGCAGATCCGAGATTTTCATCTTGCACGGCCTCTGAAAGCTTGTTGTCCTGTTGACGACCGAAGATCTTCATTAAAGACAAAAGCTTACTTCGGGTCGTGGAGGGGTCCCTCGCGAAAAACCAACCCTGCAGCAATTCGCTCAATGCATTTTCTTCAAAGAATCTTCTCATTTCAATATCTTTCTCAAAGACTTGAAAGATTTCTGTGTCCGAAGGCGCGAAGATGAACTTGAAAATCTTGACCACTAGATCGAAAAGGAGAAGCACGGTGAATAGCATTGCGACGAGAGCCCACCATGTGAAGTCGCTCCCAAATTCAAGTAAGCCGTAGTTGACAAAGAAGATAGCTTGTTGCTTTCCACGATTCAAGAACATGATTAAGATGTTCCATAACCCATAGCCCAACACGGAAATAAAGAATGACGCGAAGGCGAGCCATTGAATATTGTGAGTTTCAAGGAATTGAATTTTGGCATTGATCACAATCACCAAAGCCCAGAAGACAGCTGTACCAAGTGGTAAAGTAGAATTATCTCTAAGCGCAGTAAACCCCCATGTTTCACACGCCAAGAACGAGATTGCGACACTTTGTAGAGCAGCCAAAACCATCCAGCTCAAAAACACTTTCAAATTGAAAGCCCGATATAAACGCCCGGTAGAGTATAACTCAGGTACAGCCAAGAGTGTAGCAGGATTCAAATCCTTTTCAAACATACCAATGCATATCACAGTCAAGGATGTGAATAGAGTGTTGAACATGGATAAAGACCAACTCTCATAAAACGAAGATCCAGTAAATATAGTGTATCTCTGATAGACACATTGAGTGAGGTAAAACATCAACTCTTTGTAAAAAGTACTCAAGACGAACTTAGATGTGCGAATGTAATTGTACCGTCCATTCACAAGAAGCAACTTTAGCAAAAACCTGAATTGTGCAATTGCATAGTCCGCAGATCTTGCGGCTTGTAGCCCTTCTTTCCCTGTGATTCCAACACCAATGTCAGCGCTCTGTATCATGGCAATATCATTCGCTCCATCACCTATCGCGAGTGTGACATCTTTTGGTCTTAATTTCCGCACGGAGTCCACCATCTCTGCTTTTTGGGAAGGAGATGCCCTGCAGCAAATAGCAGAGTCAGTCTGGATGCATAACTCAATGTAAATCGAAAAAATTGTTGAGTCGTGTTGAATCTGGCTCAACGAGCCCCCATCAA
This sequence comes from Metschnikowia pulcherrima, assembly GCA_009746055.1. Taxonomy (NCBI): domain Eukaryota; kingdom Fungi; phylum Ascomycota; class Pichiomycetes; order Serinales; family Metschnikowiaceae; genus Metschnikowia; species Metschnikowia pulcherrima. The sequence goes on from VFXK01000001.1 coordinate 217,562, forward strand.
TGACCACCACACTATGTGCGATTCGGCCCGCTTTGATTTCATCAGAGGCTGTCTTGATTCTTTGAGTCATTCTTTCTAGTCCTTCATCAATGGTGAGAACAATGACTGTCGAGTAATCTTTGATGAGGCGGCATGAGTAGCCAATATTGATTGCGGTTTCTCGCTTGTCTCCGGTCAACATCCACATCTTTATTCCTGCTCTTCTCAACTTCTCGATACAGTCGCTAACACCTTCTTGCAATTTATCCTCTATTGCCGTCGCGCCTAGGAGTTGCAAGTTGTTTTCAATCCTTGCGCCGGTCTCTTGAACTTTGGAGGCTCTGTCATGAAGAGCGGTCTTAGCCTCGTGATAGTCGTTTGCCCATATCTCGTATTCGTCGCTTGAAACCCATTTAAATGAGTAAAGAAGAGTTCTCAAGCCTTCCGTGGAGAAAATTTCGATGTGTTCCAAAGTTTTTTCTATGACATACTCCTCGTTTACCATTGATTTGTCACTAGGAATCAACAGTGGTTTCTCAGTACTTCTCTCACCTGCGAGGAGTTCGAGGCTATATCTCTTGGCCTGATCAGAGTGTAAAGTCTGTCGTGCCTTTGCCGCAATATTGTTTATATCTTGATGCTTTTTCAGCACAATACCGTCAATTGACCCAAGTCTATGTGTAAAGTCCATACTGCTCCTCAAGGAACCAATCGAGTTGCGCTGTTCTAACTCGGTTGAAAGTCTAGACTGTAGCACTACTTCTGCCTCCAAGGTTTTTCTGTCATTTGAAGAAAGGGCAATATCTCGTGCTTTCAGTTTTGCTAGCTCAGAGTTCTTTAGGTTTTCTAAAATAACGTTGTCCGCTCCTTTGCAAAAGATCCCAATTCTAGAATCCGGAAACTTAACAACGACGGACATCCTCTTTCTCGATGAAGTGAACTCAATAGTATCAAGAATTTCATATTCCTCGAAATTAGGTGCAGCGTTAAAACCGTTAGGATAGGTTTTTATTCGAAGACGATTGTGGTGTTTGTCATGCACAATGAAGCCCAACTCCCTGGCCGCATTTACCAAAGCCAACTCATCGGGGGATGCGGCCTGATACACAAGAGAGGCGTCAGCATCAGCTTCTTCGGGCTCGTCTTGGCCAAAGTCATCGAGTGTATATGTGGAGACATTTCTGCTGGAGCTGGCAGTCTCATCTTTTCTGGGCTGACAGGTGTGGCATAGTGCAATACTCAATAAAAAGAATGTAACTCTTTTTGAAAACAAAGTGTTGGGATGAGACTGAACATGCTTGAGAAGGTACAAAGAATTGGCCGCATCCTGGGCTTTGAGTGGCTGGGCTGGTGACTTCCAAGTCGCATCGGCGTCGAGAGAAGAGAGCTCCATGCTCTCACGCACAATAGAGGTCGTGCTGTTTCTGGGAGAACTTGTCTGAGATTGTGCCGGTGACCTTTCCAACATCCTCGAGAGATAATCTTCCGTCCCTGGGCGATTCTTTTCCTCTGCTATTAAATCAACTTCATGCAACCAATTTGTCCCGCAAACACTGAATTTGCGAAAGAGCATCTTATTGTCGGTGAGAGTACCTGTTTTGTCACTGAAAATGTAAGAAACCTGGCCCAACTCCTCCAAGATTGTTGCTGTCTTCGCGTCCGCTGGAGTGTTGGATTCCACGTGGTACATGTCGATATCGAATTGAAGAAAAAGTAATTGCATGACTTTGATGATTTCCATGGTCACATATAGGGACAACGGAATCAAGGTGTTGTACATGATGACAAATCCCATAAAAGTAGCTGCGACGCCGACGTCTTCTTGATACGTGTACCACATTTTGTTTTTATACTTTTCATAGAAAAGTCGTTGAGCCATAAGAGAAAAAGCCGAAAGCGAAACCACCACAATAACCATGAATAAGACGATGTAGTTGATGTTGCCCTGTAGTTTAGGAGCCTTTGTGCGCGGGTTGCGGACATTGTTCATTCTTATCTTGGACTCTTCACCCGTGAACGCAACCATCCCTATAATGGAATGTGTGTTTCGAAGGATGCTTCCCCGGTAGAGCACGTTGTCCGGTCCCAAAGCATATGTCAGACCATCGAGAGAAAAGTGACCTTCAAAGTTGTACAAATCAGGGTTTGGATCCTCCACGGTAAGAAGACAAGACAAGTTCCTCAATTGACTCACACTCAGCGCGTTTTTCGAAAGCTCAGGGTGAGGCGACCTCGTCTTTAAGTTCGTCTCGCCATCGAGCGCCATTGTTTCCACGTACGCGTCTTGCCCTTCGCCCTCCACTGCCAAAAGCACAATGTCTGCGGGGATCCATTCATCCTCTTTGATAAATAGGATATCGCCAACCTGCACATCCTGCCATTTGGTCTGGTACAGCTTAATGTTGTATCGGCTCATCAACGACGTGTTCAGAAACCCCTCGTTACTTAAGTCCGCTATCGAAGACGTCAGAGATTCTTGCACGCCCAAATTTCGGACCGCGATGGTCTCGGTCATAATGGTAGCAATCAGCTGCGTGTCTAGCTGTGACAAGTCTGTGTCCTCCTTGATTACGTGCGTGAGCTTATTGTTCTCTTCTTTGTCCTGACCGTGCCGCTTCCAATCGTCGAATGCCTCGCGTGCCATCGAAATCGACATGAAAATCATCAACGGCACAATAGTGGTGAATTTACCCGTGGTCGACCACGATGGAATCATCTGCATGATTGCAACCACCATGAAATAGCAATTTGCTAATTTCGAAAACTGCGCCTTGAGCTGTTTCGGTAGAAAAGAGTATAATGTATAGCGTGACGAGGTGATCGTGTTGGGGCAGTATGACTCAGTAGTGCGCTCGTCAATGTATCCGCCCTGATGCGGATTGAAGAATTGATCGTGGAAAGTAATATTGGCTTTCTCCTTGGCTAAACACAAAGGAATCACACGGCCAGCATCAGTCTTTCCCAAGTCACGCTCGCCCAAGATCTTGCGCTTGACCTGCGAGATCAAGGCTGTGTATGTGGCCCTTGCACGCCGGCGCGCAAAGATCCGCCGGGAGCGCGGTGTGTCGGGCTCGTCAATACTGCTATCGGCAGAGCTGCCCGTGAGCCGCGTTGTGGACCGCAGAACATTTAAGTGAGACACGTTGTACGAGGGTCTTTTCAGGTCATTGCTCGCCAGCAGGGCCGTTGGCATGTAGGAATCACTGGGGGTGTCTACTCGAATAATTGGCGGAGGCGTAGAGACCTCGTCTTCTGCTTCCTCTAGTCTTGGCGAAAGAGTCCCGAGCGGCACAGGCGGCTGTGTTGTCTTGGGCTCTGCAAACGGGTTCACCAGACTGGCTAGGGCCTTGTTTAGGAGCTGAGACCGCAAGGATAGACCTCTTTTTCGACGTGTCTGTGGCGTCAGCCCGGACTGTTCACTTTGCAGCGAGTTTTGACTCATGTGTGTATTCGTTGTGATGCTTTTTGTTTATTCACATGTACTAGCTAAATGCTGAGTTCAATCTGCCAAGACGCCGCAATATTGATATGCAATGATAAGCAATAATGTGATGGGTTTCAGGTATGACAAAAAGTACCTTTATTGCTTGAAATCCCTCTTTGCCTGTAGCAGTGGAGCAAGTATTATTTTTTTTGGTGCTTTTTCTCAAGAACTTACGCCTTGTCTTTTCGCTATGCCAAGATTGCACGGCCGTGCATGGAGTGATTTTGATCTCGGCTCGCCGCACGGCAGCCTGCATAGACTGGCAGATACAACTCCAGCTGCGAATGGGGCGAGTGAGTGTCAGACAGCTGATTCGCCGTTGTTAAGATCCTTTGCTTGCCAATACTCCTTCATGTTTCAGAGGTGATACTCTCAACCCATAATTTTTTTAAATAAAATTAATTCTTGCGCAATGTGATATTGTGTTGCTCACAGGATCCGTATAGACTTTGGGCGTTTTGGCTAACGCGCCCACGTTGTGTGACGCGGCGTTTATGCCCCGCTAGTTGCCCCACTCTTTTTGAATGCCGACCTGACACATCGATGTGCCATCCTGAAGAATCTAGAAAGGCTCTATTTACATACTTGAGTGCAATCATATGGTCGCAAATGGTGACGTGAGACCAAATCATGATGTTTTTGCCTTATGGCTGTAGCTAAGCCCCGAGAGTGGCGCGGATTTTGCCAATGCAGTAGTCTTTATACTCTTCCACATACAACTTATTGTTCAACTCCAAAACCCCATCGAGGGATGATACTAATTCATTATCTCCAGCTACAAGGACCATTCCTTTTGGCATTTGTGTGAGATCTGGCATAGGCTCCACGAGAACACCATCGAATATTAAAGAAATAATGTTATTGGCGACTTGTCTGCCCATGTAAAGAGCCCAGCCAGCAGATTTGATGATGGGCAATTCCACAAGATCGCCAATCGCAAATAAGTGAGGAAAGTGTTCCAGCGTCTCAGGATGCGTGAGCTGTAGAAACCCATTCACAAGCACATTGTTTTTCTCAGACACAAATGTGGCTAGTTCGGGCGAGAGAAGCTCAGTATTGTTGTGAAAATTGTTACACCAATAATTGAAGTCTGTTTTGAGCTTTTCTCCGTTGGTAAACTCCAACTCGTGCTCTTTCAGCTCTGACTTCACTCTATAGCCAGTCATTACCTTCACACCACCCCTCTCAAGTGAATTCTTAGTGAGTTCCTTGAAGTTGTCGGGCAATGGCTCAGGCGGGAATTTTTCATGAGGATGAATCAAGTAGACCTCTTTTTCAGGGCATTTGTTTTTGATGTCGCCTGCGATCTCGATCCCAACGGCGCCGGCCCCTATTACACCTATTTTCTGACAAGAGTCGACTTTTTTTCGAAAGTCAACCATCTCCTCCATATAGCTTTCGTAGTTGTGTGCAATAGGAGACGTAGGCCAGTGGCGATTTCTTCCAGCTGCAATGACTGCGTAGTTAAACTCTATGGTCCCTGTTGTTTTGGTGTCATTGTTTAGATGATAAGTCGCGGCTTTAGACTTGAGCTCGGCGATACTTCCTTGAACGTAGGTGATCTCGATGTAGTCGTTGTTGTTGGGCTTCACGCACTTACCCAAAGTGTCAATCACGAAGTCATCGTTGGAGATTAGGCAATCAAAATCAACATCTTCTAATTTCTCTAATGGCACAAATTGGGTTTCAGCAAACTCAGTGTCAACAATAGCTCGGGGTACACCCAAGATGTTCAAGAGACCTGCTTTAGGTTCGACAATCGTGACGGAGATCTTCTGCAATTTCGACCTTTCCCTGAGATGATTCTTCATCGCCACCAACGCCAGAAGCCCAGCATACGCTCCTCCAACAATCAAAACGTTACTGTGGAAGGAGGGTGTGTTTCTTTGGATGGCATCTTGCGTCTTTCTGATAATTTTTGCCGTTGTCATCTCTAGAATTTTGGACATAAAAAAAGCCAGTAATCTTTTCAAAAATTTGCGGTAGTTCCAAAAAGCGCAATTATCTGGTAAGCGAAAGTTGAACTAGCTCAGGCTTGAAATGAATGTGTAGACAAGAGAAGCGTGCTAGGTTGATCGATCAGATATCCGGCATTGGAGCTGGCAAGATTTTATCTATTCCATCGCATGGCGAGCGCGCGCAACCTGACCGAAGCGCAAACATGATTTTCAATGCAGGCTAGTGCCCCGAATCGCAAAATGGGTGCGACGCATGTTACTGGCTAATAGTGCTTACGTTCTTGAGAAGTCCGCGAAGGAACGTTTCATTGGCAACTCCCGCCTGTGTGCTAATGTGCCTTGCATTACAAAAATAAATGTGTCAAGCGCCTATAAAGTCGAGTGATTCAGGAAAAAATTTGTGCTCATGGACGTTCCAAAAAAGGCGAGCTTCCTTCCTCGGATTCATACTGATCGGTGGGTGGAGTGGCCGCCTTCTCCGCCTGGTGACAATCCGCATCTTGAGATTCCACGTGTATCGTTTCTGTTTGGAATCCGTCATAATTGGTCGAATCTTCAAATTCTTTTCCCGTTTCATCATCCAGGTTCATATTTAGTGCAGCATTATTGAACATGCCGAGGACCTCGTTTGTGGTCATTCGAGACATCATTGTTATTGTTGGCGATTTGGTTCTGTGTAATGTATCGTCGTCCCGCAAGGGAATAGTAAATGTCTGTTCTGTCTCCCGATACTCGTCTTCTTGTCGAGACAATTGTTTCAGCTGAGGCGTTTCAAGCATATTTGTCAAGGCGAGGATCTCTTGAATGGAGAATTCTTCGTTGTCTTGGTGTGGATAAAGAAGATTCAAGTTCACGCAAAGCTTCTCACGAGGCTTCCCAGGCTGGAATACATTGCTGAACGTCTCGCCGTTTTTCTCTCTAAGTTCAAATTCTTTGGTTGAAGAGGCCATGTCATCACGAAACACTTGAAATTTGGCTGACTTTTTCTCTGAACTTTCTTCGTTTTGCTTTAGGACCTCACCGGTCCAGGGTTTGGGTGCGATTGTATTCTCTTTCGTCGCCAACACAGTGGAGCTCAAACAAGCTGCATTATTTGGTGTAAAAACAGTCTCTTTAAGCGTCGCTGGACTATCATCGTTGTGTATTGCAAGCCTATGCTTCTTTGCAGGTGGCCCACTGTCACTCCAAACAGTAGACGCCGGTTGTCGTTGCGCCGTATTTGAACTGTGTATTCCTGACGACGTAGAGGTTTCTAGAGCATTTGAACGAGTCTCAAAGTGAATCAACGAACGCTTTAGTCGATTAATAGGCCATGCATGCCTTTCAATCCCAATTTCATACACCTCACGCGCATCGGCCCTGAGGCCTCTTGCCTCCAAGAAGGAAGCAAACTGCTCATAATATAGAGCAAGCTCCTGACCGATGCCCTTTTTTGCCAAATATACAAATATATCGCGAGGCGCGTCCGAGTACTCTGCGTATTCTAGCCAGATTTTCAAATATCGAGGATCGTTTTTGTAGTGAGGCGTGTCTCTAAAGCATGAAGTACATCTCTCAAGTAATTGTAGTAGCCCGCTTTCTGTGTTGGCCCCTTGCGGAAAGTGATTGTGCGTCCAGGCGATATAGTCGATGTAGACCTGTAGTGGGTCATCTAGTTCATCGCACTGTAGGTTTTTCTCGAACTTGTCTCGCTGTTTTGAGATTGCCGTTGGACCTCGAGTCTCAATCAAGGCTTTACCCAATTTCGAGACAGACCTTCCGAAAACGAGCGGTTTGATATTTTCTTTCTCCTTTTCCAACACGCTAGCATCCATTTCACAACTCGGGTTTGTTTGCTCCTTTCGTTTTGACGCCGCCCCGCTTTCAAAATGATCAGAAATATGAGATGAGGATGTGAGAGACTCGATACAATTTATTGAAATGTTTCAAGCGAGTGGACGAGTAAAGGCAACACCGTGAATCTTTCTGTTCTATGCTTGGCGAGTGTTCGCTCTAATTCTTGCCTCGAAATGTTATTGTTTGTCTTCTGTGTGTATTCCGCGCGTCCTGAAAAACCGTCGCGAGAATTCGCTCACTCAAGTGGGTCGAAGATACCACCTTTTTTTTTTTTTGCAATGTATTCAGCTCTGAGGACTTGCGTGGGTTTCTCGATCCGTTCACAGCGAAATAAGTATCAGGAAGATCATCGTGTCAGAGCGCCATTAGCACATCATCAGATTGCAGAACTCCTACTGAAAGTGGCTAGGTAAGGCCATATATGGGCTTCTCAAACTGATTTTTTTGTGTAAACCAAAGTTTTCATTCGGTCAAGTAAACAATGACTACCATAGCTCGAAAAATGTATTAGAGTGATATTATAGTCCACATAGATGTATGGTTTTGTGCCACAAAACTACTCTTCAGAGCTTGGTCGCGTGGTGCGCGACACGTTGCCTAACCTAGGTGAACCCTTCATTTAAACATTTGCAACTACAAATTCAAGAACCAACACTAGCCCCGAACGATGCTTTTGCTGGCGTTTTTGGCATTTTTCACGCTAGTCGTGGCGAAAGACTACGCGGAGGTGCTCACAATTAAGCCTTTGCCACGCAACAAATTCTTGACCTCTTTTGAATTTGACTCGCAGCTGCCGCCATTTCCTTTGGTATACAATTCTCCGTCGGAAGAATCTTCCAGCCTCGATGTTTCGACACGCCACTATGGGGCCTTTCCCAAATCTGTGGAGCCCGTGCTTCGTGCGACAAACACGCGGCAATTGAACTTGCGGTTCACTCAAGGCTGGTGGAATTCGGAGTCCTGGGGCCGATTGCCCCGTAATGGATCGCTGAGTGGCGGGACTGGCGTCGAGCTTTCGGCGGTGATAGAGGCAGCTGACTTGGCGGAAGCAAACCTGAACTGGCTCAAGCTCACTGAATCTTTGTCCGGATTCTTCTGTGCCCTGTTAAACTTCGTGGATGAGTCTATCACCACCTATCCACGTCATGATGTGCAAGATCTTTCGCATGGCCATGCGGCAAATGAAAGCAACCGGTTGTTTCTCTTGCGTGCTGCACTCCCGGGTGAGCCCGTGTGCACAGAAAATTTAACGCCTTTCCTCAAAATGCTCCCCACGCGTGGCAAGGCTGGGGTATCTTCTCTTCTAGATGGGCACAAGCTTTACGACTCCTTGTGGCATTCTATGAGCATTGATCTAGTCACCGAGTGCGAGGCAAACTCCTGTCGTTTGAGGCTAAAGCAAAGTATTCACCACGTTATTGATGTTGTTCGACTGCTTCGCCGTGATCAGGAGGGTGGTATTCCAAAACCCATCCCGGCCGGAAACTTGAGATGCGACAAAGAAACGAAAAAGTACGACGCTTGGACTTGCTTTCCCTTAGCGGACTCGATCGAGTTGGAATGCGATCTTCAAAGCTTGTTTGGACGCGAAATTCGAGGTGCGGGTTTTGACGATTCTGAATCTGATAGCAAATTGGTTTTCGAAATCGATCAAAATCATTGGGATGTTCTCATCGAGGAAACAACAGAAGATGGCAATATTTCTCAGCGCTCTGCGCAAGCCGTGGAACCTTTGTTAAGCACAGCCAGATACAATATCAAGTTTCACACCATGAACTCAGACGCTGCTATCGCCTCGGGGGAGCCACCGATTTTGGTTTCACGCTCTTTAACTGGGTATTCGCAGAATAAAGGCGGTATCAGAGTAAATCTCAAGAACCCTTCCAAGACAGAAACCGTGAAAGCGGTCTATTTTGAGACTTTACCGTGGTTCATGAGAGTATACTTGCACACCCTCACGGTTGAAGGAAATGGAAAGATAAGCTCGCAATTCTATATCCCAGCCCTTGACAGAAAAAGACCGGGACATTTGGAGCTCTTGGTCGAGATTCCTCCCGAGGAAGACATTACCCTCACATACCAATTCGACAAATCGCTTTTGTTGTACGCAGAGTATCCACCAGATGCTAATCACGGTTTTGCCATTGCGCCGGCAGTCATCAAGGTCTTGGACGCGAACAGTAAAACAAGCTACCAAGTGCGCTCTACCAGTCTTCTCTTGACGCTTCCAACCCCGGATTTTTCCATGCCCTACAACGTCATCATTTTGACTTGTACGGTGATGGCGCTCGCATTCGGCACTATCTTCAATTTGTTGATCAAAAAGGTTGTGACTGAAGAAGAGTTTGAGGAAGCCGCGAAACACACAAAAATTGCCAGAATAAAAGCTAAAATTCAGTCATTCAGAACTGGAAGCAAAATTCAATGATCGTGCTTTCATAAATTGTACCAATGATATCTGTTGCATATTCTACGATCGTGCTAAATATGATGTTCTCAGCTATAAGCTCAAACAAATTCAGTTGCATCCGAGATGTGGTTTTTGCAATCTTGGCAGTCCGTGCTTCAAAAGCAAGTTTTTAGAAGTAAATTCACAGAGTGTTTGGGCGCTGTCACAATCCGCCTGACCTATTCTTTGTTTATGTTGTCCAAAGAAGCTTACCCTCTCTCCCATTATGCTTAAATCTGACGCTTTACTGCCTACCCTCAATTGCTTTGCGATGTCGGTCGTTGCTGTCACATACACGTGGTTTTTCTTTTTGAATAATACATCGGATTAAGGACTGGGAGCCAGAATTGCTTACCTAGCTCTTCAAAAAACTATATAAGAATATATATAAGATTTGATTAGGTTGTCATTGCCCTAATGGCTGTACTCTCTCTGTCTTTATTCTTGCTTAGAAAACAGTTGTGTGAACCGACAATTTCATTGATGTATACCTTCATAAAATTCAATTGGATATTCAAGAGCCAAGAGTTTCGCGAAATATAAAAAAAAATTAAAGATTTAATTGCACATCTTCAAAAAAAAAAAACCGCGGTAGCTCCAATTAACCTTACTACCTAACAGCAATGCCTCTTCACATCTTTTGACCGCGAAATGCTAAATTTGAATTCAAACGCTTGTCAAGAATACAGCGGAGTCAAGGGTTAGTGGGAGAGAGTCAACTTTTTTTGAGTCAGCTCGCTCTTTTCAGTATGGTGGCTCTAGTATCACCAATTCACGCTAACATTAGGCATCTCGTTCGCGATCAAAAAGTGAGTCCGAAGAACAAAAACATAATCTTTCCGAAAGTTCAGGAATACAAGAATTTGCTTTTTTTTTTTTTTTTTTTTAAAAAAAAAAAAACAATTTTGCGGCATTGCCGAGTTCCGAAAACTTATAACTCATTCAAATTGAACAGAAGAACCGGCAATTATCATGGCCAAAAGGAAGCCTGGTTAGCTCAATCGGTAGAGCATTTGACTCTTAAACACAATAAGGTCAATCAAAAGGTTGCGGGTTCGAGCCCCGCATCGGGCTTTGATTTCTGTTTCTATTCTTTTTGAGGATGATATGATGGAGTAATCTCAAGAATTGTCAGACTTTACAATTTTTTTTTGACTTGTGCTGTGTATTTTCATGAGGATATACGTACGCGGTAATCGTCAGAATGGATCTTCGTAGGGGTCCTCCTCATCGTAATCATCATCTTTTTCAAATTCATAGACAATGGCGCCTCCAAACTTTCCGAGTTCAGTCTGCGCTTCCATGAACGGTAGCTCCACCTGCTCTCTTGCCAATTTCTGTTTCGAGCTTGTCGTCAAATTAAAAGTCGTAAGGTCTTTGAGTAACTCGTCATCTTCTTGATTCTCCTCGTCCTTTCGAGGCCTGTAAATTTCGTAGGTGTGTAAATTTGTGTCCATGATGAATACATTAGTCGAGGATTTGCCCGACTTCCGCCGATTCGTGAAAGCCAATTTGAACTTTTCCAGGTTTAATCCCCGATTCGTGGGAAACTGGAAGCTCGACATCTTGCCTGCCATTTCTTCCGGATCCCCATCCTCGAGTGGCATCACTTCTAAGATTGACAGGGCAACATACGATAAAAGCTTCAATGGCAGGGGATATCCCGAGCTATGAGCACAAGGAACATTACTGTGATAACATGCGACAATCGAAAGAGATGGTTGAACAATCGCAGACACGAAAGATGCGTGCGTTTCGTCATCGAGGTAGTTCAAAGAATCAATAATGACAAGTGTTTTTGACAGTGTGCTGTGGCCAGTATTTGCTGCATGAAGAAATTCCTGTATCTCTTTCTGCCCTGCGCGAGAACAGTCCATGAAGCTCGTGGCATATGATGGCTTCACTGTGGTCTCATACGAGAGATACACAACCTGCCCATTACACCGGTGAGCAAACTCTCGAAGAAGATGACAAGCAGACTGTGACAATGAATCAATGATCAAAGTGAACGGCGAATTTTCCTTGATCGCCAAATGTCTGTTGAGTAGCACCAATGACGGATGTGATGCCATTCTCCAAAGTGTTTCGAAAAGAGGTACCCAAGTCTAATCTTGTCGCTTTGGTGTTGCGTGCGATGCGAGATGCGCGAGGTGATGGGACTTGGTCAGGTCAACAGATCCCTTACAATCCGAGCTTTTGAAGCATTGTGATTCCAGAAGCCTGATCCTTCATTTATTTTTCTCTGTATGATTTCACAAAAATATATCAAGTGTCACCACAGTGATCATGAGTTGTAAGTGAATACCGTAGGTCAGATTGTAGACGAGCAGAGGGCCTCGTCTGACATGATTATAAAAATGATCAAAAGTCGTTCCCAAGCCCGACTGAGTATGGAATTTTTTAGAGCTTCCGTTTCTTGTTGGAGATAGTAGACTTACTGTCTACTAGTCAGGCCTTCACATCTATGAAGTTATATGTGCCCATGATGTGTAGTTCAAGATGCGGCCGCACTCCCCAATAGATACAACTCTGCGAAGAGCCTCGAAGGATAGACATAGCTTTTACTCATTCCTTCACGATGTCAAAACAGCCACCTATGACGGCATTTGGAGGCCCGAGAGGCTTCAGGGACATAGAATTAGATTCTGAGTCTACCAGGAGTCACATCACTGCGAAAGACGACTATAAAAATAAAAAGTACAACCGAGCGTTGGATGTGCAGAATATCCAGACGTACCAAGAGAGGATGACGCAGGTTGCCAAGACCCGTGATTCTCAACAGTCGAATGTGGATGAGCAGCCTAGGAAAAGAATCAAGTCGTCTGAAAGCGGTGACGAGATTGACATAAAGCACGAGGGAGACGATCGGGACAGCGAGAACAAGGCAGAGTCCAATGACAAACTGGGAGGACAAGTGACTTTCCGCAAATCCCCTGCTCTGCTTGAAATCACCTCACAGGGTACCAGCAATGCTCCTTCGGCAAATGGCCTTGTCTTATCTACCCGTGTCTTAGACCAACTCATACCTAAGGGGTACATTGTTGCCTCTGCGCCAGAGGGGTACGAGACCAATGACTCTGCGCCAGCCCTATATCAGATTCCCGACACGAAGTCTCAAGCTCGCGTATTCAACGATGCGCTACCAGAATTTGCCGGGATTGCAATGAGAAAAGAAGATGTGAAGCATTTCTCGGCTCTTCTCAACGTCAATCCTTCCGGCCTCACGAACAATGAAGACCGGATGAACTATAACGCCCAAGTTTTGGTATTCAAGATCAAAAACGGCCTGCCGACTGTGCGAAAAAAGGCCATGAGATCAGTCACCTCGGGCGCACTTGAGTATGGGCCTTCATCGCTTTTCGGAATCATTCTCCCATTGATGCTCGAGCCCAACCTTGATGACGCAGATCGTCACATCCTTACGAAGCTCACAGGTCGCTTGCTAGCTCTGCTTCAAGGCCTTATCAAGCCATACACACATAAAATAATCACGGCTATCTCACCGCTGCTTATCGATGAAGACTTGACACTCCGTTTAGAGGCTCGAGAGGTCATAGCAAACGTTGCGCGCGTAGCTGGGTTTGCTAATATTGTCTCGAGTCTTCGCCCAGATTTGGACCACTCCGACGAGTATGTCCGAAATTTGACTTCCCGTGTGTTTGCAGTTGTGGCCACCACCTTGGGCCTCGTCAAGGTCTTACCGTTCATCAAAGCTGTAATTAGGTCGAAAAAAAGTTGGCAAGCGCGTCATACAGGCATACGGACCGTCCACCACATCTGCATTCTCTCGGGAGGCAGCAGTGGCGCCCTGATCTTACCCCATTTGTCGCAACTAGTGGACGTCTTGTCTCCCGGAATCTCGGACGAGTTGCTCCAAGTAAGAACAGCAACCGCTAACACACTCGCACAGTTGGCCGAAAGTGTACATCCATATGGTATCGAAGAATTCGAACAAATCCTTGAATCTACGTGGAATGGCCTCAGACACCATAGGGGAAGAGGTTTGGCCGCATTTTTGAGAGCAATCGGCGCCATGGTTCCGCTAATGGCCCACAATCCGCAATATATCGAGTACTCGAACTACTATACGCGTGAGCTCATGCATGCCATGACCAGAGAGTTTTCCAGCCCAGATGAAGACATGAAAAAGTCGCTTCTACGTATCATCATGACAATACCCTTATCAAAAACGCTTTTTCCCGACTATCGCCGCCAGATCATCGCGCCGTTCCTTCAAAGTTTTTGGAACAGAAGAATCGCGCTGGACTCTTCGCAGTTGTCACGCTTAGTCGTCGATGCCACCGTTCTGGTGGCCAAAAACTTAGACGTGCCGATTCTTCTAGAAAAGCTCACGCCATTTGCAAAGGATGCCAATGAAAATTTGCGCAGGATGGCATGTGACGCTATTAACAAAATACTTGTGAAATGCCCAGAGTCCATAGTCGAACTAGCTGTCGATTTTGATGCCAACTTGGTGGACTCTCTTCTCTTTGCATTTCAGGAGCAAAGACTGCCACATCCTGTTTATCTACAAGCCTTTGGTTCCACATGTCGAGTTCTCGGTTTGAGATTCCTGCCTCAGATCCCCATTGTTCTAAGTTCAATTCTTTACAGACTCAAGAGTAGTGAACCTGAGATACGTCAACAATCGGCAGACTTGATCACGGTGATTGCGGATAGTATCAAGCTTTGCTCAAATGGCGATGACACAACGATGAAAAAGCTCATCTTATTTTTGTACGAGCTGTTGGGCGAGGTGTATCCCGAAGTACTTGGTTCGATCATTGGTGCACTCTACAGTTGCATCAAGACTATGGATCGCGAGTCTTTACTCACATTAGATAATCCATCAGTCAATATTCTTCTTCCGACCCTCACCCCGATATTGAAGAACCGGCAAGAAAAAGTTCAAGAGCAGTGTATCAAATTAGTGGGTTTGATTGCAAGAGGAAATGCCGAGTCTATCAATGCCAAGGAATGGATGAGAGTCTGTTTCGATCTCCTCGACATGCTCAAATCACAAAGAAAAAGGATACGCATTGCAGCAAATGCAACTTTTGGTGATATAGCTAAGACAATTGGGCCACAGGATGTTTTGGCAATGCTTCTCAACAATCTCAATGTCCAAGAGCGCCAGCTTCGAGTATGTACCGCTGTGGCCATTGGAATTGTCGCGGACACCTGCTCTCCATTTACTGTCCTCCCAGCACTCATGAACGAATACAGGATACCAGACAAAAATGTGCAGAATGGTGTCTTGAAAGCATTGAGCTTTTTATTTGAGTACTTGGATGGAACGACAACAAAAGATTATCTTTTTGCAATGACACCACTACTTGAGGATGCTTTGACTGATCGCGATCAAGTTCACCGTCAGACAGCTGCTACTGTGGTCCGGCATTTGGCCTTGAACTGCTACGGATTGTGTCACGATGACTATCAAGAAATATACATTCACTTCTTGAACCTTGTCTTGCCCAATATATATGAAACATCTCCCCACGTTATTATCAGGATCATTGAATGTTTGGATGCGCTCAGGATTGTTCTCGGGCCCGGCGTGTTCCTAAATTACATATGGGCAGGCTTATTTCAAGCAGCGCGCAAGGTGAGAGCTCCATACTGGAAAGTTTACAATAGCTCATACATCCAGAATTGCGACAGCATCGTTCCTTGCTATCCTCGCTTCAATAGCTTGGGTCTGTCGCACCATGGCTCTTACAACGTTGAAGAGTTGGATATATGGATGTGAAGAGAGCAAGAAAGGATAGGTAGAAATAAAAAAGCAACTTTCGTTTGCAATTGCGTGTACTAGCAAGTCAAGGTTTTCACGTGAAGTCAGAGTCTTCCTCGAGCTCAACTTGCGCGTACCTATAGAGATATCCGTCATCAGAGTATCTTTGAAAACTGAGGTCCAGGGTATGCGTCAAAGGACGGGCGGTAATCTCTCCATTATAAAGATAGCTGTTTGTTATCATTCGTGTGATTTGGCGAGCTTGCTGCTCGAAAATGTCTTGGTCATCAGGCGTGCTCTTCCACTCCTCAGAGTTTCCGTTGGATGACGCATGGCCGGGATAGCATTCCAGATACCAAGCCCCATCGTCTCCCTGGTACCAAGGAATATTGTAGAGCCAAGTCGTGATCTTTTCAATCAATGGCATGTTTTTGGCTTCTCGGGGTTTGAAAGAGGCAGGTAATTTGTGTGTCCGCTGGGGAGACTCAGCTACAACCTTTGGCGGACTCAGTAGACGAGTGGTAACTACACGGGTGTTTATCTGGCCATTTTCCTGATTTACGTTTGGGCTAGAGTCAAATTCCGGTTGGGAAACGGAATGCCTAGGGTATACCCCCGAGGCTTTTTGGTGATTGAACGTAGGATTCATGCTCCCGGAAGAAACACAGATGGTGCGAGGACACAAAGCTTTTGAGAGTAGGTCAAAGAAGCGAGAGGAAGGAGGGAAGGAGTTGTGAGAATGTCAGCAGAACAAAATAAAAACTTATAGCCTAGAAGTGTGCTATGATTTTTGAACTATGTATGGTTGTAAGCCGAGAATGAAATACGTGACCAACTCTGTAACACCACGATACAACAGAATTCTGTTATATAAGCACTGGCTGCGGTGGAGGAGGTTACTAATCGGTTCCGTTCTCAAAGGCGCATGCACTACCATGTGGAGCAATTCTATACACGCGTACAGGAAATTTGTTTGCGATCTGTGAATCTACCATTGAAAAAAGAACTTGACATATGGGTGTCCACTCTCTATGGGATATAGTGGGTCCTGCGGCTCGGCCGGTTAAGCTTGAAGCACTCTCGCGGAAAAGACTTGCGGTAGATGCTTCGATCTGGATCTATCAGTTCATGAAGGCAGTTCGAGATAAGGAAGGCAATTCGCTAGGACAGACTCACATCGTGGGGTTTTTCCGCCGAATTTGCAAAATGCTCTTTTTTGGAATTTTGCCGTTATTTGTGTTTGATGGAGGAGCGCCACCGTTGAAAAGACAGGTCATTCAAGCCCGTAAGGAACGGCGGCAGGGAAACCAGGAAAATGCAAAGAGCGCAGCTCAAAAATTATTGGCAATGCAAATGCACAGAAGAACAGGTGAGGGACAAATTGCAACAAAAGGAAAACGTTTTCCAGAACTCAAAAATGCTACAGCGTTGGCAGCCGAGAACGACAATCTATACTTTGATGATTTGCCCATGTATCATACTGAAAAACCGATAGCTCCACTTCCACCTCTCCAAGCGCAGACAGAAACGTTTCGTAGGAAAGATGAATACCATCTCCCAGACTTGAAGCAGTTTACAGTGAGGAAAGGAGACCAGAGGATCATGCCCGAAGGAGAACTCGAAGACTACGGCGATGAACATTCTTGGGACGTCGTAGATGGTATCAGCATCGATTCTGTTGACCCATCATCCTCTGAGTTTGCTGAGCTTCCGATGGCCACTCAATACATGATCTTGTCGCACTTGAGACTCCGATCTAGGTTGAGATTGGGTTATTCTAAGGACCAACTAGAGCATCTATTTCCGAATAGTCGTGACTTCTCCAAATTCCAGATCCAGCAAGTTCAAAAGAGGAATTACTATACCCAAAAGTTGATGAATGTAAGTGGCATGGCTGAGGATACAGGCAATGTTACTCGCAGGATTGCAGGGGACAAGGATCGACAGTATATGCTCGTGAAAAACGAAGGAGGATGGACCTTGTCGTTGGGAGGCGACGGAAAAGATGAAGCTATCGAATTGGACGAGGATGGAGAAATAGAACGACCGAGGCACGCGATTGAGATCAAAGATGAACATGTATCGGATGAGTCGGATGATGATGATTTGGAGGATGTTCCTCTCGGGGATGTATCAAACACCGCACACACAGCCGCACACACAAGTGCGCCTCAATTAGAGGATGAAGACATGGAAAAGGCAGTGATAGAGTCAATTTATGAAAGGTATAAGCACGAGTACGATGATATCCCGAGCGTGCAACAAAACGATCAGGAGATCCAAGAACAGATCAAGACCCTAGGAGACACAGACTTGAAGTTGGCGATCGAAGAGTCCAAGATAGATTACTTCCAGCAAAAAAGCAAAGAAGACCAATTGTCAAGGGTGATTGAGTCAAGTGGCCAGCCAGGTTTCGATTTCGGAAAATCTCTATTGTTTGGGAAATCTCAGAGCCAAGTGGCACACCTGATCGAAGACCCACTTGACAAAGGCAATAGTCAAGAGCGGGTCACTGTCAACGTAGGTGATCACGTTGAGAGCCCTAAGAATTCAGAAGAAGAGGAGGATGCTGAAGAGGATAAGCAAGCGAAGAGCATGCCGCTTTGGTTTAACGATTCGTCACATTTACAAAGCCCACATGCTCAAATCGGCTTTTTGACGGAGCGAGAGCAAAGCCGTCAACTGGATGATGACGAGAAGGCTGGACTCATCCCATGGAACGAGGCTAAGAGATACTTTGAAGAAGTGGCCGAAGAAGCTTCGCCTAGTGACGACGATGTCGACAAAATGTCTGAAGAAGGTGACGATTTCGACTTAGAAATTGTTGAGAAGGCGACAACCGCGTCAGATCTCGAGAGGTCCGATGACCATGAAGAAGAAGAAATCGCTGTTCGAAATATGATACCGTCTTCGAATTCAGGGCCACAGAAAAGCAGGAAAGGCCACCACAATCGTAAAAGGGTAGACCCGAGAAAGGTCTTTGTGCAACGGAGTAAACGGAGTTCGCGCAAAGCTTCAAACAAGCCTTTGGCAACCACTCAGAGGAGTCGATCGAGGTCGTCTCACGTTGACCATAGTGTGACAAGTGTTGACTCCAGCGCTTCGAAGCCCATAGTGAACAACAAGGACATGAATGAAGGCACAAATAAATCTACAAAAAAAGCAAAAAATTCCGCGATACTAGATTATGATTTTGACGAAAGCGAGGAAGAAGATTTGGTCAGACAGCTCAGGGAAGAGGAGCATGAGCATGCACAGTTCACGTCCAGCATTCAATTTGACAAGATTCCGATTCATACAACTGTCAGCAACGAGCAACTTCTACAAGAGCAACTCAACAAAGCCAAGCGTGACGCAGAGGAAGTCACACAAACAATGATTAATGATGTTCAAGAGCTTCTCAAACGTTTTGGAATTCCTTACATCACTGCACCAATGGAGGCAGAAGCCCAGTGTGCAGAGCTTTATCGATTGGAGCTAGTGGATGGTATTGTCACAGATGACAGCGATTGCTTCCTCTTTGGAGGCAGCCGAATTTACAAAAACATGTTTAACCAGAACAAGTACGTGGAATGCTACATTTCTGAAGACATAGAGCATAAGGTAGGGCTCAATCAAAAGAAGTTGATCGAGCTTGCATTGGTATTGGGTAGTGATTACACCGAAGGTATTAAAGGTATAGGGCCGGTTTTGGCTATGGAAATCCTTGCAGAGTTTGGTAGTCTTGAAGCTTTTAAACTGTGGTTCGATGAAACGACTAAAACACTTAAGAAGCGCGATCCGAAGCAAACGAGCAAACTCGAAAAAACTTTACTCGCTCGCATCAAGAACGGGAAGTTGTTTCTTCCCGATACATTTCCCGACCCGATTGTCGTGGATGCTTACAAGCGCCCAGAAGTGGACCATGATCGATCCAAGTTCAAATGGGGAGTTCCTCTGTTGGACCAAATACGAAGTTTCTTGATGTATAATGTGGGTTGGTCACAAGAAAAGGTCGATGAGGTTATGGTGCCGCTTATCCGTAACATCAACAAAACTAGAACAGAGGGCCAGCAAACCACATTAGGAGAATTCTTTCCCCAAGAATACATATCCTACAAGAAAGATGTTGGTATGGGCAAGCGCATGAAGGCGGCTGCGGAGAGGATAAGAGGTGATTGACGCACGAAAGGAAAGCTGAATCGCTTCCAGCGCCAGTTCTACTTCAACCCGAACCAGTTGAAAGCACGCTTCTGACAGCTTGAAGCTTATTTTCATGTAAGAAAGAAAATGAGGGTATTTTATCACGATTCTCAAGAAAACTTCTTTTTCAAAAACAATTGCTTGGACACTTAATGAACAATTGGCTTATCAATGCTTGATAAAATCGTAGTTCACTACTTCACCTCACTCCACGCACGTGACCATGGGAACCTGGATCAGCGGTGAGCGGCGGTGCGCGCAACTCCACACCGCACCAAGTGCCGATCAACTAAAGAAAAACTAGGGTACGATACAATCCATCCAAGCCATGGCGGACTCGTTTGCGCGGTTTTCGTCGATCATTGAGTCAGCGCGTGACATCACGATCGAAGCCGCTGTCAGCGCATCAACGCGGCTCACGGAAACTCCCACAGCGAAACGGCCCCAGGAAATCGCCAAGCTCTTGAGCTCACGGCTCGACCGCGAAGTGCTTAGCGGCATGAAGTGTGTGATGGCGTTGGTTGCCGCTGGTGAGGACGGCTCGGTTTATTTTGCCGATGTGGTGAAAAACGTCACGCTGACTAACGCTCGGGTGCGGGCGCTAGTGATGCTATACGTGGAGAAATACGCCGAGAGCGAGCCGGACACCGCGCTCTTGTCGATCAACTCCGTGCAAAAACTGCTAGCGGATAAGGCGCCCAACGTGCGCGCCGCAAGTATTCGCACGCTCGGTGGTATCCGTATCCCAGAGATTGCCTCCTTGTTGCTTTTATGCATTAAGCGGACGCTCACCGATCGACTGCCCGAGGTCAGGTCGGCCACGGCGCTAGCCATTGGATCTGCGTTTACGATTGAAGGCATCCAAAAACTGCAGCTTTTGAAGCACCTCGCCACGTTGATGGGTGATGCTTCACCGCTTGTTGTGGGAAGTGCGGTCAAGGTCTTTTTCAGCTTGAAGCCGCAATTGCTCAGAATTCTGCGCACGAGAACGTGGGCACCAGTGCATGCAAATTTTAGAAGGTATGTGCGTTTGCTTCTGGATCTCGATGACTGGTCCAGAGCTATGCTCACTGACCTCTTGGTAGAGTACTGCCTCAAGTTCATTCCACGGCCGACTCTCGTTGTCGGTGACGGATCGCGAGAAGCGCTTCCTGATGACTTTGCATCCTTTCCAAAAAAGTACGAGTGTGAGATGGATCAAGACTTAAAGAGCTTTGTGCACAGTTTAGGAACGGCGACATACAGCTCGTCCACCATCGTAGTTCTTTCTGCTGTGCGGGCTTTGGTCACGCTTGCAACACCCCGAGACGTCAGCGAAGGTGGCTTTCCAAAAATACTCATCAAGCTAGTTGCAGCTACCGCCAGTGAACCTGAGAAATTGCAGTTGTTGCAGCTTATTTTGATGTTGGCCTCACGCATGCCTGAG
Organism: Metschnikowia pulcherrima; assembly: GCA_009746055.1. Classification (NCBI taxonomy): domain Eukaryota; kingdom Fungi; phylum Ascomycota; class Pichiomycetes; order Serinales; family Metschnikowiaceae; genus Metschnikowia; species Metschnikowia pulcherrima. The sequence continues at coordinate 238,610 of VFXK01000001.1, forward strand.
GAGTTCCAAGGTGCAGCTCGAAAATTCTTCCTACATCCAAGCGACTCGATCCATGTTGCGAAATGCAAACTTCAGATCCTTCTGGCACTTTTTACGGATGACTCTGCCCTGTACATTATTAAGGAGTTACAGTACAATGCGACGTCATACCGCAGAGAAGTTGCTCAAAATGCCGTGCAAGCAATTGGATTTTGCTGCCAGAAATCATCTCGGTGGACAAATCGTATTCTTTACTGGTGCTTGTTGCAGATGGAGGAGTCACTGTCGGGTTTCATTTTGGCTGACTTAATGAAAGTCGTGCGATTTCTTTTGCTGCAAAAGCAGGCACCATCCCTGAGCGCCGAGCAAGTGACTAGGACGGTTTACAAATTATCTATGATTCTCGATAACCGCAAGTCACGTCTAAGCGAAGAGGCTAAAGCCAGCATTATATGGACAATTGGTGAATTTACTCAGGTTACTAATAATCTTATCGGGCCGGACGTCTTACGTCGCTCGTTGAGATCATACGCACAGGAGCCCGAAAAGGTGAGGTTTGAACTTTTACTCCTAGCGGCAAAGGCTTATCTGTTCGAGCTTCAAGAGCTAACCGAGACCTCCGACCCGAAAGAATTGTCAACCATTACAAAACAGATGTTCGAGTATGTCATGCAATTAGCTCGATACGACATGTCCACAAGCACGCGTGATAAAGCGCGGATGTTTGACGAATTGTTCAGCGATATCGCAAACCACCAGTTGGCTTATTTGTTCATGCAAGCACCGAAATATGTCTCCCAAATCACTGATCTTTCTTTGCAATCGCACTATCTAGCTCGATACATGAAGAGACTGCAGCGGGCTGATGCGAGTTCTCTTCCACCCCTGTCCATCAGAAAAGAAGCTATCGGACCGAAAGTGTCCTTGGCAAGCTACAAGAACGATGCATGGAGTAGTGCGGCTGTGACATCTCCCATCCATAAAGAAAACCCAAAGCCACAATCCGAAATCCTGATGCTCAACTCGAATAGATTACAGAGCTTGGATGAGTTCTTTGGGGACGAAGATGAGAGCGATGACCCGTATAATGAATCTTCTGAAAAAGATTCTGAAAGCTCCCTCTCTGAAGAAGAAGATGATGAGGAAGAAGATAATGAGGAAGAAGATGATGACTCTCGTCCAAGCTCGGACTCTGAAGTCCTGCTACTAGAACACGGGCATTGAGGTCAAATTGGACTTCGATATCACCCTTCACAAGATAACTCGGAGAAAACATCGCGGTTCATTAATCACCTCATGGCGATATATCGTCACGGTTTTCGTGTAATATCTACAATATAGCGGGCATACTCTAGTGAGAATACAATGAAACTCGAATTTATTCTCGAATTGTGCCACACTTAGGGCTTGAGGTACTTTTGAGCACCTGGTGCATAGACCCAATGATTTTTTGGGTCGATCACATTTTGAGTAACACATGCTATTGCCTTTTAAGCAATCCATATAACTTCGATTCTTATCTAACTCATAAATAAATTGCGTTATCCAATTTGCTTGATGAATATAATAAAGGACACGTGTGGTAGGGGCAGTGCCCCAGCTTTCTGCAAAACTATTGAACTATAGAGCCCTTACTCAACCTCGCCGCCACGCTTCCAACAATCGCGGAAAGTGTATTCTTCACCGGAACACGCCACCACAGATAATTTATGCGCAATAGTTTTCGGCATCGTAAAAATATGCTGCTTTATTTAACATAGCACAAGTATAGCTTCTCATCCACAGTATTTATAGCAAGTACAAAAGGAGCGGAGCCACGTCGGGTAGGACACTGGTTTGGTACATAGATCCAACGCGAACCTCACGCGCGATTTTCTAACCAGGAGTAGCTTGGTTTTTCCTCTAAATCAAGCTTTGAAGATGTTCAGGCGAAGCCCCGTGATAAGACTCTTGCGTCAATATTCCAAGTACCCCAAGAACAACCAAATCTATTTGCATGACGTTGCTGGACAGTATGCAGCAACCCTTTCGGAAAGTTCACAAGATGTGCCTATTGGGTTCTCGCCGTCCACACAGGTGAGCCCAAACACGTTCAAACCAAATCCAGGCTTTATGAACTTGCTTCATAGTACAATCCAAAAAGGCATTCAGCACGATTTTACCTTTATCATGGAGGCTGGGGCAAACGCGCTGACATATATGCCGATCTACGACTTTCGAGAAATTCCAAAATACGCCCGCACGCCCAACGTGGATGATGTTTTTGGATATGTCCTCGTGGACAGTGAAGGAAAAATTGTTCCTCAAAGCTATGAAAAAAACGACTTGTATCGTGTTTGTTATGGCGCCGGCCTCATCAAGTTAAGTGATTACTTGCTCGAAGAAATGCGAACAGCAACAAGATCGTGAACTGGAAAACTTGGCTTCGGCCGATTCATCCGCCTTCGTTATGAATGTAAAGGATACTCTTGCACGAGCCATAAGCTGAATCCTTGACCGAGCTTCGTAAATTTAGTTGTTTGGCTGCTGCACGCATCGCAAGGCTCGTTTCACCAGTATAAAGTTGCGAGGGAAAGGCGTGGTGCAATCTGGCTTACGTCATGGTAGGGGTAGCGATCTGGCCAATGAAAAATTAAACATGTGTCCGAGAGATATACAGGCCTTGCTTTCCCATGCATAGGAAATAAAAGCGGGCATATCCGTAGACCAGTGCAAAAAAGGGCGTGCACGGCCGCCTTGGAAAACGCATCTCCCCTAGCGCCCGCATGACAGCATTCACTATTTTCCAATCTACCCATAGGTGCCGGTTCGCTTTTTTTTGGCGTGGTACCTCTCAGTTTCTGGAAGGAAACTTGTAGATGGTAAACGGTCAGCTGGAAAAACTTACATCTGTAGCAACGAGGCTTGTTTGACGCTTATTTGGGACCAATGGGACAGGAAAGTAAGCTATCGCCGAGACTCGCGGCTATGATTGCCCTGTGCTCCGCGGTAAGCAGCATGCGGTGTTGAGCGTAAGCCCGCATGCATGATGTTGTAACCCCTTTTCGGTCAACGGTAGCCGGCATATAAGTCTTGGCCACTGCCGCCACTCAGATTCTCCGTCAAATCTCATCGCAAGATAAATTCCGAGTATTCATGAAGCGAATCCACAATTGAATATCCGCATACTAGCAAAATGATGTTTTGTGATTCGTTCAACTGTATGCAGGGTGTAGCAGACTGTAACTTCACCGAAAGGATCGTGTTGAGATAGAATTCTCAGTACATGAGTAATACACGACCTTTGTTTGTTGTTACTCTATTCTACTCTTCTATGCTGATGTTTATTTTAGGTATGCCGTAACACATTAGTGTTCTGGCATAGCATAGCTATATGAAGTTCTATCTCTATATTATTTAAAGAAGTATAATCATTATCTTGTGTCTGATTATACTAAAAATCCTTGACTTGATAACTTCTAACATTAACTTCATTAATAAGTTGACCATTTCTCATAATGTCTAGACGTACTAGAGAGACAGCCACAGCTGCCAATACTACTAGTACTGATCCTACAAGTTCAGTTGAACTTGATGTCACCAAGAACATGGTGGAACCATTCCGTATGTTTAGCTTCCTGCTGAAATCATACGTTGAGTCAGAGAACTCAAATATGCAGTTTCAGTTTAATGCTGCGCACATTGTGCTTCAACAGATCGATGTCCTGCATCGGCCGAGTCAACCGCTCGGCGCGTGAAAGGCGCTAAGGGACTTCGCCAAGGGAGGCAATCGTATACTCAGCAACGGCCTTTTCGAGTTTTGAAGTTTTGCCTGAAAACTATTGGAAATTCTCTTTGAAACTTTCATGTAGCTAAATTTTATTTTTCTGTGCTACACACATTTTCTGGGCGGCAGGCAACATTATTCTGAGAGGCTGAGAGTATCAGGAATAAGCCTGGCCGCCCACAATCGCGACATCCGCGTTTACGCATCCGTGCGGCGACTTACAACTGGTATTTTGGCACAAACCTGATCCCAGTGCTGGGGCAGTTTGTCTCAAGCAAAGAATCAATCTTCACATAATACAGACTTACCAATGGGCCAATGAAGTGATGGAAGTACCCGACCTCCACTAACGCGTCGGTCTCGTCACACCTGTAATAAACAGAGTGACCATCGTTATTCGAGCTGAGAGCCTCCGAGATTTGAGCAGAAGTGTAAGTAGTCGTCAAGGATGGAACAATTCCAGCATCGCTCAAAAACTGAAACGTAGGGTACTCATGGTATAAGTTGAGAGCGATCTGATAGTACGTGTAGATGTGCTCATCAGTCATGAAGTTCTCGCCCCAGCATGATGGTCGGTTAGTTCTGATGCACGTGCCATGCTTGTTGAAATCTTCTGCCCACAACGCTTCGTCAGACCCTTTGTTGTTCTTCCAGTAAGTCTGCATATCCTCAAGCGTAATAGTGTCACCGTACTCTGTTCCAACAATCCACCCAGGACTACTCGAATTGATGAACAACAGTTCATCGCAGTATTCCTGTGCCGTGCCATTGCAAGCATACGGGTGAATACCCGCTAAAGTGAAGTTCTCTGAAGACCCACTCGATGGAAGATAATCCCAAAATTGAGCTTGGTTGATGATACCGCCCGGACTTTCGTAGCAGCAGGTATTGGAGCCTGTTTCCGTTCCACATGTTTCGATGTTTGTGCTTGGGCAGGTAAACCAGGTATTGTCTAAATCATCTCTTGGGCGCAAGAAGTTTGGAATAGACACGGCTTGTGCGCAAGCTGCGAGGATAATTGGTGCAAAAGATCTCATAATGGCTAGTTGTGTAAAGCAGGAAAGTTATTGAATTACCCAACAGAATGTCCAGGAAGCCCTGTTTATATACTTTTTGCCGGACTTGTCGTTTGCGGCATAACGATTGGCTTCAACTCTGCATTTGAATGCACGCCTCGAAGCAAACAAATGCTTTTTCAATCGGGCAACAAGACAACACGCACCTGTCGCAGATGAGTTATGAGATCTGACTGTGTATAAAAATCAATTTCAGAAACTTTAAGAGAGCCGCGCATACCTGCGTCAGGCCGCATACTTGTAAGAACGGTAAAACCCAAGTTACGCTTGTTATCACTGATTTCGCTTTCCAAGATGAAAACCTTCATGGTAATGCTCATCAAATTTTGGCGAAGCTAGCTAAGTGAGTGAAGCTGGCAATACAAACACACACCAAGGAGTGAAAGAAACTCGGAACTACATTCACGCAGCTGGTCCAATTATGCTGCACCTCACCTGCAGAATAACGTCGAAAACCCGCTCCAATTGATCACGACAAATGAAAATCGAAGGATTACAACTGTCGACATTTTGGGCACCCTGGTGGTGAACGAATTGAACTTTGATACAGATGCAGGAATCAGCCCATTTGTTTATGACAATGACATGGAAAAGTATTGACACTATGCGATGAAAGGAGTTGCTATGAGTTCAAGACCTCTACGCCCGACAAGAGTTGCTTTAGAAAAAGGCGCAAAAGCCAGCCGACTTCGGCTTATTGCTCTCGCGCCCAAAAATAGCAAATGGTTATTTTAACCGGGCTCTGCGGGGGCCTCACTCTGAATTTATGTTGGTAGATTTGAACGCAGTCAGCAACCCCCACTTTTTAATCAGACAGCAATAAGACGCCACTCATATGTAAAGATCCACAAATTGAAATTTAGTGCCTAATTTTTCTAAACTCACCTACTCTACCTTCAAAATTCCAGAAAATGACCCTCACCGCAAAGGCGTGACCCTCTAAGGTGGTCCGGCCATGTATGGACGCATCTTTGCGGTAATATGAACGGTGCCGTTATCAGCTGATGCATGCTTCGAGTAAAACGTATGTGCAGGAATCGGCCTACGGCCCCTGAGCTCCGGGTTTATGTTTACAATCCCGAAGTTCCGGCCGGCGAAAGAGCCGCTTTGATTCCGTAGTTTTATTTTTGAATAATTCTGATGCGTGCTCGCCAAGATAAACTTTTTCGGAAAGCAAGGTGTCCGAAAACCAGAACCGGGCACCCTTCTAACCAGAAAGTCACCCTCATGTATTGATGATGACGTGGACACTGTACACTGAACTTGCAACCGATAAAGCAGGTGGCACAGGTTTGATGGTATTCAGTGTGACTTAGAAAACACTTAATTTTTACGAGGATTACTTCCGAAGCGCCATGTGTTAAGCATAGAAACTGAATAATGTTCGACGCCAACTTTAGCAATTCAGCAGGCTTGCCCGAACAAACATGCAGTATCGTTGTGTGCTAACTGGAGGCAAGCTGCATTATGCAGCCTCAAGAATGGTGCTCGTATCTCAACTACTTTTCGGGCTGGATACTCCAATTATGTGGTATTTTTCTAATATTATGTACATTCCGTTGAGGATATATATGTATAGTAAACCATTGTTGAACCCACTTGAAAAAGCATCATAAAGCCATGAAAAGGTGTAGATATAGATCGTGATATGCAGTTGATGCAGATGAAGAAGAAAAGAAACGTCATACAAATGAAGACGTTCGTGGCAAAGCGCCAGGAGAAAAAATTTGAGATACGTTTTCAAGCAGTAAGCCTAAGCGCGAAAATCGCTTAGTATCTGTAGATCTCAGCCTTGAATGGGCCCTCCTTTGGAATGCCCAAGTAGTCGGCCTGCTTGTCGCTCAAGACAGACAACCTGGCGCCCAAGTGGTCCAAGTGACACTTGGCAACAGTCTCATCCAAGATCTTTGGCAATAAGTGGACACCAACGTCAAACTTACCGTTCTTGCCAAACTCAGGGTACTGGGCTCTGAACTCCTCGTTCTCAGCGTTGAACAAGGCAATCTGGGCCAAGACCTGGTTGGAGAAAGAACAGGACATGACGAACGAGGAGTGGCCAGTGGCGCAACCCAAGTTGACCAATCTACCCTCAGCCAACAAGATGATGTGGCGGCCGTTCTTCATCAAGAATCTGTCGACCTGAGGCTTGATGTTGACAACGGACTCGGCATTGGCCTTCAACCAGGCGACGTCAATCTCGATGTCAAAGTGACCAATGTTACACACAATGGCGTCCTCTGGCATGACGGAAAAGTGCTCGCCGGTGATGATGTCACGGCAACCGGTGGTGGTGACAAAGATCTGACCGATCGAGGCAACCTCCTCCATAGGGGCAACCTGGTAGCCGGAAACGGCAGCCTGGAGAGCGTTGATGGGGTCAATCTCGGTGACAATGACACGAGCACCCATGCCAGCCAAGGCCATGGCACAGCCCTTACCGACGTCACCGAAACCAGCGACAACAGCAACCTTACCAGCGATCATGACGTCGGTGGCTCTCTTGATACCGTCAACAAGCGACTCTCTGCAGCCGTACAAGTTGTCGAACTTGGACTTGGTCACGGAATCGTTGACGTTGATGGCAGGCACCTTCAAGTTGCCGTCTCTGAGCATCTTGTACAAGTGGTGAACACCAGTGGTGGTCTCCTCGGACAATCCGAAGCAACCCTCCAACATCTCGGGGTACTTCTCGTGAACCAAGGTGGTCAAGTCTCCACCATCGTCCAAGATCAAGTTCAACTTCTTGTTGTCCTTGAAAGCAAACAACTGCTGCTCGATACACCACAAGTACTCCTCGTCGGTCTCACCCTTCCAGGCGAAAACAGGCACACCAGCGGCGGCGATGGCAGCAGCGGCGTGATCCTGGGTGGAGAAAATGTTACAAGAACTCCACGTGACCTCGGCACCAAGAGCAACCAAAGTCTCAATCAACACAGCGGTCTGGATCGTCATGTGCAAACAGCCGGCGATTCTGGCGCCCTTCAATGGCTGCGATGGTCCGTACTTTTTTCTGATGTACATCAAACCGGGCATCTCGTTCTCGGACAACTCAATGTCCTTTCTGCCGAAGGCGGCAAGCGAAATGTCGGCGACTTTGTAGTTAGATGCTGGGGCAGCCATTTTATCTGTGTTGTTTGGTAGGTGGAAAATTTTTGCGTGGGAACACGCTTCTTTATAAGGATCATCCGCTGCCTGCAGGCGTCTACGACGCCCATCGGCGGCCGACCCACGCAAAAACTCTTCACCAGCGCGGTTATACGAGCCAATTGGGTGGGAGATCCGTGCACCAGCCCAAAAGAAACGTGTGCTCCGATGACATGCGCGTATCCCTAATTAGCATGTGAAAACGGCAGCTCAGTTGGTCAATCGAGCTGTTGTCGTAGAGCCCTTCTTGAGATGAGAAAAGACTAGGGCTTGCCAGTGAACTTTTTTTTTGTGAGTGAGCCAATCGAGTAGCTCAATCTTTGCCTGTAGCTCAAATGGGCACGACAGATAATTTATGATTGGCAGCTACATCTGATCTCATCCTGCACGGCCTCGTGCTCCCAACTTAATACTGTGAGCTCACCAGACCAAATATTCGACCAAAGTGAGTAGGTAGTAGACATTACCTTTTGAATCATAAATCATCAATTTCATTTGTTTCGGGGCTACCTGTAATAGGCAGTAGTTTATGTCTATAAAGTGTTGAAGCCGGGCAGGAAACGGCCTCGGTATGGGATACGGCGAACGTCCGGTCATTCTGGTGAACCATTACAACAACAGAATTGTATCCTTACATATCAAACTTCAACCAGTCAAGATCACTAGATTGTTTCGGGGGCTCGGGAATAGGAGTCTCCGAAAAGTCCCCCTTGAGTCCGTGCGTGAGCGAAGACTTCGTTGTGGTGGGTTTGATTTCAAGCTTTCCTCCCATGTCACTCATGAGAACTGTTTCCGGCGAGGTATTCTCCTCATAATTTTCGCTATGTAGGGATGTGTAGTTCTTGAAGAAATCGTCTGTTTCCATGTCATCATCGTTTTTCGCTGGAGATGCGAGACTGTCTCCAGTGTTCTTGAGGTAGCCATCGTAATGCGGAATATCACTGGGCACAGTGAACGATTGACGATGAACATTCTCATCGAAAATTGGCGGCGACGACGTGGAATACGGGTTATAATCGGACACCATGCTGCCAGCAGGCCTGGAGATACTGCCTCTCTGTTGCGTGCAAGGAGACGCACCTGCGATTTGGTCAAAGTATACGTTATTGGTAACAGAAGCAGATGTGGCGTGCATGTTCGGGAAATGATTTGGGAACGCAGAGTTCATGGGCACGGACGAGAACGAGTTACCATATAGCTGTTGCGGCGGGTTCGTGCGCCCGAGCCCTGCCACATAATTCTTCTTCATCTGCGGCGTGGCCAGGAATCCTCTCTTGGCAAAGGCAGACCCCATGTTCGTGTACGAGTTGCTGAGACTGTTTGAAGCAGCAAGTCTGCGTCCGTAAGACTCTGACATTTCCGAGATGCCAACTTCTGACTTTTTTCGCTTGAACTGAGATGAGGCGCTCGTACTGTACGGAGAAGAAGGAGTTGACATCTGCGCCATCCCATATGGAATTCCACGCTCATTGATTGGAACAGACGCCGTATGATAAGAGCTCCCGCCTGAGGGCTTCGGTAAGATTAGCACATTTTTTGGCTTGTTGTCCATACAAAACCCATTGGAGCCCATCAGGCCGTAGCTGTATGCAGACGCAGGCGCCATCAGCATTGGACTGTTTGATATAGGAATTCCCAGCAGGTAATCCGGTTTGTTCCTCGGATATTCCAGAACATAAGATCCCTTTCTGGAAAGACTGTGGGGCATTCCCGATGAAGAGGTCACCAGTCCAGGCCCACGGGGAGTAGCCGAAGCTCTGCGAGAACTCCTCTTGCGAATAACGTCCGTCTTGAGTGAAAGCGGTCTTGTGGTACCATGCAATTTCAAAAAAAGCCCGCACGCATTGCACAACGTGTTTCCCTCGGGATCTTTTCGCCATAGAGGAGTTTTAAGCGTACCACAGTTGTTGCACTCGGTGGGTTTTTTAACTTCTCCATTTTCTGCCAAGTTAACAGAACTGGCCTTATCGCCTGCAACTTTCTCACTCGATGGCTCAGTTTTGGGAAGCCTTTGCAAGGACGATGTCAAGTTTGATCTGAGAGGCTGGTTCTGCTGTAGAGTGCTGACGCCCGATGGACCAATGTGCTGACTATGCGTGGGTAAAGGAGATGATGCGATGTTTTGTCCCTTTTTCAAGAACTGTTCATTCGCGCCGGAAGCGCATCTTTGCTTCTCTGCAGAAATTGGTTCCATGGTCGATTCCCTTGACATTCTGTTCTCATACAGAGCATTGGGGCTACTATCCATGGACCTTGGGGTGACATCTCCACGTGCCAAAACTTCCAGTTTCACTTTTGTTGCCTTCCCCATGGTAACGGACGTAGACACTGGTCCTCTCAAGTCATCGACGGAAAGTGGCAGCAACAAGTCAAGCACCTTGGCATTTGGTTGTGTGGACGGTTTCTGATGTGAATGGGATAATGACTCGTTGGCGTGCTTATTGTTTTCAACCGTCGGCGCATGGCCTAATTCTCTCTGGACACGAGTGTTGGTCTGTCTTACATGTCTGTTCTCCACCCTGGGTTGTAGGGCCAAAAGCCGTTTGGCTTGTGAAAAGAGGTCCATGATGGATGGGCCAGCGGACAACTCTGCCTGAGCTTTGCTGGTGAGCAGCGACAAGTCAGTCAAATCGCTCATTCTCGTTTGATAAGACTCAATTTTTGATCAATTTTGATGACTTGCGTGCACTGATAGTTCCTCGGTTATCCTTTCCAATCGTTCGAGAAAATGTGGAGCGATATTCTTGGATGAGTCGATGTTTCGAAAGGGTAATTATACGAAGTAGAGTGTTCTAGACGATCTTCTGACTCGAGTTTCCTCAAATAGGTGAGTGGGCACAGTTAGAAGTTTTGGGCGACGTCGAAGAAATGAGTCTCGTTTCTCCAATACCCGAATACTCTCTGTTTTATTCTTTATTTTATTTTTCCTCAGTGCGAGAACGAGATTTTTTTTTCTCCGCTAGCGCAAAGTCACGGGTTCGTGAGATCTCGAAATACGCAGGCCAGTACACGAACGGCTGAAAAAGAAACGAAAATGTGAGTGTTTGTATACCACATATCACACTTCTTTGTCAATTAGAACAACCCAGAAGGTCGGCTAAGAATAATCAGGATTATAGCAGCGAAGAAAATCTTTGTAGAAGCGAAAGTTTTCCCGAGGCATTAAAGTTTAAAGCCTAACCCAAACAGCCTTCGGAGTTAGCCGATAGTATATCGATTTCATGCGCATGACGTTCCTGTATGAAATTTTCGGCCCTAACTAAGGCAGAGTCCAATGAATTCGCTCGAAATCGTAATGAATGGACAGAGGCACTTTAAATGAGGATCGGTATAAGCCTAATTTATGTGACTAGCTTTTCCAGCATTCATTTCGTTTAGGCGTGCCCCAAAAGTGCAGACACAAGAAAGGGCCATGCGCGAGCCTACATAGACGAAATTGTCCTTCACACCATTCTAGATTCAACATTCTATGTCTAGTAACTATGCCTCTTCCTCCTTTTCTTCTTTCTGGTGATGTTGGTGGTAGTTCTTGCCTCTCCTAGCACGCTCGCCCCCATTGTATGGGTGCGAGTTGTCAGAGTGGAGCCTGTACTCGAAAGTCACCCCGCTAACCCTCTCGTTCGAAGAACCCAACTGAGTCTCTACACAGTCTGAGCCCTGCATTATAGCGTCAACCTCCCTGACTACTCTTAAAATTGCATCACAGTACACTCTCTTCGCATGAAATGCCGTGAGTCCGCCTTTCTTCTCTTCCTCATCCTGCTTCTTCTTGCTAAAGTTCAAGTTCGAGTTCCAAATGCTGATAATCTCTTCGTCGCGACGCACACTAAGCACTAATCCAACGATATCACTTAACAAAGCATCGTGGTGTTCCTTGCGACTCAGAAGAATGGAGCCGGTCAAAGTCTTGAGCACCAAACGTTCCCAAACCAACGTCGCTCTGCGGCGACCCTTCTGAATGTTTTCCTGGCTTTCGAGCGTAGTCGAGTTGGGGTTGACACGGTGGCTGAACCTGAACACCCACCTGCCGCCTTTAGAGTTGATCGGGTCCTCCCACACTGGGTTCACTCCAGTCTTGAAAATCAAAAGCTCACTGCCGTTAGCCAATTCGTGTGATTTTTTCAATGATGACATACTCACCCACATCTGCTCTAGCGAAGCAATTGGCTTCACAAGAGTATCAGGGCTGCCGTAGCAGGGGAACTCAATCTCCGTAGCTGCCTGCAAGTAGGAGTCCACAGCGGCGGCTTTCGCCGAGTCTGACGGCGTCGCAGCACCATTTTGAGCCGGATCTTCATTGGCCACAGGAACTTTAGTTTTGGTTCTAGAATGGTGCCAGATCGTCCAGCAGTAGGGTAATACGTGCAGGTTCTCGGGGAGAACGGCGATTGCATCCTTGGCTTCCTTGACCGGGTCTCTTTTCGGCAAATCAAAGCTTGCCACGGCGCTACTTGTGCCCTGATTCTGGTACTTGTTATATGAGCGCGTGTTGTATCGATGCCCGTTAGAATTGCCGTTGGAGTGCCCATTGGAGTGGTTCGAATAGCGGTGATTGCTTCGGCCCGGGTCCAGGTCATTTTGATGGTGATTTTGATTCGGCTTGTGATATGGCTTAGAGCTTGGCTCACCCTGCAGCTTGTTTGGGTTCATTATCCTATTGAATAAGGACTCGGCTCTTTTTAAGTTCTCGGACATTTTTTAAATGGTATGCTCTGTAGAAGTTTGGGTACAGCAAGCTATTATGTTTAGGTGGTTTTGGGGTAAGCAATGTGTATCGTCTAGGCTGTTGTTGATTATGCGAAGTCAGCCAGGTTGTGTTTATATGATCTTGGATAATTTGACTTTGACAATGTGCGAGGACAAGGGTCTATGATATTCGTTTCAGGTTCCTGAGATCTCGAGAAGATAAGTCTAGGAATGATTACCTGAGATGTGTTGTGTCTGGCAAGTGGCCCGTTTGCTTATGCTTGAGGCCTGATGAGAGCAGTGACGAGGTCTAGCTTGAGAGTCTGAAATTTGCAAGTTGAAAACTCTTTGAGGGGCTAATTTTCATTCACAAAGCTTATATGTGTAGATTTTCAGCCAGTGTGAGAAAGGTTTTGATGTTTTAGGAGGGTGAATGCTGAGGTAGGGGCTAAGGTGAAATATGCTGAAGAGTGGCGATGGGACTTGTCTTTCGTCAGTGAAATCGTACCTAACAAAATTTTCCCAAGTCGTGTGCTGGCCAGTGCGCGAGCACAAGCTCACGGCGAGTGCGGAATTCGGATAGGATAAACAGCAGAGAAACAAGTCCAACGTTATAGCTCGCGGAGCCATGCTCCGTATATCTTAATAACTGATTCATTAATAAAGGCCTTTCTCAAAACAATGCGATAATGTGATCGCTCGGCTCCATGAGGTATCGAACAGTTGCGACAATCCTCCATGCGCTCTTCCGCTCTACACTTTGGTGACCTCGGTGAGACGCAAGTTCGATACACTGAAATCATTTATCAAATTCGATGCTTACCTTTCAATTAAAAAACGTACGTGATATGTTCTTTTGCGATACAGAGATGTATAGCACAATTAAACTTTACCGTAATAGTGCAAGTAACCACCAAGAGTTTTGCAGCCATTAATGTAGTTGCTTACATTCAACTTTTCGTTGATCGAGTGGGCGCCATCATCGCCTCTGCCCATGGGCAACAAGAGGACCTGCGTTCCAAGCATCTGCTCGAACGATAAGGTTATTGGAATCGAGCCGCCCTCTCTGGTAAAGTCAGGCTTCACGTTCCACACGTGCTCGGTGGCCTTGGAAGCAGCTGTAAAGGACTCATTGAATGGGTCCGACACCCAGTAGTCGCCGTCATGTATCAACTCGACAACCAACGTGTTCTTTGAGTTGAGTTCCTTAAACACCTTATTAACATGATCAAATACCAACTGATCCAATTTCTTGCTCTCGATGTCGGGAACAGTTCTGATAGAAAACTTACCAACGACTTTAGATGGAATCACGGTCTTGGCACCTGCACCAGAAAAGGCCCCTTCAATTCCATGAATTGACAAAGAAGGAAATCTCCATCTGTGCTTCAAGATGTCTTTCTTGTTGTTGTGCAATCCGGTCTCTGAGCCAGCAGCAGCATGCAATTCCTCAGGGGAAAAGTCAATGTCATCGTACAAAGCATCCTCCTTTTCGGTGACAGGTGCCACCATCTCCAGGATACCTGGGATAAGAATTTTACCGTTGTTGTCAACCAATTTCGCCAAAACCTGGACCAAATCAGTCATAGGCTCGGCGATCACACCACCGAAGATACCCAGATGTAAGTCAGCACCCGGACCCTTAATAGATACCTGGTAGTAGTTACAGCCTCTCAAGCCATAGGTCAAGACAGGCTTAGTCGTACCAAGCCAGTAGTTGTCAGAAATGCACACTGTGTCCACCGTCTTAAAGTACGCCTTAGCCTCTTTCTCGATCAAGCCGTCCAATCCAAGAGAACCGGATTCCTCCATTCCCTCAAAACAAACCACTAAGTTCACTGGAAGATCCCAGCCCAAGGCATTGTGCGCCTCTACCACGTTCAACCAACCCAAGACGGGGCCCTTGTCGTCAGTGGAGCCTCTCCCATACAAGATATCTGCAGCTGTGTCATGATACAACGTGAAGGGGTCAGTGGCCCAGCCATCTTCTTTAAGCGCTGGCTGCACATCGTAGTGACCGTAGACCAACACGGTTTTCTTGGCCGGGTCGGCGCCAAAGCGGGCTAAAACAATCGGTGGCAATTGGAGACTCGCGTCAACAACAGGCGGAGGCTGAGTACCCAAATCCTTCAACTGAATGTCGGCAAAACCCAAAGTTGTGAGTTCGTTCACCAAGAATGCAGCCATGTCCACAACACGGGGCCGGAGCGCCTCGTCGGAACTAACAGAGGGGATAGCAATGGCCTTGGCCAATCTGTCGATGAACTGCGGCTTCAATTCATCGATTTTTGCAAACAATGGTTCCAAAGGAAGCTTTTCAAAAGACATTTTGTTGATGTGTTTTTACTTGAATTTGGGGGAAAGAAAAATTATGACAGGAGCACTTTGGCATGTGAAGTACGCGTGGAGCCGTCTAGGGGTGCGGCCCGAAACGCCGCCGCCAGTAGAAAAGGCCACCATTGTCATTATCATAACGCGCAGGACGGGCCGCGGAGCTTTCCTAATGTATGAGGTCAATAATGACCCGAAGATACGTATGCCCAGGTAAATAAAATTATTATTGTCAGCATTGTACAAGAAAAAGAAGTCATTATTGGAGATTTGCCGGACGTGAGAATTGGGCAAGATTGACCGCTTGGGCGGCTTTGAAAAGAGGATCAACTGTAAAACGGCATTTTGAGATTCCTCACAGTGCCGCGCACGGCGGCGGAGAACCATGGGGCCAAAGTTTGAACAGAAGCTCTTCATAGTTGTAGGGCCGCAATTTGCTTCAGACAAAGTGCTATAAACAAAGTGAGATGTCTTTCGTGCTTTCGTTTTACTGACTGAAGCGTATCAAGCCTCAAAACAGCCCACATCTGAGTTCGTAGGTGAAAACACTCATATCGTCCACACGCAGGGCTCAATGCGAGGTGAAATTTTGAATATCACAACGAGGAGAAAGGCACGTAGTGGTCCTGGTATAACACTATCAAATTGTAAGTTTCTTTCGAAAAAGCTCGTATCCTCAACAGGTGCAAACCGCGCGGACGTGTCTGGCTCGGTCGCGTCTTTGTGATTTTCTTTTTTTGAAAACGCGAGCACTTCTACATGAGATCTTGAGTACACTCATACTTAGTCACTCGATAATGGTCAAACACACGCCGCACACCGCATGATGCAATGTCTGATGAATTTACGGACTTTTCAGATGGGGACGACTCATTCATTGATCAGATCTTTGAAGAGCTTGGGACACTGCTGAAATCGAGCAAGACCATTTCACCTCGAGTCGAACAAGGAGTTCTCGCGGAAGCTGCAGAGTCAGCGGCCGATCAAAAAGACAATGGTTTACTGCTCGGTCTCAATGAAACAGACAATTTTAATGAAGAAGCCACCGACGTCGATACCCCGGAAGAAGATAAGAAAGATAATACACCAATGAGAACCAGATCAGGGCGTAATTCAGCTACCCCGCCCATGGAGATCCCCAGTATATTCTTAACAGAAGGAGATAGGAACCGAAGAATCTTATTGAGAGACCAGGAGATTGCCAAACAACTACAGGAGGAAGATGACAAGAATAGCAAGAGGCTCGCAGCGCTTGAAAGTGAGAGACACAAAATTTTGGAAGAGCTCAATGACAATGGCTCCAATTACGTGTACAGCTGGAAAAATGATGCCCAGATAATTGACGATTATGTTCAAAAGAGCTTGTCACATGACCCTCACATGGAAACATCGCGCCAATTCTACTTCTTCGATAATCAAGAAAGAGTGAGTGTCGGAGAGTCGTTTACTAAAGCAACCCCCACACTATTAATCGCTTTGAGATTCCTCTCCGGTAGTCCTGAAAGGTTGTTGCACAAACTCGAGGCGTCTCGGATACCCTATTTGCAGTTTGTCTTCGCGGCGCTTCTGTCAATTTTTGATTTGGATTCTTTAGCTTTTGTTGAAAAAGTTGCATGCCGTGCTTGTGAGCGCTGGCGCACAGCCCGTTCAGAAGAAACTGAAAATGACACGGAACCTGTGTATTTTCCTTCTATCACCGAACTGATGCGTGCTATCGGCGCAAGACTCGTGGATCTGAACACGGTAATGCAAGTGAGCCTCAGGCTGGTACACTACAACAACCATTTATCCTTGCATGTCTTGCGGCTGAGCATCTTGTTCCGCGTGTATCTACCGCGTGCCAACACAAAGGATGACTTTGTTCTATTATTCCAATATTTTTTTTTGGCATGCTCGGACTTTCACATAAATAATCTCGAAAGAGGATATTTGCAAAGAACTCTCGTTGGCCCCATTTTTGAGTTGTTTATCGACATATGGAGCCTCAAGTTTGGCGCAGAATCATTCTTGGATGATGTACACAGCATCCTCTCGCTGGTACTGCCGACTCTATACGCTGACAATGAGATTCAGGTTCAAAAAAAGCTTGAAATGCATTATAACATGCTTTTGAATTTGCTCCATCTGATTCCTCCCCTGAAGCCATCGGCTGAACTTGTAAATCGACTTGTTTATAAGTTTCTCGAGTTCGATAACAATAGGGAGATATTGGCGCAGGTGGCTAAAGCTATTGAAAAATTGAGCAGGTTGAGCGTCTCGTCTACAGTAGATGGCATGGAGATCGATAGGGCTGGCATCTACAAAAACT
Organism: Metschnikowia pulcherrima; assembly: GCA_009746055.1. Classification (NCBI taxonomy): domain Eukaryota; kingdom Fungi; phylum Ascomycota; class Pichiomycetes; order Serinales; family Metschnikowiaceae; genus Metschnikowia; species Metschnikowia pulcherrima. The sequence continues at coordinate 255,900 of VFXK01000001.1, forward strand.
TCTATAAGGCAGAGCTCATTTCAACGATAATCGTCTCCCACGTCTTGGTGGAGTCTCCTCTGAAAATTAAAGGGCTTTTGGCATGTTTTGAAAGGTTACAAGAATGCAAGGATTCTTACCAACTGATTATTGGCCAATTATCTTTTCTGACCAGTGAAAATATGCGGGACAAGATCCGTCTCACGTTATTTTTGAGTGATACGTACCATTCCCTTGACTATAGTGCTATCCTATTGAGCAAAAGCGACGTGCTACCTGACCGTGACTTTTTTTATGAGGAATAAAGAGAAGGTTTTCGTAATCGTTCTCCCTTTGGCTCGTTGCTGGTTAAATACGTCAATTATTATTCGCACCACCACGGGATCAATCGGAATTGGCATTCAATTTCCGTGCGCTGTATGCAGGTCGATTGATTGTTGAGATAGAATTCTCAGTACATGAGTAATACACGACCTTTGTTTGTTGTTACTCTATTCTACTCTTCTATGCTGATGTTTATTTTAGGTATGCCGTAACACATTAGTGTTCTGGCATAGCATAGTCATATGAAGTTCTATCTCTATATTATTTAAAGAAGTATAATCATTCCCTTGTGTCTGATTATACTAAGAATCCTTGACTTGATAACTTCTAACATTAACTTCATTAATAAGTTGACTATTCCTCATAATGTCTAGACGTACTAGAGAGACAGCCACAGCTGCCAATACTACTAGTACTGATCCTACAAGTTCAATTGAACTTGATGTCACCAAGAACATGGTGGAACCATTCCGTATGTTTAGCTTCCTGCTGAAATCATACGTTGAGTCAGAGAACTCAAATATGCAGTTTCAGTTTAATGCTGCGCACATTGTGCTTCAACATTGATTGACACCACGTTTGTCGGGCGCGTCTCAGATACTCATGTTCGGCGCTCACTGACTTTGGCCTTTCCAAGATCTCCAACGGCACTTCAAGTCTTTCCGGCGGATATAAATCTGACACCAAGCGAACTTAACTAGGTAAGAAATCCAAGAGAATGTCTTCGTTGACATACACCAACCCAGAATTGGAGGACGCTCAGTTTCCAGGTCGTCTGGTCTACCTTAAGTATGGTGTTGGGCCGGTCCCGGAAGGCACCAGCAGTCTGAAGATTTTTCTCTTTGATATTGACAATTGCCTCTACGAAAGATCGACGAAGATTCACGATATGATGCAGGTTAAAATTCATAAGTATTTTAAAGAGGAGCTTTTGTTGAACGATCAGGACGCCCATGACTTGCACATCAATTACTACCGTACATATGGCTTGGCATTGGAAGGATTAGTACGTAATCACAAAGTGAACGCGTTGGAGTACAATCAAAAGGTCGATGATTCGCTAGACTTGAAGCTGGTATTGCACTACAAGCCCGAACTCAGAGACATGCTTCTCCGTATCAAGAATTCTGGGGACTTTGACATGTTGTGGCTCGTGACGAATGCTTACAAAAATCATGCATTGAGAGTCATTTCCTTTCTAGGCCTTGGGGATCTATTTGATGGCTTGACCTTCTGCGACTATTCGCTGAGCCCCATCGTATGCAAGCCCATGAACGAGTTCTACTACAACTGCTTGCGCACTATAGGGATTGCTGGCGACGACAAACCACAAGTCTCACGTTTGTACTTCGTGGACGATTCCGAAATCAACGTGAAAGCAGCCCATGATTTGGGATTTGGTAGAGTGTTTCACTATGTAGAGGTGGAAGCAGAGTATGAGTTGCTCAAGCAGAAGGACGATTTTGAGCAGTATTACGGGCGTGGTGATAATAGCGAGAGCTCCAAAATCCACATCATACGCCTGATTCTCGATCTTGAAAGATTCTTATAAACCTGAATCAGATGAATGAAATACGTTAATGTTCTACTTTTTCCAAATTTTATCGAATAATATTTGTGTGTATCAAATCTTGAGACAATCGCTGAACTGAACCTCGTCGTATATGTTCGACCTGGGCCCTGCCGGACCGCGAGATCTTTATCGGGCCCCATCGTGAGCCACACTCGCCATTTCAATTAGGACGATTTTTCCTCTTTTCAAATTTCGATATTATGTCAGCAAAAAAAGTAGTCGACTATAAAGGAAGGATACTTTTCCTCCACGGTTTCACGCAGAGCTCGTCGGTGTTTTATGCCAAAACGTCAGCCCTAAGGAAGAAGCTAAAAGCCCTCAAGTATCAAGCGGTCTACTTGAATGCCCCCTATAATCTTACTCCTGCGCAGCTTCCATCTTCGGACGCCCTTTCAAAGTTCAATTCCGTCGCTGCAGAGCCAGATGAGGCGACAAATTACAGGGCTTGGTGGTATAGGGATGATTCTGGGAGAGTTAATCTCGATGACGCTATCAACGCTATTCGTCAATACATCAACGATGGCGAAATAATCGATGGTTCTCCTGAAGATCAGAAAGTGAAGCAGGACCTTCTTTTGGAGTCTGAGCCAAGTGAAATGGACACGAACAGCACTGAAACTCGAGAATCCAAAACTTCCTCGTCAAACGTCACCTCTGCTCCACCCGTTGTCGGCGTAATCGGGTTTTCACAAGGCGCTTGTCTTGCTGGGGCTTTGGTGAACAATTTCGAGGCCACTTTCGGCATTCCGCTCAAGTTTGCTATTCTCTACTCCGGATTTAAACTTGACACTAACTTGATGCCTGAATACACTTCGCTATACACTCAGGATGACGGTGAGTCGACGGAGGCACGCGTGTTGCATGTCATTGGCGAGCTTGACACAATTGTTGGTGACGATAGAGCATACACATTCTATGACATCTCGAAAAAAAACTCGCACATATTGAAGCACCCAGGTGGACACTTTGTTCCAAACTCTAAGCTTTTGGTAAATCAGGTCACCAATTGGATAGAGTCCCTAGACGCGGAAGAAAAGAAAAGGGGCATTACGGGTGATGCTGATTTGGCAGATGATCTTTTTGAAAAATTAGGGTTATAATAGAAGCTAGTGAATGCATATGGTTTCGACATTTTTTGACTCGCGAGTTCTATCACATACACATACAAAAGAAAAAGAAAAAGAAAAAAACACTGCGACTGCTTCGAACGAGTGGCGTTTTACTTCATGTCCAGATCTCAGACATTTTCTCGAGCCTTATCAATTAGAGTTCGTCCTTGGTATTTTTACTAATGCCACGCCACTTGGCCAACTTCTTTTCTTTCTTCAGTAATGTGCCCTCACTAGGAACCACACCAGCTGTGTCGATGATAAACTGTTGAACTTTTTCCATGTTCTTCAATTTCTTACCTTTGTAGCGCACAAACTTTTTCTCGTCTTTCTTGTAAACTAGCAAAACTGGGAGAGAGTCATTTTCCTTCAACGGCACCTCAATTTCATTTTCTTCAAACTTGATGACCGGATTCAGAACTGGTTGTTTCACAGATACACTTGCGACGCTCAAAGTATCAAGAAAATCAATGGCTAGCGACTTGAGAAGCGAAGATACACCGTCGGACTTAGAAAGAACAACCACTTTTTCCAATCCATCGTCTGTGTTGAGCCACTCTGGAAACGACTTAGAAGACAAACTGTGGAATTTCTTGACATAGTTCTTGAGCCGCGTGGTGAGGTGCTCGACCATTGCCGGCAACTCACGCTGTCCATTATATGTCTCTGGAATATGCTTGGCCGATGTAGGAGAGTGTCTCAGGTATTTTGGTGGGCGAAACACCATCAACGTGGGGAAGCCTTGTACACGATATTTTGAGCATAGTGGCTTCGTGCTTGGCTCGTCGCAATTTACAGAAGCAACATTGACGGCAAGGTTTGCATCCTCTTGAATGTATTTGGCCAATTTATGATAAATAGGCTTTAGCTGCTTGCAGTAGCCGCACCACGGTGCGTAGAACTCGACTATGGTGGTGTAATTTGACCCAAGAACAACCTTGTCAAAGTTCAGTGGTGTGAGCTCGTAGATGTTTGTATCCTTTGCATAGAATCCTGAGGAGCCAGCGAGGGCAGTAGCCGCCACAAAAAGTGAGGCAAGAAGATTGATCCTCATTTTGAAGAAAGTATAGATGAAGAACTGGTCGGGGCCACCGGACAGCTGGCCGCGAAAATGCGAGGGCCTGCTGCGTGAATCGGCTCCGCACCGCGCCAGTACTTGGCGTTAGGCAAGGTCCAGTGGAGGTTCGAGCAAAATTCATTGCAATACCCCATGAATTCTTGATCTTTGTGGTTTAGCCTACAGTTAAAGGTCATGATGTGATTTTTATTATGTTTTTCTGCTGATTCCCATTTGCTTAGATGTAAACACCGAAGAAGTTACAGGCGTATATGCTCGTCAACGCTATGGAGATGGACGCGATAATCGACCCCACCAAGTATGTCAGAAAGTTGCCCTTTCTATTAAGAAGCGTCAGGGCCAAAGAGACGAAGGCTAGGTATTAGTAATAGTTCGGCGTCAGTATCGAGCTCAAAGCTCAGTCTTCGCTGGTAAAAGGTTCAAAGAAATCGTGTTGATCTTTGATACATACAGATAATAGCGAGAAGAATCGTGATCAACAGTTGATACTGGCTCAACTTGCTGGGCAAGATTTCAGTCGAGTTCTCCTTGAAGTCTCTGAGGAGATCAACATATTTGATTTTTTCTTCGAGAATAGACATGGTTTGTGGAAGATGTGAGATGTTTACTCAAACAAGAGTTTTGGTGGTGTATTCAGCTTACGTGTAGATTTAACACCAGTTGTCGCGATCTGGGTGCGCGATATGGAACAGTGCCTGGTCAAATCATTTACGATTTGAAAATCCAGAGGCACTCATGAAGCAGTCCAATAAAATTGCCAAATTGGTTTTTTATGTAATTCGCGGATTCTGTGATACTTTATAGTGGAGCTTCAAAAGTCTTTAGTCACCGTGAGGTCTTTCTCAGATATTAGGTGGCTGTGCTCACGTACGGGCCACGGCTTTCAAAGCGAGCCATATCGGCCCAACTTTCGCAATCGCCTGCCGATCATTGACGCAAGTTGCCAAGGACCCATTGCCATTTGATATTGGTATATAATTCATTTTTCACAACCTACGTGTCACAATCAAAAATGTCATCTGGCTGGAATACAATTGTCTCCGATGCAGGCGTATTTACCGAACTTGTGTCGAGGCTCGGCGTTGAAAATGTTCAAATTGAGGAGCTATATTCCATCGACTCCGCTTCATTAAGGGCCCTGGCGCCCATACATGCCGTGCTTTTCTTGTTCAAATACGGAACAGTTGACCGTGACTCTACAGCGCAAGACTTGCCGCTAGATGGGGCCTATGATGCAAATTACCAAGACAGCGGTATTTTCTTTGCTCGTCAGACGATCCAAAATGCCTGTGCCACTCAAGCTGTGCTCAATTCGCTTTTAAACAAAACAGATGAGATAAACATCGGCTCTGAGCTCTCAAACATTCTCAGCTTTGCTACTGGATTCGATCCAGACATGTGCGGAGATGTCTTATCAAACAGCGACGTGATCCGTGAGGTCCATAACTCGTTCAGTGCTCCGAAATTCATCGATCAAGATGACCTTCCTCTGCCCGAAGTTGATGAAAAGGACAATGGTTTGTTTCACTTTATCACCTATGTTAACATAAATAACACGATCTACGAGTTGGATGGGCTCAAAAGGTTTCCCATCAAGCACGACACTTTGCTGACGCCCGAAGAGTTTTATGAGAAACTTCCAGACGTACTTCAGCGCAGAATTTCGAAGTATGCCGGTGAGATCAGGTTCTCGCTCCTCGCAATTACTAATGACAAATTGCAGCAATATCAGGCAATTGGAGACGAGCTTTCTATACAGCATGAGCTCGAGAAGAGACAACGGTGGGATAGGGATAACAAGTGTAGAAGACACGACTACACAAGATTGACGGTGCAGCTTTTAAAAGACATTTGTGGCCCCATGTCTGACGAGGAGTGGAGCAAAGTTCTTCTGAAGGCCAGGGAAAAGACTATGAGCAGAACAAGAGTATAAATAGTAATGATAATATATTTTATCACAGTGTTTGTTGAATATGCGGACCAAAAATCTTCTATTCGTAAGAACCAAAGCTCAAAAAGCCACCGCCTTGCCTGCTGTGTCTCGAGAAATAGTCAAAATCGATACTGACAGCGTTGCCTAACAAAATAGCACGCTGGTCCAAAGTGAGCGGACCTGCCACACTAGGGTACATATCACCCAACCCAGCAAAGCTGGCTGGATCCATACGAATGATGTAAACACCCGAGTCCGTGAAAAGTTCACGGCCCAAGCCGACCCAGTTTCTATCTACCGATGCAATGACATCGCCCGCCTCATTTTTAACGGGAAAATCGAATGCCAAGAAAGGCAGGTCGATCAGACCAAATTGGTTGTACTCGTCTGTAGTCTCGTCATCGAGTTTAAATAGATTGTAGCGTCTGCGCCATAAGTGCCAGCTTTGTACTGACTCGCCTATGACTTCATGCATGAGGTTTCCCTGGTTATCGAAGCCGGGTAAGAGGCACTTGATGTGGGAATTGATAAACGAAAATGGCCTCTTGATTGTCATGAGTAAATCACCATAGTTGTTGAATACGTCGATATCAAATGGCCTATGAAGGCGGAAAAATTGCCTGCCAATCATCTTCAAGATACCATAATCCTTCTCCTCCATGTACCCAATCTGCTCTCCCAATGAATTCATAATCTTATACTTGTTTGCCTGCTCGAACCCAAGGATGACGTTCATGAACTCCACCTGCCTTTCAATCACAAGCGTCGGCTCTTTCAATAAGCTGTATATTCCGTCCTCGGGTGTGATAATCCCGTTCTCGTTGGGAGGCATTTCAAACACTGTACGGTATTGGCTGGGGTCATTCTGATACTCTCTGGCATCTGACGACGGCGACTCATGATAATAGTAAGAGCTCAGCGTCCTGTGAGCCCTCAATTCCCGAAGTCTTTTAATTTCCTCTGGTGAGATTTCCTCCGTTCTTCGTGTCCGCAATGTTTTTGTGGAATGTGAAAGGGCTCTTATTGTTGACGATACATGGGCCGATTTGTTATGCGATCGATAACAATGGCCGAGCATAGTACTCAGCATCGGCGAAAGAAATGAGCCATTGCAGCTCAACAGCTGTCGAGAAAAGCTCAAATATAATCTAAGTCTAGCTATTTGTCTCATGTTGAATTGCTCACACGGGAATTCAGGTATATATAAAGACAAATGTCGGAGGCGGTGGCCACGGCTCATGCGCGGACAAGTCGGCCCAGCCAAATCCAGTGCACCCGCAATGAATGAACGGCCAGGATGCAATTTTTACAAATAGATTCAGCCGTAGACACTTTAGACTATTTTGTCGATATCCAATTTATGATATGAAGGCTCTACAAACTTGAGTATGTCCTATTTCTCTCGGCAATGATCGTTCTACGCATTCTTCAAATGCAAACCCCATCATTTGTTTAAAGCTTCTTGTTCGTGCCGGGAATCGCGGAGTTGCCGTTCAAAACTTCCTTCATGAACTCATAAACCGTGAATGTGACTGCCTGACCTGGTGCAACTCTCATGATTCTGGGTGTGATGCCCTTATAGAGTGCGTTAATGCCCTCCTCTTTTATCAACTGCTTGCCAATCTTTGCAATTCTCACCCATCCAGACTCATTAGAGGCAAAGGTGGTTTTTTGCAACCGTGTTTTGATAGTGTCTAAGGGGGCGTTTGATAGTGGGCCTAGTGCTCCAGACACTAATCCTATCAAAGACGTTTCCCAGCTGGGTAACATCTCAATCTGGTGATATTCTTGTAATTTTTCCTTCAACTTTGAGTACACGGTGAAATTGACACCCTGGTTCGAGGCTTGCCGAGCAGCGGTCAAGGAAACTCCACGGTACAAAGTTCTGAACCCCTCCTCTTTGCAAATAAGATATGCCGCGTGTGGCGCATTGCGGTACTTGGGAACATCCAACGGATCGGCCATTGAGTGGTGCTGAGCCTGTAATCTAATTTTAACGACTTCCATGGGATTCACAACCAAAACTGCCTCGGTGGTTCCAGCCCCAACACCAGCAAGAAAAGTCCCGCCAGTGGTAATGATGCCTTTGTCGTCCTTCAAAAATGACCGGTAAAATTCGTAAGATTGGAACCGAATTCCCATTTTTGGCACGATCCCTAGAGCCACTGCGCCCAACCCTTTGTAAAGCAGCAAAAACGTTTCTTTTTGCACAATGTTAATCCCTGTCCTGACAAATCCAGGTGGTTTTTGGCCTGACTTTCTATACAATTGCATTCTGACCTTCACGGTGTCCAAAGGGTGACAGCATAGAGCCTCAAAGAGGCCAGCCGTACCGCCAGCTACCAAATCAGTAATGGAACCTCCTTTCTTTTGGGTAGACATTTTTTGTGCTTTGGTTTGAACAAGTGGAGAAAAGATTCCGATGTCGAAGTGGTTTTATAATATTTCAATTCGCTCTAGAACGAATTGCGGGGTAAATGAGTGCTAGCCCGCTATATTGCAATTGAGCCGCAGGAGAGACCGTTGGATTAAATAGTTTGAGAGATTTTTTGAAGAAAACAGCGTCTCTTTTAATCACCTATTTATGTTAACCGTGTACTCGTCACCTCTTTATATACCCCACAAATTATGCCATCCCAGCACATCCTCCTTTTACCCGAGGGTACACCGACTGCATATATCTGCAGAGAGTATACGAGATCCGATTAAGTCTACATCCCTTTGTATGTACGAGTTACCCTCATCCATTTCCTCAAAGGCAATATGCTTATACTTTGCCCCAGCCACAGTACGCGGATGTGCCGTCTGTTATCCCACTGAGCCCAAAGTCTTATCTTCGGAAGCGGATGACGTGATGCCGATATCTATGCCCCAGGAAACGCCGAGGCGCGCGTGAAATCTGGGGTAAATGCACAGCCGGACTTCTCTTTACCAATAAATCCCGTATACATGAAACTTCAAGAGGCTTCTTTTAGTTCTTACATAAGATCGTAATGATTTTTTGCACACAGACATAATTTGTAAATGTAAGAGAGACATAGAGTACTAAGTGATACTAGCAGAAGTGTTTCCGTGTGTCCGATGCGAGCCTTATATCAGTACCGAGGCTCAGAGCCTCGGGTGAAAAAGTGAGCTATACAAAAAGGTGCAAATTCTGAATTCTAAAATCACCTAAGGTCTACCTAGATTTCATTTCTATTTGTTGTTACTTATCTTTTTGTTGCAACCCTTGGTTCCCGGTGGCCTTTTGGGTGAAATTCATGACCTGTGCAAAAAATCGAGCCCCGGGTCACCGGAACATCGCCACGTGAATTTGAGCTTTCGCGCGCTACTGATAATTTTTAAAGTCTTTCGTAATGCAAATATGTACTACATGCGGCCCAGTCATCAGGTGTTTTAATAATTGTCCATAAGATATTCATCCATGACCTCAATTGTTCTTTCGTCGCAATCAGCTGACTCCAGGGTGTGATTCCAATGCTTTTCACGCAAGCTGTAGTCTTAACCTCACAGTTTCAAGCAATTTTCGATATGAAATCGAAATTGTGGCCGCCGCCAGCCAAAATGGTTTCTAGCCATTGATCTAACGAGTCAATTACCTTCTGGATTTTCTCTTTTTTCGACTTTGGCAAATTTGTCAATCTCATTGTCTTGAGGTGCAAAAGCGCCGTGCGAATAGCAGTGTCTGTGGTTATATTTTCCTTGCTTATGGACTGAAGTAAAGAAGTATAGCTGCCGTCAGTAATCAATATACATGAGAAAAAAGATTTCTCGACACATACCTAATGTTCAATTTAATATCGTCTTTGAAAACTGCACGGATGGCTATAAGATCATGTGCCAAGTTAGCTGCAACTTTAGTGTTCTTGAAAAGAGGTGTGTTCCTCCATATATCCTTAGCTGTGTTCATGTTCATCTAAAGTTGTCTTAATTGAATGTCCAAATATTGAATAAATTGTTTTAGTAAGTGGATTGTATGAGGTATGTGTTTTTTGATTGAACTATCAAAGTGTTTGTGCGCTGATCGAATTCGCAGCTACGAATTGACATCGTGGGTGATTTTTTCTCAGAATGCCTTTTTTTTTTTTGGCTAGATATATCAAATGAAGAACCGTGGAGCCAAAATTTTGACCTGGCCCTCTACCAACATCATGTATAAATCTATACATCACTCTAGCTAGCTTTGCTGCCAGGAGCTGAAATTGTTTTCTTGGCGTGGCTATGACTTGATTCGATTCCTCGTACACAATGCATCAATCAAAAACCACTGCAATCCCAATTTCAGTCACATTTAGTGGATTTAGAATTGTGTCACACTATTTCTATGCTCCAATAAACTTTTTACCGTACTCTTGATTGAGGCGGTGCGCGAGGAAAGCAATGCCTCTTTCAGAGACCACGACGAAATGTACAAGACAATTTAGCATGTCAGCTCGATTTCCGATTGCAAAACTGAAAACTTCCAAATCGACATACGCGACCAGTTGATGCGATGGCATGAAATCGTCGAGTTTGGCAGCTTTTATAGTCACGCTCGATATCTTGCAATGATTGAGTACGGTCAGAGGTTGTGATTACGTTAGGCACTCTATACACATGGTTGATGTATATTGAGAAATACTAGCACCGACACCGAAAAAATCGGGGAAGCTTATAAGCAACCTGCTCCAGCAAACCGTTTGTTTTTTTGAGCAATGAGGATGAGACAATCCCAAAGCTCGGCGTCTGAGGGTGGGTAAAAACGAAACGACTCTCATGTTTAAGCCATACACGTGGCTCTGCACTCCGCACTGAGCAATGTTCAAAACGCCGTCCCAAGCGCAATTTTCATTGTTTCTGTGATACGGAGTTCTACATTAAGGATTTGACATAAAATCTAATTGGGCTAACAATTTCCAAGCAAGTCTGTGTCGAAATTGTACTGTGTTTTCTTTTCTCTGGTTCTTTCGGTTTTCTTTTTTATTCTCGCCCCTTTTTTCGATCTTCTCGGTTATGATCCCTGAGTCGCCTCACGTCCTTTTACTTTCGGATGACAAACGAGAATGGTTCGATCAAAACAACATCAGACGACTATGAACAACAGTAAGCTTGACACAAAAAATTCTGTATATATAGTTTTTTGGAGAACCAGTCATTTTTCTCCTTTGAGGCCGAAGGACTAGATATACGATTTCAGGATTTTGTGCAAGGACTTTGACAGCCAGTGTGGACATATGCCATGGGCGTTGCCAGGCGCCAAATTTTAAGCGAAAGGTCCAAAATCCGGTGGGGCGCACCAAAAGCACCGGCCGGCGTTACTGCAGACGGCCGGGATAGGCGCGTTTCACGGCCAAGCATCTTGTGCGGCGAAATGTCATTCGGAAATAACACATTCTGTACTGCACATTACAAACGGCATTCTTTGCGCGATTGTGGTGTTTGCACCCAATTACTGGTCCGCTCTGCTCATATTGCATCATTGGGCGTCAGATTATAAGACGCTGCGCCTTTCAGCAGCGCCTGGCGAGACTTTCAGGCCCCAATATTTTCTTATCTTTTATCAGAAGATGCCACCTGTACCCCAAGATTTGGCAGATCCTGAGGGGCGGAGATGTGCTCGAGAAAAGTAAAATCAAAAAGAAATCATCGCCTCGGTCTTCGACGCGCACACCCAGCGTAGCATAAATATTCTAGAGCTGCCAAGCAAAATATATATGGTTTTTTTTAATCATTTAGCCTCGGTTTTTTTATCGTCTTATTCAAATCACATTCTTTATTTCATTCAAGAATACATTTCATTCTGCTAGTGACACTTCCTTCATTCATTGAGTCACTTAGAAAGCTTTCTCAGGTGTCAGACTTCCCTCGTGCACTCGAAAGGCAACTCAATACTATCATTTCCACCAATAGAATCAAACACTTATTCAGAGAGAATGGGCATTTCTAAGACTGAATCGAGCGTCATTAGCGGTCTTGAGCCCATTGTTACAGAGCTCAAAGCATACTCTTACGATGAGGCTCCGGCCAAAGTCAGTTTCTGGGAGTCTTTCCAAAGAAAAGAGGATGGAGAAGTCAAGACGAAAGACTTGAAGATGGCGCACTTGGCTGTCATCGCACTCAGTAGTGGTATGGGAACCGGTCTTTTGGTCGGTTCTGCCTCCAAATTAGTTAGCGGTGGGCCTTTGTCTCTATTAATTGCATATGGACTTGTGGGCGCAATGTGTATCTGCACGATGAACGCTGTTGGTGAACTCACGGTGGCGTACACGGATTTGGATGGTGGTTTCAATGAGTGGTACAGAAAGTTTTTGGATGAGTCCATGGCTTTCGCGTTGGGTTGGAACTACTTGATTTCATGGCTCACCACGATTTCTCTAGAGTTGGTCGTTGCTGCATTGACGATCAAGTATTGGAATACAAGCATAGACTCGGACGTCTTCGTCGCAATATTTTTTGTTGTCATCTGCGCTATTAACTTTTTTGGTGTCAAAGGCTACGCGGAGGCCGAATTTTTCATGAACTCCCTCAAGTTGGTGACCTTGACTGGATTTGTTCTCATGGCACTCTGTGTCGATTTGGGTGCTACCTCCAGTGGCTACATTGGTGGAAAATACTGGAGAGATCCAGGTTGCTTTACGCGCTTCAAAGGTTTGGTTTCTGTTTTCGCAACTGCCTCTTTCTCCATGGGCGGTACCGAATTCTTGGCCTTGTCTGTCAGTGAAGTTCGCAACCCCAGAACTGCATTGCCCGTCGCGATTAGACTCGTGTTCGTGCGGATCATCTTTTTTTACTTGGGCTCCTTGCTCTTTGTTGGTCTTTTGGTTCCTCACAATTCTGACAGACTCATGGGCTCTGGCCACTCCTCCACCAGCGCCTCGCCTTATGTTTTGGCTGCGTCTTTACATGGTGTGAAGGTGATTCCCCATATCATGAACGCCGTGATTTTAAACTCGGTCACTTCTGTTGCTACTGCTGCCATGTATTCCTCAGCCAGATTGTTGAGATCCTTAGCTGTTCAAGGCTTTGCTCCAGAGTGGTTTGATTATGTTGACAAGGCCGGTCGTCCACTTAGAGCATGGATGGTCACCATCTTGGCGGCAGCCTTTGCTTTCATCGCCACGTTTAAGCAACAAGATGTTGTGTTCAACTGGTTATTGTCTATTGTCGCTTTGTCCATTGTCATTGTCTGGCCGTGTCTCTCGTTGTGCCATTTGAGATGGAGAGCTGCCTTGAAGCACAACAACATTCCATTGGAAACTTTAGGCTTCGTCTCCTACACCGGAGAGATTGGCTCGTACTACGCAATTGTGATCAACGTTTTGATTTTGATTGGTCAATTCTGGGTTGCGCTCTTTCCTAAGTCTGATGCGAACATCAACAACTTCTTCCAGAACTATCTCACGGTTCCTTTCTTCCTCGTGTGTTACATCGGACATAAGACCTACACGAAGAGTTGGAATCAATTCTACATCAAAACCGCCGATATCGACATTTTCACGGGCAGGACGATTGTGGATGCCGAGGTGTTACAGTTGGACCGCGAGGAGAAACAGCAAAAGTTGGCAGCTGCCAAGTGGTGGAATAAGCCGTTTATCTGGTTTTTCAATTAAAACTATGTACACGTATATGATTGAAATGAATAAAAGGGCATTTATTAAAGCTCTTCTACACGATATTTCTTAACGCTGGGTATGTTTTATTTCCCTTCCTGAAAGATCGTGGAAGATTGCAAACCTTGACCATGTTCCGTAATTGAGTTAAAAGCATTGCCAAAATCAGTGATCAAGGATGACGCAGCTTATAGTTGTGACCTCTTTTAATGCCTATTTTCTAGTGGGATGCCTCACTCAATTCGCCTAGCTCAAAATCACCTTCATCCACGCCTCCAATATTGGTATACCCTTTGCCTAAGCCTAACTCACCATTTTCATCATACCCCACCAAGCGCAAGTAGAAGGAGAGCATGAGAAGAATCCAAAGGTATATCATGAAACCTGCGCCGCAAACAACAAGAATGTAAGACGAATGATCTGCTCCAAGATCATGTACCAAATGGAGCTGTTCCTCGTTCGCTGACATGAACATTATCCCAGACATAACTAAACACAAAGGTGGTAGATGCTGGAATGATAGAAGCAGCCCTGTTTCACTCGATGGTCTATCGCGCAAGAGAAAACATATCTCGATGATACGGGCCAACCCACCGATCATGAGTGTGATTCCAAACATTCCGTGCACTTTCGTGGATATCGCCAAATGCTGAGAGTGCTCAGACATGGCGTAGCCCGTGTAAATCAAGAGCAAAGCCGGAATTACATTCCTCGTGCCATTTTTGCGCGAGAGCCACATACCCAAGAGTCCTCCGCACCACCAGATTATACCCATTGACGTATGCTGGTAGTCACCGTGAGACCATGCCTCGCGGCCCCATCTGTGCTCGGTGAACGTGTTGACTATACCCCACAAGCACATGAGAGACGAGTCCCAAAATTCCTGGCTCATGGGGGGCTCTGAGCCAGCCAAATGCAGGTGGTTTCTTATCCATGGAATAATGAGGACCCATGCAAGAACAAAGCCGTATAGGATGAACGAGGACCCCATTATCCCATGGGCAATACACTGGCCGGTGGCTTTGCCATAGCAAAACCCAAAAAGCGCCACTGGCGCCATACATACCCTCACCCAGCCAGTAAGCGAGACCATGAAGGCAAGCGTCTTATAAACGCGCCCCACGAGGCGCAGCGGGGCATGCATCCCCAGATCATTGTGTTTGCTCCACCTGTTCATCAAGATGTTTGTTCCATTCACTAATGTGCCGAAGAATACAGTCAAGCCCAACGCCCAAGTAAGAAACCAACTTGTTCCTTTGGACGTCCGGTTTTCGTGGTTATCTTGATTATCTGGGAAGTCGAGAAACAAGGATTCAAAGATCGAGTAACATAAAGAGACAATATGAAGAATCGAGGCATAATGAAACTTCTCGGCGAATGCAAAAACCGCCGAAACACATGGTACCATAAAGAGAACGGCTAGAGTAAGAATCCAGTGGAATGTCTTAGAATTTGCGTTTATGGGATGAAATTCGACTTTTTCGCCTTCGTCCATGTCCATGTCGGCCACTGCAAGGCTTAACGAAGCCAAGAGCAACAAAATGCGTTGGCTAAACCTCATCTGTTTTGCTGCTTTCGAGATCAGGTTGGTGTTTGGTTGTCTCAAGCTCTAATAAGATCGAGAATAAGGCATGAATTGGAAACAGATAACGAATACTTAAACCACACGTGTTGGAAAAACGTGAAGACAGATTTTGATAATATGCTTGCAGTCGCAAGGTTTGCATAGACACGGCCGTCTCGGTACGCTTTTTGGCCGAGCGCAAGGTGCCGACATTACGAGATCGGACATTGTGCAACGCAGGACCACGCGGAACCACGCAGGACTACATGTGATTGTCTCGAGATGCTATTTGAGTGACAGGCGTAATGGCGATATTTTTGGGCACCGCGCGGTCTCCATGCTTTTAATCAGTTCTCTAGCGAGCATTTTTTTCATTAAAAAAAATTATGAGAGTCTAGTCCTTACACGTCATCAACATAGTCGCGCTTATGTATGTCTTAGCTCTGCAAGGTTGCAGCCTATGTTTAGAGAGATTGAATCCAGAACGTCCATAAGGCTATCTCAGTGGCGCTGATCGTGTTTTTTAAGCAAACGTTCGAGCAAAGACTTGTTCAAGACAATCGGAGAACGTGACCAGACTTCTCGAGGACCTGGGATCTATTTTTGCTTTGAAGTCTTGCATACAAGTACTTAGGTAACCCGTAACGGAAATTAGCCCCATCTTTTTTACGTGCCAGCGAGATAAGATGTCGCCAAAATACAACCATCTTTTGTCCAATGTTCATTTCAGTGGCCCCGTACAAACCCGCAAAACTTCATGCAGAAGTGAGAACCGCGATCACTTAGAATTATGGCGTTCGTTCTATCGTGTCTCCCATGGACAATGTTTCAGAGTGCGCTTGCTTGCACATATTGCAAAAGTAGACTGAGTTTCGTATTCTTTTCTCGCTAAGGTTGGAGTCTTAAAGCAAAATCACACTTTTTTCAAATCGAAACATATTTAAAAACTGCTATGTCTATCTCACACTCTAGTCTCCCGAAGAAGGTCAAGTCTTACAATCTTGCCTCGCTCCTTTTGGCAACGGCCTCGGCTTCGAGACTTTGCGGCCGGATTTAGGCCGAGCGAGACTTTCGCACTCTTCACATTGAAGCATAATTAGAAATAGGCCTAGCAATTTGTGAAATTTGACGCCAAAAGTTTGATTAAGTCCCGGTAGAGAATAAGTTCTTTCATAGACACAATTGATTTTACAAACAAAAGTGAACAAATAGTCATCGACTTCAGACTACGGCATTCGCCACGCCTACACGTTTTATCTCATTAGAGACTCGCAGCGGACAACCTGCCTCTAGTTTTTATCTGCAATCTCACTCACTCTGGCACCTCTCTTCTAACAAGTTGGACTGAACACTAACGCTGAGATCAGCTTGCATTAATTCTCATACACCTGCCAGAAGAGACCCTGTCGGAAGGGAGACTGAGGGAAAAATTACAGAGCCTTGATTAGTCTTCATACATATAGGTGTCAGAATGAGGTTCTCGGTGGTGCTACTTCTCGCAGTGGCCCGTGTCATGGGACTAAAAGTGCCCGAAAAAGACTTCACTGATAGACAATACTTCGTCGTTGAACTAGACACACTGGTGTCTCTCTCGCCCTTAAGCAGCTTCATATCAAACTACAACGAGCTGTATCGGTTTGAACATCCCGCCCGTGGCTTGGACGATCACTTTGTATTTTCCATCCCCAAAACACACAAGCACATGGAGTTTTTAGGAAACCTAAACTCTAACGAGCACAACTACATCAAACGCTCTGATGGGCTAGAAGCCGAATACGACGAGATCACCTCGTTCCCAGATCTCAAACTGATCCATATGCTTTACCCAAAAACACTTGAGCGAAGACTACCCGTTTTTATAGACGAGCCAATGAACCTGGGGCAAGAATCGCTGTCCAAAGAGCTTCTGCGCAGACTCGATATTGTCGACTCCTCTCAGGCGCCTGCGAAGGAAGTGAGTGACAAATTGGGCATTGAAGATCCCATTTTTCTCGAGCAGTGGCATTTGGTGAACACGCAATACCCCGGGCACGATGTGAACGTGAAAAATGTTTGGTATAATGGTATAAGGGGAAAAGGTGTCACTGTGGCGATCATAGATGATGGGTTGGACTATGATTCGCCAGATCTTCTGGAAAACTTCAGCAAAGAGGGACTGTGGGACTTCAACAACAACGAGGCATTACCAAAACCCCGTCTTTTCGACGACTACCATGGCACTCGCTGCGCCGGTGAGGTAGCAGCTGTCAAGAACGATGTTTGCGGCATTGGCGTGGCTTATGAGGGCAAAGTTTCAGGCATCAGGATTCTCTCTGGTGCCATCACGTCTGAGGAGGAGGCCGCGGCGATGATCTATGGGTTGGAACACAACGATATTTACTCGTGCTCGTGGGGCCCCACCGACAATGGCAGAACCGTCGCTGCACCAGATAGCTTAGTCAAGAAGGCAATGATCAAAGGTGTTCAAGAGGGGCGAAAAAACAAAGGTGCTATTTATGTGTTTGCCAGTGGAAACGGCGGCCGTGTAGGTGATCAGTGTAATTTTGATGGGTACACAAACTCTATCTACTCAATCACTGTCGGCGCCATCGATTACAAAGGCTTGCACCCGTCATATGCAGAGACATGCTCTGCAGTGATGGTGGTAACTTATAGTTCGGGCTCTGGAGAACACATACACACAACTGATATTCATAACAAGTGCTCAGCACTGCATGGCGGCACCTCTGCAGCTGCCCCATTGGCGGCAGGAATATATGCATTGGTGTTGCAAGCCAATCCAGAGCTCACTTGGAGAGACACGCAATATGTGAGTGCAATGGCCGCTGTCCCCATCAACGAGGAAGATGGGGAATACCAAATGACTGCGCTTGGCCAGAAGTATTCAAACAAGTACGGTTTCGGTAAGATCGACGCGGAGATTCTCATCAAACAGGCTCAGGAATGGAAAAACGTCAAACCCCAGGCTTGGCACTATTCTGATGTACAGGTTGTGGATAAAAAAATCGATGCCAAGCCAGGTCAAGACTCGGGCGTTATCACCAGTGCAATAACAATTTCAAAGGAATATTTGTTGGCCATGAACTTGGAGCGTGTGGAGCATGTTACAGTGAAGGTTAACATCGACTCTCAGGTGAGAGGTAAGCTCGATGTTAGGTTGATCTCACCGTTCGGTGTGGTGAGTCAACTTGCAAGGAAGCGTGATTTGGACACGGCCAAGGGAGGACTTGACAACTGGACTTTTATGTCTGTCGCCCACTGGGGAGAAGACGGGCTCGGCGATTGGAAGCTTGAGGTTTCAACAGCTCTGGGGAATGGTGTCACGGTCAAGGACTGGCAACTCTTTCTATTCGGTGAATGTATCGATGCAGACAAGGCGGAAAAGTTTGATTTGGACAAGGACTATGCGAAAATACGCAGAGACAGAGTAAGTGGGGGAACAACACCCACGTCTAGCTCTCACCTGGCGTCCTTCTCATCTTCTTCTGCATCCTCATCCGTCTCCGTTACAGCAGGAGAGCCCTCGCTGCATGGTGGACCTACAACTCTGTCTGAAATATTTTCGATCTCTGCTTCTGCGATAGGGTCTGACCCGTCTCGTACCTCGCTTATTTCCTCTAGCACTCCTTCTGAAGGTAAAGTTGAAGAACCAGATGCTCCGGATGGTCATGATGGTACCGGAAAACACTATTCATCAGATCATATGGGTCAATATTTCATGCTATTGGCAGTTCTAGGATTCGTCTTTGTTCTTGCCATGATGAAATGGCATAGAGTTCAAAGCAGTTCCCGAAGGCGGAGAGGAGACTTCGAGTTCGACATTATTCCGGGTGAGGACTACAGTGACAGTGAAGAGGAGATTGAGTCGTATGAACTTCAGTCCCCTTCACAACAGGATCTCGAGAGGGAAAGACTTTTTGACGATTTTAATGCAGACTCTCTCCCTGAGTATGACGATGACGCATTTCAGGTTGGAGATGAGGATGATATAGACAAGCTTAACGAAGACGCTACAAAGGGCTCATGCGAAGGACACAGTGATGAGCTCGATAAAGGAGCCACCGCACGAACTGAGGGTTGATATCATGAAGTTGAGCCCATAAAAGCTCAGCGGTGATATTCTAGACTTTATACAGACAATTGAAGATTCAAATACGATCAATTAGTTGTAGATTTGAGCCATTCCTCGTGGAGATGAGAGTAAGACTTGCTTGTCTTGTACTCAAATCCTTGATCCCCACTTAGCGCTTCGAACCGGTGGGCAGTTTCCAAATTAATCGTCGTCCCTTTAGGTTTTGCACAATAGATCAAGGCAAGGTGAAGAAAGGAAATGGCTTTCTATTCATACCCTAACAGGTAAGAAAAAAGGGGAAAGAAAAATATTGGCGGGCATTTGCTGGAATTTGAAATGCGCCTGTGTTAATGTAAAAAAAGTGAGGGAGAATGGAGGTCTTTGAAAAGTTTTTTTTGCTCAGCAAAAAGTGGGAATTGAGTTCGGTATGACGACGACCCGAGACTTGCGGTTTGAGTACAGGGATAGTCAAACCAGCAAATACTCGTCGTGAAATATGCTAATATCTTGGGCATTGTGCCAAAAATTGACTAATCACACACTCATCATCCCCACACAATTACTAAACTATTCGCTAAACTCACGTGAGCCCACCATACAGGTCGGTCGGAGTTTCATCGTCCAGCAGATGAATGCGTTGAGTCACAAAGCTGACCAGACGAGAGATAAAAGATCGCTGCGAAGTGTCTGACTGTGCCTGATTTCATCTCAGATATAGTAGGCACTGGATGTTGTAGAATAATTATCTCTATTCAAACGACTAAACGGTCTCTGCTCCGGGGTGGCCGGCATCCCGCGGAAAAAATTCCGGCTAGAATGCGCGAGAGCAAAGGAGGAAAGTTGCGTTAGTCACGGTGAAGAAAAAAAAGAATTTTCAGTCTTGGCTAATTATTTCAATTTAATTCTTTCTCAGTAGCAAACGAGAACCTCTAGAAGTTAGTCCCAATCGAATGTGGAACAAGACTTACTCACTCTTGAAGGACAAGCCTGTTGCGCTTGTCTCAGAAATCTACCCTAAACTCCAGCACAATAGTATCCTGCAGTAAAATCGATCCGTAAAATTTACACTCATTTTGCGGCTAATTCCGAAAAACATCAGGTGCTTTAATTAGGTTTGATGAATGAATTAAAGCGACATGACCCTGAATCAGTTGCACAAAATTTTGCACCTCTAAGTCTCGCCAATTGGTATGACAAATCAATTTCCCGTTGTGGGCCTCGCGCACCCACCATCTGGTGCTTATCGGGCCAGTGCGAGTCCCGGTCGGACTTGGAGGCGTCATATATATTTCGCGCCGGGGCCCAGTTACGGGAGTCTCGGCCCTTTTTCCACTCGATTGCTCACCAAACTATCACAGACTTCCCTTGGTCACAGAATTGGTCCGAACAACATACCCTTTACACATCAATTGCAAAAATGTCAACTGAATCTTTCGGTGAATTCGTCTCCATTGTGGTCTTTGGCGCCTCTGGTGATTTGGCCAAGAAGAAAACCTTCCCCGCTCTTTTTGGTCTCTACAGAGAGGGCCAGTTGCCGCCCAATGTTAACATCATTGGCTACGCTAGGTCTGACTTGGCCATTGATGATTTGAGAGACAGAATCAAGCAAAACTTGAAGTTGGACGACGAGAAGTCATCTTCAAAGGTCGACGGCTTCTTGAAGTTGATCTCCTACATCGCTGGACCTTACGACAAGCCAGAGGGATACGAGAAGCTTGAAAAGGCAATCCAAGAGTACGACTCGAAGAACAAGGTTGAAAAATCCGAGAGATTGTTCTACTTGGCGTTACCTCCTTCTGTCTTCACCAGCGTGGGTGCTCACATCAAAAAGCACTGTCACCCACAAGACAAGGGTAAGCTCAGAATCATTGTTGAAAAGCCATTCGGCCATGACTTGGAGTCTGCAAGACAGTTGCAGAAGGACTTGGCACCATTATTTACCGAAGAGGAGCTTTACAGAATTGACCACTATTTGGGTAAGGAGATGGTCAAGAACTTGTTGTTCTTGCGCTTCGGCAACGCCATGTTTTCTGGAATCTGGAATAGCAAGCACATTTCTTCTGTGCAAATCTCTTTCAAAGAAGCATTTGGCACCGAGGGTAGAGGCGGCTACTTTGACGACATTGGTATCGTGAGAGACGTCATGCAAAACCACTTGTTGCAGGTGTTGACTCTTTTGACGATGGAGAGACCCGTGTCTTTCGACCCCGAAGCCGTCAGAGACGAGAAGGTTAAGGTCCTCAAAGCATTCGAGGAAGTGAAGAAAGAAAACATCTTAATCGGTCAATACGGCAAGTCCGAAGACGGCAAGAAGCCAGGCTACTTGGACGACGAGACCGTGAAGGGTGAGTCCAAGTGCGTCACGTACGCGGCTTTGGGCCTTTCTGTTCACAACGAGAGATGGGACGGCGTTCCGTTTGTTTTGAGAGCTGGTAAAGCTCTCAACGAGTCCAAGGTCGAGGTCAGAATTCAGTTCAGAGATGTTGCTAAGGGCATCTTCAAGGAAATACCAAGAAACGAGTTGGTCATCAGAATCCAGCCAGATGAGGCTGTCTACATGAAGATAAACTCTAAGATCCCAGGAATCTCCAACGAGACCTCTGTCACTGAATTGGACTTGACATATTCTTCGAGATTCTCGAAAGACTTTTGGGTTCCAGCAGCGTATGAGGCATTGATCAGAGACTGCTACTTGGGCAACCACGCCAACTTTGTGAGAGATGATGAGTTGGACGTCTCATGGCAATTGTTCACTCCGTTGTTGAAATGCATTGAGTCTGAAGATGCACCTGAACTCCACATCTACCCATATGGCTCGAAAGGACCAAAGGAGTTGAAAGCATTTTTGTCGAGACATGGCTATGCTTTTGAGACGGAAGGATCCTACCAGTGGCCATTGACGAAGCCTGGCGTGAAAGGGAAAATATAAGATGGCGGGAGTTCGAATGTATGTACAAACAAAACAACGTTTTAAGTCTTCTGAGTGGACCAGCTTTGATACTATCGAACGTCTTCTGATCGTGAGGACGTTCTGAAAGTCAGTAGATCTCACACTGGGGGCTTGCAGAGACTAGCTAGTCGATTGGCTGACTTGGAGATACAGGCGAGCCAGACAGACATGGCCCTTGAATTTCGTCAAGGGCCAAGTTTTTATGGGAGAAAATTTAGAGTGAAAAAGATCTTTCGAGCCATACGTAAATGCGTACGACGGTCCCGAAGTAAAAGTAATTAGTGTAAGAAAATTTTCACTGGCTTTGTTTTCATCAGACATCCATGGAAGGTCAATAAGCGGTCACTGGCATGCTAGATTGGGTTCTGTTGCATGCTACCGAGGAAACTGCGAATGTTATGGGATATTTCATCATTGAAAACAAAGCGAGTAGAAAATTTTCTTTTTTGACAACACATATGAAGTGCTCTTTCACACACGCTTGTAGTAGCCGATTATATATGATTTTGAAAAGTGAATCAGAACTGTTAATACTGGCAAGTATAAGCTCCCTCTACGGCTGCCTGCAAAGACAACTGTTATGCAGAGGAAACGGTTTTCAACCCTGTCGTCATAGTCGAATCAGACTGGGAAAGAAGTGTACTTAGTTTCATCACCTTCAGTTTCAAATTCATATATACCTGAGATCTATAAGCTTGTGTGAAAAAGTGCATCGCTGTGTTGAAGGGTTGCTCATAGCCGGTAAAGAAGAAGAGAGAATTTTCTACTCAATATATAGTGAGGGCCCGCGAAGATGTACTGCATATAATACATAGTTACCCGCATCTGCTGCACTTCGGGATTCTGCTTTTCATAGATCGTAAATGTGCCCTTTTAAAGTGCTATACGTGACAAGTAAAATTGATCCGTGGTACTTCAGAAGACACTTCACAAAAAGAAGAATCCCAAATAAGGCTTGAAACGTCAAGAGCAGTGAGAAAAAAAGGTCGTACCCGGATTCGAACCGGGGTTGTTCGGATCAGAACCGAAAGTGATAACCACTACACTATACAACCTTTTATGTAGTGGTAGATCTGTAAAGGAAACCCCTAAGGAGCGTACGAGGTGTGTTATGAGCACTTTTCAGAAATCGGCGGTCTTCTGAGAATATGATAGGTTGTCGTCAAAAAAAGTGTCAAATCTGATGACCTGAGGGACTCCCAATATTTTGGCCGGCTCAATTACCTTCATATACACGAGTAAAGCCTGGATTTTCTAATTTCCTGAGCATATGAGAGTTCCAACCTCGGTGTTCACGTCGACGCGTCAGTCCGGATTTCGAAAAAAACTCATTTTCTTTTCAAAAAAATTTATGAAATGTGTTCGAAGGCCAAGACGAAGCCATGCACAGGCGTCAAACGCGTCTGCTACGATCTATACGAACGAGTAGGACAATTGAAAGGTCATAAAGGAGGCAAAGCCTTGGAACTTAAGATTCTTACATGTTTTTTCAATAAGCAGGATGCAAATGGCGTTATAAGAGAACGAAACAAAAACAAAAGATACATGAAGAGTTGTTTTCGTATGATTTAACCAAGGCTTCGTCCGTGTACTCTAATGTACCGCGTACAGCCCCCAGAAGGGTAAATGTCCGCACGCTCTCTCCAACTTGACAACACACCCTCCGCGCCGAACTGCCTGAAATCTCAACACGGGCGAGATCTAGAAATAACTGACCCCAGCAAATGTCTAGAAGAAGAGCCTATCCGCAGCCACAGTATGCGGCGCCGCTGGTACCTACAACGCCCCAGTTCAATCAGGGCTACGGAGCAGCACAATTAGCTCAGAACTTCAATGCTATGAACCTTCAGCAGCCCGCGGCGGCTGATCCCGCCGGCATGATGAATGCAAATATGCCGGTGCAAACGAATGGGAACTACCCACAGCTGTACGGGGCTGCTCCCGTGCAGCCTGCTGGTCAACTTGCGCAACCTGCCCAATACGCTCAAACCGCACCCCAATATCCTGCCGCTCAGTATGACAATACTTATGGTGTCGATGCGAATGCCGGCGTGGCGGGAGGTGCCCTTCCAGCAGCCGGCTACAGTTATGGTGCTGGCGCTAGCCCGCAACTCGGCGCCTCACAATCGTTGCCCTTGAATCAGTTGTACACCACGGATTTGTCTAAAGAGTTGCCCCCCTCGATCAGCGACTTGTCTTTGCCACCACCTCCGCTTGTGACTCCAAGCACCGCACAGCTTATCCCTTCTTCCGCTACGGCAAATGCCCCACCTGACTACTTGCGCTCTACCTTGAACGTGATACCCACCACTGGCTCCCTTTTGAAAAAGTCGAAGTTGCCCATGGCCTTGATCGTCAGGCCTTACAACAGTTTGCGCGACGAGAATGAGGATGTGCCAGTCACGAAAGACACTATTATTTCGAGATGTCGTCGTTGTCGCGGGTACATTAATCCTTTTGTTAGCTTAACCGAGGGCGGCAGAAGATGGAGATGTAACTTCTGTGGCTTGCAGAACGACATCCCCACCGCCTTTGACTTCGATGAGTTGACTCAAAGAGCTAGCGACAGATATCAGAGGGTGGAGTTGAATCACTCTGTCGTGGAGTTTGTCGCGCCAAAGGAATACATGGCCAGAACACCACAACCAATCGTTTACATCTTCATTATCGATGTTTCTGCCGAGGCAATTAACTCTGGCATGACTTCGACCGTTTCCAGGACCATTTTGGAGAGCTTGGATCGGATTCCAAACAAAAACAAGACCGCTAGAATCACTGTTATTGGCGTGGATTCATCTTTGCACTACTTCAGATTCAAGGACGGCTTAGACGAAGCCCCTGAGATGTTGGTTGTGTCTGATATTGATGAGCCCTTTTTGCCTTCACCGGAAGGATTGTTGGTGAACTTAGAAGAGAATCGAAAATCAGTTGAAAAATTGTTACTCGACTTTCCAGCGTACTTCGAGGGCACAGCTAACAAACACTTTGCTATGGGGCCGGCCTTGAGAGCGGGCCACAAATTGATCGCTACCATAGGGGGAAAATTGGTCGTTTTTTCGTCCAGCTTGCCAAGTATAGGAGAGGCCAAGTTGGCTGTTAGAGATGAGGGAGCGCACTCTGGAAAACCAAAGGAGGCACAAGCCTTATTGAATGCCGCCGACTCCTTCTACAAGTCTTTCGCTGTTGAATGCAACTCATCCCAGGTCACCATCGACCTATTCTTAACTGGATCTAAGTATCAGGATGTCGCGACTTTGTCAAACTTGCCTCGCTATACTGCAGGCCAGACTCATTTCTACCCTTCATGGATGTGTACCAAAATCGAGGATGTGAACAAGTTGTCGAAAGAAATAAGCGAGCATTTGTCTATGGACATCGCTTTGGAGGCTGTTTTAAGAGTCAGATGTTCGACTGGTTTCAGAATGAGCGGCTTTTTCGGCAGTTTCTTCAACAGGTCCTCTGACTTGTGCTCTTTCCCGACGTTCCCCAGAGATCAAAGCTATGCCATTGAGGTCAGCATAGAAGAGACAATTGCAAAACCAATAGTGTATTTTCAAGCGGCTGTTCTACATTCAACGTGCTTTGGCGAGAGAAGAATCAGGGTCATGAACTTGGCTATTCCAACCTCGTCCAAATTGGATGATATCTATGCATCTGCTGATCAATTAGCTATCACTAATTACTTCACCCACAGAGCAATTGAGAAGGGATTGTCCAGTTCTTTGGCAGCGGGTAGAGAATTTTTGACTAAATCAGTGGTCGAGATTTTGAACGTTTACAGAAAAGACTTGGTTCCTGGAAATGTGACAGGCTCATCACCACTCCAGTTATCTACAAATTTGAGGATGCTCCCATTGTTGTTGTTCTCATTGACTAAGCATTTAGGTTTCCGTGAGCAAAGAGTTCCCGCCGACCATAGGGCAATTGCGTTGAACAATTTAGGCTCTATGCCCCTCCCTCAATTGATCAAAAGTATCTATCCAACAGTTTACTCTTTGCACAATATGCCTGACGAATGTGGATTGCCGGAGGTAAGTGTTCATGTCAATGAGGAAACCGGCGAAGAAAAAGTTATCACTAGCACAGAGATTTTGTTGCCGGACCCAATCAATGACACGAAGGCATCTTGGGAGACTTATGGTTTGTACTTGATCGACAATGGCTCTGAGCTATTTTTGTGGGTCTCGGGTGACGTGGTTCCAGGCCTTGTGCTGGATTTGTTTGGAACTGAGAACTTGTATGCCCTTCAAACAGGAAAGACTGAATTACCAGAATTCAGCTTCGAAGAATCAGAATTTAACTACAAGGTGCGTCAAATTATTGGCAAGATCAGAGAGCTGAAGGACTCGATCTTGTGGAAGAGCTTATACATCATCATCGGAGGCTCATCAAACGAGCCGATCGAAATGACTCAACAACGTGATTTGATGGCATTGCGTTTATGGGCGTTAAGCTGTTTGGTTGAGGACAAGTCACAATTCGAGCAAGGATACAGAGAGTACTTGACAAGCTTGAGGACAAAAATAACCGTTTGAGTCATTCCCCAGCTGCGCAAAGTAGGTAAGTAAACTGATCTAAATTGTATATGGATAAAAGTCATTTTGCATTTGCACACAAGTTCAATTTTGACGTCCTACCAAGGATAATGCATCTTTTATTGAATGAGCAGGATGGCCGTCCAATGTTGAATCGGCCGACTCAATCATACTGGTGTATTGTGACCGCAAATTCCTTGCTACGGGTCCCCCTCTTGCCATCGTGGCAGCAACACTTTTCTTGAACTTGAATGCTAATTTTGACCAATACATCTCCTCCACTGATGCGCCTTTAGTCTCGGACAAGGACAGTAGGAGTACATCTAAAAGCGTTTTCTCGGGCATACCATCGTCAACCCTGGAGATCTCACAAGAGCTGAAAAGAGAAGAAAGGGTGGCACAGAAATTGGCTGAAGTTTGTTTGATTTCAGTGAAGGCCGAGGCCAACGTTCTGGGTGACTGCAAAGACCTTGTCAATTGTGCCAAAGCGATCTGTATCGATTTCGCGATAGCACCTTTATCAATGGCAGATACCAACTCCAGAGAATCTAAGACGTAGAGAGCCAATAGGTTGTTTTGAAGTGCTTTGTTGTTTGCAGTGAACGAACTATGGTGGCCCACGTCATTTGAAATTTTCAGCGACAAGTCCGCCATAAACTCGGCCGTTTTCACTTGAAAGAGTGGTTTGTAGTCACGAACAAGCTTGAGGGAAAGCATGTCGTCAGCAGCGTCATTGGAAACTTTTTCCATTGGGGAGATGAAGTTTGATATCTGTTTGTAAGTCTTTGCCAATCGTACCACTTCCCTATTATCGTCGGCTAGCTGAAGTGCCTTTTCACTATCGTGGAGCTGCTGGAGAAAGGCCAAGAAAAAGCTGGACCCCCTCAACAACGTAGATGTCTGGTGAATTTTCAGAAGCGCCTCGTTAAGTTTCACCGCCTCCTTATATGGTGTGATGACGTCCTTGTCGATCCTGTCAAACGCCCTATTCAATCGAGCTGTCGATGGATTGATGACTTCGTTCATTAACTTTCTATTGGTATCCACTTTATCAAGGTTGCCCAAAAGCTGCTCATGGTACGTCGAAGCAAGTGAATCTAAACGTTTGTTGCATGCATTGACATCAAATTGAAGCTTTTTGAGTGGAGTAGCTAGATCGAGCTCGTTGTCGTCCACCACATTTGTAGCCTGCAAAAGTGACGCGGCAAACTGTATTGGATCAAACCCATCCTCAAGAAAAGCTTCAAAATCATCCAAATCAGCCATTGACCTGCAAGTGTGTTTAGAAAGTGTAGGCTCGTATCCAAAGTGTGACTTATGGGCTGGCCTCGCTTTGGCCAGGCTGCACAGGTGCACTCAAGCATCGCGGGTAGGAGGTCGCTGTGATTTGTGGTATCACTCAATCCCCGTATTTTTATTCTATTCACGACTGCTGTATTGTTTGAGTCTATGCATCTATTCTTGGCGGACCGATGCACCTAGCTATAAAAATGCATCCAGAAACAATGTCATAATTCGGCAATTCTTCGGTTTTAATACCTTGTAGGAGGCGATAACGAATACACGAAAACTCACGCTTGATGGGAACTCAACGACTTGCTGAATAAAAGGCCTCACTGGAATTCATTTGAAAATCACGATACATGTGCTAACAAGTCATTTATTGAGCTCTTATAGGTACTGATTCTTCTGTTGACCACATTCAGCTCACACATCAGATAGCGTTCACGGGATGGACTGTCCATCTGTTCGGCTCAAAGGGAAGGTTGCATCAACGCTCATATTCTTCCACAGAAGCAATTTTGACACCTTCAAGCAGCCGAATTTCATCTCGCAACCACTTCTGTAGGTCGTAGTTGAAGCGTCAGGTCACAACTAGGATCGTGTTTTGTTTTGATACACCATGATGCATCGACTTTCAATTATTTAACCTGAGAACGCCGAAGCTACCCCAAAACTCCGCTCATTAAATTTATTTGCTGATAGGTCACCCGTAACCGATGTTATCTTACCGTCGCAACACCAGCGAGCATTGATATTGATAGGCAGGTTTTGGTGAGCTGCACAAGTCTAATATGCATTGACTTCAGTACTATCTCATATCGCCCCGGAAATCACTCGGTACGGTACTTTGGTTTCGCAGCTGGCGGCCTAGGCTTTTCAGACTTACCTCGCGGCTTGTTCACGTTCCAGCCCAGGCCTCTCGCTCTATATCGAAGTTTTTTCTCATCTCTTTCGAGACGCTTGGTTTCTCGCTCTCTGTCTTTTCTCCTTTCACGGCAGACGGCTTTGTTCTGCCTTTTTCTCTTACCCTCTCGCCTGTTCCTCTTTTGTTTCTGCTCAAGCTCGATCTTCTTGTTGTGCTCAATTAGATTTATAACTTTCCATGGATGCGTATCCACAGCTGTAGCGGTGGCTTCCATTAATATCTGATCGTATGACAAAGCAGCTAGTTCAAACTTTTGCCGCTGGTCTTCGTTGTAAATTGCTCGGTAGTATGATTCCTGGCGTTCATTTATTACCACATCATCATCCTCCTCTCGCAAGGAGACCTTCATCACTTCATCTTGAGATTTACCCGCTCCGGCAAAGAGCGGGAATGCAAACTCCTCGTCATCATGGCTATTTAAAGCTTCTTGGTCCAATTTATCTTTTGGTGCAAGATTTTCGACATCGACTTCAACGAACTCTAGATGAGGGTCGTATTGCGGCTCATCTTGACTTTGTGAGGATTCATCTTCAGATTCGTAGAGCGATGCCCGCGATATGCTAGAAGGTTAGTAAATACTTTGTCATGATTCTCAATGCTGAGGCCAAATTGGGAGTACGTACATCGTGTATTCACTCATTATTTCCAAGTCCAAGCTTGACGGTCTTTGAGTGCATCGCCCTTTTTTTTCCTACTGAGCTCGCGCGTGCATTCGATACGCGGTCATAAGTCATTAAATGTATTATATAGTTTAAGCAAACTCACCAAAGGGGGGATTCTGCAGATTGCATCGTCCGCAAAACGTCCACTCGATGCTGGAGTCTGGGTGGGACGAACCCCACCTCTGGGCGATGCAACATCCCATTCAGATCTCGCTTCGCTTGCATTGGCTGAGCGGTGTCGATGCTATTCAAGTCGACTGCCGCGAGGCGGCCTTC
This sequence comes from Metschnikowia pulcherrima, assembly GCA_009746055.1. Lineage (NCBI taxonomy): Eukaryota > Fungi > Ascomycota > Pichiomycetes > Serinales > Metschnikowiaceae > Metschnikowia > Metschnikowia pulcherrima. Next base: position 285,753 of record VFXK01000001.1, read on the forward strand.
TGTCCATAAAACTTGATAAGCCTCGAAATGCTCTTGTTTGATCCAATCACTAATTCTTGAGAGGTGAACAAATTTGAGTTGAAGACATCGAAATTTTTCCATACCATCATTCTCGACCGTATTGTCCTTGCCTACACCAATCATGTGAAAGAAAAGCGACCATAGCTTATCTTTTGAGGGTTCGTCAACATAAGGGCCAAAGTAGTCATCAGTCAATGAGTGCATCTGAGAAGCGGATATGCCAAGTATCAAAGAAAGCTGAATGTCGACTACCCAGCGGTTATTGTCAAATTCAAACACGTAAAGCGGAGTATACTTGAGTCGCTCATCTCTTTTAAAAGATCCATCAAAGACGACATCTCGTAGCCCAGCTGGATACTTTTGAAGAATGCATTGGTACTCCATGACATTCTTTTTTCGCTCCGTCTCTTCTGCAAGCTTTCTTGCCTCTACCTCGGCTCTTAACTCCTCTTGCCTTCTCTCAACTTCTTGTTTTTTCACTAGCTCGATTCTTCTCTCTTCGTCTTCCTTTTTACGCCTTTCCTTTTCTTTCTCAGCAAGCAAGAACATCTCCTTTCTTGCCTTCTTTTTAGCCTGCACTTTCTCCTGCCATATCTTTGCCTGTTCTGCCGCACGAGATTTCTGCTCCTCCTGAGCTTTCGAAGTGGTAGGAGACACGACAGATGATATGGGGGGCAGATTGTCATTTTCAGCTGGCAGCGAAGATCGCATACTCGGTTGAGAAAAGACATCGCCCTGTGATTCCACCTCATTTCTTGTATCACGCTCGGGTGGCTCCTGTAAATTGAGCAGAGCTTCGTCCAAGATTGTCGGATCATGCTCCTTTTTCGATTTCTTGTGTTGTTTCCATTCCTCGATTGAAATTTTTCTTTTCCCGGGTTCTTTCGGTGTGATATGCGTCACATCATTCGTCACGCTAGATTGACTGGGATCCAACCCAGTTGACCTCCGTGCCTTTATCTTTTCATCATTTACCACACCAAAATTATTCCGCGAAGTTGGAAGATCTTCTGGTGACTTTTTATTCCGCTCATCAACCCCATCAAAAATGCGCCCAACTTGAGCTATTTCCGGGGCATAAGATTCAGATTTTGTATCATTCATAGATTCCAGGATCAGCGCATCCTTGCTCGACAAATCCATCGTCGGGCTTGGACGAGGCACCAAAAATTTCTCAGCAATGATTTGCTTGGTATTTTCTTCACCATTCATGCTCTCTTCCAAAATCACAACTTCTCTGGGGTCGTATTGTGAGGAGTGCTTGGCAATCTCGAGAGCAGTCAAGCCGTCTTTAGCCCGTTTAATGTACGGATTCGCGCCCTTGGACAACAAAAACTTAACAACGTCGTGATAGCCTCTCCCAACGGTTGCCAACAAAGCATTGACACCTATCTTATTGAGTTGATTTATATCGAATGAGCCTGGGTTCAATCCCAACAAAATATCGACTAACTCGACATGGCCATTCCGAGCGGCTAGGTTCAAAACATCTGGCATTTTCAGAAGTGATAACCCGTGCGTAACAAAATCCTCTGCTGCGGACTCCTTGTTACCTTGTGCAGCATATTTGTAGATCAAAGAATGAGATTTTTTTTTCGCGAGCTCAGAAAAGTATTTCTCAGAAGGGTCTTCGATAATTTGACGTGGAGAGTGTGTCACTTTACTTAGCTCGGAGTTGATTTGAGGAGGAGCAAAATCGTTGATCACCTTTATGACCTCCTCATAGTCGTCATCGTCCTCTTGAAGGTGAAAGAGTTTTGTGATTGTGGAATATCCTTCATTGTTGCAAAGATGAGGGTCTGCACCATGCATCAATAGTGTTTCGACCGTGGAAACGTGTTTGTTCTCGGCAGCGTCCATGAGAGGCGTTTCGAAATCACCAGCTTCAAAGGCTTGTTTGTTCACATCGGCACCACTCGCAATCAACAACTTTACAATCTCTGTGTGTCCCGCCAAAGCTGCTTCATGAAGGCAAGTGAAACCGCCAAAGTCACACTCGTTGGCACTGGCGCCCTTTTTAATGAGACTGCATACCTCTTCTAAGTCTCCCTTCTTGCAGGCTCTCTGTAGTTGCGAGCGTCCAGTGGAATCTCGTTTGACTTTGTAGGTGCTCCTCGAAAGAGATTTGTGAAAAGGGACAGTATGGCTGCTCGCATGCACCCCTTCATTATCTGCAAACGAAATATTTTTAGGCTGAGCATCAGCTAGTGTTTGCTCTCGTTTTCTTGGGGAAGACGGTATGTTAAGGTCGTGATCAAGATCACCTGAAAGATAGCTCTCGTGCTGCTTGGCCATTGTGTGAAGATCAGGAGCAGATTCGCCAGCATGAGTATCCGAGTGATCTTCATCATCCTCTGAGTACACAACATTCCGTCTCTTAGCTCGCTCACGAAATGCATCACGACCCTTTTTGCGTACAAACAGTCGCGCCTTGGCCAAATCCACTGGCCCGTCTTCTATGACTGTCTCGGCCTCCGAGTGAATCGCAGCTTCGTCAGCATGTTTGACAAAGCGTTCAGGTGGTCCCTCGGGAATGATGTTTAGTGTTCTTGCAAATGCGTCATCGGACGCTGTAGATCCCACAGGGGATAAAACGGACGTGTCAAATCCATTTGACGACGGTGATCCAGATGCTTCATCGACATGGTTATCCTCGTATTTTGTGTTGGGCCTTGCCTTGAGACTACTCTCTGTTGAGGGTCTCTGATCGGGTCCCACATTCGAGGAGCTGTCGTCATCGAACATACGTTGTAGACGATCCCTCCTACTTTCTGATTCGTTCACTGACTGCAATCTGTCACTTAAGGTTTCATGTACACCTGAGTTGTGTTGAGTAGAGACGGCCGGGGCTTGAATCGGTTCTCGTTTGTCGTCAGGCTTTGGAGTTAGAGGCTCACCATGAGTCAGCCCGACGGGAACGCTTTCAGATTTGGGTTGACCCGTCATTTCAGATGAGCGTACAGAAACTTGCGGATCCAGTTGGGAGTTTTGAGGCATGCCCTTCGGACGTAGTGGTACCTTATTCTCGCTTCTTTGATTTCGTGGCTCTAATCCCTCGGAATTTCTTCCTGCGGTCGGGGCGGCATCATTATCTGTTTTCACCTCAGTTTTTGACCTGAAGACATCTTTGTTTTCAGACCTGTGCGGTTCTCGGTGATCTCGTGGTCCCAGGGGCACACGCGGTAGTTGGTGTTTTGGCCTGAAGGGCATGGAAGAATCCCAGTCTTGCTTGCGATACAGAGGCCGCCTCTCCTCAGGTAAGTTTTTTGTCAGGGACTCGCCTGCATTGTTCGGTGGGATACGTAGCCGTGGAGAATCAGAATGGTGCGCCAGGAGGGGACCTTTGGGTCTGTCAACGCCAGGCCTGTATTTGCTTCCCAGGTAGAAGCTTTGGTGCGGTCTACCATCTCGGTGCTTGGCGCTTGATGAACCGCCGTTGCCACTGCTACTTTGAGGTCGACCATTGCCGTCTAAGCGATTATTCCCGCTTCTGTACCCATGAAAGTCCCGGCTCCCTTCTTGTCGCCTATAGCTGGAACTGGAGGACAGATCATTGCTTCCAGATGATTGTGGAGCATAACGCCGCAGCACCTGACTCGAATGGCTGCCATAGTTTCTGTCACTTCTGTCATTCTTGTCGCTCCTTTCTTGTCTATCCGAACGTTCTGGCCGGTCGGATCGGATGGTGTCTCTATCTCGATCTCTTCCACCACCATGATTGCCCCGGCCAGTATTCCCGCCGCTATGGTGGCCGCTATAAGACATCACTTGTTAAATGTAGCTAATTGGCACGCTAGTCTTTAATCGATTTTGTGTGTCTGTGTGTATCTTTTCTCTAGTTTTTTCTCTCCTCGTATTTTTTCCTACAGACTGCCTGTGCGCAAGTGCTGGTCGACCGTACATACATACAGACCACCGAAGATAAGACAAGAATGCAGGCAGAGGAAAAGACGCCTAAGCCAATGAATTTCATCTCTATGGAAAACTTCGGGTACTAAAAGCAGCGGTCTTTGTGACTGATCATTTTTGAACAACCAAAAGCATGTTTGCTCCGGAAAACTGGGCTACATATTCAAAAAGGAGCGTGATGCGAAATTGAGATGTTAGCATGGAACTATGCGTCTTGCTCTAGTCTATCACCGAAATCCATGAGCTCAAAGATTAGACTCATGTTTGGGCAGATACGCTCGCAAGCCTCGACAAAATTGCCTTCTTCTTTGATTTGTCGCGAGCAAGACTCGGTCTTATTCTCCGTGCCAGATTTCAAAAGTTCGTACGCTTCATTAACGGATATCTTGAATTTGACCATGAAGTACGCCACAACTACACACGCAGAGCGCAGCACGCCACATTGACAGTGGATCAATACCTTTCGTCCTGGCTTGTCCATGGCGGCAATCTCTTTGGTGATCATGGGCAACTCTTTCAGAATTGTAGATGTATGTGACCAAGGCACTCTTAGATACTTCTTAGCACCGCTTTGATCGTCAAAAGCAGGCGAGAGGTCCTCACATTCCTTGGCAACATTGATCACAAGATCGTAATCATTGATGTCTATAGACCTTTCGGACGTTTCCGGGTCTGAATATAGGTACAAGACCGAATTGAGCACATTGGCTGGACCGTGAGGGTATGCGTATGTGAACCCGATTTCTTGTAGTTCCTCTGGCACTGCGAGAGACTTGGGCGTGGTTCTTGGCCGAGTCTCATCCTGAGTGAAATGTTCCTTGTGCAGAATTGTCGAGTTACAGCCCGGCGAGGGTGCATCAGAAGCACCGGATTGTGACTCAGATGGTACACCAATATTTAGGTCCGCTATACTGTCGGACAATTCGTCGTGGGAGTCTTCCAAACTATCTACACCAGACTTAAAGGGGCTTCGTAGTCTCTTTGAAGAAACTGAATCCAGTTTTGTGAGATATGGTTCGTGAACGTCGCTTGCTGATTCGAGTGACTGTGATCCATCACTCGCGTCAAGTAGCTGTGCCAAATGCAGTTCCGTGGACGTGTGTTTCTCCTCGATCGGCGTCTGAGCAAAAGCGTATGTTTGCATTGAAGGAGACGCAGCTGTGGGGATGAATAGAGCCAAAGGCTTACTGCGTTTCGACGGCAGCGTTGTGGCCGACGACTCAGGACTAGTATTTAGCAGAAGTCGCTGAATATTGATTCTCCTCAGACTCGAGAGTGAGCTGGGTTTATGCGAGTGGCGGGGCGAGTAGTTCATGGATCCGGCAGAAGACGACGTGGGAGACCCTGAAGAGGACCTGCAAAGACTCGCCAGGGGCGGCTTGAACCTTATAGGAGAGTCTCTTTCCGAAAAGTTGGGATTCACGTATGATTTATGGTCCATATGTGTCGCTATTGTGGGCATCTAATATATCGTGTCAATGTGTGCCAAATATAGATGCGAATGCAGAGGGGAATAAGACGAGTCGAGTTTCGAGGACTGGCTGGCGCTTGATTTATTTATTAATTTGACGATGGTATATCTTGAAAATTTGTAATGGATGAAGTATTATGACAAGATTGTTAAGGGGGTTCGGAAGTGCAAAGAGAGGGCGCATGAGAAACTCTCGGCATAAGTTTCAGAATGCTAGGTGATGCAAAGCCTGAAACCAGGACGGATGCGAAAAGTGAGGCGTGTCGAAATAACAAGTGTTTCTCATTGGAATTCATGGTCTGCATGACCTTTGTTGTCAAAAACCTAAAAGAAAACTTCTCAGAAGCACGAGGTGCTATGCAAACGTTATATGATATTCGAGAACACTCATGATCTAACGTTTTAAGAGAAGATCACCGTTGAATGGGGATCTCATAATTATGGGGGCATTTTAGCGCGAGCATGATTGTTTTGGCACTTTCCGAATGTCATTCTCATCGATGCGAGAGTTGCGTTCTTTCTTTCGCTATTATCGAGTGCACAAGCAAGATAATGTAATACATACGCTTTTTATTATTTTTATATTACACTTTCTCTCTAAAATTTTGAGAGGGTACAACACTACATGTCGGCGTGCTATTTTTGGACAGGTGCACCGATAGGGAGGGAGGCGCTGGTTGCATCTCCGCACGCGTAAAGACGCGGAAGGCCACCCATCCATTATCGCGTCATCGAGGAATGCACTCAAACCTTATTCTATTCCAAAGGGTTCCTCCGCCGGTTCGCATCACATATATCTTCTCTTGTAGAAATGAGAAAATGTCAAAAATAGCGTTGTTTGTATCAATTTGGACCCACCCAAGGGCATGAGTTCGCTCGCATGTCGTTTAAGCCTCTACATTTAGTCCGATAGATGTTTCATAAATCGTCGAGTTCTAGAACAGTCCAATGTGGAAAAATTAATAGTTCTACCGCTGAAAATTTTGAGGGATGTGTCGGTTCAAATTTATCTCGGTTATAAATGAGTCGATTTAGCTCTATCGGCAGCGCCTCTCACGTGAGCCGCCCCGTGATGGCGCCCCCTACAACCTACATAGCCGCGAGCGAGATAAGATCAAGAATAATAACTCGCATTCCACATTCCACATCAAATAACTTGACACACATTTATACGATGGCTATTTCTCCTGAGTTTCTTCACTCGGACATGCCTTCGGGCGTCCAACTGTTTTTATTGGTTTTGCTCGCCCTTTTCGTCCCGCCCTTACCGATTTACCTTTTAACAGGTCCAAATCACACCTTCAAGACCAAAGAGTTTCTCATTTGTTGCGTACTCACAATTTTTTTCTTTGTTATTGGCGTCTTCTATTCCGTCATTTTTGTTCTCCTGATATTTCCTTCGGCCAGGATCGAGGCTGGTAGGGATGGGTACTTGAGGGTAGGCGATATCGAAACCCAAACTGGACAACACGAGGAAGTAAGTCACCAGAGTGGTGACATTCAGCAGCCTGAGATCCCTGAAGTGCCCCATGGCAAAAATTATAATGATGACGATGTTAATCACGAACGGCCTGAAACGAGTGAACTTTTACCTCCCTCGTATGAAGAGACTGAGGGCCAATCCAGTGGTGATGTTCGCCACGATACGACAAAGTTTGGCGATAATAAGGTACAACACTAAACAAGATAGATCCCAAATTTCAGATGAGTCATGATATATATGTAAAAAATTGTAAAGTACTTTCGAAAGAGCTATCCCCTGTGTGATGCTTAGAACCTGCACGGAACAAGCCAGACCTGTCAGTCATGAGTACCAAACCTGAGTACTGAAGCAAATAGAACTTCGAGCTTGACTTAGCATATGGAACTTCAAGCTCGAATAAGCCTATGTCAGCTTCGAACAATTGATATGCGGTTTTTCATCGGTGCGCTTAATTATCATGATGCCATATTCACTGAATTCGAATAATCGCGGATCCTTCACTAGAGCCTATTTGTATTGAGCAGTCGTGTTTCAATACCCAGGAGACAGAATTTTTTTTCGCAACGAACCATCATGACATAGCTACCATTGCCTTCGCAGCGAAGCCTTCCAAGTGAAAGATCGCCTTCTGCCCCAAACTCAATCTTTCATCGAAAACCGCAGCACACGCGACAATCGCCAGCGTTCTAGACTGCTCTAATTGCACCAAGTGCAACGCCAATGTCTTTAAAATGAGTCTTGGGGGAATGCAATGCGACAAAAGCTCATAGAATGTGACTCTGAGCTTTGCCAAATTGGCCACAGACTTATCTCTGCGCATGGAAATTGCTATGTTCTTGATGATTTGTTCCCAGTCCAAGACAATTGACGCCGCGGCTAGCTTGGTCACATCAACAGTCTCCGCTTGCATGCAGATCGTTTCAAAGCTCAAAAGTGCTCTTCGTAAATTTTGGTCTGCGGACTCGGCCACCTTTTCGAAAAACTTGTCTTGAGACGGCTTATCCGCAGAGGAAAGCTTCACGGCCTCCTTCAGAACCACAATACGCAAGACGTCGGCAATTTCTGCCGGGGTGGGCGCTGGGATACGCACCAAGAGCGTTCTTGACTTTATAGGTGCAATGATATTCGAAATTGTGTTGCAAACTAAAATCAAGCGGATGTTGGAGGAGTATTTTTCCATGGTCCTTCTCAAGGCGGCCTGCGCGTCCCTACTCAACGATTCTGCCTCGTTTATCACCACAACCTTGAATCTGTGCTTGCTTGCAGATTTTGCCTGATTCGAAAAATCAACCTGTTCTGTAGAGGCCACTTCTTTCAACAAGTCTTGTATGACTACACGATCATTGTTACCCATATCTGAGGGCGTGATTTCAAGGTGGAAAGGCGAGCTGAGCACGTTAAACTCAAGTTTGCGGCTCGACAGAGTCGTGAATGTTTTCACATCTATCTTCAATTTTTCCACTTGTGCGCCGAATAACTCGTTCAATGTGCTGTAAATACGTGTCTTCTTGCCGGCTCCGTTGGGTCCATACACGAGCAAGTGAGGGAAATCACCCGTCGAGGCTAAGGCACGGAGCGAGCTAGTGACATTGTCGTGGTACGTGAGTGCATCAAGTGATTTCGGCCGATATTTATCCACCCACAATGACATTTTTAGAAGGATTTGTCAATATAATCTATGAAGCTGTGTGATTGCATCTTTAGCGAAATGCGCTTTTTTCGCCCACGAGACGAGACGCGGCGCGCGACCGCGCTGGGACGTGGGACTGCTTGTTGGATATTATACAACACCGTGTCGAATGTGCCGCACACAGGTATTTACAATATAGTAGCACCGAGTTTTTAAAGTGGTTCGACCCAAAACACCCTAGGTCTACGTCCACGTGTCTATTTTATATAGCCTATCTGTAGCTTAAAGTGTAAGAAATTACTTCAGCAAACGGCTTGAAGAAACTTCACACTGCGCTCACACGGTCACGTGATCGTCCCAGATATCCAAAAACCAACACTGCTACATGGCTTTTCCTGTTGTGGAACAAAGAGAGCGTTCGGTGTAAACGAGGATCGAGATAGGAGTATTGTTTTGCAAGAGTCATTGTTCGAAATTTTGGCCGTTGAATACCTGTCAATTTCGATGTATGAGCACGGCTGCCAAATGCACGCACTGATGCACTATAATGAAATGTGTGGTTGTATTAATCCTCATCATTTCCCTACACGTGAGCTGTGAATATTCCTTTATTACAGTGAATATTCTAACCTTCCCAATTCTATCTTATATAAATAAACAGTATCCCTGATTTTCGTTGAAAGCACGTTTGATAAGGCTAGGCTGCTTTCATCGATCGAGCCCGTGTTGGTGGCTAGCTACCAATGCCTACTTCATCTGATCGTACAACATGGCCTGTGTGACTTATATGACATGTCCGTCGAGAATTTTATGCCTTAGGCTTGGTTCTCAAGAAGTGTGTGGGACACTCGTATCCGCCGGGATTCTGGTCCAAGTATTGCTGGTGATAGTCTTCAGCATCATACCACGACTTGATGGGTTCGATCTGAGTAGCGATTCGGTGATTAGGATACCATTCCTTTTGGAAATACGCCTTGCTTTCCTGCGCGATAGCAAGGTCGTCCTCGGTGTGAGTAAATATCGCACTTCTGTATTGAGTACCTTGGTCCGGGCCTTGTGCGTTCACAGATGTCGGATCGTGTATTCTAAAAAAGATGTCTAGAATTTCCTTCAAAGTCACCTTGCTGGGCTCAAAAGAGATTTGCAAACTTTCAGCAAAACCAGTTTCGCCACTGCATACCTTTCTGTACGACACGTCGCCAACTGATGGCAAGCCGTTCGCATAACCAACCTTGGCGTCAATCAAACCCTTGTCTTTGAAGTACTTTCCCATCACCTTTTCCACGCCCCAGAAGCATCCGGCTGCGACAGTGATTATTTTGGCTGATGGGGTCACTTTAAGTGTTGGAGAAACAAGATTGAGCGATGGCATTAGAGAAAAGTGTAGTATTTGGTTATTTACGCCACCCAAAGCTTACTTGAGTCTATACATTCGCCACCACGGTCACGTGACATAACGTCTTCTCATCGCCGCGGGGAACGTCAAACCCTGCCATGCAGGTCAAAGAGCCGCACGGATTAACTTGAAATGGCCAGAGACAGGCTCCAAGCTTTAATTGTATTCGAGGCAAGCTGCGTAACGAGAACGCTTTCAAGACTTGTTTTTCCGCTTAAAAGAAAATATGCTACTCCTGCGCTTGACCTTGTCAACGCTACTTTCTTCTGCAGCACTTGTGTCAACAGCAGCGCTCGTAGCAGTGTTAGCGCTGCTTATCGATGCTGTTCTCTCCTTGGCACTGAGCTCAGGCTTCAGCTCGCGGCGCTTGAGTCCACCAACCCAGGATTTCTTCTCATTTTTGATCGGAGGCCTTTGAGAGTCCAACAATGCATCGACTGGTTTGGCCGGTTTCGCTGAGGGGGCCGCGTCCTTTTGTTTGTCTGCGTCCTTGTTGTCCAATAAAAATGTCTTCTTCAAGATTGACGTTGCACGACTCACATTCTTGTCCTCGGCAGGTTCGAAAGCTTTAGGCTCATTTGGATAGTAGTTTTCCAATTCTCCACTTCCCTGGTAGGTGATCTGAGGCAACTGATTCACTTGAGATAGAGAGCTAGCCTTGCTTGCCTGTCTAGCTGCGGCGTAATCACCTCCGTGATAGATTCTTTCCATGTTGATGCCAAAGTCAAGGCCATCTTCGACGACTTTCGTATCCTGGACTTCGTAGAAAAGCATGTAAGCACTGGCTAGACCCGGACCATCTCCAAAAAACTGAAGAATATACGAGTCGTCCACCAATTCCACTGTTTCGTCATCAAACAAAAACCAAAGGCCTGCCTGGCATTTGCAGAGCGCGACATAGTGGCCGTGCATTGGGCCACCGCCGATATGGACCACCAATGCGTAGAGGCCGTAAAGAGTGAAGTCATTGTTGGAGGCGGTTGAGGGTATCTTCTCATCGACAAAAGATCCGTTCGCATCAGTGGACAGCGTGGTATTGAAAAGACGTAAATTCAAGGGGTACAGAATGGAGTCAAACAATTTCACCATTCGATCCACTTTATCATCATACTTGAAACGCTTGAAGTTAATTACCAATAGTTCAGGGGTTTTTTTGAGCTTGATTGTCTTTACCGCTTCCTGCAAGGACAGACAAGCGTTGCAGTAAAATTTGTTTTGGTGATTCAAAATTTCCAGCTTCGAAAAGTTATTCAACGAGAATGTCAACAGATACGCGCTTTCTCCCGGTGGGATGTCGATTGAAAGGTCGAGAAAGCTCTCGTCCTTTGAAGTAACTGTTTCACAAGACAAGCATTTGGTTTCGTTAGTGATGGTTCCCTGAAAGAGCTGTGTGCACCAGTTTAGGGAGGGCCCAGACTCAAAGTTAAGCGTCTCTATTGTCTCGTTGATCAAATAGTTGCAAAACTCATGGGCGTCGTGATGCATATTTGCCTGGCGAAACAAGAAGTTCTTCTCCTTCAACTTCTTAATGAAATACAGTGGCGAAACCACGCCAATCTGCGATTGATTCTCACTCATTGCTTCAAAGATATCTTTAAGTGCATATAATAGACACTTGTCATCAGATGCCGAGTCTTCCAGGAACGGGTGGTCCACGTTGAGAATCGGCCCATTGATGAGTGCCAGCCTCTTCCGATGGTCTGCCGACGGATTCGGGTTGAATGGATTTATAGGCGTAGAAAGCCCTGGTTCCGGATGAGGAATACCAATGACCACATAGCTGGAAGTGGATGAGACGGGCGAGGGCTCTGCAAAATTAGATGTAATGCTGGAGGCGTTGCTGGGCTCCATTAGAAGCGACAGCGATACTGACAGATCGTTTCTAATCTCAGTAGCAGCGCTTGATGATGGCCGCGTTACGAGAAGCAGAAGCAGATGGAAGTCTGGATTTTTGCGGATAATGAGCCTTTGTTCTGTGGAGAGCGACTCGCAGCAACCAGCCTCCTGAATAAACCCTTTATCTTTGTAAATGAGCTCCAGCGAGGTTTCCTCGGCCCCAAGAACCGGTGTATTTTGAGTGCTGAACTTGCCGAAAAAAGAGTTCCTCATTGACGGCCGTGCCGGCGGCGTTCCCACCGCAGCCAGCGGTTCCTGTAGCGGGGTATGCAGACGCCCCTTTTCCTTCAATTTCTTTGTAAGAAGTTGCTCATATTTGGCCGTGTAAGCGTGAGGGGCAGTGCCTGGCATTTCTAGCCGCCGCTCGTGCGGAGTCGGATTGTGTTGCAAAACGTGCTGGCGAAATTTCGTGGTGTAGTATAGACATTGAAGAATCAGATTGCAGTAGCATGTGTTGCCGAAATTCTCCATGCCAAACAATTTTGTGCCACCATCATCATGGCTGGATGGAGTGGTAGCTGCAGGCGAAGCCATGGCTGACTAAGGATTGCCGCAGGTGGTTTATTTTGGAGATTCGACGGCTTATTTTGGAGATCGCAGGGAAAGATTAGGCGGGGGATTGTGGGGCCGCGTGTGACGGCGTGGCTCCGGGCGTAGACAGGCGACGCAGCGAGCCATTTAATCGGCCAGTTGACGATGGAAATTCCAGATTCAAATGTAGTGACAAAAACAGGCTGACTCGAATAATTAGGCGGACAGTCAAATAAATGGCGTCTTTTTGCCATGAAAAGGTGACATTCGAGTTTTATATGTAGCCGATACTTATGTTGGCCTGTGTAAGCATCTCTGCCGCTCTTCCGTTTCCCACTCATAGACAAAAAAGAGGGCGAGGCCTGGCATCAAATTGGTACCTTCGCTATAGTCCGTAGTATCTCATGTTTTTTTTTTTTGATACGAGGTTTCTATCAAGTCGCCATGTGCGTTTCGCCGTGAATCGTCTATTTCACGTCTTCGGCCGGTTGTTGACTGCCCCTTTTTTTATGAACTAATTCACGCATCTACAGAATTACTACTTCTCTGAAACACCCGGCGCCTTCCTTAGATCTGCACACATTCAGTGATTGTGCTTGTGTAGCGACTATATTCTAGCATCTTGACAACTCACATCTTGAGGCGTTGTCGTGAAATTTTAGTGCTGTGCCGATCTCAATTAATACATCCCACGACCGAAAACGACAAGCCATATCTGATGACAACGAAGAGATATCACCAAAACGAATCTCTCCATTGGTTTTTACGCTTTCATGAAGTCATTTCCTCTTCTTATCCTTGCACTTTCTATCGCTTCAGCCCGATGCGACGAGTCGCTCACGTTTGCTTATCTACCATCCGAGTGTATGTATTTGAAGAACTCCTAATAAACCGATTCTTAGATTACTCTAAGCCCATTTTCCAACGATAGCCATCATCAAAGCACCAAGTAAGAACATCACGTACGCGAGTGCATAGCGTGAGTGACTAACACCTTTCATTTCGGGATCGTTAATGAAGTCTCTGGCCATTAGTTCCACTAAAGCATTGTAGATTAATAAGCCAGAGCAAAAGCCGTCAAACACACCCACCACAATGAGCGACGTTGGACTGTTTTCCAGGTACAAGTTGCGCACGCCAAGGCCGGCGGCAATTCCGATAGGCGTTGTGATCGAATACGCTCCAGAAAGGTACCATGGCATTCTCTTCAAGTGTGCTGGCCATTTTGCCGTCGCAAATCTGGCACCAAGGCCCATTCCCTCGAAGAATTGGTGGAAGGAAATAGCCACAAACAATGTCTGAAATTGCTCTCCGGCAATGGCAAGAGAAAGACCCACAAACACCGAATGAAACACAATACCGAATTCAAGAAGATAAATACTTACTATTGTTTTGAACACGGCTTCTCTCAGTGATTTCGCAGCAGCTTCGTTACTCAGTGAAGATCCTGTTCCGCCCGACTCGTCACGAGACTCTTCCCCAGAAGTTTCGGCTGCAGTGGTGTTTATTTCTGTTGTGATTTCGCAACATTCATTTTTCACACTTTCATTCGAGTATCCGTCGTCATCTTGCGGAATAATTCGACGGTTCTTGTGGTCTAAACGTCTGTGAGTGAACGCCTCGATCGTGAACATTGTAACGACACCCATCAACGAGAATGCAGCGGCCCACGAATACTCCTCGAAGATATGACCCACGCAAGGATGACTGAGACTGGTTTGTGACTCGCCTAATAAATGGATGAAAGCGGTTGCAACAATGACTCCGCTGCCAAAGTACCTCGTAACAAATATGACGATGTCTGGAATCCGAAAGAATTTGAAGTTCACGGCGAGAAGAGGAAAAAAAGATCCAGCAGCAGACAACACAAGTAAAACAAACACTGACGCGATTCGGGCAGGCATGAATGCACCGTTGAAGGCTGTAGCCGTGCCACATGTCAGCACCATGTTTGATCGAAGTAACGGCTGCTGAATTCTAGCGAGCAACAGAAAACCTTAAACGAGCGTTTCGGTGTGAATAATAAATAAAAGTCTGCAAGCTGTGTAGCGAGCCCTTGTGATAATCTGATTAATCGTGCTCGTGGAGAAGGTTTGGGGCAGAGCGAATCGGCTTTATATGAAAAGTGCGACCAAAGAGCGGTCAGGCTGGAGTGCATGTACCTCGTAAGTTAAAAGGCTACGTAAAAGTGCAAGAAAAAGGGTCTTCATACCACGCCAGCCAAACTCTCATATATCGATTATACTTTAAAATTATCTGTGAAAATGACCTTAAGACTATAGCAAGAGTGATATTGCGGAACACTCGAGGAAGGATGAAAGTGTGTGAGAAGCTAGTCGGGGATGCGAGAACTGAACTAGTCGCCCAAAGCGTAACATATAAACACCTTCAAATCTGTTTCCTGTACGGTTCACATCGTCTTTTGGGCGAGCAGCACAGCCGGAGCCTAGCATTGCTCCTTTTTCATAAGGCACGATGTACGGATGATACTAGGGAATAGCAAATCATCATGGTTTAGTGCATATGCCATTTCAACCTAAATCAAGCATTATTTTTTGAGCTCTTTCCTGGCAAACAAAAAGCACACAACTGCCTTTATATTTATCTTACTCTAAAGAACCCCCTATAATTGTAGAAAAAACTGTCACTTTCTGAAAGTTGGGCCCATCTTGCCATGCATGCAGGGCAACTGATGAGGTTATGAGCCACATATCATATGTCTCCTGGCTAAGCAGCAATGGTCAACTTGTCACACATACCGGCCACAAGAAAACTGTTAAGCCAAGAAAACTTGCCAAGCCAATCATATCCCATGAGTTATACATGTACATCTAGTACCTGATATAGCTATTCGGGAGGAACTTGCCAAAATCAGAGACGAAGACCTCGTAATTGAGATGGGGAGAGATGCGTGTAATCATATGCGCTGATCTGTACAAGCTGCATAGAAGATCACGATGCATGATGCGACTTGCGCTTGACATTCTCGGCCCGACAAGACAGGGTTGGCTTAGCCGCGGAGAGGGCATTCTCGTGCTGAGCTACAGTGCTGTCAAGAAATTCATAGATGGCTTTGTGGCTTTCTACAAAGCTTTTGGGCTGTGCAATCAAACACAGTGAACAGGGCTCAAAACTACGAATGGCGAGGACAATACAGTATAAGATTTAAGAGTGAAGAGCCAGACTTTTATGTCGGCGTTTTCCATACAGGAGGCAAAATCTCCTGCCCTCCCGCCACACTGCCGAGCACAAGTCCTTACTGTCTGCTTCCCGTTCTCGACGCGTATTCGACAAACACAACCATCTCATAAGCCTTTATTTGCGCCTTGAGGCAGCCCCGGAGCTTCGTGCGTTTAGCAATGCTGCCTGTGCAGGACCCTCCGAAATTTTACCCGGGTAAGTCCGGGCATACAGCGATGTTCGGCAAATCCAGTCAAAGATGTTTTCTACACGATCTTTCATACTGTCGAGCGTCTACCTCCTACTTCCTTTCACCCTGAGATTATTGATCGATCGACAATCAGGTCTATCATGTATGATTCCTGTATATGGTAGATACTGCATACTTCATGTTCGTAATGTTAAAGGTGTTCAAAGAAGATTTCCTAATATCAGCACTGCTAGTCTCAGAATAAAATTGAATGTCAATGTTGATTCACAAAATTTGCTTATCTTTCAGGTGGTGTGAGTAGCGATATTCCCTGTCAATGGTGAATGCAATGGGCATGATAATTTACTGCTTTTACAGCTTTCATCTCAAATTCTTTCTGACAAACTTGGGCAATCCCGCATAGTGCTCTTCGATGACAAGTAATGTGAAATGTAAAATGTGACGGGGGAGCCTTACGAACGTTTCGTGATCAAGAAGGCTGCCTCCTCGAATACAAAATTCCAAACACGACTTGCACTATAGACGCTTGCGCGGTGCATATATTTGCGCAACGCAATCCTTTCACATCATATGTGTTTTTGTCTAAACTCTACCGGAACAATATGAATCACACTAGACATCAGATATCAAAACTTACTTTGGTTCAAGAAACAAAAAGAAAAAGAAAAAGATAATGCGCAAGCCCGGAGTCGAACCGGGGGCCCGACGATGGCAACGTCGGATTTTACCGCTAAACCACTTGCGCTTTTCCGTATTGAGGGAGTATTCTAAACCAGACTAGTTCTACACATTAAGGATACGCCCCTTTGACTGCTCTTTGGTTCGAAATCATGATGAGTCAGGACACAATTGTTTCACAAGTTGTCTTTCTTGGGTTTGAACCCGAGTGGATACTGTATACCTCTTTTTTCAAAGTTTCAGCGGCTCTTGTGTTTATCAACTTCAGTTCCCTATTTGTGAGGGCAAAACCCCGAGTTGAGCGCTGGAAGAAATCTTGTGCACGGGTCCCACATATACAGTGGTAGATGCAGATACATCTTAGGAGAATGATCCCTACAGAAGTAAGGCGTTTATATGGAAATGTGTATTCATATACAGGAGACCTGTTTATAAGGATCCTTCCTTTTTGGCAAAAATTAGGATTTTTCTACATGTTGTATAGTAGAAAAAAATAGTTTTTGCGCATGTTATTTGCACCTGTAAGTAAGCAAAATTTACCAAGCAAAACAAATGTTTGAGAGGTGCGACGATTGCAAAATACTGCCGGCTCTATTGCTGCAAAATCGCCACCACCACCTCTACAATGAGTGTACATGCTCCAGATACTGGTGGAACAATAATGTGATATATCTTTAAAAAAAAAAAAAAGTAGGCTTTCCGAGGCCAATGAACTTGAGAGAAATTCTTGCACCCACTGATAAATCATTTACAAACTTGCGTAACCTCAATTGGTTCGTGAAAGTGCTACGTAAGGCGTATTCAGGACGGCGCCGGGAGGCGGAGAATGATGTTAGTCTCGCCCTCCTCCTGAATCGACTATTGTCTCGCGCTCTTGGGAGGACCAACCCCATGGGCCGATGACAGTCTGATAAGTCTAATGAGTTGAGTTCATTCTGGGTAGAGGTCTCATAGCGGATTCATTTCCGATGAGAGATCTCGTGTCGCCAAGCGATGCCTGGGGTGAACTTGCGATCTATTTGTTGGGTACCTCATTTAGGCTAGCCGCGTCGATCGCGGCTAGGCCGCGAATGGGTTGCCACGGCGATTCTGTCTC
Source organism: Metschnikowia pulcherrima (assembly GCA_009746055.1). Taxonomy (NCBI): domain Eukaryota; kingdom Fungi; phylum Ascomycota; class Pichiomycetes; order Serinales; family Metschnikowiaceae; genus Metschnikowia; species Metschnikowia pulcherrima. The sequence goes on from VFXK01000001.1 coordinate 303,255, forward strand.
GGCGTTAGTCAGACGGCCGTCTCGAGTCTCCCGTTCCCAGTGTCGGGCGACTCTCGAGTATGTAAACGCTGGCTCTCCCACCTAGTGGCTTAGAGGGCCAGACTGGTTACATAACAAGTTCTACTGAATACAAATTAGTTATAGGTTTTTACTATATGTTGTATAGTTTTTGCGATTGTTGAGGTGTGCTTGTCATACTCTGATGAGAGCGTCCTATAATGTAATATATCTTTGAAAAAAAAAACCACAGCTGGTATCGATCCATCCAAACAAAGTGCTGCCAGGTCGATATCTTTGAAAGCTCTAGCGTACTAGACGTATCAGTTTCTTTTGATTTTGCTCGAAAACTTTGTTTGGATGTAATTGGGCCGAAGCCACCTAGCGCGTGAGGCTGGCACTGGCCCGGCTCATGATCCAGGCATCAACACAGATACAGTGAGACCTGCTTATAAGGATCCTTCCTTTTTGGCAAAAATTACGATAGTAACCAGGTTATCTTATTAAAGAGAAAGAAAATGGTGTACAGGTTCTCTGATTATTTTTTTTCTTCTTTCTGGGAAACAAACTTGATCAGGAGGCACAAAAGTCAACTTGGCGAGTTAGTAGAGACGCAATTTAAGCGGCGAGTGACTTAGCATCCCGTTCCCTGATTTTTGCTAGAAGGGGGTCAATGTACTGTGCAATTACTCTGAGGTTGCTCAGGTGTGGCTGCAAAAAATGTCTGAAAATCAACCCATCCCCGACGTTTCGTCTGAGACAACATTAGTCTCGCTCTCATCTGAAGCACCCCGCAAAATGTTTATAGATGTAATGAGCCACTGACAACAGTTGGAGGGAAAAAGCCCAGACTTCCGCCAGCACCTGTTGACGATGTCCTTAGGCATCATGATCCACACCTTAATTCTCCACTAAATTGCTTTGCAAATTCCCATAATTCCTAACGGCTTACGTTCGTCCGATTCTCTTCGTCCCTGTAGCTCGCCCAACTATTGCGATGTAACAGTACGGTCATTACCAACGTGCGGACCAATGGCTGACAGTCATGCCATCATAATAGGTATTGTCCTCCATGCATTCGCATTAAACCTGTGAATGCATCCAGAGAGCGTGTATTACAAAGATTTGGGACCAGAACAATAGGAGTAACTCGCTTATCACTCGTTTTCTTGCAACCAGTATCAATGTGAGTTTAACGACAAAATCCTTGATTCTTCGAAAAGGTCCTTTCCAGCTAATTCACGTATCCTTTCGGGTGTTGGGCGCCATCAGATACATGCGTCCATCCACGCGTTGGACTTGGATCTCTGAATGTCATTGTTTTCACCATACACGACAGCCACCTTGCACCCAGAAAGTGGTCCAAGGGATGCTTTTCTTGTGTCAAAGCTTCAAGAATGCAAGCTGGTCACACGAGTCCCCGAAAGTCTCAAATTAGTGTCTTCAACAGGGTAGGAGCCTTTCGCTCCATCTGCTGTTTAAAACGATTTCTTTTCGAAAATCGTGAAATATGCCAAAAACACAGGTTAATCATATTAGTATGGGAAAAAGATCTAAAACGGAATTTCAACGATAAAGTTAGGTTTATCTTGCTAAACAAGATCCTTATAAGCAGGTCTCACTGTAGTGTACGTGCAAAATATTTGGCTCAGTATTGCTTTAGACAATTTAGCGCGATTTCTGCGCTAAACAAGAAAAGCAGTGAAAGCAGATGTGAAATACTTGCGGCGATTTGTCATTTTGCGCAAGTCGCCATCCCTAATCTTTTAGAGAAAGATTTTGCATTTTTCGCACATGCATTAGAAGACCGCCAGGCCCAATTTCACCATTACTCAGCTCTATACTATTCTTTGTTCCACGAGCTATGATCTCAGCTGGACATTAGCGCGTTTGGATGCTGAACTGTAAAATGTGTCTTTTCAAGAGTCTCTCGTAATTTTTTTTTCCAAAACTTTATTACAGGTCGCTCTCATCCGAGTGTCTCACACACCCCACTCTTCTTTATAAAGAAATTGGTACAGGTCAAAGCGGCATACTCGTACACGCCACGAAGAGACATGGACAATGCCTCTTCGAAAGGACTGCTGGATAGCGAGAACCCATCACCTTCCCAAACCTTTTTCTCCTCTATTCTCTCACAATTTTTATTGTATTTGAGTAAAGAGCAACCTGTTCTTGAGTGTAGCTTGTGTTTACATTCTTCCGCTTGGTGTAGCGGACAAAAGGCGACAAGTGTGTTTTTTTCAATAATAGACGAATCGTATTAACAGGAAACAGCGGTTTTTTTTTTTCAAAGAAACAAATCGTATTAACAGGAAACCGCGGTTAAACGGTCAAAAATCTATATATCTATAGACAAAAAAACTGTCAGGTTCGATGTATTAGTGTTTACCGGGAATGCATGATTGTTATGTGTATTATAGCTGCCTGAAGAGCCCTTTCACTACCGGGGAAAGGGCGACTATTTATCATTTTAGCTTGACAAGGCTCGGCAGAGCTTGCCAAGGCTTGGCAAAGAAGAGGAGTGTATGTAAGAGACTTTACTGGTTAAGCCAGCAACACTCGATGCGTGAATCACCAGCGTGCGACTGCACGCGTGGTATCGAGTTGAGCAAGGCGGAACCAGAGAAGACCGATTATAGTGCGAAGCACTATATAGGGACCCTGACAAAAACCTGCATACGTCTGGATAGAACACTGAGTAATGAAGTCCCCCGACTTTCCCAAGCCTTAGGTCTTCCTCCTTATCCTAGCCGCTGTATAGGTAGTGTCAACTTGTCCGTATTTTACTTCGTTCCAACGCCTTTTTCAAATGTCTATTCAACAAAACACACTTTCTACTACGTTGCCGACGTTGATATAATGTGCCAACGATGCGAAACGCTCGTGAGCCTTTATGGCCAAGTTGGTAAGGCACCTCACTAGTAATGAGGAGATCGTCAGTTCGAATCTGGCTGAAGGCATATTTTTTTTCTCTCCACTCCAGGATCATAACACCGACATTCGAAGCTTTCAACTTCTCACCCTCACCTTTATTTTTTCAAGCCAACTGCTTTTTCTCTATCATGGACAAGGCACACGCTGCAAGATACCCACTAGATATTCCACATGTGACTGCAGTTGAGTTGCCTCTTAATGTGAGAAACACTGACCGGGCCATTGGCATGCTTGGTGGGAAGGAACGCATACGCATGGCTATTAATTCACAATACCGCCCTCTGCCGATCCAGGTCTCCAGTCATGCCGTCGACGATCGTAATCTTGAATTGCGGCTAAGGAATGATCCCTTCCACCATCCAGTGCCTGCGTCTCTGAACAGGAGGGAAAAGGTATTGATCAAAGTCAGTATACCAAAACTGTCGCTCCCGGCCGACTACCATGACAATCCTGGGAAATACCTGATTCGTGAGCTAATCAAGATGAACAAAGAGAAAAGGGGGCCGGTGCATAAGGTAGAACCGGTGCTGATTGTAAACAAGAACTACAACTTCAGGGCAATGGCAGATTTCCAAATGTCGACAAAGAACAATGAAGCTGTGCAGAAGTTTAATCAACAGGTGCTTAAAAGTGCCAAATTTGCGGATGCAAAAGACTTTTACGAGTCTCAGCTTACAAAAAACGATGAGCATAAAGACCCAAGCATGTACGAGAACAAGGACCACCAATTGATCCCACCTCCGCATTTCAGCGCGACCAAATTTCCCTATGACTACAAGTATAAGAAATCGCCGTTCACTGTTGCTATCCGCGGGGATTCGGGCGACGTCAAAGTGGTGATGAAAACCGACAGCAAAAAGTTGTTCACAAACACTGTGGACTATCACAAAGGTGTGGTTCCACACCAGCCTTTGCCGGAGATCGTTGCCAAGTTCAGCTGGCTCCAAAGAACAGACTTGTCAAACGAGTGGGCCGAGAGGAAGCTATACGAATGTATCACCCAGTTGAACAAGCTTTTCTCCTTGAAGCCGGTCTGGCTTCGCAAACTGTTGATAGACGTCATGCCGGAGGACCTCAAGCTGGCAGTAAAGGAAGCGCTTCCGTACGTGTCATATTGCTATAAGAACGGGCCCTGGCGATTTTGTAACGTGAAGTTGGGTGTGGACCCGACAGCGGATCGGTCCTTTTGGTTATACCAGAGCGAGTACTTCCGTCTGCCGGGGCCTCAGGCGAGAGAGTCACTGAGAGAAGTCAAAAAAGTTCCCTTGCACACGCTCTCACTGTCATACCCAGAGAGCGATGTAGAAATTTCTGAGAGCTTAGTATTCACGGGCAGTAAAGTTCCACTGACCATAATTTATCACTTGGGCGAAATCATTGATCCTGATGTGCAGCAAGCGATCGCAGAGGCGCAAAATGCTGGCAAGTTTTTCAGAGAAGCTCCGGATTCCCAAGATGGATGGGTCACGCGGCAGATGATGGGTACCATCCGAGGCATCATCCGTTACAAATTGCTCCAGCTTCAGCTCGAGCAGTCCATCAAGCCTGAGGATATCGCACGAATAATTGCCACCGACCATACCTTAAAGGACGCCAGGCGCGATGACGACGATGCAACTAGGCTCGCCGAAGAAAATGATGAAGACGAAGACGACGACGAAGAAGATCAGGGCGTTGCCCAAAACGATGATGACGCGGACGAGGCCGCGCAGAATGGCGCCGCGCAATTTGATGCATTGGTGCCCTCCGTGAGCGAAGAGGATGTGATCAATCGCGTAAAGCAGGTGAGTGAGGAGTCCGCCGCAAAATTGCTTTCGCTCGTTGGCTTGATCAAGCAAGACGCATTGAATCGATCATAGGGGAGAAGGCATGAGAAATTGAAAGGACCTGTAGTAAAACCAAAGACAATACTTAAATGAAAAGCATTCTAAATTTAAAGACATCCTATTTCTTTATTTAAAATTCAAAATTAGTGTGGTACAGATAAAGTACTGATCAATTCCTTAAGTAGTAATGCCCTATCATAATTTATATTCCGTGGCATGCTGTGGTTTTCGTCTTTTGCAGCCCGTAAACGTACCAGTAACTTTTAGTCAATGTGCACACCACCGACCCGCACTCACGCAAGTCAACACGTGTCTATGTATGGAGCTTCGAAATTACACACGACGAACATAATGACGAAAGCCACTGAGACATTTGTGGCATTTTTTGCCGTCGGCGCTATCTATTTTGCGCTTGTTTCCGGCTTGATCCCTACCGGTGAGTTGATTCACGATGAAATCTTGCCTTACTTGCCCTTCTGGGCCTTGGTCACATTCGGCGCCTACGCCTTGGGGACTTTGGGCTGGGGAGTGCTCACCTTCAAGAATAAAGAAGGCAGCTACAGAGAATTAATGCAGCAGATTGATGAGGCGAAGGCTTTCTACCAGAGTAAGGGCGTTGACTTGGATGCTTAAGTATGACATTAAATGAATAAATATAGAGTCACGGATGACTGGTGTATGCCTGGGTTGGGTTTGAGTTTGTGAGATCTCGAAACCGCAATGAAGGTCTCTGTAGTTTCAATATGCGGCCGAATGAGCCATACAAGGACGATATAGTCTTGCATATGTCCTATGAAGAGTCAGATATTAGGGACTCGCCAAAACTCATTCTGTTTTCAGATAAAGAACAGTGGAAAATCCCTTTCCTGCTTGACTTCCGCTTCGAGAAGTCTGATTACGTGGAAGCAGACTTTTTCCTGGACTTGATCCGTTTCTCCATCTCTGCAAACACGCGGATCTGTACCGGCACTTTCTCCCATGGCTCCTCGTTTTTTTCGGGGTTTTCTGTCCTGGCTCTTTGCGCTATAGATTCAGGAAGGTTTTCTGGTCTTAGAAGCTCGATAGGTGGGTGAAAATCCTCGGGCCAAACCCCGCCTTTGGCCACAAGTTGTGAAGCTGCCTTCTTGCGTTGTGTGTTCCAATCTTTCACGTCATCATTATAGATTTCCCAGACACAGTTTACACACCCACTCATACAGCAATTATCAGGTTCTTTCGGCCTAGCTGGTACTTTTATCCCTCCTATAATTCGAGGTTTCCCCACATCTATGCGGCTCGAGCTTTGTCTATCTTCACCCTTGATTCTTCCGCCAAAAACTTTGGCTATCTTGGCTTCAGCAGCCTTGACCTTGGCCTCTGAGGCCTCATTATCCTCTATAGTTCTGAGACTCTCGGCGTCTGTTTCTCCAACCTTGTCTAATAAAGAATTCGGCAGTGTGTTATGTTTTGGGTGCCTGTTGCTGTGCTTTATGAGATCGTAAAATTTGAATTTAGATCTTTCCGGGGTCAGCGATATAAGCCTCCTGCCAAACACAAGCATTTCTTCTATACGTCTCTTCCGAGAATAACGAGCGTTTACGATATACGGGATAATATTCAATCGGCGAAGTCGGGAAATCTATTACAGTGCGCACTCGTGACAAGAAGAAGCTCGATGACGCAAGAGCCAATCTCGAAATGCATATAAACTGGAGAAGTGAGCATGGTTTGGAAGAAACAAAAATACAGCATAAAGAAGTACTTCTGGCTTGATTGCTTTCGATGGCGAAGAAAAGCAACTCGTGGGTGGCTTCTCAGTTGCCTTTTGTGCCTGACAGACTAAGACGAGATCTGGCAACATGGAGCTACGTGAACTCTCTAGCTTGAGCGCTCAATAATCTCGACAAGAAATTTTGTTATTACTTTCGGTAAACCAAATCCGACATGCGATACTTATTAGCTTGTCAACCAAAAACAAAGAGAATGTTTGCTGACTCTGACTTGCACTTTGTGTGATCAAGTCCGAAAGCTTAAAATACTAATCTCGGAACGTAGTTTCAGCACCATAGGCCCTTATCGCCTCATCAATACTAAGAAAGAATCCCTTCCCTAGTTGCGCAGATACATTCGCAAGCCTGGATGAAGACGATGCAGACGAACCCTCCAGCTGCTTCTTCTGTTGATATTCGTTCATGCTTTTGTTCACAATGCCCTTGATCCCCAGCTGGATTAATCGGTCGCGGACCTGTTGTTGCGTGGGGATTCTTGCAAATGCAACATGAATATGGCTGACTTCTGAGTAGCGGCGAATCGCTTCGTATAGTTCCTGCGTGGCAGAAGCATCGATCGATGACATGCCTTTGCAGTCAAATACAATTAGTTTCGTGACGCTTTCTTCGCTACCCTTGCTTGGGGGCTGCGAGGGGTGCACCAGAAGGGTACCAAACTTTTCCAACCGATTGAGCTTGTTTCGCAAGTCGCCCACATTGGCAAAGTTAAGCGGTTCGGGGACTCTGATGATGAGGACGCCTTCGATCTGTTTGATCTCGGTCGCAAAGTCTTGGAGTTCTGAATTTATTGACTCATTGTCTTCGGAAAGCGAGAAGAAACTCTCTTCAATGAGTTCATCGGCATTTCTAAACGCGGGCGTATGTGGCACACGGCCCAAAATATGAATTTGAGACTTTGCGCCATTGTGGATGATGCGCACCACGGCAATGACAATGCCGAGGATGACGCCGACTTCAACGTCCCAGAATATAGTAGCGGAGAAAACAGCAAAGAGCACGGCAATCTCATCATAGCCACTAATGCTCCAAAAGAAGGACACGTCTTGAGGGACCTCCTCCAATACAGTGATACCAATGATGGTCGTGCTTAAAGAAAGAACACATTCAGGGAGGTAGTGTAAAAGCGGAAGAAAGTAAAGAATGGCCAAAAGCACGGTGAACGCCATAATGACACTGGCCAATGGCGTCACTGCTCCCGCAAGTATATTAACTTTTGATCTACCCAAAGCACCAAATGACGGAAGTCCGCCAAAGAATGTAACCGCCAAATTGCAAGCTCCGAGCGCAATCAACTCCCTGTTTGAAGATATATTGTAGTTGTACTTCGCACCCAAAGCCTTTGTTGCCGTAGTCGAGTCGAAAAAGCCCAAGAGAGCGCACAAGAAAGATGTTCCAAATGCCGTCTTCAAAAGTCTAAAGGTCGAAGGTTTGAAGGGGTTGATGATGACACTATCATGACCCTCGGAAGGGCTCGCAAGATTTCCAACAATCTCGATACCGTCGGCCTCCCAGTCGAAAGAATACGAAAGCAAAGTAGCGACTACGACCATGGCCAAAAGTTCTGGCACGTAGACTGCGGCCTTTTTGTGATACTTCTCGACGAGCACACGTTTCTGTCGCCGCACAAACATCACAAGACAAAGAGTGATGACAGTCAACGCCACCGTCTTCAAGTGCGCATCGTTCCAATGTTTAAAAGCAAACACCCATTTTTCCATAATAGAGTGGTGTGGGTGCTTTCTCGCCAACTTGGTCAAGCCCATCTGAATATCGAGCTGGTTCGTAATCATAATGACACCCATAGCTCCGATGAATCCTTTCAAAAGTGCACGCAGAAGCACGTTATCTAGAAACCCGTAACGAAATAGCCCCAGCGCAAGCAAAACGGCCGACATCCCCATCGAAAGCGCAGCGCTGATTTCCAACGCGGAGAGCTGGGCAAATTTGCCCGAAGGGTCATGTTTGAGTCCCTCTACTACTTGTCCGTATAATACTGCTGTACTGGGCAGCGGTCCAACTAACAATATGGGAACTCCGCCGAGAACTGAGTATGTGAGTGCTGCAGCTACCACAGAATAAAGGCCCACTAAAGGGGGAAGTTTAGCCAACGAAGTTGCAAGTGACATCACCAACGGTATCTGAAAACTTGCAAGAGACACACCCGCAAGAAAATCACCAAAAAAGAATTCTCTCTTGTACTGTGGCAACCAACGGAGCACGGGAAGGTAATATGCTATGTACGCCCAACGATCGAACGTGTTGCGTGACTGGTTTTCGATGTCAATCGGCTCCAAATTGTGGTGCTCTATGTATGAATGTGCACTGGTGAGAGAACGCATACTGGGTACAGATATGATGGGTCTCTTATTCGGACGACGTGAATCCAGCAAGAGCCGGGTGTTTTCCAGCATCTTTTTTTGTGAAGGTGTATAGTTATTGCATTTGCGACGATATGTCAAATAATATGTCACCCGATAAGGTGTGGAGCCGCGCAAGAGTGATCGCACCATATCGCGAGAAATTGTAAAGCACCAACCCACCACACGTGACTGTACTGTTTTATACACAGTACATGTCCGTTTATGGTTGGTTCGTCCTTCGTGCACACCATTCTAGTAATTGCTGTAGCACTGCATATTGGATGCTTTCTCTTTCTTCCCAGTGAAAACTTTTCACTGTGGACAAAAATCTCTAACACTGAACTAACGAATACTTTATTCGGTTCCTAGAGCACTGACTTGATCGACACACCAGATTATATCTAATCTGGTTTACTACACCTTATCTCTACGATGGGTTATCAGTCATCAATGTCTCAGAGTGATCTTCCCCCCAGTGCCGGATGAACTAGGCAGCACTCCTTCGGAGTCTGCCTCTCCGGCTCATACTGGTAACCTTTACTTTGAAGGTGGACTTTGCCCCGGGGACTCTTCTCCGGAGAGTCCGTTTCTTCATGACACATCATGTCACATTGGATATTCAAGACTAGCAAGCCTTGTGGATGTTTTATAAGGACCCTAATAGATGCTTGCGCATCTATACAGTCCTAATATTTAACAACAACAGGTCATGAGCCGCTTCTTTCCTAAGAGGTTTTGCTTCGGTCTGACATCATTTCGTTTGGTTGATTTCACTCCCTCAGGGGGAGTCAGCGATGTTTGCTGCCTGGACTTCACTCTTTCCGAGAGTCATTATGAGTCCATTACAAGCTGCACCCGGTTTCTTTTGCTCGGGAGTGCTGAGGCTTGTTTGTACCTCAATATGAGTTTGCTCGTCATGACATTCATCTACGGGCATCGTCATCCTCATGTTTAAGGGCCTCCTTTCGACCCTTTTGACTATCCGATTCACACTTTCTAACGAAGTTTTATTTTCGGATGGCTTGTTGGCGTTTGCCTTCGGCATCGTTCACGCCTCGCGAAGCCGCCGCTTGATGAAGAAATCCTTGACGCGTTTGCTTTCACCCCTTGACCGTCACTGGTACTCGTTGGCGCTTTGCTGGCACGGTCTACGCCTTGACTCTTCACTGCACACAAGGTTCCGTGTCCCCTCTCATCTTTTACTCGTCGACTTTGTCGAGTTCTGAAGGTGAACCTCGCGGAGAGTAATGAACTCCGTTTGGTTTAACACGAGTATTTCTGCATCGTTCTTTACTCGGCGTTTTCTTGGTTTCGTCTTTCACACCCTCATTCGCTACGTCTGCAACCTCGCAGTCTTCAACAGCTAAAGCACATCCTACCTCTGATGGCGTTCTTGACTCAACATTGACGGATAGTCTAGTACATTAGGTTTTTCGGGATCATATTCCGGATAGTGACCTTCAGTGCGTGGGGTTTCAGAATTACACCGGTTCTTGTGCTGGTTCTCTGGACTTTACCCCATGCACGTACGCACAAATATCTTTGTCACTGACGAAGCCTTCTTTGGCTCGCCAAACTTGGATGACTAGTCGTCGATTCTGAGCCAATGCTCGACTCAAGGGGGAGAATAGGACTCACACATGCTTCGTTCGGTTTTGTCCTTCGTCCTGACGTTTCGAACATGGACACTTAAGAACCCGAACACGGATATTTGAATCCACTTGTGATAAGGTGAGTCAAGATTGGTTCCTCCAGTCGACTTGCACACTTGTCCAAGTGTGACATCCTAGAGCTGTTAACAGCGAAGAAGGAGGGTGGTGTGGCGTGGTAGATTCCATTTTACTGAGTGGTTTAATTATACCATGGTACACACACGTGATTGTTGATTGTCATTCTGACGTTACTCAATCGATCGTCGATGAGTTCTTGTGATGTATACTAGGAACGCTGATTTGTTTCCTTTGATTTGTCCGGATACCACATAAATGAAAGATTCTGATAATCTGATCGGACCCATCTCCGGTTGAATCAGCTACTTCCGTGTAATATGAGGTTGGAACATTCAGTGGAAGTTAACATCAGTTTTCTTGATTACATACAAAGGAATGGCACGGGATCAATGATCGAAACATCACTATAGTTTGGCAACTGAATGAAACGCCACCTAGGTAGGTTGTCATTCGCCACATACTATAGTCCTATTTCTGGATCTGTGATCATTGTCTAATGATTCGCCAGTTAATGATCTTCAACTCTTGCGCCTTGAAGCCTGTATTTGATATAACGCTGGAATGATTGCTTTGGTACCGTGTTCCTTAATGTCTGATTACAGCTGCCGCTCTCAAAAATGGTTTAACTGAATGACATGAAGGAGGTGCTGCACTTTTCACTGTGCGTTTGATGCAGGTTTACATGTTTGGGTGTTGTGTACACACTACACTTTAATGCCTACAACTTGTCGGGGCTTCTTTGCAGAGTCATCTTTCAGATACCAAATCTGTGGGTTATACTTGGAGACCAAGTATCAAAAGCTTGACGTTCAAGCATCGAGAGGAGTGTAAAGCACCAACCCACCACACGTGACTGTACTGTTTTATACACAGTACATGTCCGTTTATGGTTGGTTCGTCCTTCGTGCACACCATTCTAGTAATTGCTGTAGCACTGCATATTGGATGCTTTCTCTTTCTTCCCAGTGAAAACTTTTCACTGTGGCCAAAAATCTCTAACACTGAACTAACGAATACTTTATTCGGTTCCTAGAGCACTGACTTGATCGACACACCAGATTATATCTAATCTGGTTTACTACACCTTATCTCTACGATGGGTTATCAGTCATCAATGTCTTAGAGTGATCTTCCCCCCAGTGCCGGATGAACTAGGCAGCACTCCTTCGGAGTCTGCCTCTCCGGCTCATACTGGTAACCTTTACTTTGAAGGTGGACTTTGTCCCGGGGACTCTTCTCCGGAGAGTCCGTTTCTTCATGACACATCATGTCACATTGGATATTCAAGACTAGCAAGCCTTGTGGATGTTTTATAAGGACCCTAATAGATGCTTGCGCATCTATACAGTCCTAATATTTAACAACAACAGAAATTGGAGTATTGAATATTTCGAAACTCGATTATGTGAGTTGGGTATACCGCCTTCAATCCGGCATTAATGCTTCAGATGTCAAATTCTATCTGACAAAGTCATTAATAAGTTCTCCAAAAGGAAGTAATAGAATCCTAACTTCGGGTGATGGTATTATGGCCACGGTTGATGGGTTCCGCGTGAGTCGTTCAGACCAACCAGCCTTCATCTGCCGTTTCATTTCGATCATTATTCTAGCGCCAGACTCAGAATATAGCATTCACTGTAGGGTCACCCCCTTTCTACTGATTCTAGTTTGAAAAGGAAAATTCAATCGCCATCAGCGTGCTCAGGACTTGATGCAAATATAACCAATCAGAATTTTTGAAATCATTCCTCACACTTCGCCGCGCTATATACGCCGCAACATGGACGATGATATAGCAGCGATCTGGCGCATCAGCGAAGTGGCATCAACGATCACGCCCTACAATGGTGCTCGAAACGGAAGGATCATTGATGAATACATCCGCTCGGTGACCTATCGCTTTATTGGAAACCACGCAGATCAGCGCCGTCTCATCAATTTTCTGGTTACGTTGAACGCCGCCATCTGGGTCAGCGCTCTCGCGGATACCCCTGAATGGGATACCATGTCCGGTACTACGGTTCTAGAGCGTCTAAGAAAAGCATTATCCGGATAGGTGGGCTCAAACCACTATTTTTGCTCTTATGAAGCATAAAAGAGGCAATCGCCCTTGCACCGTACCTCGACGAGTTTCTGAGATTGCAAATGCAAATTCCACGCAAAGCCATCAACGACGACGTCCTTTACTCACTATTCCTATCCGGAATTGGGAACCCTATGCATCAAAAGTCGAGTACATCGGCTTTCGCACATTTCAAGAACTGTATGATTACCTACGCTTTGAAGTTTGCGACTTTTACACCTACCTGCCGCCCGTCGGCGCCGAGTCAAAGTCTACATGGTCGCTGAATGTGGACGACGGTTCAAAGTATATGAATGTTATTTCCTCACGTCTAGACCCCGCAACATTGACTAAAGCTGAAATTGATGCCCACAACTCCCGAATCAGAGCCTCCTTGATCTGTCACTATTGCAGGGGTTTAGGCCACATTTCGCGCAACTGCTCAACCCGAGTCCCAAAGGCCAAGTCGGTACATCGCAAAAAATGATTTAACGCGTGTACTCCTGAGAATTGAGCGATCGTTCGTGCAGTTTCGACGAAGCTCATTCTGGCGGACAGCCAAACACTTCTGAGTGTCGACTGCACACCTATTTCTAAAAACCAAGAGCAGAAAAAACAAGAAAACTACGCATCTTTTGCTTTGTGCTCCTTTATTTGGGTGGAAACACTAAGGATTTATCTGGCTCGCACTGAAGAACTCTTGATCGCACGTGTCATCTGTCCATCTCAAGTGAGACTGATTCACAGCCAGAAAAGTGAAGATAAGAGACTATGCAGATGGTAATAGATTTTTTGTGGCGGTGTAAGGCGTTTAGGACCATAGGTAGAGGAATGAGTCTCTGCGAAGCATTTGTGGATCTGCCTTCAGTCTTCCTCTTTCACCAACTTTTCCAAAAGAGCATTGGTGCCAAAAGGGTTTTGTATATACAAATTGTGACCTCCTTCAGGAACAGTGTGATACTGTGCCTTTATACCGCGCTCATTCATTTCTGTTACCATTTTCTCGCCTGCTTCTGCGCACATGAAGTCAAATTGACCATACACAACATGCGTCTGAAATTTCTCGAGGATGCATTTGTCTGCGCTGGCAAATTTATCCATCAATGGCCATTTGCTTGTCGTAGCTGGCGTCAATAGATACTTTACGTGAGTGTCTGACTTTGTCCCGTTCGTAATTGAATTGTAGAGATACTCCACCAATAGGCGGCACTCAGTGTTAGTGCCGTATCTCAACTCGTTTTCACTTGTGAACACTTTTTCCCCGCCGAGTTTCTGAATTACTTTGTTTACGGCAAATAGTTTGCTGTACCACATATCGTAGTACTTTGAAACGCCGAATGGACCCATGAATTTGAGGACCCGAGGTAAGTACGGCTGCACATTGTACCAGCGGTATATGGTCTCTTTCGAGAGAAGAGGCCATCTGCTTAGGAACCTATATGACGCTGGATCAAGCGACGGTTTTATGCCTTTTGGGATTGTTGGTAAGGGGGCTGTCACGGCGGTTGCATGTCGTTCAACTCCCACGGGTGATAAAAGAATCAAATTTTGCACACTTTCTGGGTGTCTCAATGCGTATGAGCCACTCCAGTATCCACCAAACGAGTGGCCCACCAAAGCGTGAACCTTTGCAATACCAGAATTCTTTCGCCAAGTTTCCAATGCATCTGTGTAGTACTGCTCCAAGTCTTTCAAGAGGGGGGTCATAGTGTCCCTGTAGACCATGAATTTTTCAGTGTCGATATCGTAGCTCTCGATGAGCTTGTAGTATTTTTTATAAAGTTTGTTTTTGTCCGTAGGGCTGGTATCATTGAGCGATATGTGATCGATTTGAGGTATCGGGCTCCAGTACTTCACGGACGGAATGCCAGGATTGGATGAGAGCCCAAAAGAGATGTTATCGAGGAAGTGCACTTTGTAATTGTGCCGCAAGCCTTTGAACCGGTTGATGATATGAAAATTCCTCGCAAAACATCCAAGCGAAGCACCGTATCCATGGATAAACACGACGTGTTTTGTCTCGGCGCTGGCATTATTCGTGACTTCGAAAGCAACTGAATTGATCACGTTCCCATCTTCGTCACATGGGGTTTTCACAAAGCTCCGTGACACATCCCTATTTTCTTCTAGGTCAACTGGGAACAGAAGATCGATTAACTGATGCTGTAGTGTCTCGAGTCTTCCGGGCTGAAGTGATTTGAGCCAGATTTCCAATCGATGCAATAACGGGAGCTTGGCCACCACTCTGGTATTCGGTTTATACGACGAGGGAAACTTGAATCTATTCACGCTCGATGAGGAGATTAGTCTGATTGAGCGAGGGCCCACACTGCAACAGGTCGCATGCCTCATTCTCCGAATCTGACTATGTTTATTTATGAGCGAGCCAGATCTGGATATGGGTCCGCGTGCGACCGATCCAAGTATGAGATTTCCGTATTTCAACAGTTCACCAGTTTTTCGAGCAATTGTGATAGCTTGCACTTTGAGCAGGCGTATTTTGATCACGAAAGTTTGATCAACGAATTATCTTGACAATCTCAAATGTCTTTAATCTCAAAAGGGTGACAGTAGACTGGCTGTATCTCAGCAATCAAGATCTCACGGTACTCAATCTGATCTAATGGCTACACGCGATTGCCCAATATAGTCATAGAATCTACATGCGGTCCTCTTGAGTCTCATTAACATCATCTTCTCTATTTACATGGCATGATCTACTTGATTACTCCTCGCCCTTCACCAAGCCCACCTTGGCTGGCCTCAACACTCTGCTGTTCAAGGTGAAACCAGGCTGTTGCACGTGGAACACAGTGCCGGCCTCCTTGTCTGGTTGAGGAATCTCGAACGTGGCCTCATGTTGGTTTGGGTCGAACTGTTCGCCCATGGGGTCGATTTTTTGAATTCCGTGCTTCTCCAATGTCTTCTCGAAAACGTTTCTTGTCATTGAAACACCATCAAACAAGTTTCTCATTTCGGGGTGTGCGTCCAAAGTCTCCTGCTTGACAGAGTTGAGAGCCAAAGCGAAGTTGTCCACAGACTCCAACAAATCCTTGGCGAATTTCTGCAAGGCAAAGTCTTTGGCCTTTTGGTTCTCTTTTTTCGTGGTTTCCTGCAAGTTTCTGAAGTCGGCCACCGATCTCGCGTAGTGGTTCTTCATCTCGGCCAAGGCCTTGTCCTTTTGCAACAATTTCTCGCGCAACTCAACAACAACAGGGTCTTCCTGTGCCTCAGTAGACTCTTCTGTGGTTTCCTTGTTTTCTGTACTTTCCTCAGGCTTGATCTCTTCAGCTTTGGTGGAGTTCCATCTCACACTAAGGTTCTGCGCAAATCTGGGGGAGACGGCGGTAGGTCTTGCTACCATTCTGCCAGCAAGAGTACTGCGCACAGCAGCTCTGGCGAAAGAGTTATAAAGCGATCTCTGCATTAATGTAGTTATTTATAGGAGCAAAATGCAAAGAAAAACGACAACGTCTGTCATTTTGATTTCCGGTGAAGAACATGGCCATTTTTTCAAGCACTTCGCAGTGTGTGCAGGCTCAGACCATCGGTTGAGTCACGAGACATACGATGGCGAAAAAGAGGTCTGAGACTTTATACATAGCATCTGACAATTTCTCTTTTTTGATTTTCAAATTTATTAAATTGTTTTTTCAAACACTATGACGATGAGAAAATCAGGCAGATTTCATCAATACTGCGTGAGTATGCACGGGTGGCAAGGTTATGCGGCATGACGCAACTAGACTAAGTTCCACCAAGTTGAGCGCCAAGAGTGACAGTGATGTTCAACCCAACTGCTGGCTCTCAGGTCATCCACATATTCTTCTCTTTTCTTGCCTACTCGATAGCTTCACGATTTTTTTCTAAAGTCATATTTCATCAGTTCCTAAATCGATTGCACAGGGTGTATACTATTTGTGGCTGCTCCGGTTTCAGCGTCCTGGCCTTCCTGGCCTTCCTGGCTCTCTAAAGTGATGCAAGATGGACAGCCATGTGGAGTATTAACAGGATAAGCATCTTAATAACAACAAAGTTCGGCAATGTTCCACTGTGAAGGGTGTATTAGTGGTACATGTACGTGTGATTATTCAATTAATCATTGCATTGGTAATCCTTTTTTTTTCAAAGAAACAAATCTTATTAGCAGGAAACCGCGGTTAAACGGTCATAAAATCTATAGATCTATAGACAAAAAACCTGCATACGTCTGGTAAGAACACTGAGTAATGAAGTCATCCGATTTTCCCAAGCCTTAGGTCTTCCTCCTTATCCTAGTCGCTGTATAGGTAACTGTCGCTGCGAAACAACTGCAGGGCCCTGTTGTAAATAACGATAAATCAATTAAAATTGCAGCCAGCTTTGCTTTATTACTCTTAGTTGCTCCAGCTTAAACGGCGGCGCTATAATCATGGACCAACACACTGAGCATCCAACCCAACGTCAGTCCTCTCCTCCCAGACATCGCTAAAGACGTGTGTATACTGACTTCTTGCTTTGTGTATCGAGTGGGATTCAGCCTGGAGTCATTTAAGGTAGTTTTGCTCACGACACTTTGTCCGCAGTGTGGCATTTTCAATCATCTATAACCCTCGTGGATGCAGATAAAAGTGCAAAGCATTGGTTTGTTCTGAGCTTTGTTTGCGCCTCAATCAATTAGGTGTGATAGTATATGTGATCATTATTTCGAAAGCCTTGAAAGCGGCTTAGATTCAAAGCCCTCTGGCATCTCTGTATATTCGAGTCTTTCCGTAAATTCTGTCGTAGCTTGGGTCCCAATCATCACGCTTTCATAGACCATAATATGATTGTGTTCTGTGGCTGGGAGTGAGGTGGCGAGTCAATGGGCTATAAATAAGATGGGCACGCACAAAGAAGATTGCGTGAAGAAGATTGTGTATTTTTTTAGAGTTTTCAAGTCTCAGAAAAACCAGAGAAGGGCGCAACTGCTATAGGGCTTTATCAAGATGTCACACCTTAACTCTGTCGAGGTATAGCATTTTCACTAAAGCCTATGTCTGATTTGCTTTTTCTTTTTTACTTCACAAATAATTTGTCGAAACCAACCACCTCTCTAGATATCGCATAGTTTCTCAGTTCAAGGCCACACCATCTAAAGCGGCGCTCAGGCATAGTGACTGCGTTTCTATTGGAGTCTGTCTTTTCGGCTGCAAATATGACACACGCTTCCCAAAGTCAACTAAGGCTGCCTGGCTGCCTGATTTTGCTCGTCATTAAATCTTCTATAAAAATTGGCTTTTCGTATTCTCTTCTGGTGCATATCAAACTTGCTCCACTAATCGCTATCTTTGAAAGTTCGTGTAATTTTTTGAAAAGGACATTTCTTTTTTTCTTTTTTTTTTTTTTTTGGCGCACGATGCTCTGCCATGCGTATAAGCTTGACGCACCTTCATGCGATAAGAGGCCCCGACTCGCTCCGTAAACGCTGGAACTCGCCGAAATCTCGCTCCGCGCATGCCTCTTTGGGCTATCTTGAAAGCCAAGATTAACAGATTACAACGTTGGGGCACAATACTCTGTTGAAGACAAAGCTTGAGCATTTGTTTCAATATTGGATCTTGAGATTCTTTAATGAGGAAAAGCCGAATCAGACAATGTTTCATAATCATTTTTGGCGTGAATTCTGGGCAACTAACGCTGGCTCTGAGTAGTCTCGCTTCCCCATAGCCTCTCGCATATCATCAATGTACGACGGTAAGGACCCACGGCTTGCGAGCAAAGAAATTTGACATGATAACTCGTACAATTTTCTCGCGTAGTACAGATACGATCTGCCTAAGCTGCGTCAAATTGTAGGCGAACAACGGATATTGGCGGATCTCGGCTCTAATCCAAGTATGTGCACGCGTAATCCCTCTCTGTGTGTGCATATAATTGCAGGGTGAGAGAAATGCCGTGCGGAGCGTTCACTTGCTCTACTCATAAACCTTGCTTTCAAAATTTTCATCTCTTGATAAACAAGAAGCCACCCAACGATATGAGCACCCAGCACACGGCTCTTCAGAGAAGCAGCAAGTGTCTTCAGCCAGAATCAATATGTGTTTCGAGTCTCTCGACTTAAACTCTCTCAAATCGGGATGCACATCCTGATAAGACAGGGTTTGCTTTTCTTATCAGCCTCATATCAATGAAGTCCGATTCCTGTACCGCACTTCTCCATCTTATCGTTAGCAGCCGCTGCATGAGATAGAGCATCATGCGTTCAGTCATATTAAATCATGAAAAGTTTTCAGCAATATAAAGTTGAGCATTTCTCCGGCAATTTGTTGCTTCCAATCACTAAGATAGAAAAGAAAATCACTAACGCACATGTCTGACTCTCTCAAGCACGTCACGAGCGTCGGGGAGCAAGAAGTTTCTTCCTCGACCGACGACAAATCCACATGGCAAAAAATTCTCTCGATTCTTCGAGTTGAGGACAATTCGGATCTCACCACCACACAAAAATATCTTTACAACTTCGATTTGAGGCCCGTGGAGGCCGCTAGACGTCAATGGTCCTGGTATAATTTCGTCTTCTTTTGGGTTGCCGACTCTTTCAACATCAACACGTGGATGATTGCGGCCACAGGTGTCGAGGCCGGCATGACTTGGTGGCAGACGTGGCTTTCGGTTTGGGTCGGATACCTCTTGGCTGGTATCTTTGTGTCGCTCTCTGCTAGAGTCGGTGTTGTTAATCACATATCGTTCCCTATCGGCTCCAGAGCATCCTTTGGAATTTTCTTTGCTATTTGGCCCGTCATTAACAGAGTCGTTATGTCTTGTGTGTGGTACTCGGTTCAAGCAATGGTGGCCGGTCCATGTATTGGGCTCATGTTGCGGTCCATTTTCGGCCAAAACTTGCAGGAAACCATGCCAAACGGCATCCTGAACAAGAACGTGACAACATTTGAATTCTTGAGTTTTTTCCTTTTCTGGTTGTTCTCACTCCCATTCTTGTGGTTTCCACCCCACAAGATCAGACACTTGTTTACAGTCAAGGCATACATTTCCCCAGTTGCCGGCGTGGCGTTCTTGATTTGGACACTTGTGAAGAGCCACGGAGCAGGCCCCGTGATACATGCACCCTCGGCACTCCAAGGCCTGGCCTTGGCATGGGCTTTTGTGGAGTCCACAATGAACTCCTTGGCTAACTTCGCCACCTTGATCACGAACGCGCCCGACTTCTCCCGTTTTGCTGACAAGCCTTCGTTTGCCATCAAGTATGTGGTACAGACCGTATCTATCCCGCTCTGTTTCTCCATCACATCCTTGATCGGAATTTTGGTCAGTTCTGCCTCTACTGAGTTGTACGGCACCACCTATTGGTC
Organism: Metschnikowia pulcherrima; assembly: GCA_009746055.1. NCBI lineage: Eukaryota > Fungi > Ascomycota > Pichiomycetes > Serinales > Metschnikowiaceae > Metschnikowia > Metschnikowia pulcherrima. The sequence goes on from VFXK01000001.1 coordinate 323,267, forward strand.
CCCGCTTGATGTGCTTGGTAGGTTCTTGGACAATTATTCCTCAGGCAACAGGGCAGGTGTGTTCTTCATCAGTTTTGCATTTGCAATTGCGCAGTTGGGCACGAATATCTCTGCCAACTCGCTCTCCTTCGGTACAGATGTCACCGCGCTTTTACCACAATACATGAACATCCGCAGAGGATCGTATCTCTGTGCTTTGTTAGCATTGGTTGTCCAGCCATGGAACTTGCTTCTGAGCTCTTCCAAGTTCACAACCTACTTATCGGCCTATTCTGTTTTCCTTTCGTCGATCATCGGTGTTATCTGCAGCGACTACTACGTCGTTAGAAGAGGCCACCTCAAGTTGACTCACATGTACTCAACACACGCCCCAAGCGACAAGACCCAGAGATCCGACTACATGTACAACCGGTTCGGTACCAATTGGCGTGCACTCATCGCGTACTTGTGTGGCATCTTGCCCAACATCGTCGGTTTCGTTGGTGCCACATCTGGCACAGAGAAAGTGCCCATGGGCGCAAACGAGGTCTACAGGCTCAACTTCTTCATGGGCTTTTTCTCTTCCGGTATTGTTTACGTCGCGTTGACATACTTCTTCCCAGTGGCTGGTACGCCTGACGTCAAGCTCTTCCAGAAAGGCTGGTTCGAGGAGAACCAGGATGTGGAGGACTTCGAGCAAGAATTGCTTGGTCACGTGCACGAGGGTTTCGAGGCGCCAGTGTCGGTGGCTTCTGGTAGCTATCAGAGAAAAGCTTCGCAGTTTGATTAGAATGGTACTTAATAGAGTCATACGGTTGACGGAATAAATTAATAATTGACGTGTTAGGGCATATTCGTAGTCCGCTCATCGCGTGGTGATTGAACTCAAAGCATCCACCTTGGCGCATACGAGTGCATAGGGCGGTGCGGCGGTGCAGGCTTATCTTTATCTATTGCCTTAGTGACTCACGCAGTTCCCCAGGAACCGGGCCGGAGTCGAGACACGTGACTTTTTCAAAAAAAAAATTAGCCAGCCCTAAAAACCACGACCCTCCCTTTCTTGCTCTGCAATCTCAATTCACTATTTTTAAAATGTTGTCTAGATCCGTGCGCACGTTCTCAACATCCGCCGCTGCCCTCAAGAAGTTGAAGATTGGCTTGATTCCTGGTGACGGAATCGGTAAAGAGGTGATCCCAGCCGGTAGAGCCATCTTGGAGAATCTCCCTTCTAAATATGACTTGCAGTTTGAATTTGTCCACTTGGATGCTGGATTTGAATTGTTTCAAAAGACGGGAACAGCTTTGCCCGATGAGACTGTCGAAGTGTTGAAGAATGAGTGTGACGGTGCATTATTTGGTGCTGTTTCGTCTCCCTCGGTGAAAGTGGCTGGCTACTCCTCGCCCATTGTTGCCTTGAGAAAAAAGATGGGTCTCTACGCCAACGTGCGCCCCGTCAAATCTGTTGCCGGAATTGGCAGACCGGTTGACATGGTCATTGTGCGTGAAAACACCGAAGACTTGTATATCAAGGAAGAGAGAATCTTTGAGGCCCCAGACGGCACCAAGGTCGCAGAAGCCATCAAAAGAATCTCCGAGACCGCGTCTAGTAATATCGCCAAGATGGCATATGAGATTGCCTTGCTGAGACAAAAGATCAGAGAGTCCTCGTCGGTGGACTCGCTCCACTCAGAGCCCTCCGTCACCGTGACCCATAAGTCGAACGTGTTATCTGTTTCTGACGGCTTGTTCCGCGAGACGTGCAAAAAGGTGCACGAGGCCAACCCAGCGTTTGCATCCGTTCAGTACAAGGAGCAGATTGTCGACCTGATGGTTTACAGAATGTTCAGAGAGCCCGAGATCTTCGACGTTGTCGTGGCCCCTAACTTATACGGTGACATCTTGAGTGATGGTGCTGCCGCGCTCGTTGGATCCTTGGGTGTTGTTCCTTCTGCTAACGTCGGCGACAATTTTGCCATTGGCGAGCCATGCCACGGTTCTGCGCCAGACATTGAGGGTAAGGGCATCTCAAACCCCATCGCTACCATTAGATCCACCGCCTTGATGTTGGAGTTCATGGGCCACCAGGACGCCGCCGCGGCAATCTACAAGGCCGTTGACGCCACGTTGGCCGCCGACCAGATCAAGACGCCTGATTTGGGCGGCAAATCGACCACGCAGCAAGTTGTCGACGACATCATCGCGCGCTTCTAGATTTTAAAGCGCACTGCGTGTAGCCATGTCTATAGGAGCTCAATTAAATTCAGCAATAGAAATTGGAAGTAGTAGATGTGCGAATGAATTTTCGTGAGGTTTCAAAAGGTTATTTAGAAGATCAGTGATTCTGAGGCCACTTCAATTTCTGTGGTCCACTCGTCGCTGTCACGTTATTTGGGGAATGAACAAATTGAATTCTTGGTTGAAGGTGAACTATTGTGAGCATATCAGGTCGTTCTCTTGGCATCTATTCTCAATTATAATGTCTATAAGGTGATGAAAGCCAGTTTATGTCCTGTCACGGTTCTTGCCTAGCTTCTCAGCTGAGAATTGGTCTCATTTTGGCTCCAGAAAGCATCGTTTATAGATTTCTCACAAAACACGCGGCAAAAAATCCAATTCCGCCATCTTCCTTAGGGACAGACCGAACACAGCCGCCCGCCAACTCCTCGCATTTGCTCTCGTCATCCCCACAGACAGACGTAAACTCCTCCTTCCAGCCTCTTCTTGGCCACAGCAGGATCACGTGTTCCCTCGGCGCCAACAGCCAGCCTTGCTGCTGAATGTCTGTATCACGAAGCAAGTCCACGACCACCCGCTCGTTTTCATGTGGGTGGATTGAACAGGTCAGGTAAACAACTTTGCGCGCTTTTGGAAATGACAAGGCGTGCTTTACGATCTTGAATTGGAACCCCGCAAGCTTGTTAAGGCGTTCCGTGTCGATTTCCTCTTTGGCCTGTTCCTGGCCCGCGTCCTCAATAGCCCGACCAAAAATTCCTGAGCCGCTACAAGACGGGTCTACAATCAACCCCGTAATCTGGGGAAAATCTGCAGGAGATACCGTGGTGAAATCCGCGTGCGTAGGGTGTATCAAGTTCTTTTTCAGCTTTCCTGTGGCTTTCTCACACATCATTTTGAGCACCTTTACGCGCTTGTCGTCTCGCTCAAATGCATAAACCACGCCGTCCTCTTCACGTGCTACAAATGATGCTGCATGTGTGGTCTTATTTCCTGGAGCAGCTGTTGCGTCAATCACTTGACAATGTACGTCGTGGGGGTCGTCGAATAGAATCTGGCCAGGGAAGCACGAAGCCCTATCCTGGATAATAACTTCCCCGTTGATGTATGCACTGGTGTTCGTTAGTTTCTCACGGGGATGTATTCCAAATAGGTTGTCAATGAAGCTATCCTTGTATATGAGGCCTGGCTCTGTGATCTCTGAAAAGCTTTCCACTGGCTTCAATTCGGCAAAAAAGTTGTGTTTCTTGAAAAATGCCTCCGCGCTGATCTTGATTGTGTTTATTCTTATCCAGCGCACGGGGGTCTCATCATCGTCAAGTCCGCTTTTTAGAGGTAGATCAGCGATGGATTTCACTTTGTGCTTCAATTTGAGCTTGATGAGTTCCGCATGCATTCTCGTCTTATTGGCAAGAAACGCATCTTTTACAGGATGCTTTCCCAGCTGAATCCTGCCTTTGGCACTAAATAGAAAGTCATAAACCAAGAGGGACAAGAGCGACTCCGATACTTTCAACTTTTTAAGCTCAGGGGCCTCTTTCAACCTTGCTTTCTTGATGATATGGTGAATATACTCCTTGTACTTTAACGCGGATATCACCAAGGCATAAATGTGTTTCGGCGAGTTCGAGAGCTTCGCGTTGAATATGCGGGTCTTGAGCCCTCTCTCGCCACCATTGAGGAATCTTTCGGCCTCGAAATATAACTTCATTGGGGATTCAGGATCGGATTTGATTGCTGCGAGGATGTATTTGTGTGTGGTAAAAGTGGTTTCAAGTTTATTGAAGTTGATGAGAGATCTGATGCGATGGCATGCGATGCGCGGCGAATTGCACTCGACTTCCACCGTTGTTGGCGTCGAGTATCCCAGCTCTCTTGGGCTATGACTAACGGTCCGAATTTGTACTGTATCTGCTCAATCAGATCTTCCTAAGAAATGGATGTACTAAAAACCTGTAGAAAGCTTTTACTCTCTTGAATCATCAGGCGAACGATTGAGGCCACATCAGCAAGAAGACATTGCGAGTGATGATTTTGGCTGCGAAAGCAATTCTGCGCTGCAACACTTCGGGTACTCTCGACCAAAGAAAGTCAGCGGGATACGAGGGAGTTAAAATGTGGTGCAAAGTAGCTTTCAGCCTTTTTCTGGTTATAAAAATCCGAAGAATATCCGTTTTGCTCGCGATTCATTTAAGTTCATTTTGGCTTTGAGGACCTGCAACATCAGTCACGATGATAAATTTCAAGCTCGCGTCTTAAATGAAAATTGAAAAAACATCTCGCAAAATTTCGAATTAAATGCAAATGCCCAAAAATCCGAGGAAGTGATGCATGCAAAGATTTCACTTTTACAGATCCCAAACAAAACAAAAAAACTGAATGACTGATATTTTGATACACAATTGTGCGTAGACTCACTGGGCTATGGCAAAAATACGACACTGTGCCTCGCTGCTACCCGGAAGGTGCACGGGTGTCGGTGATAAGTCAACCCAGCCGAGCCCGACTATGCCACAGAGAAATACGGCCACAAGCAGACCAGCATAAGGACCCGACCAGACTTCGGAATAGTGGAAGGAGTGGCTAAAAAACGATATAGTCGCAACGATCTCTCAAACCTTACCAATCACATCGCATTCGCACCCGCTATGCCGCCGCACAATGTATTCACACCTGGGACCGCACTCACAGTGGGAACACATGCCGTGACGATCGATAAATACGTGTCTGAGGGTGGGTTTGCCACTGTTTATGCGTGTAAGATTGAACCGGCATTCAATAGGAGTACTAGTGCATGTCTCAAACGGGTGGTGGTTCCCAACAAGTGGCAGCTCACGCTTCTTCGCCAGGAGGTAGATGCCATGAAGCGATTGCGGGGAAATGCACACATTGTTTCGTACATCGACTCGCACGCGCTGCGGCTTGCGCTGCCGGGAACTGCCGGCTCTACTGGTGCTCCACAGCAGTACGAGGTGCTCTTATTGATGGAGTATTGCCTGGGAAAGGGGCTTATTGACTACATGAATACTAGGCTCACTAATCGGCTAACGGAACCGGAAATTCTCCGTATCATGGGCCAGGTCACTACCGCCGTAGCGATGTGCCACCACCTCGCGCCGCCGCTTATTCATCGCGACATCAAAATCGAAAACGTGTTGCTAGATGGCAAGGGTACATATAAGCTCTGTGATTTCGGGTCGGCGGTTGAGTATAGCCGCGCCCCGCAATCGCCACTGGAGCTCCAGACACTACAAGCGGACATCATGCAAAACACCACGCCGCAGTACCGTGCCCCGGAAATGATCGACTTGTCGCACGGGTTCCCAATTGATGACAAACTGGATATCTGGGCCTTGGGTGTGTTTCTCTACAAATTGTGCTACTACACAACGCCTTTTGAGCTGCCGACGCAAAAGACATTACAAGATCTCCATGCACTGATTTTGAATTGTTCTTCTACGCTTCGCTTCCCATCCTCACCACAATTCTCGCCCAGGCTTCAAAACATTATACATTGCTGCTTGAGGGCCGACCCGCGCCGTCGCCCGAATGCATTGCAATTGCTACAGGAGCTCTGCGTGATGCAAGGTATAAAGAACATTCCCGATGTGGTGCCTTATTCTGTGAGACTCTCGAGAACGACGGTTGTGCCTACAGAAAACGGCAAAGCGGCGAAAAAACCAGAGCTCCCGAAAAGAGACGACGTTGCACGGAAAGTGCCCCCGAAATCAGATGCGTTTGCAAGGATCGACAAGTCTAAGATCCTTCAAATGGGAAAGCCACGGCCTAAACTGGAGATATTTGCGTCGTCCGCATCTGTTCATGACCTAGTGAAACTGCAAGTAAACGAGTCTGCCATACAACCAAGGAAGTCGGAGGATAATGGAAGCACATTGGACTTCTTGCGGTCGAGAGAGGCTGAGGGGCCTCATTCGCGCCAGAACACCGGCGGCTCTTTCAAGCAGACCCTCAAGAACGGCTTGCGCAGGATCAGCACCGGCGGAAGCCTTCTGTCTCAAAGAAGTGGCTCCTTCACAAGGGCAAGCAATGGAATCGAGAGATCGAGCAGCGACGAAGCTCCTGAACCACCAACGGGGCAAATCAAGCGCTCGAATTCTATTCAAAGACGAGTCCAGCAACTCTTGAACAACAAGGAAAAAAAGGCTCCAAAGACTGCTGCAGGATATGGAAAGTACACCGAGCAAGATGACATATCCGCCATTAATTACACCAACCTTTCTGCGCGCGCAAGCATGGAGTCACTTTCGTCTCCAGAGGTAGAGGTCCCAGAGTCGTTTGAGTTCAACCAAAAGTCTGGAAACAAATTGGATGGCGGAAACTGGCCAAAGCCCACAAGACTGGCGAGCATGAAAGCGGTTGTCAGAGAAGCCGAACGCCCGTTGCCAAGGTTACGCCCATCCACTGAACAAGTACAAAAGAAAGCATCACCGCCGCCATGCCCGCCCAGCTTGAGTGTCCGTAACTCCAGTCAATCCTTAAGCACCATGGCGGATTTACGCAACAAGGCTCAGAAGAAGTCGATAGAAGAAACAAATGAGCAGAAAGCATATCAAAAAAATGACATGAAAAAATCATACTCAGAAAAAAGAGAGACGAAGAAAATGGAGCCGAAGCAAGTGGAATCGAGTAAATCGGAAACAAAGATTGCAGAAACGAAATGGCTGAAGGCAAAAAAGAAGGCGCCGCCGCCAAAGCCCGCCAAACCACAGCACTTGAAAGATCCGAAATACAGAAGGCTCAGTACATCGAGCGAGGTTTCCTTGCCGGACTTGGATGATCTCGAGCGACAGTTTGCGCGGCGCTTCCCGAGCTACGTATGAGTGACTGATGCAGTACTTTTTACACATATATAAGAATTATAGTGCCGTCTAGCCAGACTCTGTGTCGGGGTATTCGGAGATGGAGTCCAAAATAAAGTCGACGCCCTCGTCGAAACGTTCGTTGATGACGTCCCACAACCCGTCGACAGACGCACGTAACACCCGGCCAAACTTCTTGCGTGGCCGCCGACTGATCTCTTCCCCTTCACCCTTCCCTGAATTACCAGGCCAGCAGGGGTTCATGTGGCTCGCGAATACGACGGAATTTTGATAAAACCAATCTACCATAGACTCGTCCATGACCGGTACTATTGGCTTGAGTGTGGTTCTGTTCACGAAAACGACGGTGCCGCGCACCAAGTCTCTGATTTCTTGTGATGGCCTTTTCGCGTAGAGATGCACGATTGCCTGGTACGCATCACCGTACCCGACAAAGACGATCCTTTTGAGTGTTGTGAAGTAGCTGAGATAGTTATCCCATGTCCATAGCAAGAGCTCCTGTGCGAAAATCGTGGCGTTGTAGTCGCTCAGCTTCATGCGAGGCGTCTTTCCGTTAGCGGTGGCAGCAGCGGCCCCCATATATGAGGGCACATTGATATCAATGAACCCCAATTTGTCCTTTCCACCTTCTGATTCTAGCTCCTTTTCGATTGTATGTATGAGCTTTGGCAATGGGTGCTCCAATACCACGGATGAATTGCTCTCTATGTTTCCGTTGACCGGGTTTACATTGGCCCACACTTCTGGAGGGTCATGGATGGTGATGATCACGGTCTGGCACGTGCTTATGTCCTTACTTGCAAGCACTAGATCCTCTAGGTGTGCGGGCAAATCCGTCGTGAAAGGCAGTTTTTCATCCTTGGAATCGAGAATAGGTAGGCTTATGAAGGAGAAATTCGAATAAAGTTTCTGCGCCTGATATGCACGAAGAGGCTCAGCAAACAGGAGCAAGTGACCGCCCTGGATATCATATGCGTCCTCAAACAGGTGCGCGGTATTCCCTGGTTTCATGCATTTCCAATATTTCAGCTGAATGCCAATCACTTCGCTGACTGTCTCAAGCGTGTCGAGCCGTGGTTGGGCGCAGATTGTTGCCTCGGGCGGCTCACCCACCAATACTTTTGCAACACCCAAAGCGCTGTGGCTGATCGAGTCCAAATTGTAACCGCCCTCCAAAATGACCGTGAGACGGCCCTTAGCAATTCCTTTCAACATGTGTGTAAGTTGACCGTACCCGGCTGGGGTCACGTGACATTGGCCTATAATATCTCCGTCGGCGGCGTCGAAGCCCGAGCTCACAATGACCAAGTCCGGGTCAAACTCACTCATAATCGGTAAAACGATCTTGTGGAATGCGTACATGTAGTCTGCATCGCCCACACCTGCTTCTTGCCAGGGCACATTCACCGAGAAACCTTCGCCTTTCCCCTCGCCCACCATATCAGCCCCACCGTATTTAGTACCAGGATAGAACTTCCCGTTTTCGAAACGATGTAGTGAGATATAGAGCACGCGCGGGTCGTCATAGAATGCTTTCTGCGTACCGTTGCCGTGGTGAATATCCCAATCGAGAATCACAATCCTGCGCACAGACTCAGGATACGCTTTCAACATATTTTTCGCCGCAACAGCGACGTTGCTGAACAAGCAGAATCCACCAGGTGTGTCCGGTTCTGCGTGATGACCAGGCGGGCGCACAATCGCCAACGAATTTTTGACTTTTCCCTCAACCACGGCCCTGCAGGCCTCTATCAGCCCGCCGCACAGCAATTTGGCCAGAAGAAACGAGTCGTTATTGACGTAAATTGAATCACCCTTCTCGGTTTCCTCAAGAAGCTGGTCGCGCGTCATTGCCTCGGTCAGCGATATAAAGCTGAGGTGCTCCTCAGTGTGCACCTGCAAGATCTCGTCCGCGGTGGCCTCGCGAATCGGAATTTTCACCATAAGCGGCCCAATATCCTCGGACCCAGACAACGAAGTATCCTGAATAAGCCCCGCCTCAGCTAAACGCTTGTATATGCGATATATTCTGCGCGGGTCCTCGGGGTGTGGGTCGATGTATTCAAAGTATGACGTGAATATTTTGGCATGATACCGCATGCGCACGTCGTAAACGACACCGGTTTTCAAAGGGCTGTAGAACAAATCCGGCTTTTTGTGCGGCACTACCACCAACGAAGCCTCCGTTTTCTGCTTTTTTATGCCATTCAGAGCTACTTCCGTATCCAGCGCGGCAGGCGCGTGCTCTCGCTCTCTCTTCATTGCTGGCTCATTTGCACGCTTGGCGGCATCACTTGATAAAACCTCACTTCCGCCACTTAACGTGATCGCGTTTTTATTTTCGATTGAAGAGGTCATATTGATGAAGCGTAAAGTCTACTTTGCGCGTAGGAATAAATCAAAAATTCAATGAAGGAGTGTAAGTCAGTGAATCGACGTGACCAAAAAACACCTGGGCCACTGCAAGTTGATTGAGTAAAAGCTCGAGGTATCTCTGGGCGAGCATGCAGGATCGACCCGTGCATATTACCCATGGCTGGACGCATGTCGTGTGCACGCTTTCGCTGCATGCAGCGCGGTTGCCTTAACGAGCCAACCTTTCGTGGAAAGGGTTTGTTCGGGCGCTATAGCACGCCTAAAGATGCAGGTGATGGAAGACGAGGCAAAGTTTTACGATTGGGGGCATCCAAAATTTTTGTGTCTGTTCGGGTACATTTTGGCAGAACGTAAATGATTGTGGGTTGCTGTACGCGAAGCTCAGATCTCGGTTCGAGGTATTGATGATGAAACGTGTCCGGATTAGGCGTTATGTACGGTTTTAGGGCGCGCGGCGTGAGCAGCACACAACAAAAAGTCGAGCGACTCCGCGCGACGATAATCTTGTTGCACCTAACGTGGCACTGAAATTGCTTCAAATTCTCATACGTTTTTTATTTTCTTTTTTAAATCTGTGCCTCATATATCAGGGAGATCTCGCTGGGAGAGCTAGCGGCGAGCCCCTGAGATCAAACATGCTCTGCTATCGCCGAGCTCTCGGAATGAGTACACATATTGACAAACATGCGTCGTGTACATGACTTACAATCTTAGTATGGCTTGAACCGAGATTCCTTCAGTCTCTTTTTATCTCTTTTATCTCTTTTTTCCCTCTTCTCCTTTGTTATCTTCTTATCCTTTTTGTCCTTCCTTTTGTCCCTTTTTTCAGACTGAGTCTCTGGCCCCAGGGCGGCCATTGGCTCGATTGTGTTGTTTCCCACAAGTGAAATGGGAAGTTCCCATACTTTCACAAACCCATCTTCACCACAAGTGAGTACCAAGTTGGACCCTGTGATATGCATGACATCACGAACAACCTCTTCCCCATGACCCAGCAGCAACAGGATCCCCCGAGATAGCGCGAATGCTTCGCTCTTTGCATCGAACGGCATGATGGTTAAGCTCAGCTTCAGGTTCGCGCCGTACGCCACATATCCCTCAAATATGTCTACTACATATTCACATGCAGGCCAGATCAGTCTCACATCGCCGATTTCACGTGGCTTGGGCTCTTCGTCCGTTTCGTAATCCGTGCTATTGAGTTCCCAGAATGCTAACGTCTCCATATGCGAAAGTACGGAGATCCTATTGGACTGGACGAAATGGCACAGGTGCACCGATGCAAAGTTGATCACCTGATGAAGAGCTTCTTCCTCATCAGGCTCGTCCAAATTGTAGATGTTGACATAGCCATCTGTGGACCCAGACATGAGATAGGGGAGCGTTTTGTGAAATTCGATGGCTGTGATATCATCGTGGTGCGAGTCGACAAAGGAGCGAACGACATTGGCAGGGTTTTGAAGATCCCAAAGATGCAATTCTGCATCGGAGCCAACAAGCTCCGTTCCAGCGGCGAGCCAGCGGCCTTTAGAGCTGCCTAATGATAAGAAGTTCAGTTTCTTCGCATTCGAAAACACGAGCTGAGGGGCGGTGAGACCCCGGCGCAAGTCCCACACTTTGATTCCATCTGTAGACGCCGATGCCAACGTGAACTCGTCGATTTTTTCTAGCGCGTTGACCGAAGACTCATGTGCGGTTTTGTTGAAGAATAACGGTTCCTGAGAACCATTCAAAGAGAATAATGCGAGTGCGCCATTGCTGAAGCTGGAGATGAAACAGCCTTCATTAACTTGAGGAAAATACCGGAGCGCAAGAGCCCAAGCCCCTGGGAAAGGCGCCCAGGATTTCTTCAACGTTGCATTCATAGGATTCTATGGAATTTAGTGATGAAGACGGCAATATTGAAATTATCAAAAAAAGCTATAGCTCTGCAAGATGTCGAGGCCCAGGCACGTCTTCACGCAGCCGTAGTCGATGAGATAATTACCCGCGACACCGCCTCGCTATCAAAGGCCAATCCATCAATGACAGCGGTATATTTTGATAAAAATCATGAAACAAATAAGTTTGGGTCAATATTACTTATGATCACTGCCTCAAGCACGTTCAGGCCCCAAGTTCGTTTTTTTGTAAACTGCAGCGTATTTACCCATGTGTAATATCTCTCCGCTGTCCTGCCCTGCACAGAGCCTAAACCCCATTTCGGATACTAAACAACAGTATGGGGGCACACCAAAACACTTCACGGACAATAGACACGCCAACCCAGAAACAGTGCCATGAGTAGTATTGTTAAGAAACTGTCGCACTTTGTGCCCAAGGTCAAGAAACGGGCCGTGCGCAGAGAGGCCTTGGCTACGCCACCCGCGTCGCAGATCACAGACAATTCTCAGACGAAGAAAGACGCTACGGAAGAGCCAATCTCGGGAGAACACAATGCTGAAACATACTCCCCTCCCGCGACACAAGTGCAATCACTGGCGCCATCAGGAAATGCCATCGCGAGAGCTGAAACTGAAGATAGTACAACTAACCCTCTTTTCAGCTACACAATTTCCGGGAAGGGGGTAAACGGCGCCAAAAAAGACAATACGGAGCCCGTGGTGGACCCGGTGCTGAAGGCACCTGAAAAAGCAACGCATGTAAGTGAAAGCGAGAGTGAAAGTGATGGGGAGTATGGAGATAACGATATATTCAAGCAACCACTCGTGAGCCAGCAATATACGCGCCGGCGATCGTCAGTGGCTGGCCACAGACGGCTTTCGGGGATACACCCGAACAGGCGCAATAGCTCCGTGTCTATTTCGGGGACGCCTGCGGTGGGAACAGCCGAGACGGAGCATGCTCGCGAGGCACCAGTGACGATCGGAGTGCCGATGGCAAAAATGGCAAAGAAACGTCGCGGATCCTCCGTAGCGCGCCCAGCAAAAAAGCTGATGAGAGGCCTGGTAATTGCCATCCCGTCGGTGACAGACACAGTCACAGAGGAACAAGAGCCTGAGCCTGAAAGACCGGTCGCAGCGACTCAGAATTCGCCGCAAAAGACTACAACAGAAGACTATGTGGTTGGTTTGTGCCCAAAAACAAACAAGTTGCGGAAATTTAAAACATCGGAAAGCGTGGAAGGCGACTTGCCCATAGCGCCACCCAATTTAGTGACGAGCATTTCCAGCGTGAAACAGCTCCCGCGTCGGGTGAAACCGGAAGAGGAACACCTCTATGCAAGTGTAGGTGTGCGCACAGATGCGATAAGCATGGCTGATTTGTGCAAGCCATTGCTTCAGATCGGACTGAAGAGTGAGACATTTGCCTTGGCCGAAGAGGCCCGGCAAAAGCTACTTGCGCGAAAAAACGAGCGCCGTGAGGCCCGCGTCAAGGCCCGCGAGTTGCGTATTCCGTACAAGAAAGCACTTCGCGCGGTGCAGGGAGACGAGCCCGAAGAAGAGGGACCAAAACAGATTGATTTTGACGCGTTGGCGCGTGAGGAAGAGGTGAGTAAGTCTAGTACGTTGAAGCTTGCTGTTGTTGACGGTCAGATGCAGTTGGATCTGGAGTCTGTGGTACGTGGGCGCGAATTTGCACCCAATAGCGGCAACCGCACGGTCGAGCTTGAAAACCCATTCCAGAACCCGATCACCGCCAACCTGTACTCGCGCCTGGTACACACAGACGCCTGGACAAAAGACGAGTTGGTGGAGTTGTACCGCGCGTTGAGTACGTGGGGCACTGACTTTTCGTTCATTGCGCAGTTATTCCCCTACAGAACTAGGCGGCAGATCAAAAATAAGTTCGTCTTGGAAGAGAAACACAATCCGCAGCTCATAGAGTTGGCGCTCCGCAGAAGGCTCCCACCTGACTTCGAGCAATTCTGCGCGCGGGCATCGTCAGTGTCACAGCTCAAGCTGGTCGACGACTTCTACCGCGAAATGGCCGAACTCAAAAAGGACCACGAGACTCACTTACGCGAAATCAACACCGAGCGCGAACGTGCTATCAAAGAGGATTTGGAGACAAACAGAAAGAGAGAAATCGAGATAAGAACAGGCTCAAAGCCAATGACCAAGGCCGAGCGGTCCCGTATGATTCGTCAAAACGAGGTTGTCGTTGGTGAGATTGAGGATGTGAAGCGTTCGCGCGACAGCATCGATGCAGGCGGGCATTAGCCAATCTCACGTTTTCATGCACCACCTGCACGGGCCGCGCGCTGACTCAAGCGGGCTTATCGTGGAAAATTCGACCCAATGCACAACACTTCATTATTGGCGATGTCGCTGGCCAAAGACTACGCGTTCGAGATTGTCACCAGCTCCAATCAGAGCCTGGTACAGTTTGTGGTGCGAAATAAACCCTCTTTTTTCATACGCTACCTTCGCCTACCGATCGCGTGCTTGATTCTTGCATGTGTCATTCCCCGAAGCACAAATGTCATAAGATCGATTCTCCATGCATTGTTCCGCCTGGAGCCAAACGGCTTCCGCCAAGTATTGAAACAGAATATCCCCGACTTTCACAAAGCGCAGATGCCATTGTTGTTTCTGATCTTGGCCGCGGTAGGCATGTTTCTCCTAATATCGTTGGAAGAGCCCGCAGATACATTGATGGTTATGGAAGATATGGGCATACAGATCAGCAACAAGTCTCGTTGGAAATTTTTCAACTTCGGACGCAAAGGCAAGTTCGTTCCTATATCTGAGATAATAGACATTGTCATTCATGAAGGTTTTCACGGTTACGGACAGGTCATCTACTACATGTGCGTGTTAACACGAGACAAAGGCGAGGGCAAGGAGGGCAACGGCGTTCAAGTAATTTTCCCGAATTTCTTGCCACGTAAAGAGATCTTGCTACAAGTTTGGAAACTGAGCCGGCAAATGCTCTATGGCAAGACAAGAAGGCATTATAGACATGTGCCCGGACTAGGGCTTCGAGAAGTACAACATCTACACGATTGAATACCGAATCCGAACATTTATTAATTTAAACACGATTATGCCAATCGAATAACCCATCTAGGGTCTCTCTATAAGTTGGTCCAAGCGCGGCTTACTGGCCAAGCTGCTTGAAGATGTGTGCGAAGTTTTTCCTGTCAGCCAACGCTGCTACCAGCACGCTGGCGCCCATGTAGCCTGCGACGCTCAAAAGCATTTTGGAGTATGTGGGGTTGAAGTGAGGTAAGTGGGCCATGTTGGACAATCGAGCGAGAGGGAGGATCATTTATGTGTGGCAAGTGAGGATGTTGATATTGTCTGCTAGATGCAAGGAATAGACAGATGAGATGTGATGAGAAACTGAAAACTAGATCACGTCTGCACGAGATTATATATACACACGCGATCTACGGCCGTATCACATCTCCGGGTTTTGACATGCTCCGATTTCACCCGAGGCCGTTGCCTTGCCATCAGGTGACGAGTCATAAAAAAGGCGCGGCGCGCGTTTAGTCATGCAGATCAATCAAGTATTCGTTTAGCGGGAGTCTGTCAAAAGTCATATAGAGTCGCATTTCAGATATGCGTCAACTTAAAAAAAAAGAAAGATGAATGTAAGTTGGGGTTTTTCTTGTTGAAACTATTCGACATTTTACGATACTGAGCATGTAGTTTCCCTAGCGTCTTGCCTAAAGAACTCCAAGACCGTAAGAGCATTTGCCAGGTGCGCGTGGGTTTTTCCGACGGAAGTATTTTCCCGAGCAACATCTGGTGTTTTTTTTCGGAATCTTCCCGCGGATGTGACACGGCGAAAAGTGACGAACCCACAGACATATGGCTATTTTAAACATTAATCAGTTTAAGCCTTTAGTCAAGAGACGCTTGATTTATCTACAAATGTCTGTTGGGAAAAAACCAATACATAAGAAGCTGAATGTATAAACATCTGACTCGCTTGGATAAAAGACCTAAAAACCTAGGACTATATCCATGTGAATTTCTTTTTCATGCTGATGATAACAAAGATAAGTGTGCATTAAGGCGCAGGGTTCTAGGGAGTACAAGTTGACCCTGAGACAGACGCCTGGTTTTTCTGCACAAGAAATATTGGATTTCGCAATCAAATGTAACGAAAAGTCACCTGTTTATTTCCACCTCGTTCTTATCAACAGCTCAATGCAGCGCACATGCCTAAGTCATAGCAGTAGCCATTCTTAGCACGCTTTTTTACAGACATTTCCAGCGACATTTACAGCGTTGATAATTGAAATTTTGAACTCCCTCGGGACCCGCAAAGAAACCTTTTCCCAAGAAAATTTCAAAGAAAGAACGAAAGTCATTGAAGCTCGATGTATCCGAGTTGTAAGAATTTCGACCATATGTCGCAGTGGCTTCACATTCGAAACAAAAGACAATTGGGAAGTGCTTTTGTTTGGGGTGACTTTGCGGCGCCTATACAATAATCCAACCAGGCTTTGCTCAGATTTGCTGAAGCCAAGAGACTAGAATGAGCGTTTGGAACTGTCAAATGAAGGCTTTTTTACAAAGGTGAAGCCCGCTCGCTTTGTCCTTAACAGACGTCTCTGATGCACACTTAAGACATGAACGAGTCATCAGTAATTTGTGTTTCTGTAGCAAAACTGGACTCATTTCTTGTGTTCTCCTTTAAATGCCTTGGTAAAGGCCGAGGCCAACTATTCATCGCCAATTTGCGCTATCTACGAGGTCACCTTTACGCGATACAATAAGACCTTTTTATAAGAACCACGTGCATCGGGCAAAAACAGAGATATTGCCCAAAAAATCTTTGTAGAGAGCGCATTTTTTGTGTGCAAGCAATGTCCTGCGCTGTCTGCTCAAAATCATAGCTATGTTTATTCTTTAAACAAGACCAGGTCTCACTGTAGCGGGCACTTGTCTCCTCAAGCGCAGGCAGGCGATTACGCTTTAGCAACTAAGGAAATTATTTGGTGAAAAATCATCTCATCTTGTCCAGAGAAACGTAAGAAAACCCCCAAATTATGCAAACAGCGTGTCGAATTGAAATGCAAGAAAAAGAAATATTTTTCGTGCATGCAATTATTTCAATTCGATCAATCTCTCGAAGCGATCTCCAGTTTATCAGCGCGCCCATGCACACATAGGGCTAGTTTGTCTGCCGAAAGAGGAAATTATAAAAATAGAGTCAAAAATACCGTAAACATCTAAACGCACGAAAAAACGCCGAGACCCAGGGCCACACCAAGAGTCAACAGAGCCGTGGAAAAAAGTCATAAGTCTTGAAATCGAAAAAAAGAGAGACATCAAAGAAGTAAGGCTTCATTCAATACTACCCTTATTTAGTTGTCTAGCCGTTACTCGTGCACGTAATCCGTGCCCCTCAAAAACTTTTCTCCACGCACTCTGAGGCTCTCATTCGCACCATCAAATCACTCTGTTTTTGTTTGAGAATTGAAAAGACATCTAAAAAAGGGACCAGGAACACCGCAAGGAACCAAACAAAACAACACCGCGAGCCTGTTTTCGCTGCCTTTCACCTACACCCCATCATAAATCCACAAGAACTACACACCTTGTCGGGGCACTGATCGAATACCCGGCCCGGCCTCTGCCCCCAACACCCAAACCACTCTAACTTTCAGTCACTCATTTCATATCAAATCTTGGTCTAATCAGCCCAAAATATACCACCAGAGGCAATGCCGGACCCACAAAAAACACCCAAACAGGCCACAACGAGCCCCAAGCGCTTTTTTCGCGCATTCAATTCATCCCCTTTCCGCCTGGGCACGCAGGCCCAAGCACGCACCGAAAAGACGGATAGCAATACACTGCTGCCCTTTGATTTTGAGTCACGCGGCTCGCCGTCTCTCTCGCCATCGTTTAAGATTCATGCGCGGAGCCAGAGCCATGATATTGCGAGTCCCAGTGTGAAAAAAACTGGCGTGTCAAATTGGACCCAGCTCATTCCGCCGCTCCCGGCATCACCAGCCCCAAGCTCGCGCCTGCTGCTGAGCCTGAACGTGAAGAGCTCGAATTCAAACCGACATACAATTGCTGTTTCGCCAGAAGCATACATCCTGCTCCCAGATATGTTGCAGCCGCTGCAAGATCCCGCGCGCGAGAAACTGTTCGTGGTGACGAATAAAGCGTATCCCAAAGGGTCGTCACGGGCCTCGCCCTTTGTCACGGCCGAAATCCCGAGCCAGAAAGTGCCTGGATTGATGCCGCCAGCGCATAGCTTACAAAGACCAGCGGCAAAACCAGCATCGGCCCCCAACCCGCTGTCCTCGTTTCTGCTGGGGGAAAGACTATCCTCATATGCAAAAGGCCGCACGCAAGTAAATGCCGATTGTGGTGGCCAGTCGTGGACAGAGCCTACCGGAAGACCTATGCAGAGACAACGCAGCCGCTCGAGGTCAGGCAAGAAACCCCAGAATACACACCCGCCCAAAACGCCGCCTCCAAAACTTGTTGCAATGGCAACTGTACCCCTACAACACAAGAACTTGGGGCAGAGCGGACCCGCAGAGCCATCGACTGAAGAGACGCGCCCCGAAACCAGCTCAGTTATCCCAAACCAAACTCTTCAAGCACCTGTGCCGCCACCATTAGTGGCACAACACCTGCTGCGAGCAATAACAATGGTCCAAAGCCAGGAGTCATCTACTACCCCTCACATGTACAGGCAACAGCCCCAAATGCCAGGTGAGTTTCAAAATGCCAGAGTTTATCAAGGACAACTGATGCAACAGTCTGTACAGGACACTCATAACCAAGTCAAGCCAGGGACGGACCAAGAACAGCCATACAATATGCGCCCGCGTCGTCCGAGCGGTAAGAAGAGAAAAAGTTGCAATATGTGCCACCAAGTGATCAACGGCCAGTTTGTGCGCGCACTTAACAACGCGTACCATGTCGATTGTTTCAAGTGCTATACGTGCGGCGCACTTTGCCTGGCAAAGTTTTTCCCACACGAAGTCACCATAGACGGAATAACCCAACAGGTGCCTCTTTGTGAATACGATTACTTCAAAAGACTTAGTCTCATCTGTCACAGTTGCGATAGCGCGTTGCGTGGGCCCTACATTACTGCGTTGGGAAATAAGTATCACCTCGAACACTTTAAGTGCAATGCGTGTGACAAGGTATTTGAGTCTGATGAGAGCTATTACGAGCATGAGAATAGCGTCTACTGTCACTTTCACTACTCTAAATTGTTTGCGACAAAATGTGAGGGCTGCCAATCGCTGATTGTTAAACAGTTTGTTGAGCTTTTCAAAAGTGGCAAGGTTCAACAGTGGCACCCGGAATGCTACATGGTGTTCAAATTTTGGAATGTGAGTGTTACAGTTGACTCCGTCGGGCTACCGGAAGACCACATCAATTCTGCAATTGAATTGCCCTCGCAAGACTTGATATTCTCAGAACAAAAAATCGAACAGGCTGTCATGAGGTGCTGGGTTGTCTTATCAGGCTTTGAAGAGACTCTGGCTTCATGCATATCGGAGATGCTTCTATCTGCATGCTCAGGTAAACGGCTGAAAGGTTTATCGACTACAGGCAAATTTGTGTTGTTTGTTGAAGTCTTATTCAAAGCATTAGACTACGTGCAAAGTATGTGCCTAGAAGTCAAGCAAGATAGTGCTTCAGTTCCCGAGCCAAGGAAATCACTCATAGACGAAGTTTACTCTATTGATGCATTCGACAAGTTCCAGGCCCTAAGAAAGGAGCCCCGAAATATCTCAGGCAAACTTATGAGCTATTTGGCCATTTTGAGAAAATCCTTCAACATAGCCGAGTCGGGCAGCCTCTCCTCGGATCTTCTTGCTGTGATCACTGGATGCGCGCATTATCTCAAGCTCCTCATCAGGATTGGCTTGAGTAACGCACTCACTCTCAACAAGCTTCGCCGCGATTCGAAAGCTTTAGATGGGTTCTTGCAATTGGTTGAACAGTATGAGGAAATCAATGCCGCCGAAAAGTCGGGAGATTCAAAAAGAGTCATAAGCTCTCGTCTTTCAGTTCCGCCCCACTCGACCGACGCCTGTCGCTCGTGCACCAAGAGCATAGAAAAAGCATGCGTTCTGTTCTCGAATTTAAGGTGGCACTACAAGTGTTTTGGTTGCTCGAAATGCCATCGCAAGCCATCAACGGACATTCGCGTTGAATCTTTTTTGTGTGGACCAAACGACAAAATTTTGTGTACTGACTGTGCCATGTCAGACAATGCTTCAGGAATGGGATATACTTCAGGATTCGTCAAGGTTTCGGACTTGTCTCAGCTCATGTACTTATTGAAGATTGCTCTTTCGAGATCCAAGATTGCTATCAAGAAAGATGGCTTGACAACAGGCTCGATTGACTACCTCAAGCCTGATGCGGGTATGTCTCATATCGCGGAAGAGCCTTCTGAGACCGAGGCAACGTACTCAAAAACACTCGACGAGGTTACTTCATTAAGGCAAATGAGAGAAAGTCAGAAACTCCGAAACTCAGTAAAGAAGAACGCTCGTAGGTCTGTCATCCTCGACGTACCAGAAGCTGTGACAGCAAAGGCGGACAGCACCTTGAATGATGAGGAGAAGAGAGTAATGAATAGGAAGGGAAGTGCATCAAGTGCGTTATCATTCACCCCTCTGCGTCGCGATTCAGATCACTTTGATTTCCATACAAATCCTATCAAAATCAGGGAGGATCCACCGCATAGATTACCTAGCAACAGCTTGGACCGCACCTCAGACCTTTTGAAGAACGAGAAATCCTTGACATTGGATGACATTCCAAGAATAGTTGCGGCTGAACAGGCAAGGGAACAGCGGCCGAATGCTTTTAAGCATCACAATTCTTTATACCAGAAGAAGAGCCAGCAAGTCAAATCTGTCAGCAATAACGCGCTGCCGAATGAGCCCGCCCAAACCTTCTTTAACAGTGGACAAGAAGCTAACATCAACCACAAGTATTTTTCGGAATTAACTAAACAAGAACATACAATCTTGCGGTACATTGCGGTGGAGGCGTTGCTAAGCATCAGCTCTCAATTCAGTCGGGATGATCTTTTGACGCTCGTTCAAGAGAAGAAGCTAAACACATTCTGGGACAAGTTTAAGTTTGGGGGTGAAAAAGGCAAGTCATCGAATGTTTTCGGGGTTGAATTAAAGGAAGTGGTGAGAAAGTATGGTGTTGACACGAGTCTTGGCGTCGGGCCCTCTCAACTCCGAATCCCAATGTTGATCGAAGATATCATTTTAGCGCTTCGGCAAAAGGATATGTCCGTTGAAGGGATTTTTCGCTTGAACGGTAACATCAAGAATTTGCGCGAGTTGACAGAGCAAATCAACGGAACACCATTGAAATCGCCGAATTACAGCAGCTATTCTGCAGTGCAGCTAGCAGCCTTGATGAAGAAATGGCTCCGAGAGTTACCCAACCCTCTTTTGACATTCAATTTGTATGATTTATGGATCTCGTCTAGGAGACAAGAGAACCCACTCAAGGCAAAGAGAGTGTTGCAGTTGTCTTACTGCTTGCTTCCGAGAAGTCATCGGAACCTCCTCGAGGTGCTCTTATACTTTTTTAGTTGGGTAGCCTCGTTCGCCGAAATTGATGAGGAGACTGGCTCAAAAATGGACACACACAATCTCGCGACTGTGCTCGCACCGAACATTCTTTTATCCAAAGCTGCAAGTGGTGAGAATGGCGAGAACCAGTCCAGTGATGCCCATTTTCTTGCAATCGAGGTTGTGAATCAATTAATCGAGATCCACGAAGACCTCGCACTTATTCCCAGCGACATTTGGGAATTCTACAATATGTGTCAGTTCAGCATTTCGGAGAAAACGGACTCAATTGCTGCGAAGGAAGTGCAGAATAAAATAAACAAGATGAGCAAGGATCATCCCGACTTCTTTGTTAAATTCATGAAGAAGGACAGCTATGCGGAGCCCAGCCACCAAAACACAATCAGGAGCGGTCAGACCAAAGTTCACGAAGCGGGAAAGCCTAGTTTCTGAAGAAATAAAACTCATCAAGTAATTTATCAACATACACCATGATGTTAAAGAGTCTATAGAGGTCTATATACGGAGTGAAAATGTCCGCAGCCACATTGGCAAGTGACAAACCTGCACACACCACTGTCGAGTCGCGAGTGAAGAAAAGAAATCTTATCGAAAGAATCTCTCCACAAATCAACAATGCTGTTGACCGCTGATTCACTCAAAGAGATCATAGCCGAACGCCTCGAAGCTGTACTTGTACAGGTGGAAGACATGTCTGGTGGATGCGGCCAAGCATTTGCCGTCATTATTGTATCACCGAAATTCAAGGGCAAAAATAAGCTCATGAGGCATCGAATGGTGAACACCGCTTTGAAAGACGAAATCGCCGCTATACATGCCTTCACACAAAAAGGTTTCACGCCGGAGGAGTGGAAGGATCAGGGAGGCTCAATCTAGCAATGATGTGGGAAGGTATAAGGGTTTGTGAGCACATGCTTGGACCTGTTGTGAGCACCTAGATGGCCCACATAACAACAGCTCTGACTCAAATATCTCATGCGGAGACAAGCTTACTGTGTGAGCTTGAATTTCTGCATGTTGCGCGTCCGCACAACTGTCCAGAAACCGAGCAAGACCAAATATAAGAGTGCTATGATGAATGGGTAGAATCGAAGCCCCAAGTCACTAGCCTGTGCCACGATGCCCACTAAGAAGGGCACTGCCGCCGCGCCTCCGCCACCAAAAGCGCAGATGAATCCCACACCACTGGCATGGAATTTGGCAGGCAAGATGCGGATTGCTGCGGTGATGTTTGTTGGGAAAATAGGCCCCACAAAGAGCCCCAGAAATAGCACGATGGGGAACAAGAGGCGAGTGTATTTAGTCAAAGCCACCAAACAAAACATCACTTGTCCGAGAAGCGAGAGTGCAATGTAGCACCAGTTTGCATTGAGCTCCGTGTGAAAGTAGTGTGCGGTGACAAAACCAAGAAATATACGGCCCAAGGTCAAGCCCGTCCAGAATGTTGTGGCCATGTATGACAGTTCCTTGTAGGATAAAGTCTTGATACGTGTGAGAAAAGTAACAAGCCACGTGCCAAAAGCAGCTTCGGCGCCCACGTAGATGAACATGATGAGCGAGAACAGCCACACAAGCTTAGAACTAAGTGCCACAGACAATGGCACAGGGTCGGCCAGTGACTCACGTTTAGGCATATTATCGAGGCTCAAATTGCTTTCGGAGTCATTTTCATATTCGGCTTTATTCTCATGGAACTTTCGTGCCTCATTGATCATCACCATAAACTTGTATTTGGCAGGGGTCTCGTGACGAAATGCCACGGCGAAATACACTAAGCACCCCGTGGCCAAGCAACTGAGCACAAGGTAATAATCGTTCCACATCCAGGGATTTGTTTTCTTTTCCAAAAGCCGGGTGACCAAGGGCGGAGAGATCATACACCCAATTCCATAGCACCCATGCAATATGCCCAAAAGCTGGTTCAGATCCACGAGATTACCCATCCATCCGTTGAAACTAGCATCAAGCGAGCCACAACCAATTCCTGCAAGAAAATATGCAAATACAAAAACAAAGTACGGCGGCTGTTGGTAGATAATGAGGAATGAGAGCGCCATGCTGAGAGCGCCTAGCATGCCGACGCCACGAACACCCAATTTTCGGTGGCAAATCTCAGTGACGAGAGCCATGACGAAGTAACCAGCTGTGGATGCAAGGAAAATGAGCCCCGTATGCGAATCATTTATCTTGTAATACTCTTCCAATACAGGTATGATGGTGCCGATGGTTTGATCGGCCAATCCGAAAAGAACGAAGTTGCAGAAGCCTGCTATAACCTGAAGTTTGAGCAAGAGACTACTACGCCAGTCGAGCGGATCCACAGACACCTCACAGCCCTCGAACGTGACTTTGTACGACTCGGTAATGGGAATCTTCGCAAGACTGTCAAAATCAAGGTTTTCGGCCAGGACTGATGCTGGATGCTTCAGAGCGCTTCCCCCAAGAAATGGCTGACCAAGTTCTTCAAGTTCGATATTCATCAAGCAATTTTTCAGTTCGTGGCTGGGCTGGAATCTGCTGAGAAAGAATACCTTATCAGATCTATCTCTTCCGATGGCTTTCAATAAATATAAATTTCTTTTCAAGTGAAGCGTCTATTCTCTGCGTTGCCTGGAAATGAATTGTATAATAAATGGATATACGTCTATAGTGCAAGCTTCGGCGGGGCTCTAGCAGAACTTCAACATTTTTATTCACATCTCTGCTCCCACTGTGGTGTCTTGTTGCAGATGTACCGCTTTCCCCACAGCTTAGACGCAGGCACTTTGCGCAAAGCGGAAATTGCAATACGAGATTCCGCGAGCGATCTCACATATCACAAAAAAATAAGATTCTGACATAAGAGCTGGAAGACAGCGACTTTTAGAAAAACACGCACAAAAACTCTAGCTATGTGGTAAATGTGGAAAATCAATATTTGCTGTGACTTTAGGTTTTTTCAAAGTTCATTGGCGGACTGTTTTATAGCTGATGTCATTATCGAGGAGCCTCAAGTCGGCTGACGAAATGTTTACTCGTTCAGTTCACGACTTCATCAAAATTTAATTCAGAGTGCAATACAAGTGTAAATAATTATTTAGTTGGAAACTGCATCGATATCGCCACTCCGACTAATTTTGGAATAGTTGTTCACATTAGACAATAAAAGTAACAAACTCAATGGTGATAGGTGGCAGCTCGATTCGGCTCATTGTGAATTGTGTCTGCTTTAGCATCCGAGGCAGTGACCGAAACGCGCTTCTTTTCCAGATCTTGGTCTCTTGAGTCTCTTTTAAATTTGTTCTGCCTCGTGGGCTCTTGAAGCCCTAGATACAAGCGTTGCACGCTCGAAACTGTCAGCGTTCTGACTAGGTCGTAAAGAATGCCACGAATACCGCCGAATCTCTTGTTCAACTCATATTCGAGAATTCTGGTAGTCAAGTCGTTCAATCGGGCTGCACATCCATCATGGTACATGAACAGCCAAGCGTAAAAGAAATCCCCAAAATTACCTTCCCTATAAGCTGCAAAGGCTATTCTGCTAGTACGCTCGAGTATCATCAAATTAAAATGACTGTACATGTTCAACTCGGGCAATTTAGCAAATATGTCGTGCAACGTCGTGTTGGCAATGCCTCGATGTTTCAACTGGTTTTGAATCTCCGAAATATCAAACCTAAAATGACCCGCAACACTTTTGGGCGGAATCGCAATCAAAAAGAGCAGGTTTAGAGCCAGCAGATAGTCCAGTGCCAATACAAAGGTAATAAAAAAGAGTGCCAAAAGATTTGGAAGCATTTGATCTGCCAAGTTTGAGATGCAATTTGATTAGTTACGGCTGCTCAATTGTGATAAGTTTCAGCGAAGCGTTGCTACTTCAAAAGTTTGTAATCGAAAGCAAAGAGATGCATGTTTCTTTTTATATAATGCGTTCCTGCTTTTCAAACACCTCTGCCACTAAAGTTTCACTTGAGTCACGAAGTCACGCAAACAAGATCTAAGCAATGGGTAGAGCTCGCGACCTGCTCTTGCTGAGGTCGGCTAACACATTAGGAAGCAATGAATACACATACTCCATTGTTTGTCTTGCGGCTTGCTTTGTTGTTGATCATATGAGTCCACCGACTGTATAGTTTCATGTGGCTGCACAGTTCAAAATGAAGCGGAAAAACGAAAAAGTAAGAAGTAAAACACGGCACTTGTTGCGTTAGACAGAAGAAAGCTGAACACTTTCCAAAAGTTGGTGGAGAAAGGTTGGGTTTCGACTCGCAAATATTCCGCGAGTTAAATTGTGATGAAATCAAGACTGTAGGTATAATTGTGTATCAAGTAAATCATGGTTATTTTCCAAAATGTGCATGGTTTAGTT
This sequence comes from Metschnikowia pulcherrima, assembly GCA_009746055.1. Taxonomy (NCBI): domain Eukaryota; kingdom Fungi; phylum Ascomycota; class Pichiomycetes; order Serinales; family Metschnikowiaceae; genus Metschnikowia; species Metschnikowia pulcherrima. The sequence goes on from VFXK01000001.1 coordinate 348,552, forward strand.
TTCATTACAGCACGGAAAGCTATGTGGCAACAATGGAAAGGCAGGCTCTATTGTTTCCCTTCACCCACAATGAGGACTTATCCCAATTCAAAATGGGAAGCAAAGCGGACCAGCACCGATCATGAAGGAGATAAAGAATTATCGAACGAAGTCACACAAAGTCTCATAGACTAGACATGAGCATCCGAAATATTTGTCTCGCCCGGCAAATTTTGCAGTTTCACAAAGGGGAAGAATGTTTGCAGCGAATCATAAGATCTCGGAAGCATGGCCTGACCAGAATTTGCTTCAAAATTATGCCTCTAATATAGGATCTGACAGAGTTAACAGCGTCTGCTATCTTGCTTTGAATGGACTGGTTGAAGGGAACTGATACTGATACAATTCCATTTCCATTACAACGGAAGAAAATACGAAGCAGACAAGCAGCTGATATGTTCTCAAAAAAGTTAAGTCAATTCAATAAATTCAAATGCTTTTGCACAAGCTAAGGTGAGTACTTACGAACGAGGTTCTAGAGTAGCCTTACAGTCATAAAGTTGAATACTCTCATGAGATCACCGTTTGCAACCGGCAGTAGACCCGTAGCAGAAATTGAAATACCTTCCAGACCACCTCATGTTTTTGATTTTGCAACTAAAACCTGCATTGATACAATGGTCCTCACACCATTTAAACTTACCGAGAACCCAATTTGCGGTAACATTCAATGGAGTGCTCCATGAGACGCAGCACCTGCCATGGCAAAGACGTGTCTTGTCCGTGTTGAAGTATCCTGTTTCTCGAATCTTTGACTCCAAGACAGAGCAGTCGCCAGGGTCTGGACGGTTCGCGGTATTGCATTTCGTGGTATCTCTTTTCTGAATATTCAAAAGGGCAGGCTTTTTCATGTCGAGGTACATTTCTCTTACATTTTCAACAGTCAGCGAGCGGGCCAAGACTTCGAAGATGCCCGGATCTGCTCCAAGTTTGTCTTCAATTTCAAACCGCAATTCACCACCCGTCATGTCATTGAGCTGAGATGAGTATCCGTTGTGGTACATCACCTCCCATAAAAAGAAGAAATCACCAAAACTGCCATCAATGTACGCTGCTGTCGCTGCTTCGCTCAAACGCGTGAGAGCCAAAACATTATCAAAGCTATGAATGTCTAACGAAGGCAACTGTGCAAGCTTATCGATCAATTCCATGTCATCATTACCACTTCTCTTGACCGTCCTTGGAACTTCGGGAATGGTGTAAGTGAAATCTCCTTCTGTATCACTGGATGGGAAATCTTTGGTTGAAAGCTCAGTCAAAAAGTTTGTATAGCTCTTAGCTGCCACGGAAGAGACAAGAATCAAGAACACGCAAGTAGAGATGCGCATATCGAAAGTATCGTTTGCTTTAGAGGTTCACTTGACGAAAGCTTATCGGTTGATGTTTGTTGGGAGTTTCGCAGTAATAACTCTTGATAAGATAGGATCTTATAAATTCATTCATTTCATACGCTGAGAGCTGCTTTATATATACAAAATTTAGCGAATTGCACCTCCTGTAGATGTATGGCATTCATCCCAAATTCAAAGCTCGGCAGAGAGCGAAGACCCAAAAGACCCGTATGCAAGGAGGCGCAGCAACAAGAACAAGAATATGCGGGAAAGTAGTATCACCTTTCTTTTGTTGCAGTGAGCTTCTTCACAAATACACCTGATGTTGACCTGATATGGCGAGAAGTCTTTTAGTTAGCAGAACTTCTGATCGTAAGTGCTCGTGTTCCACGTCTTTGTGAAAGTGAAGCCTCATAACGATGCAACGAGCATTGTTCATGCGTGTGGTCTCCTTCGAAGAATGTCTGATTACTCGCTCCTTGGATTTCATTTCCATTGTTAAGATGTACCAATATCAACCTTCCGGGGAACTTATTACCACTGAAACCCAAACAAACAAAGAGAGCGCAGGCCTTTGTGAGATGACAGCGTAGAACAATTAAAATGAAATACACCCCACATGAATGTTCCTATTGTTTCAGTGCGCTGCATTGAATTTTCTCTCGGCCAACGCAAGGGCCTCACGGATCAAAACAAAACGCGCCTTTCTAAGTAAAGTAGTTTGACTCTTTAAACACATCAAGATTACGCTGGCTGGGAAAAATTGGTGCAAAATCAGGTTCATCGCTCAAATCGTAAACAAGTATCACGAAATCGAAAGATTCGCGTGGGGGCTTTCGCTGTGGCATATGATCACAATGCGTACGAGTTGCTTCTCAGCGGCAACGTGTGTGCCGTAGATGCCCGGCGTAGTTCTCGGCCCACTTTCTGATATTGTTTTCTACTATTATTTCTATTTTGATTATTGAGTCAGTTTTTAAGAGAGACAAGAAAAGGCTGAGCCGCTTTCTAGTTTTCTGGTTTCTTGAATTTGAATTGGCGCATGTGTTAATAGTTCGATTTTGTGTGCCGGTCCTTCCATTTTATGAAGAGATCAATCATACAAATAGGTAGATCTTGGAATGTGCCCAAGCATGAGTATGCGACCTGAGATTCCTAGCATTCTAACCAAAGCGCCCTGTGGTGATCAATTTCTTTTTTTTTTTTTCTTTTTCAAAGAAACAAATCGTATTAACAGGAAATCTTGTGAGAGAGAACAAAAACAGCCCCTTGTTACTTATTTAAACTGCTCGCGACCATTGTGAGAAGTGTGAGGCTTTCTTCTTTCGGACACGTTTTTCATTCTATCAATTTTTTTTAAAGAAACAAATCATATATACAGGAAGGCGATAACTCCACATTTGAAAAGTTCATGCATTTTGGCTTTTTTTCTTTTTTTTTTGAAAGATATATCACATCATAGGACACTCTTGTCAGAGTATGACAGGCACACCCAAACAAGCGCAAAAACTATACAACATATAGAAAAAACCTATAAAAGATCGCAACTTCACCCCAGGCATTGTTTGGCGACACGAAGTCCCTCATCGGAAATGAATCCGCTTTGAGACCTATACCCAGAATGAACTCAAATAATCAGACTCATCAGACTGTCGTCGGCCCAGGGGGTTGGTCCTCCCAAGAGCGCGAGACAATAGTCGATTCAGGAGGGAGGCGAGACTAACACCATTCTCCGCCTCCCGGCGCCGTCCTGAATACGCCTTACGTACCACTTGACTTTCGCAGATACGACCGAACTTAAGTATCTATGCGGCGAGGTCAAATGGTACGATGCTCTTAGCAATTTCGGGGTACATTTTAAGAGCCGGTCCATGAAAATGCCCATCGTCTCGTACGAAAAACATTATAAATTGCGTTCTTTTTGGGTTTTTAATATCTTTTTTTTAAACCATCATATGCAGTCCAAAATTGGACACTCAAACTCAAGTTTATACTGTATTGCACTAAAATTTGCATTATTGTGCGTAAGTTGCCTCCTTAGCTTAGTGGTAGAGCGTTGCACTTGTAATGCAAAGGTCGCTAGTTCAATTCTGGCAGGTGGCAACTCCGAACTTTTTGCATTTCTATTTATTCAAAGCCAATAAATTGCCCTAGTCTTTTGAGCATTTAAGAGTGTTTCGCTGTTTTGCTTCTTTATCTTGGTTTACATAATAAACTTCGTGTTGATCCGACGCATCATGAATCGAAATCTGTTGCTGATGGGATGGCCGATCTTGTTATAAGGTTGCCTGAATTGCGCTTTCGTGGAAAAAAGAATATCTTATTTGAGAATCCTTATCGGGGTTTTATGATAAAAATTATTTTATCCTTCGACGGTAATGGTTGATCTGTCAATATATGGACGAAGCTATGGGACAGGTAAAGCTATCTTTTTTTTTCTCTTCTTCATTTAAAGAAAAGCCTTCAACGTGGTTTGAGTCCCCAGAACAACAAAAAAAAAAAAGAGACAACAATTTGTTTCTAAAAAAAAAAAAAATCAAAAAAAAAAAAACAACAATGCTTTCAGCGGAAGCCAGCTTGGCAAGAACGAGGAAGTTGACAACTTCACCAAATTAAAGGAGCTTACAGGCTGCACATTTCATAGTTAATTAATCAGGCGTCATCGACTATCGAAATAATGTGAAAAATTGCCCATGTAAATACCCATCACATGATCATAATCACGTGATTGTTGTTTCGGGACACCTATCTTGAACACGCATGAAACCAGACTGTTTCGATTTCACCAACACGATGCCAAAGGCCGCCTCCAGCAAAACAATCACGAGAGTGACGAACGCGAGTATGTTTCTCTTATTACTCGGAGCATCCTAATTCCATTCTAACATTAGTTCAAAAGTTGTATCCTCTTCATTTGGCGGACAAATCATGGGACAATACCGGATTGCTCGTCGACTCATCTACTGAGAACGGAGATGCGGAAAGTTGCAAAATCTTATTGACAGTTGACTTGACTCAAAACGTCGCGGATGAAGCAGTTGCCACCAATAGCAATGTCGTGATCGCATACCATCCTTTCATATTCCGTGGTCTTAAGTCGATCACTCCGCAAGACCCGCAACAGAAGTCGTTGATCAAATTGATACAAAATAACATAAGCGTTTACTCGCCCCATACTGCTGTAGACAGTGCCAAAGGTGGTGTCAACGACTTTCTAGCGGACGGTATCCTGGGTCAGTACAAGGAAAAAAGTCGTCTGGTGATACAGCCCGACGCGAAAGAGGAGGGCTGCGGTATGGGCAGACTAGTCACACTTGAGAGCGGAGTTTCTCTCGCTAAAATAGTGGCAAACATCAAAAACTCTTTGGCGCTAAGTCATGTCCAGGTAGCCACGGCAAGAGATCATGATCTGACGCTGTTAGTTCGTACAATTGCCATATGTGCTGGCTCGGGTGGTTCGGTCTTCAAAGCAGCAAAGGCAGACTTGTATTATACCGGTGAATTGTCGCACCACGAGGCTCTTTACTTCACTGAGACGGGCTCTTCGGTGGTTACTTGTAATCATTCCAACACGGAAAGAGCATTCTTGAAGGTTTTGAGTAAGCAGCTTAAGACGGAGCTTCCGGATGCAGAACTCGTTGTCAGCAAATCAGATAGGGATCCGTTTGAAATATGGTGATGACTCATAGAGTACTAAATAGGTTTATTTATGCGTTGATGTTCTATGAAAAGGAGTTGAGAATGTCCGAGGTGTTACCTGTCCGAGGCTTGGCGAGTGAGGTCTCAGCACACATGATTTGCAATGTGGTCTACCCAAAATTGGGATAAATACATGTTTGAATTGATATACTTTTCCCTGAAACATGCCCGTAACTGCACTAAACTAGACTATGGCGTTGCTGAATGCACAAGATATTTTTTTTGGTCGGTGTTATGTTCACGGTATCCTCCTATTATTAACTTGTGCGTGTATTCGGAAATATCAAAACAAAGAGCTAGAACGGTCTCAAACATGGAGCAGAGACCTCTATTTATTGCCCATCTGTGATGAGGCAACAAAAAGGGAAAGGTGGCGGTGGCAAACGTCAACGGTGGCAAACGGTGGCAAACGGTGGCAAACGGTTGCTAACGGTGTCAAACGTAAGGTCACGCCATCGAAAAGTACAGTGGCGTCATGAATCACGTCACCGAGAGAGAGATTTGAATACCTTTCGGAATTCTTATGGGAGTGTACTCACCACCTGCTGGTCATCAGTTACGGACTGATACCAGGGCCTTGACAGTCGGGTAATATGATCGACCAAATTGGACTAGTTCTTCATGCTGTTTGCGTCAAAAGCCTGACTCAGCGATGATAATTGTTTCAATTTTCTGTTTTTTTCTACTTGATACATCTGATTGAGTAATTTCTTACACGATCTACTGACTCCTTAAGCCTGAAGCCGACTCACACTTCAAATAAGATATTCGTCAAATCTAGAAGCTTGCAGTCCCAATACTCGAAGCGTTTGTCTCGCTTAAGTGAGTTAATCGAAGAAAAGAATGCGGTTTTTGGCTGGCACTTTTTTCAAACGCTTCAACGTAGCTTGCCAAGTTATTGTATTATTCTAGTAGAGCATCAAGTCACTGATGTAGCCGCTGTTTCGCACATCAAGGTTTCCAAAAGTATCGAGCAATTTTAGTAGACTCACATTGAGATCGATAATCTTGCAAACCCATATATTGCCCGTCTCGTGAGAGTCACAAAAAAAAAGAAATACTTGGTAGAGACTTCCATGCGCAGGTACATATCCTGTATCTTATCACGTAAAACTTCCCTTTCATGAGCGAAAGTATCAACATCAAATTTTTCATTACCAATAAATGATCTCAAATAGGTGAAAAACCAAAACAACTCGAATTCCGTTTTTTTGAGTAGGTTCTCTTCAGTCAGCAGCCGGCGAATAAAAATGTGAGTCTTGTTATTGTTGAAAGTGTCTCCGTCAGCAGCATAAGCGGTACAGCGGACGGCAAGATGAGCCAAAAAATCATCTATGAAACATTCTGATCCGACTAGTATTGCCAATATGGCGAACACGGTACCTCTGATTTTCATAGCTTCATGAAAATCACTAAAGGTAAACTAAATGGTAGAATATTTTTAAATGTCTCTTGTGAAGCCGTTTCAACGAGACACTGTATCAAATTGGTCACTGGATACCGTCATTCATCTCGCAAACTTGCATCAATGACAAGAAAACGCATCGTTGAGAACTTATTTGAAATTTCACGATACATGTACATGGCTGTTTCATTGACAACATCTGGCGTACTGGCACCCTTCGTGTGCGATAGAATCTTATTTAGCAGCCTCTTTGATATTGCAAGAAGTCTTGTTGCTTTTCTTTTCATATCCACATTTTGTTGTAACTATAAACACTTAATTTACTTTTGTACACAGAAAAGGAAGTGTTCAGATACGAGTTTTGAGCGGTTTCGGTAAACTGAAATACGCGTGACCTTATTGACTTCACTCATAGTTCATATGAACTAAGAGCTGAAATACAGTTTCACAATCACAAAATTCCTGACTGAGATTCAGAAATAACCTTCGATAAGTTCCATCAAAACAGAAGGACAGCGGAAAGCTAAAAATTAAATTCGAATTCACATGAGAACCCTACAGACCTTCACCTCACATCACAGTATCGAGAAAGCCCCAAGACTCATGTCATCAAATGAGTTGGTACTGGAATTTGACTTTGCAAAGCATCGATGGTCTTCCTAGCGAGAGCAGCTTCGCTATGGAACAATAAACGCTTGTGCGGTGTCAAATCTGGCCAATTTTCGTATTGTAAGCTCCAGTAGTACACGCTATGATGATATCGTAAAAGCGTACTCAGAATGTCTTTATTCTTCTCATCGAGATTACCGTCTATGTTCTGTAAGGCAAAGAGCCTCACATTAAGCTCAATTATTTTGAAGAGCCAGATTGTCACAATCTCTTCCGACGAGCCGAAAGTTTTCAAGTTGTCCAAAGAATCAAACATTGCCTGAAACATGCGCCTGAGGTAACGCAGCCGTCTCAAGAGCTCTTCCTGGAGGGGGCCCGTTTCCACCAACCCACTCAAGACTAAAATGTTTTTCTTGATATTCTCGGCTTCGGCCTCGAAAGCTAGATAGTCGAAAGCCGTGTCATTAATGAATGACTTCATGCGAGAATACAATTCTTCGATTTGTGAGCCTAAATCTTTTGCTTTGTTTTGTGAATTGGCGCTACTTTCAACTGAAGTTTGTAGTTTCAAAGGTGAACTTTCGGTACCAAAGCCTTCTCTAGGGTCTAGTGTGCTTGCACTTTCTCCTAATCTTGCGGTACAATGAACATGTGAGGAAGTCTGCGTTACTGCTGAAACAACAAGCGATATGCTAAGTATTGGAAGAACAATCATCGCCGATAGTCAGTAGAATTCTGGAAGTGAGCTATCTACCTGTTGAAAAAGTTATTGGGATGCTGTCGGATATGACCTTATATTTCATGAATTTGTGGTATCCTTGGTGTCGCGGAATTACTTCACTAAAACATATGTCATTGTCTCTATGAAGCTGGAATGGCGGATCGAAACAATGACTGCTTGATTGGAGACAGTCAAAAGTACAAACAGGCTTACATTTCATTCAGATAGAGCGGAAGCACAATGCAAAGAGCCTTGTCTTTATCGTCCTCGATTCTGTGGTCTAACAACCAATTGGACCATCCTATCGAGGAAAAGATTATTGTGTCTGCTGTGTTAAAAGCTGAGATTTAGAATGCTTTATAGGCCATGGTCAAGTGGTCAATCAAAGGTGAATTTGAAGGATAAAGCCCCAGTACTTGACTTTTTTTGATACAATGTGGAATTTCGACAATACTTGGAATTGAAGAATTGTCTTATGATTCCTCACCCATATTTTTCCACTGCGCTGGCATTGAGAGCAAAACAATGGTTTTAGCACAATTTCTTGGAGCATGATTCAAGAGTGGTGATAACTTGAAATTGCGCAAAGGTCTGATTTCAGCTGCAGCTAATCTTTTGAGACAACATAAGCCCCTCGACAAACCATCTATGTTCCGTCGATTGAAACTATGTAGAATTATAAGCCTTCAACTGCCACGCGCGAGTTTTCGTCTCGAAATCTTGCATGGGGAATCTTTCAGTGATTTTTCAGAGAAACTGAGGAGGGTTCGTGATATGGTCTCGACAATTCCTTTCCACAAATGACTCTTTCATAATCCTGCGCGAGTACAATGGCACGATCAGAGACATGCACGTAATTCATTCTTCTGATTTGACCATTTTGCCTTTCGCCGACATAATAAGCCAAAATCGCTACGGAGGTGAGATCTCGGATTCGCAATGTAGGTGCGTTTCAACCCCCACCCTTCAAAATGAGGTGGTTCGTTCTTTGCACTATCCCTTCCAGAAGGTCGTCGAACTTGTCGCTTGCGTCAAACAGTCCTCTAGATGTACACGAACCGAGAAGCGTTTAGTGAACCTCCAATACTAAGTGACTCGGGAGAGCCGAAATATCATCACGCAAGTGTGGAGCACATTAGACAGCCGAGGAGCCTAGGAATCCTATTCCAACTGAAAGCCCCTGATAGATCGTTAAAGTCACTGCGCAAGTACCTCTCAATGAAATAAGCTCACATGCAAGTCACATAACGCTGGCTCGGAAAAGTAAACATGTTGTTCATGATGGTCTCGCAATAAGGGGACTCAAACTAGCGATAACTCAATTAAAACAAAAGCAGTCTTTCCTCTAAGGTCTGCTCCGGTTCGTCGACCAAATTTGTAAGCAGCAGCCTCACGAGCATAACCTTGCATTAGATAGTCGCCTATCTCTTGAGTTGCTTAAACCGCCTCATCACAATAAGAGGCTCCTTGCAGTATCTGCAGAATCAATCTCACAGCGAGCCATCAAACCACGAGTCCGCATAATCAACAGCTTCATCGAATGCGTCTTCTAGGGCATCATCAACGTCGTCAATGAAACTACCCACATCACCCAAGAAGTGACCAAAAAATCCTTCTCTGCTGCCACTTTCCATGCTGGTCTTGGTCTGAGTTTTCATACTGAGCTCTGAACTCAGCAGTGAGGGCAAGGAGTTTGGCACAGAGGACACAAGCGAGCTCGATGCAATCGAGGCACTGCTGCCTACGACTCCAGTGTTATGAGGTGCAATTTTGCTTCCAGAAGATCGCCATAGCTGGTCGTACGTGGCATTTCTGACAATATGCTCCACTTCGTATGGCAAGTCGGGGTATACCAAGTCATCTGACCAATTCTCGGGTAAGAAATTCATGGCTGAGATTGTCAAGGCTTTGCTGGAATGAGTTCCATTGTTCGGGCTGGGCTGGACTTTCAAAGTATCACAAACGATATTGTATACATTCACATTTGAGAAAGGTAGCACCTTCTTTGTTTTTGCGAGTCTTTCCTTAAAATAAGGCCCCTGGCCCAAGAAAATTGCTCGCATCAAGAGGTGCGTGTTGTTGTAGCCATGAACGCCCTTGGGATAGTAACTATTGTTATTTTCCTTAAACTTCTGTCGTGTTGTCACTGAGTAGCCCACATCTGGAACGATCCAGAGTGGTGCCAAACGGTAGTTGAAAACGTGATCGGAAGTGTTACCCCCGAAATGCCATTCCGGGGGAAAGTCTTCGACCTTATACAAAGTAAAGTTCTGGCCATGACCAGACTTTGGCTTTGCGAGTTTTTCTTTGATTTCGTTGTAGACTTTATCAACAGAAACATCGTTCTTTGGGCGTAAGCCAAACAACGGCCAGCCGTCAACATGCTCTATTTCATCTGTATCAACAACATCGTCCAAGAATAGAAGCCGATCATTCAGTGTGGGCGCCATCCCATGATCACTCACAATGATCATGTTCACAATATCCTGTAGGTTTCTTTCTAACAATTTTTTTTGCGCGAGCCGCACAAAATCGTCCACAGAATGCAACGCAGCGGTCAATTCCGGCCCGCTGATTCCAAACTTGTGCCCAATTTGGTCTATTGTGGGCACATAGGCAAGGATCAACTCAGGTCTTTCGGCCAAATTATCGATATCAATCCATTTGAAGACCCTATCAATCTTGGAGGAAAGCGGCTCCGTGCCATTATATTGATCGATGAAAAGCGGGCCCCTATCACCCACGGTAGGTACCTCACTACCCGGCCACATATGTATGGCAGACTTTACGCCTTGTTTTGCCGCAGTGGTCCAGACAGGCTCGCCACCCTGCCAGAAGTCCGGATCTAGACCGTAATCGGGGTTGGTGTTAATGAATTGCTTTTTTAACTGCGGGTCGTAGAATGTGTTACCCACAATGCCGTGGTCCGCAGGGTAAAGCCCAGTCACCAATGTCCAGTGATTGGGAAACGTCAGCAAAGGAAACAGCGGCACCATATATGGCGCACCATAACCTTCAACTAGCATTTTATGTAGCGTTGGCGTTGTGTCCGCGGAGATGTAGTGCGGGTGAAATCCGTCCAATGAAATCATAAGCGTCGTGGGGTGAAAATTATGCGTAGAGTTCGATAGAATAATCTTTTGCAGGGCCAGATTAGGGTTCCCGAAACTGTCTTTTTGTAAAAAAAGAAACGCAAAAACAAACACAAGTCCACAGGCGAAGCACAATATGGTCTTGTTGAGTTTCTGCTCGAGTCTTTTAATTTGATACTTCCGCAAATCAGGACCGGTTTCAGAGGAACTATACGCGTCGTCATCGTCGACATTAAAAAATTCCATATCACTCGGGTCGTCCATTAGCTCGTACGATGCTTGCCGGCGGTTCGTCCTGAAATAGTTTTGGATCTTATCAAAGATTCCCGGGCTATTCTGCGGCCTATTAGGGGAGGCAGGATCCATACTATCTAGAAACCCGTGCAAGCCTCTTCCCCTGGAATCTCCAAATAGTATATCATCTTCTGGATCGTCTAGGTCCATCACAGGTACATCGATCTCGTGTGGTTTGTTGAAATTGACCAGCATTTCGGTTTGTTGATAGAGCTGAGATAGGGTAATCCGAGGGCCGGTTATTCTTATGCCCGCGCATCAAAACGTGGGCCGCGCGCTCATCAGATAAGGATGAAGTAATTAAACTATGTGACAGATCTGTTAAGGAGATCACTGTAGGTGGAGATACAATGATGATATTTCAAAGGCTTTTGTGGGTTCAAAGAATACAATTTACATCAGATCATAAAGTTTGACCCCCAATCAGGAGTCTACCGATTGCTGATAGCGCATCTTGTGTTTTTGATGCGCTGCTGCGTGAGCTCTCTACGTAGAATTGAAGGTATATGGCCAAGAAATCTCAACCGAGGTACATCTGTAGTGTGCTTTTCTGAAAGAAATATGTCACATAACATCGACCGTTTCTAAAGATATCTCACGATTTGGCCAACACAGAATGCCCACTGAGGGTGTCTTTGATGAGATCATCCAATATAACTTGAAAGTCTCTGGTGAGCTGAAACTTCCGAAAAACCCTTCCAGCAATCTATGTCCTCTGCAGTGTTCGAGTACAAGAAATGATTTCTCTTGCAGAATTTTGGAGGACTACTTGTCTCATTGGTCATAAATTTGGCATATGCTGATGAAAATCGGAAATATAAGAGGTTCTCAAATTCTCACTCGTTGTTCCCTTGTCTTGACTCTTGCCTGAGACACCTTCACGCGCAACGCCATAAGCTTGTCATCTTTTAAGTCGCGTGAGGTTACTAAGGCATCACACCCGGTAATAGGACAGTGGATCTGGGAGCGATTTCCCAATTGTTGATAGATGTATTTTTTTTCAAAAACGTGTAGGCACTTCAGCGATTGCACTGGCTCCGTGAAATATTCCATCGAGATCGGATCTTTAAGTGATATTTTACCTCCTGAAACAGCCAACTCGTCGTCCTTAGAGTCATCCGGGAGAGGATCTTCGGGATTTTCAAGTATGAAGCCCACGTGCTTAAGATACTGATACAGCATATTAGTTTTGAGATAGTTCTCGAAATCTTCCATCAGAAACAGATTGTCCAATTGAGAGATTATGCCGTCAGCAAAATTTTCCTTTTCAACGCCTCGATAAAACTGGTAATTCTCCAAATTCAAGTTGGTCTCGCTGCGCCTACCTTCAACAAAAGTATGTTTGGCTGCATTGAATATTTTTTGATAGTGCTCAAGCAAATACTTCGAGCGTAGTAGCTCTTTATATGACTCGGTCTGCATCAGGAAAAACAGCGTCGTGTTTGCGTCCTGGAGCAAGTGTGGGTTTACGCTGACATAATCAATAAATTTTTCAGTGACTTTCCGTGTAGACTGTAATTTGCCGTCTATTTGTTTTGAAACATGGATCTGCGTGAAGTCGCTGTTGATGCGGAGTGACAGATGCAATGGAAAGTACGTGGGCAAATCTGTTTCAAAGTTCGGGTAATCCAGGGTGCGCGAGACTTCACTTTCCTCAGGCTGTTTTTTGATCTGAATTTCCTGCTCCATCTTGAAAAAAGAATCAGTGTTTTATCAAAAACTGACTCAATAAGTTATGGTGAAGAGAGTTTGGACATGTGTGCGTCAACGCGTCTCGCGCTTCATCATGAGTGTCGGGACACGGCAGCGTGTGGTGAATGGTGTACGGGTTTATATCCCTGGGCATAGTAGTCATTATTCGCCAAATGCTACTTATGTTAGGAAATCAGTCTATAGCTATGCGAGAGACGAGAGTGCTGAATTTGTTCAAAGGCCAGCCAAACGCCCACTTATTTTTTGAGACTATCGAAGATAGCGGCAAGCATGAGACATTTTTCAAAGTCAAGCCCCTAATGGTCGAACCTTGAAAGTATGCTCGAAGAAAGAATCCTTTGTATCCTTTGTTTATAATTTGACTTCTGTGAAGTGTTTTTAACAAGTCGACTTCAGTAAATCAAAAATAAAAAAAAAAAAAAATGAAAATGAAAATTCAGGCTCATCGATTGAAAACGCGGGCTCGCATGCGATGTAACCTTGACTAACACCTCAGATGCATGTTGAGTAACGTCATAGAGTGGTTCTACACACTCTAATCAAGGCAGGTGCTTGCCGCGTCTCTACAGTGCACCGCAAGAAGGTGCAAGAATTCACAAACATCAGTCACATAAAGACCCTTCGGCGCGGGTCGGTGTTTCTTATTGACTTGGTATACGCAACAGCGGGCATGCCCATACCACAGTTTTGCGTTACCCGTCGCACCGAGTGGCTCTCTAAGCCCCCTTGGCTGGCCCGAGGATCTGTCATAATACGTCAAACAGATATCACACTATGCACAACGAGGGCTTGAGAATTCACGCATCAATGCTACACCTCTCTTTTTTTTGAGAAGAAAACTCCATATTCATCAATGGCCAATATCACCTTCCGCGAGCAGATGGCTGGCTTCCCAGTCAAGCAGATGCTCGTGATTTCCGTGATGCGATTTTCGGAGCCTCTCGCCTTCACGTCCCTCTTTCCTTATCTATACTTCATGATAAGAGATTTTCACATCGCGCCCACAGAGGAGGAAATCTCCAAATACTCGGGGTACTTAGCATCCTCGTTTGCATTTTGCCAGTTCTTATTCGCCATGCAGTGGGGCAAAATGCTGGATCGAGTGGGTCGCAAACCGGTGCTATTATGTGGACTTCTAGGCACGTCTGCGTCGCTTCTATTGTTTGGGTTCAGCACCAACTATTACATGGCGCTTTTCGCGCGGAGTTTGGCGGGTGTCTTGAACGGTAACATTGCCGTGTTAAGGACAGTGATTGGCGAAATCTGTACTGATAAAAAACATCAGGCTTTGGGGTTCAGTACACTCCCGTTGCTTTTCAATTTCGGCTCGGTGATCGGCCCGTTAATCGGCGGATCTCGCATTTTTACAAATCCCAAAAAGGAAAACCCTTACCATAAAGAAGGGTATATACTGCTTGTTTTCGGTTCGTCATTGGAAGTGCTCAAACTTCCTTCATGGTATACGAAGTTCAGGGATCAACATCCATACGCCATGTCGAATGTGGCAGTCGCGATGTTTCTTTGGTTCAGCTGTATAATTGGATTTCTCTTTCTAGAAGAAACGAACGAAAGATTTTCTGAGAAGAGAGATTTGGGGCTTGAATTAGGTGATTTTTTGGTCCAGTTATTTTGCGGCGGGGCGCGTAAGGTGAGGCCTTGGCAGCAGCAGCCCTGGGTTGATGAGGAGACTCCGCTTATGTTTGACGAAGACGCAGTTTCCTCTAAACCAGCAATAATGGTGGCTTCGCCTCCAGAAACGAACCTTCCGACGAGTGACTCCGAATCAGTGGCGTCTCTCACTGGAAGCTCCTTGCATTCGGAAGAACGTGAGGACATTGAGGCTCGCGAGTATATCGACGATGCCCTCCGAGACGAAGAAGACGAGATAGATGCCATTGGGCCCTATGTAAGCAAGACGCTTTCGAACGCCATTGTCAGACGATACTCACAGTCGTCTATCAGACCTCAGAAACCTAAGGTTCTCACGCCACAGGTCATAACCGTGATCTTGTCAAATTGTATCATCTCGCTTCACTCGATCGCCTACAACGAGTTCTTGCCTGTGCTTCTCGCTGCACAATTCCGAAAAGATGCGTTGCACTTTCCATTCACGATCAGTGGCGGTTTTGGCCTAGAGTCCTCCTTTATCGGCATGCTCTTTTCGTCCACTGGTATCATTGGCATGTTGATCATTCTTGTTGTGTTCCCCTGGGTGGATCGTGCTTTGGGCACGCTCCAAGGTTTTCGGATGTCGCTTTGCTTTTTCCCCGTTGTATACGCGTTGGTGCCAATGTCGATCTTCACTCTCCATAGGTACAACGAGGCGTTTCCCACCTGGGCCACTACCTTCTTCTTGTACATGCTTACTTCACTCAAGACGCTTGCTACAGCCACCGGGTTACCTCAAATTATGATTCTCAATCACCGTGCAGCCGCCAAAGAACACCGAGCTTATGTCAACTCGCTCACTATGAGCATGTTGGCATTTGCACGCTTTCTTGGTCCTATCGTCTTTGGATATCTAATGACTTTAGGCGATAAGCACCAAATTGGCTGGCTTTCATGGTGGCTAATGGCTCTCATGGCGCTCGTAGGTCTATTCCAATCATTCTACATGCACGATTACGACGATTGAACAGAAGCGTGAATATATGGAAAGTTATGACTCTGCGAAAAACGCCGATACAAAGATCACTATAGAAAAAAATTATATCTATTTACGCTGACAGTCATGAGTGATGGGCACTGTGGCTCTCCAACATGCCGCTTGTAATCGCGCAATCTGCGATTCAGCGCGCAAATCTTCCCCATCGGGCGTATCTGTGGCAGAGACATTGACGCAATGAGTTTTTTGTGCAGGCTTAAGATAACGCTGCGTTTTGGAGTGTAGATAAGCAGTAGCGATCCCCGATTGATACTGATTTTCGAGTCACTAAACTCGACCTGCTTTGACGATGGTAGGATCCTTATATCATATTTGTAAACTCGATCACTTTAAATGCATGCTTTTCGTTCATAAAATATGGCTACGATCTTCTTCTGTGAGCGTGGCGTTCTAAGCCTCAAGCCCGGAGAACGCAATAGCGTCTGACCGACCTATCTCGGGTATTCCCCAGATTCAGGATTTTCCAGCAAAGGCATTAATTAGTGGACGAAAAAATCGACTCTATTCCCTCTTTGGAAACTTATATACTTCATGTCGTTCCAATTTCAATAGACTAGGCATGGCATATGAGCATGAATCAAAGCTTCGTAACGCTTTGAGCCGCCATTGATCTAGACCGGTCAGACTCTTTTCGTCATGGAATCTAAGGTTCCAGAGGCAGTTCATGTGATGAGTCAAATTTCATAAAGAAATGAAAAGCAGGCTTACTTTGTAAAGTTCTCTATGCATTCTCGAGTAGAAAGATAAAAGACTGTAACGCGCTTCGCATTGAGTCACTCGGTGCGCGAGTATTTAAGTGGCCCACCATTTTTGCACCTTTAACCCACCACATCCAAAATCCAGTAATGACTACCTTCCGCGAACAGATGCGGGGATTCCCGCTCTGGCAAATGGTCGTGGTTCTGATGATTCGATTCTCCGAGCCGATCTCGTTCACGTCGCTTTTCCCGTATATCTACTTCATGATACGAGACTTTCACATCACGAAAGATGCGTCGCAGATCTCCAGGTACACGGGCTTACTAGCCGCGTCTTTTGCCTTCTCGCAGTTCCTATGTTGCATTCATTGGGGCCGCCTCAGTGATAGGATTGGCCGTAAGCTGGTGTTGCTAACAGGTCTCTGTGGCAGTGCCGTGAGCCTTCTTGTGTTCGGCTTCGCGAAGAATTTCTATGTCGCATTGGCCGCAAGAACAATGGCAGGAGCGCTCAATGGGAATATTGCCGTGTTGCAGACACTTGTGGGCGAACTTGTGAAGGAACGGCGTCACCAAGGCATAGCCTTTGCCACGCTCCCCTTGTTCTGGAACGTGGGGTGTGTGATTGGCCCATTGATAGGCGGGTCTAAGTACTTAACGCGGCCCAGAATGGAGCCTCAAAATAATGTCGGGTCTGTCGGGTTGCATTCATTTTACGAATTATTTATTACCAAGCATCCGTATGCGCTTTCAAACGTTGTTGTCGCGGTCATGCTTCTCACTAGTGCAGTGATTGGCTTCCTCTTCCTAGAAGAGACGAACGCGAGGATTCGGAAACGCTACGATATTGGATTAGCCGCTGGGGATGTTGTTCGCAGATGCTTGGGTTTCCATGTGCCTGTGAGGCCCTGGGAGTACCGTAAGCAAACAAAGGTGCCAATTATGGAGGAAACTTCCGCTCTTGAGCTGGACGGCGATGCATCGGTGAATTCTGATGACGAAAACACGCCGCTCAATGGCGAACCGGTTGCGATATATGCGCCCAGCCTGGACAGTGAAGATACGGAGCAGATCGCTGGCCCTTTGACCAGACGGCTGTCTTTAGCTGTGGTGAGACGATACTCAGAAGCATACTCACTCCAGCCGACAATTCTGACCGCCACAGGAGCATCTGAGCCCGAAGAACACATCTCGCTATGGGCAGCATTCTGTGATAGAGACATATTTACCTATAAGGTAATCAGCACAATGGTGGCATACTTTCTGATAGTGTTTCACTCGCTCATTTACACCGAGTTCGTGCCAGTATTCCTCGCTGGAACTTATCAAAGAGACCGTTTGAGCTTTCCCTGGCATATCAAAGGAGGCATGGGCTGGCACACGCAAGAGATTGGTTCGTTGCTCTCCTCCGTTGGACTCGTCGGCTGTTTCATGGTGATTGTCATATTCCCACATATGGATAGGCACATGCGCACAATCAATGGGTTCCGCCTAGCGTGCTGTATGTTCCCGATTGCCTACTTGGTGTTGCCTTATATCATATTCACTACTCCCGGATACAACACAGCCTTGCCTCCCTGGTTCTACCGTGTATTTTTGTACGCAAACTCGATGATAGCCGTGGTCGGTAGCTCTTTGGCATTCCCGCAAGTGACTATTTTGGTCTATAGAGCCACAAAACCGAAGCACCGTGCCTTAGTAAATGCAACGACGATGTGTGCCAACTCCTTGGCCAGATTTATTGCGCCTGTGACATGGGGCGCGCTAACGTCCTTCTTTGACGAAAGAGGTGTCACGCAGGTACCTTGGAACTTGTTGGCATTGTTGGCCGTATTGTCGGTGTTTTTGGCATTCAGCATTGATGAATACTCGGAGGACATCGAGGATCCTCAAGATCTGGTGTAGACTGGTGGGACTCAGATTTGTTATGCATATTTTTCGGGATGATGCTTTATTGGACGAAATTCAATTATTCTTCAGTTTTTGATGTCCAGGGTGTAGCCAACACCTGTCGAAAGGCTGTCAAGTCGGGCTGATTGGAAGAGCGTCGAAAGAGATCAATCGTGTCAATTGTGAAACAAATGTGCTCACCAAGATAGACTCATAAATGAAATCTCGAATACAATCAAATCATAATTGTGAGCAAGAAATCTGGTGAATTCACTTAGAAAGCTTTGACTAATGCTCATGTCCATTCTTTATCTAAAGCACTCGCGGAGGGCACATCCAGGCCAACGCGATCACAGGAAGATATTATCTGGTCGAAGGCCAATGTCTCATGAGGGCAGAAACGGACGGGAGGAGCATGATTGTGGCAATAAGCCCGTGGTAGCTACAGCACTTATATCTGATTCCCGTATTATTAAAGTATAAAAAAAAGTAAAGATTCCCGTCTTTAGAATGTATAAAAAGGTTGATAATGATGATTATTTCGTATTATGATACCGGCAGCGAAGCCGGGTTCGAATCGGGTTGTCCCTTCTGCAATCAGGCAAACATGACAGTATTGCCCCATAAACAGTCGGAATACCCTCTCCTTGATCCTGTTAGATCGTAATTCTAGGTGAAGCCCCTTAGAATCTCTGGTTAGCCTTTTTAGCCTTCATTCTCTTTTGGATCTGAATGGCAACGACGGCAACAAAGGCCAAGAAGACCAAGACGAACACAAGAATAACACCAGGGGGAAGCATTGTGGATGGATTATTTCTTTGGGGTTGAAAAGAAAAAAGGAAGAGAAGAAATATTCAAGGGTGTCCGAGAAGCTGGGGACCCCTTGTATTTATCGCGACAGATTGCGATATTTTTTCCACGGTTTTTTTTTTCTTGCCAATTAGCCTGACATTTTTTCACGCACTATTTTTTCCTGGATTCCCACTTCGGGCACGCGCACCGTTTTCGGCCGCTAAAATAACAAAAGCAGCAGTTCCGGGGATGTGTATGTGCAGGCTAAGAGCTATATGCAGTGTGGTTATTCAAGATATCCCTCAAATCTTCCCAGAGTGCATAAATCAGAGTCGAAACTCTCTCAGGCTCGACACTTGATTGTTGATCGGCTTTGTGACCGAAATTCACTTTGCATAGGCTTAATAAAGCGGGGCTACATTTCGAAATTTTTCAATACACACTCGGCTGTAACCTCTATCCGCATGGTAACTCGGCTCAGATTGTCTCCGCGACAACGCTCGCTTGCTCACTGACCACTTCCGAGGGCACCCGCACCAATCATAGAAGATCTACTGCTTTTTTGACAGATTTCTACGTGGATGCACTCCTGGATTGTTATCCATGGGGAAGTGTTCGGATATCATCCCGGCCGCTGCGACGTGGGGGCATCTTGTTCGATAAGACGTTGAAAATGCTACAAAGCCAAAGGCTCGTCGCCCAATCTGAACATTATTGCTTCTCACGTCTGAGAACCCATTAATTTTTTTTGTTTTGTTATAGTGCTGGACGAGAAATCTACAATTGACCTGAGAAGCTTTTACATATTTGTGGCCGATTTCTCTTAACTCTGAAGCGCACGAATCAGCATCAAGCTTAGACAAGTCGAATCAATCTTGCCGTGCCGAGATCCTGCATAGAGCTTCTTCCGACAAAGCCGGTGTCTTCTTTGATTGAGAAATTCCCTTTATATTTCAAGTTCCATCAAAAGAAAACTAATTGTAATTTTTGAAATATTGCAAAACTGTATCCTGCGAGGCCATCCGATTCGAGCGATTCGCTTACACGTAATGTATTTGTGACTATGCCATTTTTGTCATGTTCTACTATTCACGTAAGCGCGTTCGGATTTATTCCTGTCTCGGGAGAGATACAATTTGAGCTTTGGCAAAGTCATCAAATGTGCTCTGGCTGAACCCCCTCTTTGATTTCGTACTCGAGGTTTTTGATGCCGAAGCCCTCGATTCTTTGACCCGCCAAAGTTCATCGACAGTTGGAACTTGTTTTGCAATTTTAGCGGAATTTGTTCTTTCAGATGGAGAGCTAAGCGTAGCTGAGCTACACGTGACAAAGCCATAATCAACGACCACATTCAGGCTCGATGCTCTCAAAAGGTTGTTGCCTGATTTTCAAAAGTTGGGTTTTCTGGTATATTGAGTCATCACAAAAAACATCACAATACAGTCTGGATGCATGAAACCTCATTGATCACCTGGATCGTAAAACCTCTCGTGGAGCTTGAAGGGCTTTAGGCTGAATATCAACTTCTCGAATGCACATTTTTCGAGAAGCATTCACAAACGAGTGATATTTTGCGATCAAATTACCTATCATCTATTAGATAGAAAAGCCTCTTTATCAAAATTTCGCTTGATCGCCGTCTTCTAATCTGGTATA
Organism: Metschnikowia pulcherrima; assembly: GCA_009746055.1. Lineage (NCBI taxonomy): Eukaryota > Fungi > Ascomycota > Pichiomycetes > Serinales > Metschnikowiaceae > Metschnikowia > Metschnikowia pulcherrima. The sequence continues at coordinate 369,153 of VFXK01000001.1, forward strand.
CGCAGACAATGAATCAACTGTGGCTCGTTAGTTTATCAGCTTGTCGTTTTGCCGTAATGTTCGAGGTACTTCCACCACGGTATAGGAGTAAAGTTCGAAAAATCGTGCTATAAGCATTAGTCCATCGAGATCGGATGAGGTTTTTTCTCTCTGTTAGTTGTTTAGATAGACCTACACCAGCTAACATCTTGATGTGGCATAAGTTTCTTGTTCCTGGACTGCAACATTAAACATATGTGGACTGGTAAACTTGGTTTTTCAAACGCCCATACTTGATGAGTGTATATGCTCAATACTTCGAGAAGCATCATCATGCGGATGTGGGCCTAATTTTTCTGCGCAGGAAAGGTTGGAGTACATCAGATTGGTAGGGCTTGCTCTCTCGATCACGACTTATGAAGCTTTAGTCATTCGTGAACAAATGGGCTGCCATGATCACACGGCAAGAGCTTTCTTATGCACATGTCTTGTTTGCGCGACCAATAATAGCATTCAATTGCCACACTTTGATCATTCGATAGGTGTTTTTTCTATAAATCCTGCAAATGAATCGATCGAATAATGTACATCAGTAACAAATCTTGTGGATGTGAGTATGTCTCTTGCTCAACTCCGTCGCACATTCTCAAAAGGGGTTTCACACTTTCCATTTGACTACAATATCACATGCTCATAAGCAATTTCCTGGCCTTCGACAAAATCCAGATTTCTCCTCCCATTTCAGAAATTTACGAGAGAAGAAAGGGGAGGGTTCGGTAATTGATTAGCCGGATACTTGCTTAAAGGTTTCAGCTATTGTCATGTCACGTGCCAATATGTAGGTTTATCGCACGTGCTGGGGTGGTAGTGGCTAAACTGGAATTAGTGTAATTACAACGGCCCATTCTGAAAAAAGGCCACAAATGAATGACGACCAGCTTCAAATGCGTGATCAAAAGTATGCAGCTTCTTCACATAGGCGAATGCGTGGCGGGTTCTTGCTTGGCCGAGAACGTACTCCAGATTTCGCAGCCACAATCACATGCCACGCGCTGCTAATTGCACATGACTGGAATTTTAGGGCCCTCATTATACAAATACCCACTATTTCTTTCGCAAAACCTTTTTGTATGTACAAACTACTATTTCAATAAAGAGAAAAAATGAAGCACAAAATCACACTTCGCAATGGAAAACGGTCCTTCTCGGCATGGTCCTCTCACCCTCAAACCTTGTTGGGAGAGCCCCTCGCGTATGAGAGGGTGATTTTTTTGCTTCATGGCTTTCCTGATAATAACGACAGCTACAATGAAATGACCCCTATTTTGAAAAGACATTTTGAAGGCAGAAAAGAGAAGTCCGTACTCATTATAGCACCCCTAATGAGAGGATACGAGGCGCTGTCGCAAGGGCAAAGCAACGAATACTGCATGTATGAGCTTGCTCAAGACGTGCTGGTGTGGATCCAGGAAGTCAACCCACAGAAAACTTTGCCGGTACACATTGTAGGTCACGATTGGGGAGCGATTGTCGCGTTCAAAACCGCTTCAAAATATCCAGGGTTGATCACTTCAATGGTCACCTTGGCAATTCCCTACATGACAAATTTACGGCCCTGGCATTTTCTCTGGTACTTCCCGATGCAAATTTGGTGTCTGAGCTACATGTTGCGCATGCAAAGCGCGCTTTTCTACAGGCCTGCCTTTGGAGACGTGTGTAAACCAGGATATTTGGACTCCCTATGGAGCTACTGGTCTCCTGATTGGGACTTTTCGCGGGAAATTGAGCCGGTGCGTCAGACATTGGCTGAGCCCGGGGTACTAGATGCAGCCACCGCGTACTATCGTAATCTAATCCCTTGGAAGAACTTGCAGGAATTTGGCTGGCCTGTGGATTTTGAAAAAGTGCCCACATTGATCCTCGGGGGTGAAAAGGACGGGTGCATGCTAGCGGCGCTTTACGATCTAGAATCTAAATTGCTCGCGTCTACTCCAAGAGTAAAAGTGCAGGTCTTGAGTGGTGTGGGTCATTTTCTCCACCGGGAAGACTCCGTCAAAGTCTCCGAACTTGTTTGTGACTGGTTTGACAAATACGATCTGTGAGCAGTGGGCGTGAGTTCGGGGTTAAGATCAGGGCAAGCATACGCGCATGCAAAGTCGGTGTCGTAACATCGGACATCCTGTTAATCAAGGACGCATCCATATATATGCAGAATTGCATACCCTCTCGACGTTGCGTGCGCAAGGGTGTTCGTTGCCGCAATTTTATTGGGCCGGTCTTATGACATGCCCCCATGAGATGCATTTGGATTGACAACCAAAGGTTATTGCCAAAAAAATAAGTGCTGCAGGCGAGTGCCCTCAAAAGCTTTACGTCATCTGATCCCTGATAATTGCCACCGCGAAAAACAGCCGCCGGGATTCTAGCGGACATCTTGGGCAAACAATATGGATCGACGCGCTGGAACAGAATTGTAAACTCGGAATTTTGAAGACGGCATCGTTTCGAGTAGAGATAATTTGTCGGAATCAGCTCGGATGGCTCGAAGGAATCTCGGTACATTCGGATCGACAATGCCAGCCGCAAGAAAGTTGAGTATTGTGATTTCAGCATTAGCCCTAGATCATTTCGACTATCTCCTTTATGGACTGCATTCTTTGCTGGGGCGGGCACGCATGAGGGATAGAGTATACGTGTTGGCAAGGCCTCTCACAGACTCCAAAAACAGTGGCTAATCGGCATCTTGTGAAGGCGGACAAGATTTGAGAAAAATCCAGCGACAAGGGTCGGGGCGCTAAGACATTAATGTCGTGAATATCATTGTTCATCAAATACCCGCTTCGGATATGCCTTCATTGTCTTTTGAGGGCGTCTCAAATGCCGTGCGTGCCGCGACTCATCCGGGCTGAATGAAATTTGGTGTGAACGAAAAAAAACAATTTGTTCTGCATGAAAGGTGCATTGATGCCAGCGTGGTTCTTGAAACTGTCAAGTCTTCGCGGTAATATGCATGATGTGCATATGACTCTTGTATAGCTTCCTTGGCAAAGTCGAATTGAGCCCCTCGTCGACCATTATCGTTCTTGGCAATATGGCTAGTTGTTGCGGATAAATTAGGTAGTAGTATATTACTTTTGGCTCTAGAACTGTCTAAAATTAAATACTCCGGTCTCATGGCCAGCATGATTCGATGAGATAGGGGTTCGAGGCACGGTGGCGGACGAACGATGTCTGGCGTTAATCTCAAACGCGCCAGCGCTTTTTAAGGCGTCAGCGAGATAAGATCCTGATACAACAACTCTGAATGACCACATAAAAAAACACGTAGAACTGCTGATGCATATAATACTGAAATTTTTTTTTTAGAATTCGAAGGTGGGTCATTTCATGTGCGAAGGCTGATACGCCCCGCCTTGGGTCGGAACGGCACTTGGCACGCCATACGACCCATTATTACTGAAGCCAGCGTAGGAGTCCTGCCCGTAGTAAAAAGGCAGCAAGCCAAGGTGAAATGGTTGGCCCAGTTGAGATGGAAGAATTTTCGGTGCCAGCACATACTCTAGTTCGGGGGCAGATTCTGTATATTCCAGGGACTCTAAAGCGGAGTTGGTCGTGTCAAGTGTCAGAGGCAGCCATGCAGCAGTCCCAAGACGCGAACTCAGATTTGAGCCGGCCAGGGACGCGAACTCACTATTGTCGAGCAGCGGTTGGGGATCTACGCCAGTGTTGTAATGATAATATGGTGCACCCTGGCTCAGGCCGAACAGGCCTTCCAAGAGCTCTGGCTCTCGTGGCTGTGGAAACGAGGTTTGGCGGAAAGAAAGATAATGTGAAGTGGACTGTTGTTGCTGATGAGTCGAATAAAGTTTATATTCTTCGACCAACTCCTGCTGGAGTGGGTGGTGCTCACTTGGTTGAACTGAGTCTGGCTGCTGTGTAGGCAACGCATCTCTGATTTGAAGTGGCAGCTCGTTCAGGTTTTGGACATTACCCATACTGTGTGAGCGGGACAGCTCCATTACCAGGTGCCACAGTGACACGCCCAGGGGTATGCCGAATCTGGACAGTGCAGAGTGCCGGCAATCGGGCCTTAATTCCGAAGGGAAAGCCAACAAGGGCGAGTTTTGCACCACGGATGAGGGCCCTTCGGATACCAGAGCTGGTTCACAGTCATGTTCTTCTTTCAGCCGTTTTCTATGCCTCGAGATTCTATCGTCGTCATATACAGAGCCCCGCTTGCTCCTCTTCAAAGGCTCTTCCACGAATGTGCAACGGCCCTTGTTGAATTGTGCGCATGCCATGCACGGTATTGACTTATCAATGATGCAGCAGGTCTTACGCCGGCGGCAGAAATCACATGGTCTTTTCGAGCGAGATTTGTACGGACGGACGGAGTTGACTTGTGTGGCTAGAAGTTTCTTTGACATCTTCATCTCCAGTTCGGGCAGACGCGGTTCGTATAATTCTAGATGGGTTTGGTGTGGCCAATAAGCACTGAGCTCATACAGCTGAAGCTATAAATGGATATTTTGAAAAAGACAGGGAAAGATTTCGGCACGGGAAGCGGAACCCGGCTATTTCTTATACCCATGGGAGGCTTGATCAATGGTGATATTAGCTTCTGTAATGTATATTCGATGCATCGCATGCATGCGCAGCGACTTGCATATGGTCGTGCATCTCCAGGACATCCGTTTTAGTCATGAGATAAGATGTGGTGTTACTGGTGAACACACGCCGAGATCCACATCACCCCATGTGCGCATCCGAGCAAGCTCAAAACTATTATGGCAGCCGTGAACGTCCTTCTTCCCAGAATCGACTCAGAAGTATAAGTCCGGAGTCAGTTTGAACAATAGCACTGAAACAACAATTAGGGTTCACTGAAGGACAAATTTGCCGAACAATGGATCTGCGCCTGGAAACAAAAGTCGCATGAGAACATAAGCTTGTTGCGGAGGACTCGCAAATGTGAGCATAACCCCACTGTGCAGAACAATGAAAACCTTCTTTCTTTTTTTTTTTTTCTGCAAAAGCGCATCAACACATCCCACACAGCAACAGTCCGCGAGGTGCTTCACCGCAGAGGTCAAGATTTGATTGTTCCGCGTGAAATCTCGTTCCTGTGTGCACTATGTGCAAACTCCAGCAAAGAACAATGCTGTGCGTCTGTTAAATCCCATTCTTTAGAACTGAGAACAAAGCATTATCTTCCAGATAGCCTGAAAAGCATGGCTTTTGAATCTAGAACATCCATTACGAAACGCTGACTTGTGGCTTTGACCTGAAATTTCCCATCGGAATTCTCCGAGAAAACGCTATGACGCGGGGTGGAAAGCGCGTAGGGAATACCGAAAAACACCCTTTTTTGGATTGAAGTCCCAGCCTTGTAAAGAATCAACAAAATTTTATTATCTCAATTTCGCGGCGCTGCGAGCCTCTAGCTTAGACTGTAAGTATCTTTAAGCCGGGCGGCAATGTGCCAGTACAAACTCCTTTCCTACTCTCATCTACTTTAGCCGTCATGAGACCGCAGACCAATTTTCTGAGCCGTCGTCGAAGAAGCACAATTGCCTTTCGAATATGCTCCTCGGGATTCAAGGCTCTCGCTACGTACAAAAAAGGCTGCATTCCAGGACAATAGCATATCACATCCAATAATGGAATATTGCGCTTACTTGCTGACCTCGTTTCGGATTGTTTCTTGGCAATTCTCTTTCTACCTGAAATTCGCTCCAGAGGGTTGCGAGCTTTCCACACAATGACCACCGCATTGTTATGTTCCAACCCCGTGCATCTCGTGTTGGGGGCTCGGGGTGTATGTGCTCATACCGCGAGGCTGTGGCTCTTGAGATTTTTATTTGAAAACTCTTGCAAACCGGATTTCGCGTCTTACAGGTGACTCCATTTCATGATTCAAGACTACTAAATTTATAATATAATACATGGCTCCATTCAAAACTATGGAACCACTCAACCTCTAGCTATCATTAACGAGCCGCGCTCACTTCGCATTGAGCTGCACATAATTGCCCGGAAAAGAGCCTGTTTGTCCGTTATATGTTCCGGACCACCAAGCATTTGCATCGCCTTTTTCGACAATCTCAATCACTGCGCCAGCAGTGAAGGTCAAGTCGCCCTGAGCCTGCGCCGTGTAATCATACAACGCGGTGCATGTCTCTGCAGCGGGTGCTCCCATTGGAACCGCAGGAGACACAGGCGAGGCATTATACACGGGCGGACTTGCTGCTGCGGGTGTATACAGGGTCGACGGCGCGGAGTATTGCTGCTGCGGCTGCGGCTGCTGGCCGGGTGAGGGGTACGTCTGGTAACCGCCTGTGTTGTTTGGTGTGTACTGCGTGGGCGAGTAAGGTTGTTTTTCGTTAGCGCCTCCATACTGACCGTACTGGGCTTGACCCGGGGAGTAAGGGGGAAGCGTGCCAGTGCTGCTGCCAGTCGGCGATGCCGGACCGCCGGCCATCATCTGGTGTCTCCTCTTAGTAGCTTCCAATTTGGATTTTGCATGGCCCACCTTGAAGTGCGTGATACCCACTGCATCGGTGAGTTCTTCGATATTGCCCTTTTTTGCGTGATACGCCTCCACAATGTCCAGGTTCAAGTCAAAGTATGGAATCTTTAATTCCTCCATGCGGAAATACAACGTATAAAAGATGTTCAACTGCATGTAGTAAAAGGATTCAAACAACGGTTTGATGAAGTCGCGCTGCATTTGAAACAAGACGGGCAATTCCTGCTTCAACATCTCGTTGTAGTAATCGTACTCCTCCTGAGCAATCGTTAACTCTGCCTCTGCGCCGTACATTTTCTCCTCATCTTTCGCCGTGCGTTCCTTCTTCTCCTCGTACTTCTTGTACGCGCGCTTGTGCCTGTCCAAGTCCACCTGTTTGTGGTCCCTCTTGGTGGCCATTCTGCGGATAGCATTGATAACCTTCAACAACTCCTGCGCAGGCTGCACGATACGCTTGTCGATCAATTCCAAATCGGGTTTCAACGTCTCCTTCAACTCCTTGACAACTTCGCGGTACTGCTCCGCGGCCTTGATTCCCTCAGGGTTGTCCTCTGGGACGGTGGCATTTGGGTCCGATAAGCGTCCGCTGATGGGCTTGTATATCTCCTCAATGGCTTTTGAAAAGTCAATCTGATAGTCCAACATTCCGTTGACCGCGGTGAAGTAACGTTTGGATTCGTCACTGAGCTTCTTCGTCTCTATCTCCAACTCCTTAAAGCGTCTCTCGGCGTCTAAATAAACAGGGTCCTGCGTAATCTCACCCATGTTCATTTTCTGGCGGAATGCTTGCGGCGCACGCACAATCGTCTTTTTGATGCCTTTGAATGACATTTTAGTTGGTGATTGGCTGTTACTCGTGCTTTCGTCGATGTTTGGTGACGATTTGCTAGTGCTGTTCTAGCAATGACCTCTGCAACGATGATATATAAGGTCTGATGTCAGTAAATTAGAGCCTAAAGTCAAAAATGGCCGTCTTTGAGAGCTCAACAAAAATTCTGATTGATTTGTTGTATATTCCTGTTCGTTCTTGTCTCCTCTTATCGACACACTGCGGTACGATCCTAGCGGGTCGGGAGTGGGTGCTGGAGCCCAGACGCTTCGCCCTATGACCTCGAATGACCTGTGTATAACATTGTTTGCCATGACCGTGCGCGCTTTTTCCACACTTGCAGGGCCTTGCCTACATGCAAGTTTCCGCAAATGGGGTTAGCTAGACAAAGTAGTCTGTAAAGAAAGATTATTGTGCCCTCATGTATGATAATCATTATTATTTAGTCATATGACCAATTGAGAGGGCATGTGCATGCTGGATCATTCACTGTATTTAAATGCGGTGCAGACTTGCGCAGTCGGTCTTCAGGATCTCGAATTTTATATCCCCCCGCACACTCAGAGTTGTTAGTCGCAAATCCAATCCTGATGAACGCACGGAAAGCGTTGAGAAAGACTTGTATGGGTAAACGCATGTTGTTTGTTGCTTCATTTGGCAATCCTCCTCTTCCGCTTTGCCTGAGATATAGGGTAAGCGGAGAAAGAGTAAAGATTTTAAGAGGCGGAGAAAATTGACGCAGTATTCTTTTCGATCCTAGCATACCCAATAAATTCCGTGGTTTCTTTTTCCTTTCTGTTTTTTTCTCAGTGTTTATTTTTGTTTGGTTTTTGATTCTCATTTGCAGTTGACAATTATTCCATCGGCTTTCCCTTCCACCTGATTTCACGCACGCGCTTTGTGCCCGTGTTTGCAACCGAAAATACTCGCGATCTATTTGCCCAATTCACGTTGCCAAACTCATTCATTCGATGCAAGACACTCCCAACTTATACATGGCTTTCCACTTGTTTGTGTTTGCTTTCCGAAAATATCTCGAGGTGATTCACGCGGCGCAATTTCTAGCAATCTTCTATTTGCAAACTGTGGACGAAGTAACGCATGAGAGCTTCTCGTGGATTATCTGGCTACTTCACCCCGGTGAAGTAATAAGCGCAGTCAAAACCCGCTTAAACAAAAAACCTGACCCAGAAGGAGAGCCCAAGCAATGTTCCATTCAGACGTACATTTTGTTCAAGGCACTCACTTTTTCCGCTGGGGTCAATCAAGTACCCATCCATGCACAGGCAACAGAAGCTGCAATACGCGACTTTTTTAATGAGCTTGACTGCAAAAAGTTACTTGAGCGCGTAACGTCCGCCTCAAAGACCATATTTCCGTTTTTTGAAAAATTTGAAGATGCGGAAACTGAGATTATTGAACTGCCGGAGCCGGAGGCCGTGCATTGGTTTCATATTCGCTTTTGGGAAAGAACTCCAAAGAAGATGAGGTCTGTTTTGTTTGCTCAGCTGGAGAAAGAGCAGAACGATGACGAGGCCTCCGTCCACACGAATCCCCATGGACGGAGTTTACCGGTTTCCAGAAGCGACCAAATTGAAGAGCTTGATGATGCTGAGACCTCGATGGCAACCGATGGAACTGCCCCTAATTCTGCCAACAGCCATCCTGTCGACTCTCTTTCAAAAGCTCCAGAGCCGTTGGTTACGCCCTCCTTCCTGGAACTAAAAAATCTCTGGGGAGATAGAATAAGAAAAAGAAGATCACAATAATTAAAGTGGTGTCGTGTGCTTTTTAGGATATGCTATATAAATAAGTGAGGGCTCTGTGAGTTTTTTATCTTGTCTTCATGCGTAATACAACAGATGGCTTCTACCCTTTGTGGATTGAGCATGAGCCACCGACAAAACAAATTCTCCTTTGATGCCCGAAACTACTCAAAGTCATTGGTCTGAATTGGTGTGATTGGCTCATTGACTTTTGGCCGATGTTTATGGAAGAAGGAGCAGAAAGCATTGCGAATGGTCTAAAAGGGTGAGTGACTTTCGATATGTGCGCCAGGTGACTAGCGATCATAAAAACTCAATGAAATTTTTAGTTGACAAAAATTTGTGCATTCATTTCGAGAACAAAAAATTTCGGGGATCGATCCGCAAGCTGAAAGATAAGATCGTTGTCTCGGGTGTCTCGGCTTAGCTTTTACTAAATCATGCATTTATTCAGTTCCCGGGATCGGGCCAGTGCGGCATCAAAATATGAGCTGATGTCTGGCGTTGCATCACGTGACAATGAGAGTAGCCGGACTGCCGGATTTCTAAGCTGATGGAAGCACTTTCCCTTCACGGAACGCCGTTAATCATTGCCTAGTGCCTGCTTATTTTTATCTAAACCTGAATCATGCTTGATATACTGTCTTTTGATGTGAGTGAGCGGACTGGATTTCTTCCCACAGACTATCCCGTCACATGCTTGCCTCAGGAATACTACCGGCCATGGGAAGACATAGTTGCAAATTTGCCAGCTTTGCTCTTGACAAAACGGGTGAGGGCCCTTGTGGATGCTATGCCTGCACTTTCCACAGCACATTTGGAGAACGTCCCTCAAACAAGAAGAGCGTACCAAGTTTTGGGTTTTTTAGCTCATGCGTACGTATGGGGAACCGATGAACCCAGCAGCAAGATTCCTCCGCAAGTTGCTGCACCATTAATCGAAGTCAGTGAGTCCTTAGGGCTTCCTCCCCTCGCCACATACGCAGGGTTGTGTCTTTGGAACTATAAGAAGATATTTCCGTCTGGTAAAGAAAGCCATGAGATGGACTTGAACAACATCACTACTATAAACACCTTCACCGGCTCAATGGACGAATCGTGGTTCTACCTTGTGAGTGTGTTCTTCGAATATAAAGGCGGGCGTGCCATCAAGTATGGCATGCAGGCCATGGAGCACGCCGCAAGCGGCAACATCCCTAAATTGATTAGCTCGCTACAAAACTTGGCCCAAGCTATCGATCATTTGGGGTCAGTATTGATGGAAATGGAAGAAATGTGCGATCCACACGTATTTTACTTCCGGATCAGGCCATACTTGGCTGGCTGGAAAAACATGGCCGATGTGGGGCTCAGTAAGGACGGAGTACTTTATGGCGAAGAAGCAAGCCCGAGGGCGTATGCTGGAGGTTCCAACGCACAGTCGTCATTGATCCAATTCTTGGACTCTGTGCTCAAAATACACCACAACTCAACAGGCGAGCGCCCTGCGCCACATGCTGGAGCGCAGCCCAAAAAAGAGGCCAATCCCTACCTCATGGAGATGAGAAATTACATGCCTAAAAAGCACCGTGACTTTTTGCAAGTGATAGACAAAACATCAAAAATTAGAGATGTCGTGGCTGCAAACCCTGACAATGGGGAGCTCAGCTTGAGCTACGATGCGTGCTTGGCAATGACCAAACTGTTCAGGGATAAACATATTCAGATTGTCACGCGATACGTGGTGCTTCAAGCCAAAAAAGCAACCAAGTTGGGATCGCTGCTGACCTTGAGGTCTGGGTTGGCCAAGAAGAAACTCAATGACGGCGAGGAGAAAGGCACGGGCGGGACGTCGTTGCTTCCCTTCTTGAAGCAGTGCAGAGACGAGACTGGCGATCCCGCTGCGGGCAATTGGGGTAAACGCATACTCAGTGACGGTGTCATGAGGTTGAAGTACTCGAAGCCTAACGGGATAAACGAAGATTAGAACACATACAATTTTATGGAAAGTTTAACAGAGTTTGGTGTAGGAAATTGATCTGCCCGTTGCAGTAGGGCCGATGCGATCTTCATACTTCAAGATTGATTCTTTCACATCAAACGTAAGCTCACCGAGTCAAACGGGCCGAGCTGTAAAAACAAGCTCATAGTTTGATTACTCATGACAGAACTGTGATCGAAAGCGAAAGCCTGAAAAACAAACTACGGATAGTAAGGAGACTACGCAATCATTTCGATTCGCAGGTTCGGGAAATCTCAGGTTATTATTTCCAAAAGTTAAATTTTCTTTTTCAATCAAATAAGCATAAACACCCGTACACCTATGACTGAAGCCCATATGCACGGAAAGAAAAAAACGGTCTTGCGTGTATGTTCAGATTGTTCTCTAGAAAGCCGTTGAATCTAATAAGAATGTCCACAGAAATCCCGGCCGCAACAAAGGCTCCCGCTGCAGCGGAAAAGACGAAAAAGCCCGTGAATGCACAAAAGCAGCTGAAGAAATCAAAGAAAAACGAGTCGCAGTTTCTCTTGAAGACCCCAAAGGGCACCAAGGACTGGTCTGACAAGGATATGGTGTTAAGAGAAGAGGTTTTTGGTACGTTGAGCTCTTTGTTCAAGAGACATGGAGGTGTTACGATTGACACGCCAGTTTTCGAGCTTCGCGAGATCTTGACCGGTAAATACGGCGAGGACTCGAAATTGATCTATAATTTGGAAGACCAAGGTGGTGAGTTAACGTCGTTGCGTTACGACTTGACCGTGCCATTTGCCCGATTTGTGGCTTGCAACAGCATCGCCTCGATCAAAAGATATCATATTGCCAAGGTTTACAGAAGAGATCAGCCGGCAATGACGAAGGGTAGAATGAGAGAATTTTACCAGTGTGATTTTGATATCGCAGGCAGCTACGAGTCCATGATCCCTGATTCTGAGATCTTGGCCATCACTTGCGAAGGTCTAACCTCCCTAGGTATCAACGACTTCAAGGTGAAATTGAACCACCGCAAGATTTTGGACGGTATTTTCCAGGCATGTGGTGTGAAAGAGGAAGACGTTCGTAAGATCTCCTCAGCTGTGGACAAATTGGACAAGCTGCCATGGGAGGCCGTCAAGCGCGAAATAACCGTCGAGAAGGGCCAGCTGGAGGAAGTCGCCGACAAAATCGGTGAGTTTGTCAAAGTCTCGGGCAGCATTCGTGAGACTCTAGGCTACTTGCAAAACGCATCGCTTTTGGCCGATAATGCGTCTGCACAGGCCGGTATCGCGGATATGGAACAGTTGGCCGACTACGTGGAGGCCTTGGGCATCGAGCAGCACTTGTCATTCGACTTGTCGCTTGCCAGAGGCTTGGACTACTACACAGGATTGATTTACGAAGCGGTCACGTCTGCCTCCGCTCCGCCCAAAAATGCCGATGAATTGAAGGCTCGCGCCAAGAAAGATTCTAAGGAGAAGGATGTTGAAGACGCCAGTGAATACGTTGGTGTTGGCTCGATTGCTGCCGGTGGCCGTTACGACAACTTAGTGGGCATGTTCTCCAATGGCAAGTCGATCCCCTGTGTCGGCATTTCTTTTGGTGTCGAGAGAATTTTCTCTATCATCAAGGCAAGAGCCGCTGAGAAGTGGGAAACTCTCTCGCCCACTCACACTGATGTTTATGTGATGGCATTTGGCGGCGGCGAAGGATGGACTGGTTTCTTGAAGGAGAGAATGACCGTCACCAAGCAGTTGTGGAGCTCGGGCATAAACGCGGAGTACCTCTACAAAGCCAAGGCCAACCCTAGAAAACAGTTTGACGCCGCTGAGAAGGCCGGCGCCAAGCTCGCTGTCATTTTGGGCAAGGAGGAATTTCCCGCAGGAAAGGTGAGAGTGAAGGTGTTGGGACAAGGCGATGACACAAATGAGGGTGAGTTGGTGGACAGCGAAACTTTCCTCGAGTATGTCAAAGACAAATTGGCCACTTACGACGAAGGCGGTTTGGGCGCAGTGACACGTATGGTTAAGAACTTGTAATCGATTGGCAGTCCCCTCATGTTTATAGAATGCAGCCCAGCAAATACAACCTAGAGCACAATTTACCATGTTGTCATCTCGTATAAATGCCATTCTTTTAAATTTTCGTATCTATATAACTGTCCGACCCTGGAATCATCAATTTACTCCTGATTTTTGTCCAACCCACTTACCTTCGAGCCCTCTCTGACGTCTCCAGTGCGCTTGACTCTGCACCAAAGATTATTGATGTCGTTAAAACAAAAATGCCATAAAACACCGCACCATGAGTCAATCTGAGGCAAGGGGTCGTAGAATTCTGCCGCAATTCGTCTAAGCTCAGGCAATTTCGACCATGCAATGTAAGGAAAGTCATGGTGCTCGTTATGGTACCCGACATTCCACGTCAAGCGGTTCAAGGACCCATAATATGAGTATGTTTCTTCTGGAAGCAACTCCTTGTCAATAGTGACGCCATTCACATGCGTATGTCTTGGGGCATTGTTTTCGTTCAAAACATAGTGTTCCGCAATAAAGTGACCAGCACATGGATGCAACGAGCCTGCAAGAAACGACGACATGATGAAATAAAGAAGAGCATTTACTCCCCACAGCTTTACCATGATCACATCCGCGGCCACCTGGAAAATGATGTTCAAAAGATGAACATATGTGAATTTGATCTGCGTGATGAACATTGGGCGCAAGGCGTAAAAGAGGATCTGAAATATGGCGAAAAACACCTTTCCCAAAACATTCAGAAGAACTATGCCCTCAAAGCGGGTGGGCAAGTCCGTGTCCAAATACTCATCTCCAAGAAATTTGTGGTGCAACTGATGGTATGGCTGAAACGAGGCTGAGTATGGAATTCCGATGGGCAAGTTCGTAAACACGGCAAACATTTTGTTGTGGAAAGGTTTCTTGAAAAGAAGGTTATGCGACAATTCATGTATGGCAAGAAAAATGGCCTGGTTCGCCGTGGCACCGACCACATAGGCCAAGGCTATAAACTTGAAAGAGAGAGGGCTCTCGTTTCTGAGGTGGTACGCCACTGCAAATTGGAGTGCCACTACAAGTGCGACTATCCACTTGGTCTTTGGCTCATATCCTGTTAGCTTCGCCACTTGTGGATATTTAGCGATTATCGCCTTTCTTCTTCTCGTGTGCGGCTCGGACTCATTGGTCCAGTAGAAATCATTGAGAATCTCGATTGGCGCATCGGCCGGAGGCGTGGAGACTTTAAATGTTTCGTTGTTCACCCGATGTGTGATTTCTCCCATGATTAATGAACAATGCAAAAGAAAGACTGAGCTTGATGAGAAAAAACGAAGGAATGCGGTGAAAAATAGCTGGTGATAGAACAGATCGGAGGATCTGCTGAGGCTAAGAAATCAGTCCACTGAAGACGCTACTGGCCTTTTTTCCACGTTTCGCGCTACGACATTGACGCTTCTGGCGGCGCGTGCGCGTGTCAATGCAGGAATTAGCATCGCCCCGATTCGGGTTTTTTCAGATTTGTCATGGCACATATTCTTGCATTCTGTTTATAAAGATACAAATCTCATTCACCTTAATGGACGATACATGAGTATAACATCGGTAATTTTGACTGTCGAGTATCTAGCCTGAATGACCATTAGCCCTTCGCTGCGTCTCACTTCTTTCTTGCACCCGGACGCATTCACAACATCTGCTTTCCCATAATAATATGCACCACGCTGTCGCACCCACCTTCGGGCGGTGGTCTGATTCTAGACACACATACGTCAAGCTTTATTTATGACGCTGTCAGAGGTAAGGCAGGACTTCTCCACTCCTATCCTATATCCGCATCATGAGATATCAATAATGTAGAGACACCTGTAAGGACGTTATCAATCAGGATTGTCGACTTGAGCTGTTCTTTATCAGCCTTACTGGTTTGAGTATTGAGGATACATCTGGCTCGTCGCATAGTTGTATGGGGAACTAGTGCTGTGCGGGTTTTGATTGGCCGCGTTGGGCGGATATTGGCCCATCATGAAAGGGGGTGGGAGCGTTCCGTATGGGTTGCCCGGGACTGGCGCCATACCCTGTGCAGGCGGATACTGCAGCATTCCGGGGTAAAATGCTCCACTTGGTTGAGGCATACCAGCCAATGGAAATGCGTTCACTGGGTACACGTTCGAGCCATATGGCGCTCCTGGATGATGCTGATTGGAATTGTAGCCCATGAACCATTGATGTTGTTGTTGCTGCTGCTGCTGCTGCATGAAGGATGCCTGGCTAGGTGGACCGTGTGCCATGTGAAGATCTGGCAGCTGACTGACTTGCGGGCTCTTGTACATCGAAGTATCGAATCCAGCGCCATGCGGCAGACCCCCATGGAGCATGCGCCGGCCTGGGTACATTTGATCAATCGATGGTATCGTTAGTTGGGCCGGCGTCGTGAACTGACCAGTTTCGATGCGGGTGCTTTCTGTGGACTTGGTAAGGCCGTCATTTGACAGGTTTTGCATACCATCGCCGGCTGTTGTCAATGTCTCACGACTCTCATCCTCGCTCACGATCGCCAGTACCATGTCGGCAAGTCCTGCGTCTCTGTCCCGATCGTGGCCTTTGCTCATAATTTTAGGTGCATGCCCAAGGATCATCAGCGAAATCTCCTCAAATGACGATGGAACTGTGGCCGGTACTTGAAGCACCAACTTCCGGGTTTCTGCATTGCCGGAGGCAGAAGGATCCTCTTGCTGGCCGTTCTTCTTCTTACTCTCGAGGGTTCGTTGTGGTCTCATCTTTTCAGCTTGCTTCCCCTTCGCTTTCTTCCAAGACAGGCTCTCCGCAACTATAGTTTGAGTCTTGGGCACGTTAAGTGTCTCCACTTGAAATCTTTCACCTTCAGAATCCAAATGGATGCGTGTACCAAAGATGCGCTTAGCGAGAACGACACATGCCGTTAAGCGCAAGACATTTTCGCACCGCGAGCACTCTGCTGCAATTGCTTTTTCACGAACGGCGGTATCTCCTGAGGCGAGTTCGACCTCCTTATTGATGCGGACGACGGCCTCGTTATCGAGAAACTGAGGGACTCCCTGTGTGCTTTCGTAAAAGAAGGTGCCAAAAAGAAGATTAATGTTCTCGCTTCCAAACAAGTGATTATCGTCAAAGTCTTTAAATTGACAGCCGATCGGAGTGAAGTCCTTAAAGTGGATGTCTTCAGAAAAGTAATGACTTCTTATAGGTGCCTTACCGTCGACAAAGGCCTCTAGAACACGTGACTTTGTCTCCAAGCCATCAAAAGCGGAAAGCGCGTTGAAAGCGTCGACTAGACTGGCAACGAACCGGGGACCACCCAACTTGGTAAACTCTTTGTTTTTTCTTACAAATGCCAAGATCAACCTGATATTGTTAAGCGGTGTTTCAGAATCGGTAGCCTGAAAAGCTTGATTTTTTGCTGTACTGAGATAGGCAGCAATATATCTGGCAAGAAAGGACCCGAACTTGTCACGGGTGACAGTTTGCTGTGCCTCGAGAGCAAACTCGTAAAAGCAAATAAAGACAGTCAAGTGCTCGGCGATGACGTTTGTATTTTTGACAAACCGTTCATGGTAAGTCTCCGAGAACATGATGTTGAGAAAGTCAGACTCCACTTTCTCCCGATAAAGACTCTTCCGGAAAGAGCTGGGGTAGAAGTAATCAGCGATGATGCGGAGCAAAACAATATTCGCATCTGCAGGCTCGATCGCCTCGGGACTTTTGCGAATAGACTTATCATATGCTTCCTCCAACCAGGGTTTGGTCAACGCGGAGACCAAGTTTCTCCTCCCAACAGCGATGTTTACATCCCGAGTAAACTGAGAGCGCAAGAACCAAAGAATAGCACTGAACTTCTGGCCTAAGGAATTGTAGATGACACCTATGTGATTGTAAGGCTCGTGCATTGTTGGGAGTAATCCGACGCACTTCAGATAGCAGAGCAACGGAAATATGTAGTGTTGTTTACCCCGAGCCTTGTCAGCATCCGTTTGATGCATATGCTTGTAGTGTGCAGACTTGGACTTGCAAGGCTGAACATACGACAAGCGGATTTGGGCCCAGTTTCGTGTGACGTTACCCAAGCCAATGAGACACAAAAACGTGACGTACGAAAGAGTCGAGTGGAAGTCTGTGTAGCCCGCTTCCTCCTTTGCGGAAGGAATGATAATGTCGAATTCTTGCAAGTACTTTTGTGGGACCAATGGATTGGCATACTTTGTGGCAATATCAGTCATCACAGATGTGTAAAAGCTTTTCACCAGCTTAACATATTTGTTGAACAGCTCGTGTAGTTTGCGCATCTCAACAACCTTAAAGGACTTCTTGGCTGATTTGATCGACTGAAGCAGGAGGCCATACAATTCTGCATGCTGTCTTTGGAACAGTTTTACAATCGGGTAGTGAAAATCGGTCCATAATATCCGCAACAACTCAATCAGATTACATTGAGCGGTATCAACTTGTTTGATGTCACTTGCCTCGGCGAACAAAGTGTGGAATTCCTCGATATCTGCAACAATCCACTTGTGAAACTTGCTCTGGATCACCGTAGTGAAACCAAGAATGAGCGACTGGTCAATAAACTTCAACGCGAGAAAGTCGGTGAGCTGGGACTTACATGTGGCAAGCTCATTTTGCGTGGGCTGCGGTATCATAGTATTATTAGATGTTCCTTGTTTTTTGTTTCACTGGTGGGCTAGCAAAAATGGTGCATCATAGGTGATCCGTGCTGGTGTAACGTGTACCAGAGAATTTTTCTTCACTGTGTTCTCAAGTGCTCGGGAAGCACGCCTGTGCAGAATCTCGAAGCCCGGACTCGCGCCAAAACTCAGGCGAAAAAAGGCGACAGACTGGAGTTAAATAATTAGGCAGAGAGGTGGTGAGGTAATTATAATTTGTCAGAAATAGGAATTGAACTATGAAAAACACATACTTCCGAATAAAGGACAAGTTGAAGCGTTCGTGTCATCTATGAGCATTTTTGGGCCGTGTGCTTATCTTCAACATGCAAAAGAGGAGACTTAAGACCACCCGAGTTTTCGGCTCACGTGGAGAATCAAGGCTGCCAACCAACACCAGTAGTTATGTTCTCGTGTTTTTTTTTTTTTGTCTATGTCCCAGGCTTCACTTACAGTGCAATGCGTGTAGGGGCGAGGCATTGCAAAGGTGGCGAGCGTCTCAATAATACACTACGTTCTGCCTGAGAAATTGGAATCCACCATCGCCTATCACGTGCCAGTGGCGAATTGGAATCCTCACGAATAAAAGGGCACCCATTCGCAGTCGACGTTGGAAAGAAGTGTAAAGTTGTTAGTATAATACTCACGTTGACAGACGTAAAATGGATGATGAATATCCTGTCGAGGTGTACGTATACGACCTTTCTCGGGGCCTCGCCTCCGTGTACTCGCCAATGATACTCGGTACCAAGATCGATGCAATATATCATACGTCAACAGTGGTGTATGGCCAAGAATACTACATTGATCAGGGGATAAAAGTATGTGCGAAGCCTGGCACCACCAAATATGGCACGCCGATAGAGGTGTTAGATATGGCCAATACACAGATAGACCAAGACACCTTTTCCGACTTCGTGCAAGAGCTCGTGGAGCACGATGAGGGAAAATACCGTGCTTCCGCTTACGATTTGTTCGATAACAACTGCAATCATTTTACGGACGTGTTGGTCGAATTTTTGGTAGGCAGAAACTTAGAAGACCGCATCCTCAAGCTCCCTCAGCAGGTGTTAGCCGGTCCCAACGGTCAGCTTCTTCGGCAAATGTTGGCAGGTGGTGCGGGGGGCGATGCGGGAAATGCCCGATTTGCTTTTTAGATTCAAATATACAATACACCTTAATATTTGACAGGCACTCTTTTTCAAACTTCAGTTACTTCCCTCCCACCGAATATGAAATCAAATCGTGGGGAAATTTGCTTGCCAATTTGGCGCTCGTGCTGCATTTTATTAAGAGCTATGCATCATACGATACCTTTTAGGTCATTGACACTTCTTTTACTAGCCTAGTTTAACAATCATTTTTGTCTAATTGGAAATCATAAAATGATAGATATGGCCGTGAAAATTTTATCTCCTTAACTATAGACAGATAATTAGAAAGTATATCCATCAATTGTGCATTGATGCTGCTGACACTTGCGGGGCGTTTCCCACTGCTTCCATGCGTGAGCTTACTCCACATAGAAAACATGGCTGCAAAAACAAAATGCACGCCAGCACGTATAAATACCGCCTCAAAGACTGCCAACCCCATGTCATAGCACCATCTTTTTGAACTTTTGAACTGCTTGTCCCAAGATACACTACATCGACTTTGTTTGACATTCTCTCCTTTAGCTATGGACTCAGTGGGCAATAATCAGCCAGGCCTCAACATTTCCTTCAACCCGATGAGTTCCGGCAGTATTGCCGCAACCAATTCCAGCGGCTACACTGCAGTCAATAGTGAAGACACTGATCCCGAATTAACATACCAGTCATCACTCATTCCTCAAAGTTACGAAAGCGGTTCTCACGTAAAGCCTTATCAATACCAAAATTCACCAAACGCAATTGCTCAGAACAGAATCTGGAATACCCGCTCCAATAGCACCAACTCGCTGGGGCTCACTTCGTCTCCATCTATGATAAATGGGATGATATCTTCTCCACGAGGCGACAATCAAGGAATCCACTTGCCCAGTTTCATGAATAACTCGATCTTCGATTCCTCGAATTCAAGACAGAGTACCCCGGGAGGTGGCAGTCATAACCAATTTAGCAATGTTGACTATAGTCACATAAATGCAATGAAACCACCAATAAAAGACACCCTGACAAATTCCCAACTGTACATGAACTATAGCCATAATGTTCCAGGCCAAATGATGGCCAATTATCAAAGAAAAAAGCAACTGTCGATGAACCCAGCAACCACTAGTTACAGCTCGAGCATGATAAGTGTCTCAAGTTTTGACAACAGATCAGTTTCTTCTGATGCAAAGGGAAACAGTGAGAATTATGTTGATAAGGTGCCGAAGCCATCATTTACCGGCACACCCTCTTTTGATAGCTCCGACAGTGAGACAATAGAGATGTTAAAATCAGAACTTTTGTTCAAGAATCAAGTTAACGACTCTTTGAAAAACAAGTTGAAATATTTGAGCATTGAAGAAGAGCCGTCGTATCCCGAAGACGAGTCGCGTCTCGGTGAACAAATGATCTTGCCAAAAAATTACATGCAATTGTTTAAGGACCTTGTTCGCACGTTGAACGAAAGAACACAGGAGTTAAAAGACACCAAATCCAAGATTGAAGCAATCGTGGTCGGGGCTGTCATGACAAAAGATAATCTGGTCGACTACTACGAGGCATTTGATGCTCAGGATATTGCACATAGGATCACAAACAAATTGTCGGTCTTGCAGTCAGAGAATGAAGCACTTTTAAATATGGTGAGCTACAGTAACAAGCAAAGCTTGTTAATCGAGATGGGTTTGTTGAAAAACGAAAACAAAATATTAAGAGATAAATTAGGAAAAGAGGATGTGGGAAAATCTTGAATGTCTATTCCTCGAATGAAAAGGTCTGTGGTGATGAAAAATGTGTAATAATAATACATGACTTACTTAAATGAAGACATCCAGGAATCACGAAATTACTGAATGTTCAAAATCTGTCGCTGAAACCAGACAGCAAGAATAAAGTTTGTTGACGTGAAGACATACAAGCGACACACATACGCTGAAAGCAGCAGCACGGAAAATCAGGCTCACGAAGTTTTCTCAGAGTACCCACTTTTTGAATGAAGCGAGTCTCACTTTCCTTGAAAAAACGTTCTGCACTTGATAGGTCTCGAAAACTATCTCCAATACCGGCAATTTATACAAATCGAATGTTGGTATCGAAAGAACACAAACAGGTTTTTCTCAGCGGAATCGTGCGACTCAATCCTAGGGAACTTCATTTCTTCACCCGTGAGAAGTTTCAAGATTGGAGAAAGACTCACGCGGGAGGAATAGTCTGTCAGAAATGTATGTCAAGCTGCACCTGGTGCAACTCTATTCAAGGAAATTGAGGGTTAATTTCGTGCTCATTTTCACCCCCAAATCAGCCATTTGTCACCGAAGGCACAGAAAAAGAAATGCAAGTTGCCGAATGAGACATCAAAATCGAGGATGATTTGAGGGGATGAAACTTTTTCAATATGAAAAAAGTGATACACGCGGGGAATGGTAAAACGCAGGATTTGCTGTCGTGACGTATGATCTTAGTTATGAGGCTGACTCGGGTGATTCTGCTGATGATCCCGTCATCAACTATATGTTGCAAATGTCGGAACCTTGACGGCTTCGTACCGATGATCTTCTTTGCGCATATTTGTCACAGTTTTTTCTGAAATTAGAGATGATAGCGTGAGAGACTGCGATCAACCTTTGGGCGCGTCCCGAACTTTTCTGCCCACATGCAACTGAAGTCTTTGTACTGTTTGAACTTCAAAAAAGCCCTAGGAACTCTCTCCACGAGGCCCATCTGTCCAACTCCACATCGTATATATATGCCATAGAATGCCGTAATGACAGTTGCAAATATTGTGGCTTGTAATCGTATATGAACATTACAAGAGCCCAGGTAATCACAGCAAAGTATTTCCAGGTTTTGTTGTAGACCCTAGTCTTCAATAATCGTCCCTGGCCAGCCGTCAATTTATCATATGTCAAAGACTTGCCTCTAACAGATAGCATAGGCTGGCGGTACTCCAAATATAAGTCGAGGAGAATCTTGCTAGAGGCTATCAAAACACGTGAGAAGCAGTAGAGTGTGACCTGATGTGTTATTCCTGGATTGAAGTAATTGAAATGCTGTGAATACACGATAAATCCAGCGATGGCTCCCGCTATAAATTTGACGAGGCCGAGTTTTTGGCCCAATAATTGTTCCTGCTTGAGCACATTGACCACTGTCTTGTACACTATTGCGAAGCCAGCCAACACTGTTGAATGCTCTTTCGTGGCTTTGAACACCTGCTTGAGCCTGGGTATGAGCGGGCCTGAACGATATAGCAAGTTAATCACCAAAGCATGTGAGAACCTAATCTTCCCACCGTAAACAATTCCGTTCCGCGAGGACCGCAAGATCTCGAGCAACGGCCGAAAAAGAGGGTCTGTGAGTATGGTCATGGGCCTTGAATTGTTTAAGCTCACTTAGATTTCGAGGTGTTCGGCGAGAAAAAGATTTGCTTAAGTGGTGTGATTCTCTGCGTGGGCTGGGGAGGAGCCGATTTGTGGGGTGCGGATCTCTTTCGAATGAGTACAGTTCGGGCTTCAAGAAAAAAAAAACCTACCCGAGGCCTTCAGTCGCGATCTACCGGATAGCGAAGAATCTAATGCACTAATGATCATATTCTTCGCCATATATGTTTATGACAAGCTTCCCACGGTAAAATTTGAGGGCTGGCTTTACTTTGTATCTATCTGTAGTAATGTTCCCACTCTTTCATTGTTCGGCACGTTCCTTGTGTACCCTTTCGAAGATCGTGACGTATCCTGCTTCAATTGACATTCCCGTCAAGCTCCTGAGGCCCCACACATCGGCTATATAGGGGTCTTTTGAAGCTTCTGTCACAGTCGGTGACGAAGATCATGAACTGGTCAGGCTTCCCGCCCCACGCAATCTACCTCTTATCCACAATTTTGAACGAGTTACATGTCGCTGCCTGGTTGCACGTTTGCAAGCACTGTCGTGCTTGTTGCCAAATTACATTTTACTCGGCAACTCACAGCATGGTCATGTAAAAAGATTGAAGTCAATCGTCTTGCCTAAAAGAAGTTAACAACACTCGCTTACATAGCGCAAGTAATTTAGTCAATTGAATTATCGGTAAGTAGCATGCAAACGTGCCTTACAAGTAGTTTGTCCGTGTACGCCGCTTGCCACCTGGTGTGCTGAATTGCGTGTGTTCGATAAAAGTCACGTGCGCTCAGGGCTAAGAACGACACAAGTGCTGCGCTTTCCTGGAGATCTCACGGGCCCCACAATTTTAGCTTGAATCTGCAAGCCAAATTTTCACAACTGAAACCGTTTATAGAAGTTACTTGACACACCAAGTCTAACATATCGCAATCTGGTTCAAAAAGCGCTTGTTTTGCCAATTGCTGTTGTGTGTCATTCCTGTTCAGCGCTCAGATATCTATTTTTCACACCTTCTCAAGTTTTCCGCCAGCTGCCTCGAGCATTTGTGACTTTTTTTTTCCTGTTTCTAGAGCGCTCGTTTTTTTCTTTGCACCAACCTCAGAAAAAAAAAGCCAACCCGAAAATTTTTAACACGGTGCAGAAACACAAGTTTAGAGAACAGGGCCGCCACCATCAGCAAGCTTGCCATATTTATCTCATCAACTGTTGAATTCACAGGGCTATAATTTCAATTTCTGTGATATCTCCGAAAAATAAAACCTCAAATCTGTGGACCAATAACTTTCTAAACGTCTGTTCAACTGAGATCGCCTAAATAACGACAAAATGTCGATTTCATACGCTAACGTTGCTGCCCAACCGCAAGCACCAAGAAGCGAACTTGATGAGGATTTAATGAGCGCCTCAGCATCTGTGCCAGACTCTCCCAAGCTCACTGCGAATGAATCGAGTTCTACTGAGCCTGCTTCCACTACTCTCAACGCTGACTCTACCTCCGCTGAAGTTGCCGGTGATGCTTCTTCCGAACAAGTCTCTTCTGCATCTGTCCCTGCTCCTGCACCCAAAGCTAAAAAAGTATTGACGCCTGCCCCTGTTCCTTCTAAAGCTGTGTGGGGTTCCACCGCTAGCGTGCCGCTGTCTCAAGTGGACGAGCACAAGTGGCCAACGCCAGATCAAGTGTCAGCTATCAAGCAGTCTCAAGAGAGCACCACCAAAGCTTCTCTTCCTAAGGATATTAAGGCCAACAAGTGGGTTCCAATCAGTGCGAAAGTGGTTTTGCCAAGCCCAAGGTCGTCTCAAAGCAACGGAGCTGGGAATCAACAGAAGAACAAAAGAAAAAATAAGACCACCAGAAAGGTGAAACCAGCTTCAGCTCCTCCTTCCGGGTATGAAGGCTCGGACAAAAATGACGATGTTGCACCCAAGGACGAGGAGGGCAATGAGTCAGATGACAAATCGACTTCAACCACGGAGGCTGAGCAGCATCAGGACGTTGTTGATTCCGACACTCACGCGCAGCATCAAAGCCAAACCGAGAACAGGCAACGCTTCAACCAGCAGCAGAAAAACTTCAGGAGATACAATCAAAGTGGGGCGCCACAGGGTACCGTCAACGGTAGACCTCACGGTCAGCAACTGCAGCGTCAACAAGGTGGCTATTATCAGCAGTTTGTGCCTTCTCAATACCAAGGCAATAACAGACAATTTAGATCGGGTAATGGTGGAAACGTCATGTATGGCAGAAACAACAGCAATGGCAACATTCATGCTGGTGGCCACTTTGCTGTTCCCAATGGTTTCCGTCCCATGGGTAATGGCCCATTTGTCCCACTTCCGCAACACCCGCAGCCAATGATGGCTCCAGGCATTCCTTTCGGGCTTCCGCCGGTGCAGATACCACCCCCTATTAGTCCTAAACAAGACCCGGAGCAAGCATTGACGCAACAGATTGATTACTACTTTTCGTTGGAAAACTTAATCAGGGACGTTTACTTGAGGAGAAACATGGGAACTGAAGGCTGGGTTGAATTGGACTTGATCTTAAATTTTAAGAGAGTCAAGATCATCGTTAATGGTATCAAGAATGCTATCGAAGAATCTAGTGAGGAGGTCAAAGAAGAGAAGTTGGACAAAGCTATTCTCACTGCCGTTCAGCAATGTCAGAATTTGGAGATTGGTTATTTAAACGGCAAAGATGACAATGATGCAAAGGCTACTGAGGTGCAGTTGAGAGTGAAGCATGATTTTGAGCAATGGATCTTACCAGACAATTGAAGCTAGTCACTTTCGCGCCTGAATCTCTTCTTTTCGCCTCGTACTCTTTTTCTTTTTTTTTTTTCTTTTTTACTTTTTTTTTCCAGTCATCACGATTGCAACGACAAAAGCCACCAATTCTTGTGTCCCCTTTCAGCACACAGCATTCGCTTTTTTTTTATGGCAGTTGCCGCTGTTTGTACATACATTCCACTCGTTATCTTGTGAATGACGCGCTCCTTCGAATCATGGACACAGGCGATGGAAAAAGTGGCTATACCATAAAAGTCTAGCGGAACTTGTTTTGAACTCCTTGATCAGGAAGGACAAAATCAGAGGTCTTAGACGCGAAGTTAATAAAAGCATTTTTTAATATGTAAGTATTTCGCCCAAAACGCGCTTTCCGCACAAGTTAGTTCCGGGGCTATTCTTCAGGGTATCAATTCCCACGATAAATTATTCATTAAAAGGTTGAAGTATTCGGTGAAGAAACAGCTATTTCTGTGAAAGGAAGTCGTAATTTATATCCGAATAATCATACCAATTCTTTCCCGTCATTCTCGGAGGAACCAGACGAGTGCAAGTTAGTGTGTGGTACCTCCAAGCTATTGATTATAAATGGCTCTGCGACAGCACCATCGAGGTAATCCAAGTCTTCTTGGGGAATGATATATCGCCAGACCCATTTTGCACAGATGGCGAAAAAGAATAAGACACCTGGAAAGCCAACCGCAGCTGTGGTTAATGTAATGACGAATTCAGCCACGCCCGCAATCACTTGCAATAGTAGATAAATGTAAAAATACTTCATCTTGGTTTTTGGGATATGACTGAGTTCTTTCCATAGGGGAAGCACATCGTGACCGTTTTTGATATACTCTTCATCAAGAAAAAGAAATCTGATTTTATTCACCACGGGTCCGCCATGGAGTCCGCCCATACCCATGATGAAGAAAAGTCCACTTAACACTGCCTGAGGGATCAACCCTAATAGTATCAAGAACGGGCCACTCATCATAACAAACGTCAAGGCACCTTGGCCCGTGTTAGTCACACGCTGCTCCACCACCGATTTCGGCTCCCCCGTTGCCAAGTCATGGACAACAAGAGACTCTGTGTGTAGTGGTGCCTGCGGAATCAAGCCGTTTGGAGCAGGAATTCCGATGAGCCCCGAGATTCCAGTAGTGAGTCCCAAGAGCATAAAGTCCCAGTGGAATGATGCCGGTTTCTTCAATGGGAACTCTTTGGCCTGACACATAAGTGAGGACACGTTGTGGTCGAAGTAGAAGAGAAATGTGAGGAGAATTGCAAACGGCACGGCGATGAACACGTCTGCCACCGAAATATTCTCGCCTGGCCAGAAATGAATGAACCACCCATGATCTCTGCCCACTTCCGCGGCCAGCACAGTGGGCGCAAATGCCTTGGTCACAGGAAGACGTGCCAAGGAGACTTTCTCCAAAAAGCCGCCAAAGTGAATGAATCCCGTGAAAAATATCACTGCCATCGGAACACCATAGTCGGCAAACACTTTCCTAACCTTTGGCCTAAAATAGTGCAACTGCGTGCCAAAAACGCCCGAACCAAGGCCAAATATGACCATGAGTAAGCTTATCATCACGGAGCAAAAGCCAGCAGCAGCCCCGTCGTCGTGAAATTGCTTGTTGAGCATTTGCACGGCCTTCTGACAGTACACGATGCAGATGAAAAAGCCAAATACTTCGCACGAGAAATTCGACACGATTTTCATGAACAGCACCCAGTTGAACAAGGCAATAGCGAAATGCATCACCATCGACCAGAGATATATCCAACACATAAAGGGGAAGTAAGGCGTGCCGCGCGGCGTCATGATGTCGTACACGGTATAGCTGAAAATTGATATCGGACCAGTCACTCCGACAATACATAGTGGCTGGCCCGAGAAGAGGCCAAACACCACGCCAGCCAACGCGGAGCTCATGAGCACTTCGTTCACGCCATACAGGTTGTTCGTGCGGTCAAACATGTCCTGAGCGAACGCGATCGCCGGAAGCAAATTGGTGAAGAATATGTACACCACAGAGGGTATTACCCTGTAGTTGTAGGCATCCTTGAAGTCCGAAGTATAGTAGGGGAGCCTTTTCCTGAGGTCATTATAGATCCCGCGGCCCAAGCGTCGTGGCGAGAACATGGCATGGAGGTTTGCTTGAGGATAGTCGAGTGCTACTTGCGGGGTTTAGTGCGCTCGAAGAGAGCGTGAGGATATTTCGGAAACAGTGCCTAATTATGAGAAAATCAGAGCGAAGATGAGAGGATAATCGCTTTTTCGAAAGAATTCAAGACGGGGGCTCGTCTTATAAGTATATGTTGACGGCGGGCCAAGGGCAACACGATGGCGTAGTGCATAGGGTGGCTCGATGCTAAGCTAAGTTTAGTGGTGAGGCACACGTGAAAAGAGCACACGCTCGTAACTGCAATATTTTGAGACCTGAAACCGCCAATTCGCCACCTCCCCTTTTTCAATGAGGGTACTCAAGGTCTTGGCTTTTGACTTCTGAGATATTTTTTGCCACCCTAAATTCGTGCGTAGGGCTGATGATGACACAATCGATGAGCCACGTGTGTCGCACGAGCCACGAGCCAACATACGCTGATGCGCATGATGATACATCCGTTGTTTATCTCCGGATCGCTGTCATTCATTATTCTGGGAGACGACGAATAAATAATACAATCAGTATTGCTCAGAGATTAATAATCTTGCTTTAAAAGAGTGTTTTAGGATGGAACCCCTAAGAATGTTCTCATATACCGTTACGCCCATTGCTAGAATAATGTGGCTGGGCCGATCCCCACCGGTATGTGCGCACCTGAAGGTTGACACTAAAATTAGCTGAACGTTTTGCCGCCTCTGACTACTCAACCTGGTTGCGCGCTTCAGGTCTTGGCTCCGAGCAGAAATGAAAAAAACTTTGACGGACTAAAATTGGTACAATCTTTTCCTTTTGTTGACGCATTGAAAAACTCAGAAGTAACAATTGTCGTTTCTGTGAATCAGAAAGAAAAAACTATTGGTATATGGGGGCCTTTCATGGACAAGGCTTAGTTCGAATTCCTTCTATAATGCATCTGCGCGTGGGCGGCGAAGCTCATGCACCATGATAAGAATTATACGAAACAAATAACACACATGCAAGAATTTCTTAAGGGAAACTTATTAGTAAGCCCGGTTCTCACACCTGAATATCTGTAGTCCTACTTGGCTGTCCAATCACAAAGGACTGATTTTAGACGGACAATTTGCAGATTTCACTTTGAAGATGTTCGCCAGTTCCAACGAAGAAAACTTAAAAATTTTTCCTAAGTTCCCGCCATATTTTTTTTTGTTCAAACAATCTTATGAATTATTGTCATCAAATGAGAAGATGTATAGTTCAACTATTATTTTCTAGGCGAGAAGTTTTTGCTAAACTGTCTCTGGCCTCAACTCCAGTCTGTTGCGAGAGTTAAAGCGACAGGTGGGGGAAGTACAGCCTTAAGGACGATGACAACCTAATTAATTCTCATACGCAGCCACGCCGCTAGGCACGGTAGCGAAGCTGGCTAGGGTTTTATATATATTCATATATCGTTTTTTGGAGAGCTGGGTAAGCAACTCTGGCTCCCAGTCCCTAATCAGATGTATCAAGCAAAAAAAAAAAAAAGTGGCTGGTGGAGGAAGTACCGCCGTAGGGGCAATGACATTATACTTAAATGTCGCACGCTGCCAAGTCAAGAAACAACTGTAGTACATGGGAGTGAAGCTGGCTTGAGTGTTTTCGTGAAAATAAACGTTTTTGGACGGAGAGATTTACTTGATTCGGTGAAAGGTACCAGACTATAAACGTTTGCTATCTATTGAAGCTGCAATCAGTAGTGGCTCAATCTGCTTGTCCCATGCAGCGGTGGCGTTATTGGAAAGAGGTCAAAACTTCATGATTACCATGTTGAGCACCAGAAAATGAAACACAAGACGTCTAACCCATCAGGCCATGTTTCATATGCTGGAAATGTTCGTCCCCAAGTAGATTGAAAACATCTTCAAAGACACAAATTTTTTCATATTAGAAATTCCAATCTTTTGTTTGCTGCTGCAAAATTTACGTGACATCGATCTCACAATAGTTACAAGTGGTGATGATCAAGTGTAGAGGAGAGGTAATTTCAATGATTAAAAAAATGGCATGACCAAGTATGAAGTTAGTCTTCACTTCTATCTGCGGCCGGACTCTTCTTCTGATGACTTCAAGTGACTCAAAGGTGCATCTTACCTGCGAAAATCACTATCATATCACTGTTCTGTTCACGGTATCCTTTCATTATTGCCAGTGCGTGTATTCGGTAATATCAAACTCAAGAACTAGAACGGTCTCAGACATAGAGCAGAGATCTCTATTTATAGCCCATCTGTGATGAGGCAACGAAAAGGGAAAGGTGGCGGTGGTAAACGTCAACGGTGGAAAACGTAAGGTCACGCCATCGAAAAGTACAGTGGCGTCATGGAATGACGTCACCAAGAGAGAGAGTTGAACACCTTTAGAAACTCTAATGGGAGTGTACTCACTACCTGCTGGTCATCAGCCACGGGCTGATACCAGGGCCCTCACAACCACTATCATCTCACATTCCTTAATACTGTCCCAGTTTAAGATTTGAAAAATAATCTGAGCATATGAGCACCGTGTCAGACCCGAGATATAGCAATTGCAAGAAAAGCTAAGATTGTATCTCGTATTCCAAAGTATAGTGGCATCTTTTATATATGGTAATAGGGATGCGAGAAAAGCGAAAAGAATTGTTTTCCTAGCCGAATTGGGTGTGACAGTTGCCGCATTGGGATGTTTACAGCCGCGCTTGTTCTTGATATCCTGCATTGCGCGCACCGCGTTTTTTTCAATCCTCCATCACCAACTCATTGACAACCTGATTGGATAAACGACGAAAACAGCCGCACAAGCCACGAAAATCAGATATATGCGAAAACGCGCATTCGATATACTGAAAATAAAAGCCGTAGAATTCGTTAAGAAAAGCTAGGTGCGAAAAACCCGCGATCTAGCGATATTTTGGACAATTTCGCCCAGCTCGACCTAACTTCTTTGACCACCGACGACAACATACAAGGTCCCTTGGCCCAGTTGGTTAAGGCGTGGTGCTAATAACGCCAAGATCAGCAGTTCGATCCTGCTAGGGACCACATTCTTTTTGTTTTTGGGCCGTTTTATGCCTATGTACTTGGGTGGAGAGGCTGGACGTGTTGACTAGTCACCTGGGGTTCCTTTCATGGGCTCGCAAGACATTTTGGCCATACACATTGGCGCAGGAAGGTACCCGGCACAAAAGCCACTGCAATACAAAAAGCTTTTACGTTTGGCTCTTCGGAAGAGCGACATTCTTGATGCTTCGCGTGTGATCGAGGGCAGCCCTTTAACAAACACCGGCGTGGGCCTGAGCGTCGACAGATTGTGTCAAGCCACGTCGGATGCGTGCTTTATCGAAGCTTTCGAGCGCCGCATAGTGAACAGCCTTGCCTTGCTTGATATCCATGATGAGCCTTACCCTACTTCATGTCTACACCAAGTTATGCAAACGTTGGGGCTCGAATTTCGACCGGGAGGAATCAATCGGCGCTTTGGCCTTTCGAGGCCATCGATGCTCGATTACAGGACCTACAAAACTTTTGTGGAGCATAGCATTGAACCTTACGTGGAGATAAAAGAAAGAGAAGACGTTGCCATTGGCGGCAGACGGAAAAGCTTGGTACTGAGGAAAGTGAAAACAGCATTCACTAAATTTAAGCGCATATATGAGAATGAAAGCGTCAAATGTGGCCAAGGAGATGTTTGTCTAGAGCCGTGCGGATGTTGTGGCGAAGACCCACAACGAAAACAAGCTCTGAAGGCAGCAATCACGCTAGACTACCAATGCGATGCCAATTATAGTCACAAGAAAAGAAAAACAGAGCACAACTTATCATGCGGGACTACACAGCCAGAGCCAGCCTTGATCGAAAGGGAACAGTCTATCAATGACTCAGCAGGTATTGAAGATACTGTGGGGTACATTCAAGTCTCTGCATCCGAGGCACGCACACGAATCTCATCGTCGTCTGGGGGCAACTTCTACAGGTTGCCAGGCCGCATCAGCTGCGCCGGAATATTGGGATCAGGGATAGGATATAGCTGTCAGGGTGAAATAGAGGTAAGTTGCATGTGCAGCGGCAATGGTGACGATATCATTGCAATGAGCCTAGCATCTTATCTTAGCGAAAGCATCGCAGAGCATATTCTGGAAAGTGAAGAATGGCCTGACTTGGGTCCATATTTGAAAAATCGAATTTTATCCAAGAGCAAGCAAGTTGCGAAAACGGCAGTGAATGCGAAACTCGAGGAAATTGCTTATGTTGGCGTCCTCCTTTTGGTGAAAACACCAAACACAACTCGATTGGTATTTTGCCATAGCACGGAATCATTCTACTTCGCATTTAGGCTGCGAGGGGAAATAGAAATCGTGCTCAGCAATAACCCTGGTGCGGTTGGAGACTTTATATTTGGGGAGTACAAACTAACTTAGCCTGGAAACGCGTCACATCTGCCTTTCTTGGCCTTTACGTGAAGGCGATCGGCTGCTCATTTAAAACCAATAAATAAATTCGACAATGCAATTCTTTTGGCGATTTATGATTGATGTAACACACAGGAATGCCCTTTTCGAAAAACCGGCAGTAAACAGGCACTGCTTGTATCTTGATTCCGTAACTTAGCATGATTGTTTTGCATTCCTCTATTGATTATACCATTATGAGCGACCAATTTCAATTTTTTTAATGCTTCATCTTGAAATTGCTAGGTGAACTCGAAATCGGCTTGATCCTCAAGTCGGTAGTTATTGCAAAAGGACCGTTTGATTATAGCGCACGAACGCGATCTCTTATCGCCCTTTTCAAATAGCATCTTGTCATCACCCGTTTCAAATAGCATCTCGTCTTCGCCTGCGACTAGGCCTGAATACAAATGCGGCGCCTACATGCTACGATCTTCTATGCGGAATATTAGAACTTGGTATATTCAAGAACAGATAGGTTTCGTACAAAAGGTGGGGTCAATACTGAGCTTAACGGGAGGTAGCGTGGACCTTCTGGAAGGCACCCTTCTGGCCCATCTTGGAAACCTTCTCGTTGGTACCGGCTTGGATACCAGCAGCCTTTCTCTCGAGCTTCTTGGCCTTGTTAGCCTCCTTGGCCTTGGCGATTCTCTCCTCTCTGGAAGCCTTTCTCTCGGCAGGCTTCTGGTTTCTCTTCTCCTTGATGAAGTCCAAAGAAGCACCCTCAATAGGTCTCTGGTGCTTGACGGTCTTCTTGGTTCTTCTCTTCTTGGTCTCCTCGGTGATACCCTTCTTGTGCTGCTTTCTGTAAACGACAGTCCAAGAGATCTTTCTTGGGTTCTTTCTCTGCTTGAACAAAGAAGCAGACTTGGACGACTGGAATCTGAAGATTTTAGAGTCGCCTCTGACGAACAAGGTACCTCTACCTGGGTAGATCTTAGCACCGGAGAAGGAGTCAATTTCGATCTTCATTATGCTGCAATGTTAGTACAGTGTTATGGACGGACATGGCGTAATTTATTTTGGAAAAGATTTCCTGCTAAGTTTGCCACATGGGCTTATTGCGATTCATGACAACAATTATGGCACCGATTACCACCGTATGCTAAACTGTCATCTTCCATCTTTGGCTTCATGGCAAATAACGTGACGCTGACTTCCCCTTATCCATAAATGATGCCGTATTTTAAAACTGAACTGGCCGTTGTTTGCGCCAGCACTTTGCACTCGAATTCACACATACTGATTTGGCTAATTAAGAAAGTGAGTGGAAGGTGCGCTCGTAGAAGAAAATTTTCACGGATTGAGGAGCTCGCCACCGGTGCAGGATCGCGAGGTCAAAGCAGCCTCAAGCGGACGTCACCAAAATGGTGATTTGATCACGTGCCCACAATGTCGCATGTCGCGAAATCATATGATCAGAGATCTTGGTCGCGCGGTGCGCATGTCTCCTCCCTCTCACTCCTGGTGGCGGCAGATAGCGCTAAGTCGAACAGTTCACCACAGACTATTTTCCGTCATGGAATGTGTATTAACAGCCCATTACCATGAGTGATTCGAGTGACTTCCATAATGGTCACTGCTAGCGGTCACACAAGCCAGCTGACGTACGAAATACCCTGATTTGCAGCCATGTGGAAGCGCTGGGCCGCGACATTGCGAGTCAAGCCCTAGCGCGCACGTGCACCGAACGGACTGCTTTTTCATGTCAGCCGCGAGCGACTGTGCTGGGCACAAATTTTCGCGATGCTCCACCTATATGATCATCTTCTTTTTCTTCATCAATCGACCGGAGTGTTATACACATAAATCACAGAGATGGTCCGTATACTTTCATATCATTAGCTGCCTGAGATGGCTTCTACGTCATACGTGTCTTGTAGAAACAGACAGCACCATTATCTTGTCAACAACTCACTAACAATTTCAGGCCCCAAAGAACAACACTGAGAACATCAACGCCAAGTTGGGCTTGGTTATCAAGTCTGGTAAGTACGCCTTGGGCTACAAGTCTACCGTCAAGTCTTTGAGAAACGGTAAGGCCAAGTTGATCATCATTGCCGGTAACACCCCAGTCTTGAGAAAGTCTGAGTTGGAGTACTACGCCATGTTGTCTAAGACTCAGGTCTACTACTTCCAGGGCGGTAACAACGAGTTGGGTACCGTCTGCGGTAAGTTGTTCAGAGTCGGAACCATGGCCATTTTGGACGTTGGTGACTCTGACATCTTGTCTGCCATCTAAGTTAATTACATTTATCCTGTACTTTAATATAGCTTGTTGACAAACAAACACCCCGAGAGGCTTTCAGTGTTGTAGTTACTGCGCCATCATACCGAAGCGATCAATACCACAGTCGGGCCGTGACTAGACCTTTATTCGAAGCGAAACACTTTGGAAACAAGTGTGTGTGTATGGTCGGCTCAACGTGGCGAGTTTCTAGGTGTGGCATCCTTCGTTCGCGACGAAACAACACTCGACTTTGCAAATCGCCGAAGTCTCATTCACTAGGAATTCTCAGCTAGGTCCTTCTCTAGCTGCCTGATTCGCTCCTCCTCTCTTTCTATTAATTCCTCGACAGTCAAGGACTTCGTTGGCGAGAAGTGGCCCTTTGTCGGCAGAACTTCTATAAGGTTTTCATGATGGCGCTCAAGATGCTGTCTCTGTTCCGACACAGTTCTCTCAAGGAGGCCTATATCATGCAAGAGTTTGCTGTACTCTTCTCGCTGACCAATTGCTTTGTTCCGTAGAGCCAGTGCACCCGCTAAACCTGGGTGACGGTCGATAATACCTTCAATGGCATCACACACAGCATTGACGTCTTCGCGTTCCACGAGATGACGCGGTATCAGCTTATATTGAGAAAGTGCCTTTCTCCGTGTGGGCGATGAAGAGGTCTCGGAGGAATTAGCAAGCTCGGGACTTTTTGTAGGTGATAGTAGCGGTACATTGACAGCAGCAAGTCTAGTCAAAGGACCCACGCGATCAACAAATATCGACTTTCCGTCGATCCTTTCAGGTTTTAGCTCGACATATGCATCGTCATCCGTTATGCCTGATACATGAGACTTGCGACGGCCACGAGCCATCAGATTGGGAACACCAGAAGACTTTGTGATTCTATACAAACCTTTTTCAGCCGGTAGTGCGTCTCGAATAAGGGTAGTGAGCTCAGGCCGGGTAAGCATGGCGTTCGTGAAGATTCCGGGTCCCTTGAACTTGGTGTTGCTGATGCCCTCGCACAGCTTGCGTATGCTATCTAGTGGGTCACTCATGTCTGCTGATAAGATAGACTTTCACAAAAGGATCTCGCTATAGCAAACTTCAATGATAAACAAAGTGGTTCGAAAACGAAAGATTGGCAATTAGTCAAAGAATGTGCTGTTGTGTGTGGGGTGACGCGTGTTTTGATTTAAGCGTGTTGGAACAATCGCGAGGCGATCGTGTGCATATAACATAGGACACAGAAATTAGCATGGCTGCAATTGTAAGGGGCGACGAATAGGCGTGTGGTATTTAAACCGGAGATTTGTTATCGCGGTATGGTATCACAATCAAACTCTAGTATACTAGTATTGAAAGCATGATTAGCTCGTGCTTCAAAGTGTATAATGAAGGGCAGTACCCCATTTTGCTCTGCGCATTCAACTTTTGACAATAAATGTTAAATCAGAGACTGCAAAAGAAGTGTGGTTTGTCACCTGTCCCCATGAAAATGCTCTCCGTTGAAACTTGAATACACTCAGATTAATTTTATTTAAGGCCAACTAATGTTGCGTATGCATGTTTTTCTTCGCGTAACTCTCAAACCGGCATAAAGCAAGGGCCACCGAACCGGATTAGTCAGGAAAATATGCTAGAGTCAAATTTCGTCCAGCAAAACCTTGATAAAACAATTTGAATGAGGCTGCTTTCGGACTCGGTCTGGGAAAGGCTTTTGTGTGATCACGTCTGTCATGTGTTTTATTACGCTTTTTGCCATTGCACGTTAACGAAGGGCGAGTCTCATAGGCCGCAACAGATCAATGTTCGCAGTACTCATCCACAAATCAGACGTGTCCATGATGTGATTTCCAAAGTCCAAAGCACAGATTTATGAATCGCCCACAAATTTGCTGATACCCCTCAGATCGGTTAATAATCCAAGCTATCACCTTTAAACACGGCTCTTAGTCTAACCAAATGTATGATAGAACATCGCTCAGTCAAAAACAGCGTCATGATGTCATAACTTATTCGAACACGAAAAAATCAAAAATAGTAGATGTGACATGAAAATGGTAGAATATGTTTCACATGGCATATAGCATGGCTTAATTAGCCTAACGCTGCTTGCGCTCACACGGTCACACCCATCTCTACCTATCACACGAACCAGCCTGCATATATGAAGGGCAGTCACCTATCGGGGCTAGATGCGCCTTTGACAAATCGACTTCTCGTCAGCTGGCCAACCATAATCACATGACAATCGACCTTGATAAATACGCTCGCCCGGGAAAAGACTATTATCTCGCTTTGGGCTTGGAAGGATCAGCCAACAAGTTGGGCGTTGGCGTCATCAAACACAAATTGGGCGCTCTCTCAAATACAAACAGGGCCGAAGTGCTTTCGAATGTTAGAGACACATATGTTACACCACCAGGAGAGGGTTTCTTGCCCCGCGATACAGCCCGCCATCACCGCAACTGGGCTGTGCGCATAATCAAACGAGCATTGGCCGACGCTGGCATCTCTGGCTCCGATCTTGACTGTATTTGTTTCACACAGGGTCCGGGGATGGGCGCCCCACTTCAAAGTGTCGTGATTACCGCCAGAACGCTATCCCAGCTCTGGGATCTTCCGCTCGTCGGTGTTAATCATTGTGTCGGTCACATAGAAATGGGTCGTGAGATCACAGGTGCGCAAAATCCCGTGGTATTGTACGTCAGCGGCGGGAACACACAGGTGATCGCATACTCGAAACAAAGGTATCGTATTTTTGGCGAGACACTAGACATTGCCATTGGAAATTGCCTAGACCGTTTTGCGAGAACACTCAAGATCCCCAATGAGCCTGCCCCGGGATATAATATTGAGCAGATGGCTAAAAAGGGAAAACACTTGGTGCCCTTACCATACACAGTTAAAGGCATGGACTTGTCGATGTCGGGGATCTTAGGCTACATCGATGGTATTGCGAAAGACATGTTTGGCGGTACCAAGAAACCACTCCTCGATGCCGAGACGGGCGAGGAAATCACATCAGAGGACTTGTGCTTCTCGCTACAAGAGACGCTATACTCCATGCTTGTAGAGATAACAGAGAGAGCAATGGCGCATGTACAAAGTAATCAGGTGTTAATTGTGGGCGGCGTTGGCTCCAACGAGAGACTCCAGGAGATGATGGCGCTAATGGTGAAGGACAGGCAGAACGGGTCTGTCTTTGCCACCGATGAGAGATTTTGCATCGATAATGGAATCATGATTGCTCATGCTGGATTGTTGGCATATCGCATGGGCCAAACAAACGAGTTGACTGACACTGTGTGCACGCAAAGATTTCGCACAGATGAGGTCTTCGTCGAATGGAGAGACGACTAAGCTATATTCTTCAATTGAAGCCAAATGGACGTGCTATTTAAGCTTGCAAATACAACTGAAATGGATATTTTAATGAGTGCCGCTGGCATTATGGACGTAGGCGACTCGGGCGTGATGGAAATTACCAATTCTTAGCGTTTTTGAGCGGTCGAATAACAAACTGGTTTTCAAAGGCCTCTTTGAGCTATCAAAAACTTATCGAGAGTCAGATACGAGCCGTACATCGCATAATGTGGCCACAGGGCCGCTACTCAATTTAAGGAACAGATTGGTAGTGATCGAATAATGCAGAGCGCATTTACCAACACAAATGGTTTCGTGGTCTAGTTGGTTATGGCATCTGCTTAACACGCAGAACGTCCCCAGTTCGATCCTGGGCGAAATCAATTTGTTTTTTCTTTTGCTTGCTCAATAACAAAGGTTGTATAGCTGGTCGCTCACCAGGCCACTCACATCGAGAGTCCTACAAGTACCTCTTACTCGCGGAAACAGTCTAGTTCTCTCTACTTATTCTTTTTTGGCCTCCTTCCGAAGACATCCACCCGTCCCACCTCTTCGTTGAATAAGTAGCCTTCCAGATTAAGGAGCCGAATCACCGATTGTCTGATTCTTGGGGACCCGCCTGCGGAATGTATGCCCCTTCCAGTGATTATCTGTAGCGGGTCTACAAACTCTGCTCGAGACCCGTATCTCTCCACATGGCCTTCAATTGTCCTGCTTTCCTTCTCCTCAGCCCACCAGGCCGAAACCGCCTCCTTGGTGGCAGCTGTGGCTTGAGCTACAGTATAGCCATGTAAATCGAGACGGCTAGCTTGAGTGTGTATGGCAGCTTTCAAAATTGGCCGGGTGTTTGGTTGAGCCAAAGAAATTGGTTTCAGGCATCCTATCAGCAACAAAGGCGACTTTTCCCGGATCGCGACGTTGTAAGTTGGAGTAAGCGAACGCAGCGAGACCTCAGACGGTCCTGAAGCTTCGCCCAACTTCGGGCCCAACGGCCGCGGCGAAATAAGCAGTGCGTGCTTCAGCCTCAACACCGAGGCAGATGGTTGTGAAAACCCAGGGACCTCTTTAAACTGATACCCAAGCCTGTGATCATACGTCAAGTTTTGTCTTTTAGCCTCAATGACTAAGCGGGCCACATCTAGCACGCGTGGAACATTGCCCTGAAAGAATACTAACAGCTTGAGTAAAAAGTCGTAATTGACTTCCTGGAGCGCCTGTTCTGCCCATATAAACTCCTTCAATTGTAGAACTTCGGTGCTATTTTCATAAACCTTGTAGGCATCCTCGTACGCTGCTGTGGCGGCGTTTCGAGCCTGGACCCTAGAGGCACGTACCTTTTTGCGTTTCTTGTAGTGAGCAATCAAATCAGCAAGCGCACGAAGCACGTCATTCTGGTTGCGGGCCATATAGGGACTCAATTCAGCCTCCTCAAGCCCACTGAGCTTCGCTAATTTTTGAATTGGGTCGTTTTCCAACATGTTCTCTATTGTTTTATCGACACACCCATTGTTTTCGTTCAAAGCTGCCGCCAAGACGTCGCGGTTTGCTGTTGAGAAAAGCTCTTTGAGCCGGTCCACTCCCGCATCAAACTTTTTGCTTTCTTTTACATTTCCGTTCACCTCTATGCCCGAAGCCGCCTCAATGGCCAACTCATTAAAAAGTACCTCAGGTGACGACGCACAAAGGAGCCTTTCTGCTAGCTCGGATCGCGGATACTGAGGGAATGCATCGACAAGAACTTCAAGCTCGGGGAGATCTGCCATTATGTGTTGCTGTAAAAATGGATTATGCAGGTATACTATTTGGGAACTGTTGCACTTTCAGCACCAGATGGTGTTTTGTGGTAAATTATGCCGAGGTGCAAATGTATGTGGGGAATTCCGGTGAAACTCATTGAATTCGTTCGATTTCCGAGGGCGCGCCAAGGTGATCCAGCAAGCGTGGCGGCACTTATGTTGACAGTAAAAGATACACACACAGACTTATTTAAATCGTTATTTTTTTTTGTTGAAGAAATATGAAGATTGCTTTCGAAGTATTTGGGCTTTCTGTCGTGCAAACTATCGGCGATCGTAGATGGCAAGCTTGAGATAAACCTGATCGACTTCCCCCATATAATTTAAGATAATATAAGCTAGAGGCAATGTCTGAGGGGTGTAGCAAGAATCTATATTGCACCTTTTACAAGCGTAACTCATGAGTTCGGACGACTATCAGCACCGTTAAGTTCAATTTGTATACATAGAGCACATACCACCACTTTGAGCCTGCAAGAATTTTCTTTTATATGATTGTTTGAGAGCTGCAAGTAACACTCATGATGAAAACGACTATCCACCATCTTGTTTAATCCACCACTTGTGAATATGTTAAGTAGGCTTTCTGCGCTTTGATCAACAGACTACATCAATCAGCAGTTTCATTGACCACATTTTCATGTAACTAAGCGGCTTGATAAGATTTATTGGTAACGGAGACACACTGCTGTATGCGTCAAGTAATTTATCCGCTCCGAGAATATTCTTCTTCATATACTTGCTAGTAAATGAATTTGCCTTTGCAATTATACTTAGGCCTGGCTTTGCATGGCTTGTTTCACCACTGCAATCACGGCGCTGGTCTGGATTTTCTCGTTGCCACCCTTCGAAATCCCATACTCAATATCAGCCAAACCCTTCAAGATCAGTGCACGCGTTGCCGGCTTCAAGTCGTAGTTTGCAAGTATATCAACAAACCCCAGAATGAGATCCACGAGCGCCAAACCTTTGGAGTTTTTGTATTTCTGGAACGTCAAGAAGCTTGTGGTCCAGTCATCTTGCAACACGGAGTCTAACACAACTTCAATATCTTGCGGGTGCGGGGCGCCGATACATTCATAGATCATGTCTATATCGATCTGCATGTCCTCATTTTCTAGGGCTGCTTTACATGCCTGTAGGACATTTAAAGCCCGACGCATGTCACCCTTGCAAAGCGCAAGTAAGGCGTTTTCAGCATCGGGGTGAATAGCCAAGTTTTCCTTTTTGATAACGTTGTGCACACGGTCCCTTATAGCTTCTTGCAGAATCGGCTGGAACCGAAAACGCGTACACCGCGAGAGCAACGCTGGGTTGAGTTTGTGCGAGTAGTTGGCCAAAATGCAAAAACGCGTGTTTTTCGTGTATTTCTCGATAATTCGACGCAACGAGTTTTGTGCCACCGCCGTCATCGCGTCAGCCTCGTCCAAGATGATTAATTTGAACCCCCTGCTGAAGATTTGCATTGTGCTAGCAAAATCCTTGATCTGGTTGCGTACCACGTCGATGCCTCGGTCGTCACTGGCGTTCAATTCCAATACCATATTCTTATAGTTCGGTCCATATATTTCCTTGGCTAAGGCCGTGATCGTGGACGTCTTACCTGTCCCAGGAGGCCCATAGAAAAGAAGATGAGGCAATTTGCCTTCGTGTACAAACTTACGTACTGTATTCACGATTTCCTCTTGACCGTAAACCTCTTCGAGGGAAGAAGGGCGGTACTTCTCGACCCTACACGTTAGTCAATCAGCATCGAGAAAGACAAGCTTCAATAAATAGAGTTTATTCGACGTCTCACACAATCTGGTTTTCGTTGTCATCTTGTTAAGGGCACACATACCATGGTAAGTTTTCTTTGTTGGACATTTGTGGGGCCTAGAAGAATGTGACGATTCGAACTTCATGAATCCAGAGACGTGTATGCGCATCACGTGATCGTGACACGTCCCCATGCAAGATTCGAAACAGTGATGTGTGTCACGCCTGAAAGGAATAAATCCAGTTATTTCGTCTTTAAAAGGTCAAAAATAATTCAAAAATTGTCAATTGGTACGTCTTGAGCGAACTGTTTTGTCGATTGCCAAAAAAAATGGTAAATCTCTTTGTATAGCGTGTCATCTTTATGCAAGGACAATGCTAATCTTCTCTGTATTGTTAAAATTGACAGATGTACTACCGCGGACGATAGTACGACGAAGTCTTTTTTTTGCAATACATATACAAATGTGCGAAAAGCTGCAGGAGAAAAACAGTCGCCTCTTCAGGTCCCCCAATACCAGAAAGGAAAAAATGTATCACACTAATCTTTTCAGCTCTAGAACCAGGAAACTTACAAACCAGACCTGGGATTCCAATAATATGAAAATATCTTTAGGTGATCAGCTACACGTTCTTAGACCGTATTTTGTCAAAACAAGCTTGGTTTCTCAAAAAGCCATCTTTTCACAGAAATGACTTTATCTGGAATTCAAAGGTCGTTGTGCCTTTGCATAAAAACCGGGCCGAGACCAAGTTTCTCTAATGCGAGGCATAAAACATCAGCAACAACATAAAACTAAGCTTCATGGATTGGTGAATACGCTTAGTGAAATGTCCGCAAGTTTAGCATGGGGTTTGGCGGGCTCGCCCAACGTTGCTCACCAAGCAAAGCTATACCTCTACTTATGTATTTGTGGACCTCCTGAGGATTCTCCACAACCCGCCTGCGTCAGATGAAAATGCCCAAAAATCTGGCGACGATGGGCCATTATTCGGCGCCGTCGTCGCGTATTTTTAAATCAAACACCATCCTCGTTAATTTCATGGTCACACACTGGTTTATCATACAGAGTCATCCAGGTATCAGATGAAGCATACTTTAACCTTACTTCCAAGCATTCTTTCGGTACCTGAGATCATATTGACCAAGTCTATGATGATGTTGATTATAATGTTATGGTCTTCCGTTGTAAGCGTGTTTCAACGCCTCATGTTAACGCGCTGCACGTGTCACAAGATTCCCTCACACAAGGGTATTGCTAGTTAAAACAGCCGGGAAAAAGGAAAAAAAATGAACGAACGCTCAAGCCTTAGCAAACTCAAGTCACTTGCCCAACCACCAGGACAGAGATTCAAAAAATGTGAGCAGAACACACTTATTTGACTCTGTTGAGAATGTAAATATCACGTGCTCGCACCTGACACGCGCTATGGCGGTGGTTATGAACAGGTGTTGACTTGATCACTCACCAATAACAGAAATCGATTTTCCGTGCATTGGATAGCAAACATGTAACCTTAAGTGGCTGAAAATCCCCTTTAAAACGAAAAAAGCTTCTGCTCGTCTCCATGTTTGGTATTGAGTTGATTCCAGGATCTCGGGCAGTGCACACGCGTGTCAGTGGCGGTGCGGCTGCAGCCCAATTTTTGATATGCGAGGCCAAGCATTGGCGCATCTCGCAAAAACGAGGGAGAAAAAAAACTCCACATAGTCCCTCGTTTTTCCTCCACAACACTCTTTTTTCTTCTGAAGGAAACCCATCTCTTTCGTTTTCTTACACTCTTTTCGAAAATGTCTCAGACCGCCTCTGTCAGTGGGAGCACGACTGGCGCCAGCACGGCACCTCAGGTTACAAAAACAGGAAATGTTACTCTGTTCTCGCGTCACGTGACCGCCATCGACACGCATGGAAACGAATTCCAGGCACCCGACTACACAATCAAGGACATTTTGTCGGCGATCCCCGCACACTGCTATGAGCGCAGAACTTGGGAGTCGATGTATTACGTGTTCAGAGATATCGCCTTGATGTGTGCAGTGGGATACGTGGCGAACACATATATAGAATATTTGCCTTACGCGCCGCTCCGTTTCGCTGCGTGGACGGCGTACTGCATAGCTCAGGGCCTTATCGGAACTGGCTTGTGGATTTTGGCGCACGAATGTGGCCACCTGGCATTCTCCGATTCCAGACTCGTCAACGATACGGTGGGATGGGTGTTGCACTCGTGGTGGCTCGTGCCATACTTTTCATGGAAATTCTCCCACGGAAAGCACCACAAGGCTACAGGTCATTTGACCCGCGACATGGCTTTCGTGCCCCACACTAGAGAGAGCTTCATGAAAAAGAAGAACGCTTTGTCGCTCGAGGAAATCACCAGCGACTCGCCAATTATGTCTTTGTACCTGTTGGTTTTGCAGCAAACGGGCGGCTGGTTCGCGTACCTCTTATGTAACGTCACAGGCCAGCAGGTTTCTGACACTTACTGGGGCATGAACCATTTTAACCCTGCATCTGCACTTTTCGAAAAAGACCAGTACTGGTTCATTGTGTTGTCAGACGTCGGCCTCTTGACACAATTCTTCGTTTTGTACACGTGGTACAAGAACTATGGCGCGTTCAACGTGCTTGTGAACTGGTTCCTTCCTTACCTCGGCGTCAATCATTGGTTGGTGTTCCTCACTTATTTGCAGCACACTGGCCCGGAGATGGCTCACTACGAGGGTGAACAGTGGAACTTTGCCAGGGGCGCTGCCGCCACCATTGACCGTGAGTTCGGGTTCATTGGCCAGCATCTTTTCCACGACATCATTGAGACCCACGTTTTGCACCACTACTGCTCGCGTATCCCCTTTTACAACGCGCGCGAAGCCAGTGCCGCCATCAAGAAGGTAATGGGCAAGCACTACCTCCACTCGGACGAAAGCATGTGGAAATCGTTGTGGAACGCCACGCGTATGTGCCAGTTTGTGGAGGGCGACAACGGTGTGATGATGTACAGAAATGTCAATGGGTTGGGCGTCGCGCCCAAGAAATAGAGCGGCATTGTTTATTTATTCTCTATAATAGATCCGATTGTTCGTTTCACCGTGTAGATTTAGTCTCGTCACTTTCTTCAAGCAACCTAAACATGAATGATTGTAAACTGGGGAGGCCGCGTCCCTGAGTGTTTACTTCGAGACAATTTAGTGCTATAACAATGCGTACTCGACAAAAACGTCTGAAAGTATTGCTTCCTTCAACCTTTCACACGAAGTAGCGATAGACGTTTGTTCGTCCGTCCAACATCAATCATTCTTAAACGTCCTCACCAAAAATAGAGTCCCCTCTTCAGCCCCTCTTATCAACATACAATGGGTAGCAAATCAAAGACTGCACATTTGGTGAAGCACATGATATTCTGTCCAATCTGACTTTAGGCTACTAGCCACTAGACAGTCATCATAAAAAAGGCGATGCTGGCGAGAAAAAGCTTACCTGCAGCTTTCACCATGTACGCCGCATTAGACACTATCAAGGGCACCCCAACAAAGTTGCAAGAAGCGTATTCGCCACCATCGTCCCAGTAATAGGACAACTTTATTGTGGAGTTAGACTGTGGACAGGTGAATCCGAACTCTGCAGGACAGTCACGTGTCATCACCTGACACACGTTGACGCAGGGCAACACCTCGAAATAGTCAGCTGACGGGAGAACCGTTGTATCAATGAATTCGTTTCTTGATGCAGTGGAATTGCGTGGCAAATATCCGGTCACATTTCGCGTGGAACAGCGTGGGATAGACACAGAACAGAGCCAGTTCTTATACAGCGCGCTGCACTTCTCACAAGAGCCCAACGGTGAGAAAATCGCGTCTTTTGTAGTATTGCATGCGATCTGTTGTATCGCTTTTGAGAAGTTACCAAACAAATTTCGCGTGTGGTCATCATAAAGCACTTTGAGGGCATCGGTAGAGTTGTATTCGGCGAGCAGCAGAGCAGGCACCGAGTATGCCACTTCGTCGCAGAAATCTAGATCATATAC
Source organism: Metschnikowia pulcherrima (assembly GCA_009746055.1). Taxonomy (NCBI): domain Eukaryota; kingdom Fungi; phylum Ascomycota; class Pichiomycetes; order Serinales; family Metschnikowiaceae; genus Metschnikowia; species Metschnikowia pulcherrima. Next base: position 413,978 of record VFXK01000001.1, read on the forward strand.
TAGTTTGCACGCGTCATTGCTCATGGTCTCAAATTCAAACTGCAGGTATAAGACACCGCCATGTGCGGACCCCTCTACTTCTTTGTTATCTGACAACAAGTATCCAACATATTTCGTGCTGGCGTTGAGTCCGCTCACATGGAATTGCTGACGCAAATAGCCTCCACGGGTCGAGTATGAGGTCACGTAATCTCCTGAGAATGAGAGTGAGGGCCCGTTCTTGACTGCACACCAACTTTCGTTGAGTGTGGTGAAATAATCTCTTTGACTGTAGTCAAACACCAAAAGCTGATAGCTGGATAGTGACGTGTTGTACTCCGAGACATTATGGTTTCCAGTAACCAGGGTCAAGTTACCCGTGGCAATAAGTGCGCTTTGATAATCCGTATCGACAACCTCAACAAACAGCCGCGAGTCCCACTGGTAGACCAAGTCGTTTTGTGAGACACCGATCTCATACGCCCATGAATCGGTTAGATTTGTACTTTGCGGCGCCTGCACGGCGATATATAGCACGAGGTTCGTGGCGGAGACGGACACCTCGGCTAATGCCTGGAAATACCCGTTTTTAAACAGCCCCATTTGTGAGTTCTCCAAGTCCGCTAACATCAGCGAGTTGAACGAGTAATACACAACCAAACTATTATTATTGCTGGAATCAAGGTCCAGTGGCTGCAGGCAGATATTTCCTGTCACGAACACGAGGTACTCAAAGTATTCTCCCAATCCAGTAGATGCATTCACATTAAACAGATAATACTGGAGTCCGCTTTGACTTATCGTATTCCGGATTGGTGCATACTCCTGGAGACCCTTCGAATCCTCAGACTCTTCTGCAAGCACCTTTACCTCTTTCACCAGCTGTTCGTGAAAAGTGCCAAGAATACCCTCATCGAATCTTCGAACAGACAGCAACAGGTCATCTGAGGCCCACGTTGCTGCTATAAGCGGTAGTAAGAACCCGTATATCATGATGCATCTCAAAAGCATTCTGACGCCGGTTTTGGACTCAATAGTGGGAATGCAATAATAGGGATGCAAGAACGCTGTCGCCTTTCAGGTCAACACTATACTTGACCAGAGACCAGTGCCAAGCTAATCATGGAGATGCTAGGTTAGGTGCGCGCCTCATGCATGTTAAAGGCGCGCATCAATTTGACTTGGTCACAACTCCAGTTGTTGGTAGATGCACGAGACATTCTTATCAGAAGACCAGGTTTTTTTTTGTTTTTGATTCTCTACGATAGTAAATCTTACTGACAGCAAAGATGCGGGATATTCAGGCATGAAGTGGTGCCATGTCATTATCGAAAGCATTCATCATCCAGACGCAGGCTAGAACAATTTCCAAAACTTCTTTCTCTTCTTCTTCTTCTTCTTGTCTTCCAGGTCAAACACTTGCGTCAAATCAGGCTGCGATTTAGACGGCTCTAGGTTGATTTTGCGCGTTGACAGGTCCTCGTGTGACAAAAATTTTTGCAACTTACTTGTCTTCATTCTTCGACTGGGTTTCTCACCCTCGGCAAACTTCAACGCCAGTGCCTTTGGCGCCTCAAGTGGCGAAGCTGGCGGGTCGATTTTTATTGAAGGACCTTGGCTCGCTTGTTGAGCATTCATCTTGAGATTTCGTTTGAGCTCGCTGTAGGAAATACCGCTTCCCGAGCTCATACTCATTGCCTTTTCTACTGGCGGGAGCAAAGACTTTGTCTTGTAGGGCACAGCGCCGAAGGAGTTTGAGCCCGTGATTTCACGAGCTAGTTTTGCACCCAATCCCCGGAAATCTGGGTCGACGTCCTTCAAGTCTCGGCAGAACTGGAGGGACAGGTCCGAGATTGTCTTGATGAAATTTGCGAAATAACTCTCATCTAATTTTTCGGCTTTCAACTTATCGAGCCGCGCGTTCATGTCTGATTTGTACTCATTGTAGAGATCGGCGATCTCGTCGAAAGATGAATACGAGTTGGACGAACCTTCGCTGTCTGTACTTGATTCACTTCTTAGAGAGCGATCCGAGATGGATTCAGCATCAGAGTCCTCTGATGAAGGGTTGATCCGCGCTGGGGATGCAAGCAGGCTCAGAAAATCGCGCTCAGAGCTCTCCTGTGATAAGCCAGACAGTTCCAGACTCGACTTGTTCGCCACGGCCATTCCTAATCGACGTTCGAAGGGTCCCAAATTTGGCGCGGGCACGACAATCACTGGGAGTGGAAAAAGCTTCACGAGCCTATCGCTTAGCCGTGATGAAGTCCAAGACTTCAAGGGAGCGCTATTTTTCACGCTCAGCTTCGAGCCGGCAACGACTAGATTGGGCTCATACAATTTGTACATGTCCTTGAGAACGTCCTTTGTCTTGCCCTCGGCGATTTCTACCGTGAGTTTGACAATCGCGTTCCGATTGACCACCGAGAGCGCGTACGCCATGACGTTGGCCGCAATCTGTTTGATGTATTCGGGTCGGTTCCGCTGCCGCTGACGTACTTTCTCGGTTTTTGGAGGGTACGCATGCGGAGGCGGGTAATGCGTAAAGCGTGACCCTGATGCGCCAAGCGCATGCGGTATAGACGAAACTATCACGACGGTATCACCGTGCTGCACAAAATTGCAAAGGATCCAGTCCATGGCAACCCACGTGTGTTTCCGCCCGCTGACGTAAACCATAATTACGCGCCCACGCAATGTCGGCCACAAGCCCTTGCTCGCAAGGTTTCCGAGGTAAAGATCCTCAAAGTCCTTGTGGATGCGCGTCAAGGTGCAGCACTTTCGTGTGAGAATCGGGGTGGTTGGATATGGCAAGTGGCCACGCTGGAATAGAACCAGTACGTCTTTTCCTCTGAGTGGGGAAAGGACACGGGTTGGTGAGCCGTTGGGAGATGCACCAGGCGACCGAAGCGACAAATAGTCACGATCCAGACCGCGGCCCCTAACGTCCATGCTTTCTGCCAGTAGCCGTCGGCGTGTGGCCAAAAACTCCGCCTTGCTTTCATCATCTAGAAAGTCGAGCGATGGGTCTTCGGCAGCACGAATGTTAATTGTGTCAAACAGAACGCGCTGCTCATACTTGCGACCCGGGTTTTCCCGTCCCAGCTCAAATCTTATATGTCTGTAATCGTCATTTTGCCGAGTGGTCAACTGCTGGAGTAAGAGCTGGGCCGGCGTTGGGCCATCATGGCCGGGTGCCAGATTGACAGCACTTTCCGGGTGTTCCGAACCGCCATCAGTGTTTTCAAGTGTCGGGTCGTCCACGTGCAAATACCCAGCCAAATCTGGCGACGTGGCGCCATGCTGTACCTGCGGCCGCTTGAGTTTTTCAGGATCGGCCATTTGATCTTGACGATTGCGTGCCTGGCGTTTAATTGCGGTAGATTATGGTAATGAGCAAAAAATTGCGTGCGTGTTTTTGCAGCACTTTTCGATGTCAACTTTTGATAGGGCGAGTGTGCGTGGAGAGTGAGGCTTCCGAGCGAATGGTCAGAAGGAGCAAGAAAAGTCGGGCTTTCCGCGGAAGCGAAGTCAATCTGCGATGAATCTTAGAGCGGGCGATTGGTGAGTATGGTGGTGTACTCTATATTGTGCATGGTTATATCCTTTACCGAATACTTGAACGTATTTATGGAGTGCCCACTGATTGACAATCGAAGTAGAGGGTACCTACAAAAACTAAGTACAAGCCGTACGTGCCGCCGCAAGAGATAAACGAATGCATGAGCATATGCAGGTTTAAGAGATCTGTTTGGAGAGTACTGTGATGTTTACTGGCACGTCAATTGAATTGTGTTTCGGGTCAATTGCAAATATCTTTATCACCGTAGAATAAGCTTCTTTCAAATCCCGAGCGATTGGTCCACAGACTTATGCACAGAGATTGTGACATTTGCAGTTACCGCATTGGCTGGCTCAAATGTTCAGTCACGTGCTGCGGGCTTGCCCTAACATTTAACATCCAAGGGACAGTGCTCAGGCAAACTCCATGCTTCTCTAATTCCAAGGTCTTTTTGTCGTTCAACTTGATAAGATCAGATTTACGCAGTGTACTAAGCTTTGTATGATTGATTAATGCACATAAAATCTTGCTATTACTTCACCTCGACATCAGCGCATTATAGGAGAGATGTCAGGTCAAATTATAGACTCGTTGCAGCGTATGACGGGAGCGTTTCCAGGCATAGAAGTAGATGTGATACATGTAAAATATCAAATGATGAGAATGTGGAAATACAGCTAATGAGTGTTTTGGGCAATTCGATCAACCAGTCATGACACGAATTGATGCTGTACCTTCCACGATCTGGGAGTAGAATGTCCCCATTTTGCTGAATTAAGGAGATGAATCTGGAGATGACACACTGACTTGGATAATCACGCTGCTGCCTGAGAAACTCACAACTCGGCTTTTGTTGGTCATCTGTCATATGCATACTCTCCGGTGTGGTCTTTCGTGGGTTGCAGCAGATTGATGTCTGCTTCAAGGGCTTGAAGGCTCGGTAGCGTCATCCCCAATTCCTCTGGCACCTGCGTTTGTTCTAGTCCGAAAGGAGAAGGCCTCTGCCACGTGTTATATTGTGATGCAGGAGCGGGCAGTGGCACTGGTTTGGAATACACAGGGGCCCGCGGCACGGCAGTATTTTCTGCCGGCGACCCAGAAGTTGGCTTCAGCCTCGTGTCAATACTAACCAGCAGGGTCTGCGCGTGGCTCTCACCGGGGTTCATGGATATGAACGGTTTTTTAAGAGCATGCGGTTTGTATGCAGTATGTGAAGTATCTTGACCTGCTGCTTTCTCCCTTGGCTCGCTGATTTTCGGGGGCCTGGCAATAGTCACCTTCCATGGGGCTGGAAGACTAGTTGGATCAGGAACAGTTCGAGTGAATGGCGCATTGGTGAAGTTGGTATAGTTGATGGGTGGTGCGAAGTTTGTGACGTACCCAGGCGAGCTTGCTTGGGGAGGTTTTGCGGCTCCTGACGGCAGTTGATAGTTCTTAAACAGAAAGGGGACCACGCCCTGAAGAAGTGGCTGGCTGGGCAAAAAGCTTGGGCTCGGCGTCAAAGAATGGGAACCGGGATTGTGACCTGAAGCAGACAGCTCTGTCTGCGACGGCAAGAAGGGGGCAGATCTTTGCTGTATGTCTATTTTAGGCAGCAAATCTTTAAAAGCCGCCACCTGAGGCGTGACGTCCTCGGAAGTTGCACCCACAGGGCTCAAGTGACGATACGGCGGGATTCCTCGAACAAGCAGGTGGCGCTGACTGGGCAATATGGGAGGCAGGTGCATTAGCGGAGGACCCTGAGACTCAGTCGTGGGCAGATGTGGCGCCAATTTCGCTTCTTTTGGCTCCGGTTCTGGCTCTGGCGGTGGAGGGCGGACGCGGGGAGGGCGGCCACGTCGTTTTGCTCCGGGAACTACTGGTTTTGGTGGTTGTGGTTGCGGCGGAAGAGGTGAATCCCGCTCGGATGACTGCAGCGGCGCGTCCTGAAGACGCAGGCTGACCCTGGTTCGCCTCAAGGCCATTTCAGCCCGGCCCAACGGAGCCTTCCGCTCCCTTCCTCTACGCTTGCGCGGTCTTCCGCGGCGGCTAACAGGTGGGGCCGGGATAGCCATTTGAGCCCGAGCTTCATCTTCAGAGCCAAGCTTCTCGTCGTCCAGTAGAAGCGGGCTTCCTGTACGTGACATTTTTGTGTCATACAATGTGCGAAAATCCGCCCGCTCCCCCATCATTTTCCGTTTGCGTACCGATTGAATCACTTTGAACGTGTCCCGAAGAAACTTGAGCCGCTGCGCAACATTTGTCAAGTCTTCGTACCACTCCTTCTCCACAGTCTCGACCGGCTGACCCAGATCTCGTTTTCCGGCATATTGTGAAAGATTTTCAAGCGACTGCTTTATAGGACGCTGGAAACTCGTACTGGAAAGAGGAATTAGGTGTCTTTTTCGAGGCACTTGTAGCATGGAAACTCGACTCTGTGCCGGCGCCGGTTTCGTATAATTAAACAGAACCATTTTTGACGGTGAAGTTTCTTCTTCTTCCTTTTCCGCCCACCTTTCTGGGTCGTATCGTATCACAACTGCGCCTGGGTCCATTTTTCGCTTGTTATGTGACAATGTGTAGCCAGATATTAGATTCGTGACAGAAAATATTTTTCAGCGAAATTAGCTGCGCTTGCGTCGCCAACAAGATTGAATTTTTATATGGACGTGATCTCACAAATGCCGGTTCTCTATAAATTTGGTCAATGGCGATGATTATTTTGGCAATGATTATAATCCCATCAATCGTGTGGTCTGTATCGAAAAGTAATAATGGTCGCTGGACAAAGTGTCCGATTGTGGGCCGTAATTGGTAAGATCTCCCACTAAGTAGATTACGCCACGATCGCGAAGAATGAAATTTTCTGAAGTTTCAGATAACCCAAAGTAATTGCAACCTTTAAGTTTTCACACAAGCCCGAGAATTTTGCGTCACGTTCGTATAATATTGCGTGGCTAATTTTGCGTATGGCCGACTTCGTGAGCCATCATCGGCAGAGAATCAGCGAGCAAATGCCGCTCTGTGTGCAGTCGCACGTAATGGAAGAAACTCACGCGAATCACCTTTCGGTCTTTTCGACGCTTGATGAAAAAATGACCACGTCGGAGATTTTGCCCGGCGCGGAAAACGAGCCCTTGGATGCCACGGCTTCGCAGCTTGCATATCTAGTCGAATCGTTTCTCGACTTGGGCGTGCTTGTGCACGATAACCAGGGTACCCCACAGCTGCACAGTGCCTTGACAAGAAAGACTAATCAGGTGGTAAGCCAGCTTTCGGGACTAACAAATAGTCCATTTACGCAGCAGTATCCGATACCTGTAGACGTTATCACGTACATTGAGGACGGACGTAACCCTGATATCTATTCACGCGAGTTTGTCGAGGTCACGGCGAAATCGAATGCCAGATTGAAGGGAAAGATGTTGGCATTCCGCAAGCTTCTGCAGGTTTTGGGAAACAAATTGGTGGAGGAGTTCCCACACCTCAAGGACGCAGTGGAGAATATCGAAAGCAGGACAATCAAACTGCAGGCAGCAAGTGGGGTTTAGGTCAGTGATAAATGAGATTAAAGTGAGAAATAAGATAGAAGCGAGAAATGAGATGGAAGCGATAAATGGCTGGATTCTGGAATTGCTTGTGCGGGGATACAGATCTGGTTCATTCTACTGAATAGTTTTTTTTTGTTTCGGCAGTATACCGTGTGATGTGCCTCGAGTGAGAAGAGCGAGTTTTATTGCCACGATTTTCTCTGGTGCCGATGCCTGGATCGAGGTTTTTGGGCTTTTTTTTTTTTTTTGAAAGTGCTATCAAGTGTGATACAGATGCTACTCATCCCCAAGTAACGTGCATTCTCTCTATTGCTCGCATTTACAGTCTGTTTTGAGGATGAAGCGTGAGGTTGACAAGGTTACTTTTGGTGAAACAGAAAATGCATTCAATTCACTTTTGCTGCGCCCCGATGGTTTAAACTGAATTGAGCGTTCTCGTTGTCACCATCGCGTGTGTTGGATAGGTCATCGAGATTCATTGATATCCAGTTTACGAAACCTTGGGATGTTGAGAAGTCGAGTGCTTCCATATACGTCCATTGGTCGAGTATTCAGACCTGAGCGGGTCTTGATACCGGGCCAGAGCCGCCCAGGGTCACTCATTTGTTGGGTTGCATGATACAGAGCATGAGCATGTCTACATTATATAGCTGGTCTTCAAGAATTTCCCCAATCGCCACGACGTCTGCACATTTCAAAGATTGCATACAAGTGAATTTGCTTGTATCGTAATTTAAGTTAACATCAGTTTGCTCTGTAAGGTAGCTGAAAGCAATCCCCTCCTTGGTGGTATACGGAAAAGCTGAGCTTTGAAGCTCACTAGCATCGAGTCACGTGACTTTTCTAGCCCTAGGCAAACTCTGGATACTCGTGCTAAATATTGAACACAATGCGGATAAGTGATATTTCAACTATTCAGAATCATCTTGCTCGAATTGGAAGCCGCTGAGTGTTAGTTCGAGTTCAGCCGTACTTCCTTCGCTCTAGTCTTCATTTTAGAGATGCTGAAGGCGTAAATCTTAGGATGTGTCAATTGCGCGCCTAACGCAACTGTAAAATCGAAGCTGTGGTCCTACTTCTTTTCCGAAGAAAATTGGATGTGCCATCTAGCCAGCAATTTTTAGACCTTCAACTCGCCGGAGTTATTGAGTTCGGAAAATTGGGGAGTGGACTGTTTCTGGCACAGGGTCAGCCAATACGCAGCGCGCCTAATCTCTGAATAGTGCAGCAGTTTGCATACAGATCAGCTCAATTGGGAGATTCCCTTGGCCGACTTTTCTCAGGAGACTCAGGGGGCTTATCACTCGGCCACTATTTCAAGGTTGCTCTTCGATCAATCGTATGAGCAATAAAGCTCGTCGGCACTTAAATGAAAAACGTGGTCGCACTGTCTCTTTTCATGATTTCACAACCCTTGGCTCTTGGCTGGCTGCACTTGACAACGAACACGACGCGTTGTAGTACTCCTTACCTGTGGCAGCGCCTGACTTTGAGCTGCAGGTTAGGGGTAGAGCAAAGGCCGAGGTATAATTCAAATAGGTTGCTCGCCGTTGTTTCTGGGCGATAACCAGCGCGACTTATGCACAATCAAGAGTATATGCAGTCCGCAAGCGCGTCGAGCGCGAAGTGTGTTGCTGCGGGCGCTTTATTTTCCCAACGTTGACATAGTTTACTGCGCGCGTCGATTAAATCCAGCATCTCTACCCACTGGCTGGCGCGATTCACCTCAAACGGCCAGCAAACACCCAATCAAACGCGTGCAACACCAGATTCTCGGTCAGGGTTGCATAACTGCGCGTCATGCATCGTATTGTGGGTGCAAGACTTCTGCCCCAGCAGCCGGTTCATCGGTGGAATATGGCGCCATAAGCTTTGTTGTTATAAGATAGCGGGCTTAGCCACCTTGCTTCGTTGTAGTTTCTGCTCTTTTCTCTGCTCAGTCATTTCCACAGTTTTGGCCTGCTCTAGAATTCACAGGTTCCATTTCCCTTTCACTCGTTTTAACCCACATCCGCCGGCTTCACATCAAGGCATCACTGACCCACCACACTATATAAACAATGAACAGATTCGGACTTCCGCTCTTGCTTCTCCTTCTGGCACGCGCACTTGCCGCCTCGGATGATGTTACTGTGACTGTAACCTCAAGCGTGATCGAAGTCATCCCTGTCACAGAGTATATCTTCACCACCGAGGGCACATTGACCACCATTTTGGTGACAGGATCCGGCCTGTTTATCGCCGCAACCGCCGATGCCACTACCACGCTGGCCGCCAGCACGGCCACAGAAACGTCTGCATCGACGAGCACGACAATAGTTTCATCCAGTCCTTCGGCCGCATCTTCTCTTTCCTCGGCTGCACTCACGACGTCTTCTGTTGAGTCAACATCTTCAAGCGCCGTTGTCCCTTCGAGCCTGAGCCCTGCAGCTCTGTCTTCTGCTTCTTCTGTTGCTTCTTCTGCGGCTTCTTCTGCTTCGTCTGTTGCATCTTCTGTGGCTTCTTCTACTTCGTCTGCTGCATCTTCTGTGGCTTCTTCGGCTCCTGCGTCGGCTTCTGTTCCTGCGTTGGCTTCTGCGTCGGCTTCTGCTTCTGCATCGGCTTCTGCTTCTGCTTCTGCTTCTGCTTCTGCTTCTGCTTCTGCTTCTGCTTCTGCTTCATCATCTTCGGCTGCTTCATCATCACCCGAGTCTTCTGTTGCCTCTTCGGCATCGTCGGTCTCTTCTTCGGCATCTACCGCCGCTGGGGTTCCAAGCTCATCTATTGCAATCTCTCTGCCAGCTGGCGTGACGTCTGCTATCTCGTCAGTGGCCACGCAAACCGCTGGATCAACAGACTCTGCTGCTTCTATTTCAGAGGTTGCATCTGAATCCGCGGCCGTCCCAAGTTCTGCTTCGGGTGCCTCTCAAAGCAACGAAGGTTCGGTCTCTGCCGGATCTGCCACTTTTCCTGAATCGTCAAAGGCTACACAAACAGTGGACCCCGCGGCGATCTTCACCCTGCCCATAGTGCCCCCTGGCCTGTACTCGACGTCGTATTCACGCTCGCTTACCGTCATCAATGGCGCCACGGCTGTGGTAGACTTCGTCGTGTTATACACTAATGTTTGTTAATTCATGGAAACACATAGACGGTAATTCAAAAGTATAATCACTTAGATACTTGTGCCTCCGTAGCTCCTTTCGTTTATAGCTTCAGAAATAGATATTTTTCTTTGACTCAGTCGCATACAGAAAGTGTGTTTGTTTCACCCCTTCATGTTGCATCATAGCGGTATGAACCCCAATACCGCAGCCCTTTTCGAGGGCCAGGTATGAATGAAATGCGGTAAAAAGATCAAAGCTGCTAAACAATTTTCATCATCCAGATCCATGGCTCCAATGGCGAAATTATACTGTAACAAAAGCGTTCATGCCCCGCGCGTGTTCAGTTTGTTGCGGATTAGCAAATGTAGCTCAATAATATCATATTTTCATCTTGAGCAGCAGCAAACAAAAAAAAATCCATTCAGGCTCAAAAGCAGCAAATCAGCCGATTTAAATCTCAGCCTGGTGGTGATTTTCAGTTGAAACAACTTTATGCAACACTACGCGGAACCTCGCCTCACGTGTGTCTGACACGGGCCCGAAACTTGTTTCACACAGCAATGTCGGACGACCAATGTACTATTTTTGGAATATAGAAAAAAAAGAAAGCACGAAACTCCGTGATCGAAGAAAAAAAGGTATTTTTTTCCCCTCTCGTAATAGTCGTAAAGGTGAAAGTGCTGGATCTTTTCCTGCTAAGCCTTGTGAATATGCCTCAAGTAAGCATTCGAAGTGTTTGGCCGCCAAATGAAGTTTACTCTTGAGAAAATAGATGGCGTGAAATGGAAAATGACAGCAGCCTAGTATATGATTCTATGATAATCTATCTACGTTTTTTAGTCCAGCGGCAATGCCGAAAAAAAGAATTATCAGGTTTTCTCCATGAAGTATTCTGGATGCTTCGGGTGGGACATCAAGAAAAATATGCATTGGGCATCTCGTTCTCCTTTGCAAACAAGTTTGCTCAATTTTGAGATAGTCAATTGGCGTACTTCGAGCGGGCACGTAACCTTGGCCCGTTGAGATAAAACAATATCGGGATGAAAAGCAAAATGAGTAGAATGATGGCCAAAATCATCGTGCCCCATGCAACAGGGTACTTATCCGTGGCCAAGTTGACGAAGAGGGATCTGCCAAAAAGGGGGAACGCACCACCCATAATCGCACGGAGAAAAATGTTTCCAGCAAACACTGAGGCCAAGTAGCGGTAAAACGACATGCCAAGGTAGTTGAAGAGGGTTTGATACGCGAAAAACGCACCAAACATGAAGGCGCCAGCACCAATCATGGGTGCAATCCAGTGCACAGAGGGCGTTGATGTCCAGGCAAAAACGATCATTCCAAGACTCATTGCCAAGCTGCCGTAGATACACACGGGTAAATGGACTTCCGGGGCGAGCGTTTCTCCCGCAAGCAACTTTTTCGTGAATCGGTGGTAAATAATAGGTAGGTAAACGCAGGCACCAATCAAAAGGCCTAGAATTTGTGACATGTAGCTTGCACCCATTCCCACCAAGCTAAATCCGTATGTTTCGTAAAAGACAATTGGAAACGCTTCAAACCAGAGGTATAAGATGGCGTAAATAAGACCCAAGTAGATATTGATTAGGAGCACCACAGGCTCAAAGATCATGATTTCGAACGGCCGCCAAAACGTTTCGGTGAGGATAGTGTGTAGATCTTTTTCACCAAGATCCAAGTGGCCCTGGCTGACAATTCTGTAATTGCCTGTAAGTGCCCGAAGCCGTTCTGCTTTCCGGTATAAAAGCGTACTGGTGCTGGATTCGGGAAGAAACACGCTTAGTGTGATAAATAGAACACCTGATACAATGCACACAAACCAGAACGGCCAGTGATAGCTGCCGCTATCGGAAATCAAACCAGCACCAATAATAGGTCCGAAAGAGGGAGCTGAGACCTGCGCAGCAGACCAAATCGCTAACGACACCGGCATCCAGGCCACGGGGGTAATATCGCCAACACTGGCACTTCCTGTGGCCAAGCAGGGGCTTCCAAACACCCCGCCCAAGAAACGCAAGACACTCAACGAGGCTATGTCAGACACTAGCGCAGTGGGTATCTGCAAAATGAAGAAAATGAAGGTCAGGACACTGTATATGGACGTCCGTCCAATCCTCGCATCTTCTGACAAAGGTGAGAGCAACATGGGGCCAATCCCGTACCCAAAGACAAAAAGTGAGAGCGGTAAAGTGGCTTTCACGCGGCTGACGTGCATTTGTTCCATGATTAGGTCCACTCCTGGCGTGTAGATAGCAGAGGCCATGTATACGAATGTGGTCAAGAGAGAGATCTTTGCAATGAAAATCGCCTTGTATATCAAAGGCCAATTGTATGGGTTTTCAGGGTCATCCTCGCCATCCCAAGTGACAATAATATAATCCTCAGCCGTCTTTTCAGGTTCTTTCTCGCATATTGTAGTATTTGAGGAATCATCTAGAGATTCGGCGCGAGGCTCAGGCGCAAGGCTGTTTTTTTCTTCTGTTTCAATCATGTACTTGGCTGGCGCAACATAAGAAGGATACTCTTCTCGATGTTTCAAGACCCTGCGACCAGAAACACGGTAGAGTAATCTGCCGAAAGTAGAATCTCTGATGATCCGTTTGAACATTTGCGCGGGCTTCGATTTGTAATGAAAACTAAGTATAAGAATGACCTAGACCAAATGCGATATTGAGCCACTTTATAGATTTGTTCATCGAGGGTGTGCTGAGTAATAAAATATGTGAAAAATAGTATCACCTCCACAATGCCGTGTCGCAGTTGCTGATTAATGAAAGTGCGATGCAGGCATTTTGGGATTTATCATTTCGGGGGTCCTGTGAGTTTCAAATGTTTCAATCTATACAAAAGCAACATGCGTGAACATTCTTTTAGCTCTATTATTGTAGTCAATTCCAAGTGAATGGGTGGTCTGCAAACATTTATCGGATATCAGTGAACAAGAGTTGCTACATTTTACAGCCGTAGCCGCATTCCTGCATCGAATATTCGCTTTTAGACCTGTATATAAACTCAGAGTATTACCAGATCCGAGCAGACTTTGTCATCATGCCGCGCGAAACGAGGTCAGGGTCTCTTTGAGCCGAACATGCCGCAAATAGCATTACATGTATAGGACAGTCATGCATAGCTGGCTGCAAAAAAACTTCGTTTTTACAAAAACACTTGTCATCGTATGAATTTTTGTCAATTAAGAAAAGGGCTGCTTGTGATTCACACGATTTAACTGCACGATGGGTCAGACACAGGGTCACGTGATACGGCTCACGCAGACCGATGCACTTGACTGATGAAATGCTTTCATTAGCTCTATATTTTCATTTTACTTTGTGAATTTCGAGAACTCCTATAAATGGAGTAGACTGGATTCACAGAATTATGATATGTTGTGACTCAAAAATAGGACAGGACGCGCTGAAATCTGACATGATGCCGCTGACCCTATATTGGACAAACTCGCCGGCATACTTGATGCCCGCGTATTTCGCTAATTTGGTATTTCCTATAATCCATAATCGCACTGAATTTTTTGCGTTAAGAAACTTTTCGGAATCCTATATATCTCTACTACAACACAAGAAGCAATCTGTATAAATCGAATTCAATAACATGTCTTAAAAATATATGTAAACATCTAAAGTCGGCTCCAAAGACTCAAACATGCTCAACATGCTCGAGTGATTCCTTCGCAACATCCAATTGTCTGTTGTGGAGCCCAGGAGCTTCATCACCAAATACCTGGGCGACCTCCTCCAATGTGTATCCCGAAGTTTCTGGGAACGTAAAAAACACAATCACCAACTCCACGAAAAGAATGCAACAGTACACAATGTAATACTTCCAGCTGATTGCATCCATGGCAATTGGATTCACATAGCCATTGTAAATTTGCGTGAGAAATTGTGAGAACTGGAATAAATTCAAGCCCTTTGCTCTGTGTGAGTAGGGCAAGATCTCGGTGATGTATAAGAATGGTAATCCATTGATGCCGACGTTGTAGAAGAAATAGTAGAAGAAGATCATTGCCAACACACCATTGGCCAAGCCTTTATCCTCAAAGTGTCTTTGTTCATTGAGCGCCGACAAAATCGTCCAGATTGTGTAACAGACCGTCATTCCTGAGAAACACGTAAGAAATAATACTCTTCTTTTGAACATACGGCAAACACTCATCAACGAGACGCAGATGACAAAGTTATAGATCATCAAGCAGCCATTGATCTCGAGCTGTTTCTTGGTTTCAGTAATTCCAATCGAGTCTAGCACTTTCGACAAGTAATAGGACACCAAACCGTTTCCAGAAAGCTGCATTGCAACACCGACCATGACACACAAGAAACCTCTCTTTCTAAAGTTTCTCTTCTTGAAAAAGTCAAAGTATGACGACCGGGTGTTCAATTTTTCCTGCTCCAATGCAGTCTCGATCTCATGAAGCTCAAAGTCAACCAAAGCAACGTCTCTGGGGTCAGTCGAGTCTCCTGTATGGTACTTAGACAAAACAGCCCTTGCTTGGTCGATCTTGCCCTTGGCAACGAGAAATCTAGGAGACTCGGGCACAAACCATATCATGCACACTTGAAAGAAAGGTAAGACGGCCTGGAGATAGGAAGGAATTGACCAGCAAGCCTTGCTCTGTATATCTCTGGTGCCGTATGTGACCCAGGAGGCAATAATTGCTCCCAAATACCAGCACACATTGTAGGCGAAGGTGGAAGTTTCTCTATGCGTAGGGTAGGCGATTTCGGAAATCAATGTTGGCAGCGGAATAGTGGCTATCATAGCACCAAAACCCAACACAATTCTCGAACCCAAGAAAAACCCGTAACTGTTGGACAAACCTTGTAAGACAGCACCAACAATTGTCAAGATCTGCCCAAAGCAAATGACCGGCCTTCTACCAAAACGATCGCAGAAATACGAAGCAAAAGGCACAGCAGCAAGATTACCAAACAAAACACCGTTGGCCAAGGCACCCAATTTCTGCCCCGCAGGGTGACCCAAATCCTCCTGCCAAATGTCCAAGGATTGCAATCCATTTAACATCAGGCCATCATACCCGTTGTTGGTGGAGGTGAGGGTGATCACGAAAACAGACCAAGTCAATACACGCAAATGTGGCACTTTCCACCACAGACGCTCCTCTGCGATATAGTCATGGACTGTGACAGGAGCATCCGAAGTGAAAAGCTCGGTGTCTTTTTTTTCGAGGGTATCGTTAGTGCTCAGCATGAATAAAGAAGTGAGTTGAGTAATATAGAAATAACTTCCATCAGAGTTGGGGGATTCTACAGTCTTATATATATTTGGATTAAGTAATTAAGACATCAACAGATCTAGGACACTCCGAATGTGGGGACGCGAACGGTTCAGCGCCTTGCATTTTTTTCTGGGGCTAAACAGCGGGGTCATGCACAGGCTCGAAAAAAATAGTAGATCTTAGTGGTCGGAGTATGTCGGCGCGGATTGATTGCCAGCGTTATTCGCGTCCGCAACAAGTTTACATGAGAAAAAAAGTTACGCCCTCGTGCATATTGTACAGTGGTGTGACCATGGCCTTTCATGTTTTGCTACCGCATTCGGAACTCTTCCCAGTATAACGTTACCCCGACTGTGCTTCATCTTTGAGTCGCCAGGCATTTACGAAATTTCATGAAGATCTTATTATTTCCATGATTCAAGAAGACTGGAGGGAACAGTATGCAAGGCTGGCTTGGACGAAGGCTGAGTATGTTTACAAGTACTTATTGTAGAGTTCTGCGACCAAAAAATTGTCAGCCGCGGCCTGATTCGTAAATTTGTTCACCAGCGTGATGAATGTTGGGGTACATGACATTATGTGCACACGATCGTTTATGTACACGCCATTGAGTTAAGTCCGTGTGGCGCTCAAATCTCTCGAGACAGCGGAGAAGTATTGAATAATTTTTAGTCAGAATCACAAATATTCGAAGGCTTAGTTCACTTGGCTATCTCAAAATGGTTTCCACACAAGCAGTTACGATTCCCATCGGAGTGTCGAATGACCTTCCGCATCTGTAAAGTACAAGCTTCCTATGGCCATTGTGCTCTTCGACTGTTTGAATAAATAGGAAAGAATCAATATAAATGACACTATAAATCACTAAAATAATAGACAGATCGCCCACAAAGTGGGAGATGATCTTTGCGGGGTCGTCCATGAATACGAGCGCTCACATCCAACACCACTGAAATTTGGGATTTTCCAAACAGAATTTGAGCGACACACTGCTCTTTCTGTATTTGCAAATGTGGCTCGTAACGGGAGTGCTTCTGAATGGTCTTTGTTCTCGGATATACGTATATCTTTTCAGGCGCAGTTCCTCATCGATGGTTGAAGAGTGTGTAGCCGGTATAGATTTTTCAAATTATTGCCCGAAGTAAGTCAACAAGAATTAATATCTACGTCTATGGCACAATTTCTGTGCAACGGTAGCCCACTCAGACCGTCTTCTACTCCGTTTCTCCGCCTTTGGAAAAGTCCGGCTTTTTCGCGTTTTGTAAGTGAGACAAGCAGCTGGCCCCAGCACATTTTTGGGTCCGCCTCACTTGCCTATCTCGGCAAGAATCCCGGGTGTTCCTGCAGACGCCAGCGCCGTAAATGCAATACTGAAATCCGGTCTTTTCCGCTGTGTTTGGATTTATTTCACCATAACAATACGAAAAAGAAAGACGGGTGCGTTTCCTGATTTGGGCCAATCATGACGCGCTTTTGCACAGCGCAAAAGTTCCGATTTCGGTACACCTTCCCGTACCCCGCCAATTCTCCACAAACCTCCACATTGACTCTTTTAAACAATGTTTTCGTATTTAAACAAAGAATAATGATCACCTTTGAGGATTGAGGACCACGAATCACAATCAAAATGGGATTTTTGACCGTGTCAGGCACGAAAATCGTCGACGAAAATGGCACTCCAGTAGTGTTGAAAGGCACGGCCACAGGCGGCCATCTCAACATGGAAAACTTTATCACTGGGTATCCTGGGCACGAGACCGAACACAAGAAGGTGATGGAGGCGAAAATGGGCAAAGAAAAGTTCCACTTTTACATTGGAAAGTTCTACGAGTATTTCTGGACCGACAGTGATGCGAAATTTTTCAGTGAGGAATTGAAGCTAAACTGTTTGAGAATACCTTTTAATTACCGCCATTTTATCGACGATAGCGGTGACATGTTCAAAATCAATCCTAAAGGTTTTGAACTCGTGGACCGTATTGTGGATTCGTGCGCCCGTTACGGCATATACACGATCTTGGATCTTCATACTGCGCCGGGAGGCCACAACCAAGACTGGCACTCGGACTCTGGTATCCACAAGGCGCTTTTCTGGGACTTTAAGGTCTTTCAAGACGTGATTCTCAGCTTGTGGACGGAACTTGCAAAACACTACAAGGATAACCATTGGGTGGCAGGCTACAACCCGTTGAACGAGCCGGCGGTGGGAGACCACAGCAAGCTTGTTGACTATTACCACCAGCTCGAGAAGACAATTCGTGCAATTGACAAAAACCATATCCTTTTCTTGGACGGAAACACATATGCGGCCGATTTCAGACAGTTCCCAAAACCGGTATGGCCCAATACCGTGTACTCTATTCATGACTATACGCTTTTCGGGTTCCCAGGCCAAGGTCCAGATTATGAGGGAAAACCGGAACAATTTGCAAAGTTAAAGTCCTCCTATGAGCGAAAAATCGAGTACATGAAACAAAATCACGTGCCGGTATGGAACGGGGAGTTTGGCCCCGTTTATGCGTCTCAATTCAGAGGTGATGCTGATGCTGACTCGATCAATAAAGTCAGATACCATGTTTTGAAAGACCAGTTGAAAATATACCAAAAGGGCGACCCTTCGGGAGATGGAGCTCCAATTCTGTGGTCTATCTGGCTTTGGAAGGATATTGGGTACCAAGGTATGTTACACGTAGACCCAAATTCCAGATTCTACAAGATTTTTGGTGATTGGTTGCACAAAAAAAGGGCTTTGGGCTTGGACAGATGGGGCAACGACATCGACCCAAAGTATGGGAAGCTTTATGATGATTTGCTAGCACACTTCAAGGATAATGTGCCGGAAAAGTATCATAAATCATTGTATCCCAGCACGTGGACAATGAAAGACTACATATCGCGCGTGGCCAGAGACATGTTGTTTTCGCAGTATGCACAAGAAGAGTACGCTGATTTGTATGCGAATTTGAGTTTTGAGGATTTGGACGAATTGGCTTCTTGCTTCAAGTTTGAGAATTGCATCAAGCGTGATGAACTCAACGCGGCCTTGAGAGACTACTAGAGCCTATAGAACAAGTATCGTAAGTGTTTAGATAAGAAGAATGACTATATTTCTGTTTTCACTCCGGGTAGCATTACATACTTGATGTATAGACTTCTATTAGGTTTTTATCAATGAGCCAGCAAGATCATTTCATATTTCACACCCTCACCAAAGACCTGATCTAGCTAAAAAAATCGACCATATTTGAGCCCTTCACATACACCCTCATGACGAAAGGTTTAGCTTTTTGACCTTGTATTGGACCTATGATACACTGATTTTGGGTCAAATACCTCCGAAGAATACAAATTACAGAAAACTCAAAGTAGAATAGGCGTTACCGAGGATACCCGCTGTCCCCGCAAACCTCGTAACACTCAGACGAATCCTGAAAAAAAAGCCAAACCCACGATTGAATGCTCGTATGTTCCCCAAACCCAAACTTTCGTAGAGCTCATACCACTCCGGGTATGATTCCCGATACGGATTCCATGAAAACTGTATGTGGGCGATATTCCGCATCGGCGTGCCCCGCTATCCCCCACTTTAGTCTCGCCAAGACGGCACGTCTCAAAATACATTCGCGAGGCGCGTTTCGTGGGGTGCGTCAGGGGAGCATGTCCGGATCCGGCAACGCTGCGCGGCCCCCGCAGTTGCAAACAGACGCGCGAATACCAAACGCAAAACCGGCATGTGTGTCCGGGTCATACCGGTCAGTAGTAGTATAAAGAGCATTTGGGCTCCGGCAGTTTACCGCTAAATTTTCATTACCATCTCTTATCATCATGACTCATCCTCAACTCGACGTCGAGCACTTACTCCAGGAACTCACTCTCACCGAGAAAATCTCTCTTTTGGCTGGGGTCAATAATTGGGCCACAGTGCCCATTGAGAGACTCGATATCCCTTCCGTGACAGTATCTGATGGGCCTAACGGAATCCGCGGGACGCGTTTTTTTGACGCAGTGCCCCTGAACTGTTTCCCCTGTGGTACTGCAATGGCAGCGACTTTTAACAAAGACTTGCTTGTACAGGCCGGAGAATTGATGGCCCAGGAGGCTAAGATGAAGGCATGCCATTGCATTTTGGGCCCTACATGTAACATTGCAAGAGGACCCTTGGGCGGACGCGCCTTTGAGTCATACTCGGAGGATCCGTATTTGTCCGGCCACATTGCCGCCGCCGTGATCAACGGTATCCAGAAGCACGATGTTGTTGCGTGCTTGAAGCATTTCGTGTGCAATGACCAGGAAGACGAGCGGAAAGGTGTCGATTCAATTGTCACCGAACGCGCTTTGCGTGAAGTCTACTTGAAGCCATTCCAATTGGCAGTGCGTGACCTGGCACCTAAACTGATCATGACCGCTTACAACAAGGTGAATGGCGTGCATGCGTCACAGCTGAAAAAGCTACTTCAAGAAGTGTTACGTCAGGAGTGGCGCTGGGACGGAATGGTCATGTCGGACTGGTACGGCGTGTACTCAATCAAGGAGTCGCTCGATGCAGGCCTCAACTTGGAAATGCCTGGGCCCACAAGGTTCAGAGAGCAATTGCAGACAGCACATTCCGTGGTGTGTAACGAGATACACATGGATACAATTGACACAAATGCGCGGTACGTTTTGAACTTCGTGAACGACTGTCTCAAAGCCAACATCCCTGAGGGTCAGGAAGAGTCCGAGAACACCGACCCGGCCGCGGGGAAGCTTTTGCGCCAAATCGCGGGAGAATCGATTGTTTTGTTGAAAAACGAGGAGAATATTCTTCCCTTAAGCGCTCATAAGGCTAAAGGGAACGAGATCATTGCTGTGATTGGCCCCAACGTGAAGGCAGAGAGAGGCTCGGGTGGCGGATCAGCGTCTTTACGGGCACGGTACACGGTCACGCCTTGGCAAGGAATCACGGAGAAGATCAAGGAAAAAGCTGGCAAAAATGCTGTTGTACTCGAGTATGCGCTCGGCGCGTTCTTGGAGAAAAATTTGCCCGATATCGGGTCTGTGATGACAAGCGAAGACGGGAAAAAGGGCATGTCTATGAAGTTTTATCTTGATGCACCAGATACCGAGAACAGGCGCTTGATCGAGGAGAGACTAGTCGACACGTCGCGCGTATTTTTGTCAGACTACACTTCGGAGCACTTACCGCCTGGACTGCAGCTCTTTTGGGTCGATTTCGAGGGATATTATACCCCCGAAGAAACCACAGACTATTGGCTAGGATGTCTGTGCTTAGGCACGGCGCAAATATTCTTGGATGGCGAGCTTGTTGTGGATAACAAGACGACACAAGTGAAGGGAGACGCGTTTTTCTTGGGCATGGGCACTCGTGAAGAACGCACAACAATCAGATTGGAGAAGGGCCGCAAATACAAGTTGAGAATTGAATACGGCACAAACCCTACCCTGAAACTCATTACAGAGTACCAGGAGGTAGGAGGCGTGTTCTTTGGCGCCGAGGCAGCATCTACCGAACAAGAGGCCTTGGAAAAGGCGGTCGAATTGGCAAAAAAGGCAGATAAGGTTGTCTTGGTCACGGGATTATCCAAGGAGTACGAGTCTGAAGGATTTGACCGCCCTCACATGGACGTCCCTGGCTGGACGGACAAAATGATTTTCGAGGTCGCCAAAGTGAACCCTAACGTGGTGGTGGTAAACCAGCTGGGACTGCCAGTCACCATGCCATGGGTCGATGACGTGAAAGGAGTGGTGCAGGCATGGTATGGTGGCAACGAGTTGGGTCACGCTATTGCCGACGTGTTGTTTGGCGATGTAAACCCTAGCGGCAAGTTATCCATGACATTCCCCAAGAGGTTGGAGGACAATCCCTCCTTCTTGAATTATGGATCCACGCATGGGCATGTTCTTTATGGAGAAGACGTTTTCGTCGGCTACCGCTACTACGAGAAGATTGACACGCGCCCATTATTTGCCTTTGGCCACGGTCTTTCGTACACCAGTTTTGAGATCGCCACGCCTGATGTGAGTGTTGACGGCGATAACGTACGGGTGTCAGCCAAGGTGACCAACACGGGAAAGTTGGCCGGAACCGAGGTGGTGCAGTTCTATGTGGAGCCGGCATCGTCAAAGATCATCCGTCCAAAGAAGGAGCTCAAGGATTTTGCCAAGGTCAGCTTGGCCCCTGGTGAGTCCAAGACGGTTTCGGTGACTTTACCAAAACTCGACGTGACGTCGTACTGGGACAGCTACAAAAACAAGTGGCTTTCCGAGAAAAACACTTACAAGGTCTTGGTAGGGTCGGCCTCAGACAAGATCTCCTCCAGTGCCGAGTTCAAGACTGAAAACGACGTGTGGTGGTCGGGCGTGTAGTCTTCAAAAAGCCAATATTGGATCGATGCTTCCATATCCGAGGAAGTTTTCCAATCTTATTATCTCCCATTTTTCCGATATAGAGAAAGAAAAAAAAAATTGATTTGTACATTTTGTTAGTCACGTTATTTCAAAAGAATCAGAGCTGAGTACCGCCGCGACTATGAGCGCACATGACCTTAAACACGTGATACATAGGTATGTCGGCCACGGCGCAGCTTTTAGTATACGTGAATAGATCAATATCGATTTTCGGGTTAAATCATCTTCTGAAACAAAAACTCTCGCCTTCAGTTTACTAGCATTTTAATGTCAGGATACGAATACATATCTCAATTCATTTCGAAGTCTGGGTCTTTTACTCTCGCGAAGCTCGGACCAAGTTGCAAAATTGCACCCACACCCGTACATCCCGCGTTACTTCCCAATCCGCTCGTTTTGTAAACAAGGCCTCTGCCTCATTGATCGCTGCAAGATTCCGATATCAGCCTGTTTCCCTGGCAAAACACTGTGAACTCAGGCGTTCTTTATTATTCTATTTCTCCACCAACCCAAATAAATTATATAAACATTTCACAACCCTCAAACAACATATTTTATCTTGGCTAATCATGGATCTGTCGTTTGATGTCTCGTTCAACGCCTCGGCTCTACTAGAGGACCACCAACTAGATACAACGGACTTGCTTATGCCCGAAGAAGAATACGAAGGAGCAAGTCCCGTTAAAAAACTCAATCACAAAACCAACCTGCCTTTTCAAAGCCTCAAAAGCGTGTCGCTCCCAAACTTGGCATGCCTGTTTCTGCTGCCGTCAAATGAGCTTTTTCAGGTGACAACTCATCTCCGCCAGGACAAGAATCTTCATAACGGCAAGATCCAAAAACTTTTGCAGCTGCTTCAGGGAGAAAACAGCGACTATGAGCTAGACGACCAGCTCAGAACACGTGTTTTTAAGGCACGGGCGGCGAGAAACTCGTCCCTCGACGCTTTAGACATGCATTTGGACTCATGGCTCCAGGAAGCAGACCCTAAAAGACCGCCGTCGCCGCTGAAACGAAGGAGTTTGGGCGCGGGCTTGGACGCTGATAAGGAAAATGCTTTGCTTGAGCCATCCAAGCGGAAACTTAGCGATTCCGTGCGAAAACCGCCCCTCAAGAAAACCAAGAGCTATGCGTCGATACCGCTACTTCAATCAAAACGAGATACTAACTCCTGGATGAGCTCCGTACAGACGTCGCCTCAGCGTGTGTGTGTGCCCAAGCCGACTGCACTGCCGGGAAAACCGTGCCTCAAGGCTCAAGAAAATATACGCATATTCTTGGTCGACTCCCTGACGGGCTCTGTCGCCGATGCCACGCAGTTTGGCACAGAACTCAATGCCCTGAACTGTGAGGGGTTTCCTTTACCGGATAATGCTAATGAGGTGGTGCAAATTCCCACTAACGATACCGGAGGACTGTCTGCAGTGCAAAAAATGGCATTCATCAAGGTGCTGGCGGGCAAACTGCATGAGCTGGCGGGAAAAAAGCATTCACATAAAGGCTTCTATTCAAGACAAGAATTCGAGGATTTAAGGGCTCGCAGCAGAACAGTGGCGATCTTTCAGGACTCAAGTAAACGCGTGCGCTGGGCAGACGAGCTTGAGTGGTAATACTAGGTTGCAAACGGAACTTTAGAGAGGACGAACAATACATACGGATTAGGGAATATATCACAACCGAACATCAGAAAGTTAGAGGCAACTTTGCACATGTGTAGGTGAGATCATGGGGTGATGTAAGTGACAATATATATTACGAGAATGGTCTGTTTAAAGCTGGAAAACTGATTCAAATTATGAACTTAGGCTAGTATCTGCTACTTTTCCTGTTTGATGGCTCAAGGAGAGAAATAATATGTGCTTTTAACTTCAAGTTCGTATAGTGGTTACGGTGTGCTTTAGACTTCGATTCATTGATACCTCACATTTTCCCGACACCATTACTGGCATAATAAAATAGTCTACACCATGATGTCCATTACCTTTTGTATAATTCGAAATTTAAGCCTTCACACTCATTAACGCTAGTCCACGTCCAAGCCAAGTATACCAAAGTGTTTGGCACATCTCTGGATACTCTTTCTTATCAGCTCGAAGCGACGCTCGTAATTGTGGCGATGGTGTTTCCGGAGCGTAGAATCGTGTTTCAAGGAAAGCCCAAAGAACCATTCCCAGTCTTCCTCACTATATGTTTCATATGATCCTTGCGAACGATGAAGAGAGTCAGCTGCGCTACGCAAGATCGCCAACCTCTCCGCGACATCTGAAGCCTCGAGATCATCAGGATCCCTCACTGTTTTCTCCAAAAGATTCAAGTTTCTCAGTATCGTGAGCAACCTTTCCCGCATATTTTCAAAAGCAATAGTTTCGCCTGCGCTCAACTTGTCCTCGGTGACTTCCGAAGTCACCCTTAACAATTCGATATCTTTCGTCTCTTTATCACGATTGGGCTTGTGTGGGCTATAAGTGCCGCTTCTGTCTTTGCCCAGGAAACAAGAGAGGTTTCTGCAAAGACCCCTTTTTCCAAGTGAAGTCGACCCTATATTTGCATCGGTGCAATTTGTATCTCCATGTATATTGAGTGCGGCTGCTCGGGCGACTAGCATAAAGTATGTAGATATCAAAGAAAAGCGAATAAGCTTCATCAAGGATTTTCAATTATGGTTTCAAAAGGAACGCAACATAGGCAAAAGTCTCAGCTTTATACTTTATACGGTTCTTATGAAAGCGCAAGAGACAAAGCAAATGTTCAACACTACGACCAGAAAATCTATTATTGTTTCAGCGGCCAGTCAAAGTGCTCAAACGACGAAGGATATCATATTTCATTGTAGTCTACCAGCGGCACAACTTAAAGTGCTCACAAAGGAGAAACAATGATAATTCTACATGAGACCAAGACACTCATACCGCTCCGGGACCACAAAAGAAAAAAATATATATCTGCATTGGAAGAGACAATTAATATATTTCGAGGTCCGGCTAATTCCGACTTTTACGTGATATTCCCCCTTCCCACTACGTTTTCGTGTCCAGTGTGTACCTGCAAATTCTTGTCGAGGGCCAAGTGGCCCTGATTTATGCATTCATCTGTAGATCCCTACCCGAAAAGGTGTACGGAAAAAAAAGGGCATGCTTCTTTGTTTGTTGTCCTTAAGCAATATGCAACACAATCATGTCGTCGATATATGGGCAGGAGTGTTGCGGTTTTCAGGGTGAGGCAAACTTAGGCAAAGCTGACCATTAACTTCTGAAAGACAAGGTCAAAAACAGAAAAGCTGTGAAAAGATACAGTTGCAAACTCAACAGAAAAAGTCCCCATTTTCATGCTAGAAAGAGCAATTCTTTCACTGCAATTCATATGCCCCTGTTTCGCGTGATTCCCTATCCTCGCCCGGTGCTGACACCAATCAGGGCACTTCGAAATATGTATCCTAATATTTTTTCGGCTTTTCGGAGATTTCCGGGCTGGCATTAACAATACAACTATCCTTGCAAGGCTACAATCTCGGTCGGCGACGCAGGACTTGCATGCACATGAGTCGACCACGACATTGCAGCCGCGCCTTGTCCCTTTCCGTCGTATAGCTGCCACGGGCACCGCCGCGTTTTGCTCGCTGCCCCCCGGAATTGCGCTTGCAAACAAACTCTCCACGCGACACCGACGCTGCACCTGTCCAGATCGAGCGTGAACTACATTTGACGTTTCTTTTCCAGATTCATTGATCTTTACCCCACCTCACAACCCAACAACAGTATATCTCCATTATGACCACCTTTTTTGACGGAAAAAAATCCTTTGCCGATGTGCCCGTGACCGACGACAAGATCGACACACAGGCGTTTCTTGAGGCGTCGGAGGCCTTGGTGAAACTCTTTGATTTGTTGGGCTCATCCGCGTTCAGTGTTGTGCAGAAGGACATGACTGGCAACATCGAAAAAGTGCGCGCTAAGCTTTTGGAGGACCCCGCAGGGCTGGCCACGTTGCAGGGCTTGATTTTGCTGGAGGCAGGTCAAAAGACGAAAAAGGCCACGCAGGGGCTCTTATGGTTGACCAGAGGCCTTGAGTTCACTGCGCAGGCCATGCGTGAAACCGTCAACAACCCTTCCAAGGAATTGACTGTCACGTTCACCGATGCATACTCCAAAACGTTGTCAAAGTATCACGGTATGTTGGTGAAGCCGATTTTCAAGTTAGCGATGAAGGCATGCCCTTACCGCAAAGACTTCTTCGAGAAATTGGGTAGTGACCAGGCTAAGGTTGACGAGGAGTTAGCCAAGTGGTTGAAGGCATTGGAGGACATTGTGGCGATCATCGTGGCGTTCTTTACCCTGGGGAACTATGGTAAGGGTTTGTAGACGTTAATAGAATACAGCAAGCCCACCGTGGTTGCAACAAGTCCCGGATGAATTGACTAAAGACACCGTATATTTCATCTTGGACAAAGAATGATGCTACGTGAATTGCGCTTTTCTTGCAAGACAGGCAGAAGTGATTGGGTTCGCATCGGCGAGCTGACTGCAACTTCTCTCAGTTGTGTACTAGCATGCTTCTTAATCACCTCATGTCGCTTGTGATCCTCGAATACTTATTTCTGTACTCGTTATTTTCCTGATCAACGATACTCGAGGAAAACCAAAACTTGCCTGTAGAATATCAGGACATGCGCTTGAATGGACTTTGGCTCAGCTCTTCGAAAGAACACTCCCAAAATTCCGTTTAAGTATTGAATCCGCAATTCATTCGCTCCGTCACTTCATCAGGCGGGACCTTCACCCCGTGTTTCGGCCCCAATCTCTACAGTAAATTCAATCCGTTGTTTGTTTTCTATATCATCATTATGTGCCTGAAGCATGCAATCACTGCTCACTGCCGAGTCTTTGTGTTTCTTGCATTAGCTCGTAAAGCTGCCCGACTTGCTCTGGCGACATGTTCTCCAATTGCTGCAGCGTTAGCTTCCCCTCGGCCCATTTCCCTCCATCTAGATTCCTGAGATAATCTTGCCATTGAGTTAAGAACCCTACTATGTAGAGAGGGTTCTCGGTCAGTTTGTGTGCCTTAAATTCGGCCTTCACGTATTCGTCTCCCAAATATCTGAGCTCCGTCGGAAGCTTGTGCACGTGAGCTCTGAGAATTGCCCGATAAAGGGCAAGGGGCGGAAGAAGAGGCTCGACGTTTCGCTCAGGCCGGCGCTGGCGCACGAGACGTATGAGAGAGGGCCGCATCTATGGGATGTGAATGCAAGAACCATTTTGAATGCAAGTGATCTGATTCGTGAGACCCAGAAGCCAGATCTGGCATCACGTGATGCATGGTCGTTCGGTCTTCATATTTCGATGTGAGTTGTCAAAGCGCTATGAAAACATTCTGTTTCAATGTTGTGAAGATATTTATCGTATAAAAATAAAATTATAACAACTGGGAAGCGATATCGGTAGAACCTGAATTTTGACAGGTGTTCTAGAATTTCAGTCTTTAGCGATGATCAAGAATAATCATGTAGATTTCGCGGTTAACAGTCGCCTTTTTTCCAGACTAGCAAAATGGTCGATAAGATTTCGATCATCAATCAGCGGCTTTTCTAATAAAAATATACGAAAGACAAGCTACAGTCATATATTTGCCTGTAAAGTTCCAACCTACTGACTTCTGCCTGTTCTATGCATATAAATGACAGTAGATAGTGGTCGATCATGCTTTGAATTTCTTCGCAGCTCTTTCCGCGAGCATTCGACAATCCGAAAGTGGAAATATGAAGGCGTGGGCATACAAGTCGACCCATCTGTTTGTATAGCCGAACTAATTGCTCCAACAATATTTTTATTTTTATTTTCATTTCCCACGCTTGTCTATTTACGGTAATTTGCTTGTTACACGGATATGTGGAGGAACACACATTATCAATGAGGCAGTTTACCAGATTGGGACACACTCACCACCGCTATTTCCTATTCGGGTAATTGGCATGGGTGCAAAATTCGCCCGGCTGTGATCCTGTTAAAAGCTATATACAGCCTTTTTAAGACTTTTAGAAGATTTTTGATCCACCATCAAGTACCAGCTTAACCTCATAAACCCAAATAAAGCTTCTCCCACTCAATTTTAATCATTATGAAACTCGTCGCGATCTTGACTGCCGGGTCGCTCTTGACTGGGTCATTCGTGAATGCAGCACCAAGGTCTTCTGCAGCAAACATCGTTAAAAGAAACGACTTTGGCGATGAAATGATTGATTTTGATTATGTGATACGTACGGTGAAAAATATCAATGAACGATATGCTAATAAAGACGCGAAGTCATTGCAAAAAAGGGACGATCTGGAGTTCATCGACCAATTGATGGTGGAATTTCATAACCACAACTTGCTTGAAGAGTTTGTACATCAGCTTGCGGAAACACCAAGATTAAGAGATTCGGTAGAAAAAGGTGTGTTATCGTCAATATCTCTGGGAAAAGCAAGCTCAACTGTCTTGCTTTCTTCATTGCGAAACAGCGGGCAGCTCACCCCCTTTATCGATTCGGTTCTCAACGACGAAGACTTGAATGATGAGCTTTATGCCTCAGCTCGTGAAATATTGCTGAATACAGAAACGAAGAGTGCTTTGAAAAAGCGCCAGGCTCTTGAAGATGCGGAACACCTCATCAAAGCTTTATATCGCGACACTACCCAACGCGATATTTACCAGAACGGAATTGTACTTCGCCAGTATGGAGTCACCAAAAGGGAAATTGTCAGCACCGTGATTTCAATCATTGAAGAGATTTATGACTCAGAATTTGTGCAGGATATTATCCACTCCATCATCGGCAATCAATCTTTGATATCGTACGCAATTGGCTTGTTTCAGAGAATCTTTCAGTCTATCAATTGGTCCTCATTGTTCACAGCGATCAAAAACAGTGGTATCATTCGAACTCTCTTCGCGTCAGTTCTCAGCTTGCTCACCTCCCTTTTCAGTGGAAGCTCCATCTCGTCCTTGATTGATGAACTATTTGGGGGTGGTTCTAACTCAACGCACAAATCATTTTTGGCTACATTGCTAAGCGCGGGCGTCGAGATAGGATCTGACCTTTTCAAAAGTCTTAGGAATTCTAGCTCGAGCGGCTCTTCAAACAGTGGTGGCTTGCTTTCAGAACTTTTGGATACATTTCTCAATGGTACCAGCTCAGTTTCGACTGGTGACACTTCCTCCTCATCGACCAGTGCTTCACCCGGAGGTTTTCTTTCGGGCTTGATTTCGGGTCTTTTTGGTGGCAGTGCTTCGTCTCCCTCTTCGTCTGGTCTGTCGTCCACAGCAACAACCACCGGTGATTCATCATCAAGCACATCGGGCGGGCTCCTCAGCACGATATTCGACGACATTTTCGGCAATAATGACTCTGCTTCTACCGGTTCCAATGATTCAGGATCAAGTTCAGGATTCAGTTCAGGATCATCCTCACCCGGGCTGTCTGGCTCTTCCGGTGGATCTTTCATATCATCTATCATCGACGGTCTATTTGGCGGAGACGGTCTGAGCTCGAGTCTGTCTGCAGCGACGAAAACTTCTTCAGCAATATCATCAGCCTCTTCGAGTGTTTTTAGCAGCAAAAAAGCTTGTTGCTGCTCCCCGCTGAAAATAAAGAAGAGAGCCCTAAAGAGAGCATTGACGAAGAAAGTTAAGAGATCGGTGAAGCGCACTTTCAGCGCGGGCTCTCTCAGCTTGCCAGAGGAGATGATGAGACTTTTCTATATCAAGTGAATTCGTACTTTGATATTAATATATAGTCGCTTCATATGAATCGAGGATTTTGGCCTCGTTTTGTGAATTATCCGTAGTATGGCATGGGCCATTTATTATTCCGCCATGATATGTCCTTTCAGAGAAGTTTCATTATACAGGGTAGCCGTTTTATAAAAAATGATCCGGAAATATATGGGGGTCGTATCGGTGAGGGGGAAATAAGGGCCTTTGGATGAAGGCTGGAAGGCTGGATCAGTGGGGTTGAGACTCAATTGTCAATGGCCACATGAGACATATTGACTAACACTTTTTTAAAGAATTGCGGATAATTCTGCATAATAGAAAAATTAATAACTAAAGGGATATCGGCAAAGATCTAAGAGAAATATTACAACATGAAGCAATAAAAAAGAGCATATTTCGGTTGCGGCCAGATCATGAGCAAAGTACTGTTTCCCGTCCGATCAACGTTAGTCAATTCTCATAGAGCCATACTGAGTAGTGTAGTGGGAGACCATATGCGAAATTATGGTGCTGCAATCTTTTTGCAAAATCAATTGTTTCGACGTGAAGTTGATGTTAACTGTAACGTTGATGGCCCATCCATGTCTCGCGAGGCTGCAATTTTTTTCGCATTATATGCACACCCGTTAGGGTTCAACTTGACCCGCGCAAAGTTCCACACCGATTTTTGTAATGGAGAGGAAAGCGGGTTGGCTCGTACTCGTCGCAAGCAAGAGTGTGATGCAGGAAATAATGTGGAGACTTGAATCCACAAAGAATCTTAATTTCTTCTTTTTTTCACCCTGATTGGGATTACCCAATGAAGAGATTCCTGGTTTTGTTTCGATATACCGGACGAAACACGAAACAAGCTATTTGCAGGATAGTGCGCCGGCCTTGCCCAAAGAGGAAAACTGGCTGCGAATGCTCTTTGCCGGATCGGGAAGTCATTGACTGGGGCAAAATCTCCCGTTTTTGATTTATACGCCATGACCCACGTAGACTTTAGGGTCTTTGGTTTGATTATTTTCTCTTCGATTTTCACGACAACATTTTGTGGCGGCGACCCATAGCGACTCAGTACTTCAAATCTAAAACTTTAGCCAGCCTAGCCATTCGCTAGATACGAAGAATGAAGTTTACTCCGATCATATCAGCACTTTTCGTGTCAGCAATCGTGTCGGCGATTAAGAACGAGCCCAGATTGGAGACGAGAGAGGAGACTCATAATCTTCCTGGAAAGCCATCAAAAAATGATTCTGCGAGATCCAAGCGGCTTCTTTCGGATCTTTTGGGCTCTATTTTTGGTGAAAGCGAATCATCCCCATCATCGGCCACGAATACTGCAACAAGTGCCACTTTGGCAATTTCTTCGATAAGCTCATCCCTGACAAGCCTCAGCTCTGTAGTTTCCAGTGCAGCGAGCATCTTGTCTAGCGTTGTGAGTGATGTGACCAGCCAAATCAGTCAGATCTCCATTACCACGACCGCGGGCAACCTGGCAACAACCACAGACCCGATTTCGAGTACAAGTTCAGATACAGGTGGGTTTGACTTGTTGGGATTCTTGAATGGAAATTCTGCGTCCAGTGTGACTGCAGATTCATCTTCAAACATCTCTTCTGGAACGTCGTCCTCTGAGGCTAGTTCTTCTTCGTCCAAGTCGGTCGATGGTGAAGAAGACGATGAATGTGTGGATGATGACGGAGATTTGTATTCTTCGGGGGAGACGATTTCTACACGAGCTACAGCGACAACCACCCATACCACGGCACGCATTTCCACCACCACGAGCTCTTCTACGCAACCCACTGCTTCTCACAATGAGCAGTCTGAGGCTAGCAGTAGCTTGTCTGCTTCGTCTACCACGACCGTGAATTGGCTTTCCAGTCTTCTTGCTGGAGGTGATGGCACCGAGACTATTTCGACCAGTTTTTCTGTCCCGTCTACTTCTAGCACCAGGAGTGTGACAAATAATTTGTTATCTGTTTCTATAAGTGGAGCGTTTTCAGAATCTGACTTGACAAGTAGCTCGACCCAGAATTTTTTGTCATCTGTATTGTCCGCACTTGCAGCCACGAACTCCGAATCTTCAAATACTGCTAGTGCTTCGGCCTCTTCATTGGACGAAGATGATGACAATGACGAGTGTATTGAGACCGACGGAGACGTGACAACTACCGGTGCTGCATCAAAAACAACAACAACAAACGCTGTAACGCAAACTACAACCACCGATGATGGTATTGCAAACAGCAGAAGCGAAAATGGCACTCTTTCCTCAAAAACCGGGTCATCCATTGCCCTCAGCTCTAGTGCGAAACCAACCACAACTGTCAATTGGCTTTCCAGTCTTCTCAATGGCGAGACTTCCTCGATTGCGGTTTCGGTGAGTCTGACTGGCAACTTTTCGTCCTTTGTATCTTCCATCTCTCGATCAGCGTCCAGAGGAAATGCGCTGCGTTCAGGATCTACGTCCGTGATGACGTCGTCGACTGATGATAGTAGTGATGATGAAGAGTGCATTGAAACAGATGGGGGCGTGCTGACAATCAATACTGTTGCGCCGATATCCAATACGAAGACTTCTTTAGCCACGTCGAAGACCTCTTCCTCTTCCTCAGACTCGGAAACTCTGACTACGAGAACTAACCCAGCAAACACTCGGGCGTCGAGCTCTTTGCTGAGCGTCCTTTCAAGTTTAAGTGTTATTAAATCAGTCTCAGCTTCTGATAGCGTGTCACTGCAGAAAATTTCTCCACTGTCGACGTATACTGATGATGAGGATGAATGTATCGAGAGTGATGGGGCCATTGTGTCCACAAACACGGTAACTACGACTAAAGTTGAGACTACCGTTTCAGGAACCACGATCACCAATCCCGGAACAACAATTACAGCTTCAGACACTACTGTTACCAGGACAGGCACGACTGTGACAGTCTCTCCTACTAAAATGACATCAATTGCAGGTGAATCTGTCAAGACCGACTCGAAAGGTAGCACTTTTACCACAAAGTACACTACGAAAGAAACAGTTTACACGACAACACAAACGAGGGCAGTCACATCTGCAAATATAGTAGGAATCGAGTCCACATACATTATCACCACCACCTTTGCAGCCACCGCGGGCAAAGAAATTTACGATTGCGAAGATGAAGAAACGGAGACTCTCACCACAGTGATAGATAACGGAAATGGCCTGAAAACAACTGCCACAGTGACATCATGGTGGCAAAGCAATCCTTCATCCAGTGGGAACTATGATAGTGTGTGTGATGCGTACTGTGACGAGTATGATTGCGGCGATGACGACTACGACTATGAGGATTCCGATGACGACGACGACGACGATGATGATTACGACTGTGAGACGGGCGCAATCGAAAATGGAAGTGGCAGTGGATCTGGTGAATCCGGTGAAGATACCGAAAAGACCATTGTGACGACAAAAACATCCACTTCATCTTATAAGACAACTATCGCTGGCCAACAGACCGAGGTGACTTCTTTCGCAACGCTTGTTACCACGTACACTACGACAAACAGGGACGTACACACCACAACAGAAACAAGTGAATATACCAGTGAGTGTATTGATGAGGATGGCGAGGAGATCAGTGGTACAGTTACAAGCTCACCTAACCGAAGTCTGCTGTATCATAGTGAGGCAGGATCAAGCACATCATCAAACCTTTTGGTTAGTACATCCGTGACAGCGGTCTCCTCAAGTTCTACTTTGAGCGTGATTTCAAGAAGCTTAACCAGCCCGAGTGTGAGTGTAACAGTTTCTGGAAGTCAAGATGAAGGTACACAGGAAAGTGCCACTTCCATCATTCAATCGTCGTCCGCAACCGCTTCGGAGAGAAGCTTGCTCAGTCAAGTTGCAGACGCAATATTATGATACGTTTTCCCGGAGCATACCCAAACGAGGCGCATGCTATGACATTGTATATTTCGCAAAAAGTCAAAGACAGTAACGACTCACAATGTAGCGTTCGCAATTTACCCATCAAAACATGACATTGCGCTGCTGAGCAATGGTGAAATTGCAAAATCTTCGCAGTTGTTGACCTTCGTGTACATAAAGCTCGAAAAATCTTCCATATGGCAGTCTCGATTCGCTGGCATACCAAATTTCTAAACTTCTCCTAGTTTTAATGTTGACCGCGACTCTTTTGAAATCACAAGTTGCCGAATGTGCAACCGGTGAAGAATCAATCGACGATAAAGACCACCAGCTTAGAGCCAGCCATGACACAAGCTTCATGCTGAAACTGTTCATAGACACAGAATCCAGAGATGGCTCAGCTGTACCAAAATCAGACAGGCAAAAATTGTCCTACGTCATCAACAAAGAGATCAGGGCGACATCTCTAGTACTTGGTTGGTTCGTGGCACGCCTCAGGTCATTTATTATCGACGAAATATTTGACAAGGAGAGATTCGAATACCTCAGGACCCCAATGAGCGAAGATCTAGATGCAATAAGGACACGCGCAAACGAATTTCCAATTAATGCGTATCTTACAGATCAGCTAATCTTTGCCACATACTTTTATCGAGAAATGGATGAGTGTGCAAACACGTTCAACTTTTATCGCTTCAACCAAGTAGAGCAACACATGATACGTTGGGTGGTGAGCTTAAACCTCACACTTATGACACTATTCAAGCCATGTGATTATCCTGACTCCGCTGTACCCGGGTATACGGATTTTATAAAGTGTCTGCGCCGTATCCTACTGTTTTGGAAGAGTATATACAGCGAAATGGAGGATGTTTCTTTCAGCATTGTGATTTTGTTTGAGCGCTAATCTACTAAGGCTGAGACTTTGCTTGAGCACTTGGAGATCGCTCAGGATGATGAGGAAATGATAAGATGATGATGTTCGTACGACTTCTTATCTGTGTTTGATTTTGAAACTTTCAGCTTGAACAGCGAAGTTTAGTGTTAATGTCACTAAATTCAATTCGGGGTTTTGCGATTTCAGCTTTTATGGAAGAAGCACTTAAACCATTAACTGCATCGTTATTCTCGTGAACCAAGTCGACTTGATACTGAGTTTATGGAATGTTGTCACTTGAGTTGATTCGAATTTTTGGAATAACTATGAGCCTAGACTCGATATTGCTTATGTATTGGTAGGCCAGCGACCGACAGCTCAAGTTGCTGAATGAGAATCCTTGACAACACTCGTTACGCTTCTTTCTCCAATCACGAATCCTGACCACCACTTTTGTTAGCCGCTGAATGACTTTAAGGTTGATCTGCGCTGAAGACTTCAGTTTATCAAAAATGTGTATGAGTACGATGGGAACGTTCTCTTGTGTCATTATTGGACTCCCATTTCGCTGAGGTTCCAGGTGATAAATCTCAAGAACAATGCCAAAACTAGCCCTTTGTCAATCCACCTTGGACTTGTGTAGTCTGCTCGGTGTGTCAGCCTTTTTGCTTGAGATACAGCGGTCCATAGAAAGCAACGTTTTTTCTGCACGCATGCTTTGAGCCCTGAAAAGAATAGGTTTCGTAAGAGAAACTTTCGTCACATCCTGTTACATTTCGTCCCATAGTTTCAACACCTGTACTAAACGAAACACCGTGCTTTGCAAGTGCGCAAGCTTTGAACAAGGGGAACCATCAAGCTCATGTAATGATAGTAGATAATGGTTGAGATTTATCACGGATCGCACCAAGTAATGTATGAGATTGTCTGATTTGTATATTGCAAAAAGAATACGGCTTGAGTAAAGACTTCGAGGATTCGCCAAACAACATTCGCCAGTTTCGTGAGAGTACCGCCGCAAGGCTCTGCCATCCTAATATAGTCAGTGACCCTTTTGAAGGTCAAAATGTAGAGGTCCGGCAACGCTTTCTCAGTCTCTCAAATGTACCTCTAGTTGCGAAAGACGTAATGTGCGCCAAAGTTTGCTGCAAGGATCGCTCAGCGGTTTGCACGATGGTATATCCATCAGATGTGGCTGTGAGATTCAGCTCACAACTTGATGTTTGCGCTTCCAAGACTGAGTTCGAGCTGACCTCTAACAACAGTGGCCGGGCAAGACCTAAGGCGAAAAGCGCTGCGATAGCAACGATCATGGGTCTCATTTATGATATCCATCACGGTGGTCGAGAGATCCACATATATGCACATGATGAAACTACCAATTGAAACTGGAGGAACGGGGTTTTGGAAGGCGTAAAACATCCACACTCTGAGAACTCCAGAATATTTGCAAGATAATCTCGCTTCTTCAAAAAAAGTCTGAAAATTTGTTGAGTGGTAAACTCATTGAGGTTTCAGCACTCACATAGGATTTGCAGTTGCATCGACTATGGTAACATACGCAGCTCATAAATTTCAAACAAGAATCTCATTCCATGATGGAAGCATGACCAGGATAAACAGAACAGAATGAAGCCTGCCTCAAAACTCAAAATTGAAGTATGGATAACTAGTGTTTATCGTCGGACCGGTCAGGCAATCCAGCATGTTGCTCTTGGCGGCTGTAGCTTAGCCTGAAACACTGATTTTGCACTTGAGATTCAAAAAACTGATGATCCTAGATTGCTTTGCACCTACTTACAAATACCAAATAAAAAAATTCGAAATCCCTCATCAGCCACCACCCACCTCGATCGGTCAAAGAGCCCTCCACATGTCAGACACCTGCACGCGCAGTGCGCACGCCACCTTCAGACTATCAGCTGCCTTGATTCAGTAACAAACCAAAAACCCTATACAGTTATAGACTAACCACGCCAGCAAGAAATGAACAGACAGACGTTTTTGTTTATCGTGCTCCTAATAATTTTTCTCGATTTCCCGCGAGGCGGGCCTGACCCGGATCTGGAGAAAAATGCCGCTGTGCTAGCGCAGTACCGAGGTGCACTCCAACAGGGCCATGACGGGCTTTTAAAAAGCGAATACTACATGGGCTACGGCAATTTGACCGGGCTCAAACTCTCTTACGAAGATGCTTTGGCCCACAGAAACATTCTGGAATGGCCTTTTAGAGAATACACGCCAGTTTCGCCGTGGCAAGAGACACAGGAACACTCTTTATTACCAGATTCGGTGAGCGGCAAAATCAGGCTGTTTTGGGGCAAAAACCCGGTGACCGAGGAAGGAAAGGCGTACTTGCTCAACATCCTGAGTCATGCATATGGCGAGTTCGAAATTCTGCATTTCAACCAGCCGCTTACGCCAATTCCAATGCCGCTCCCAGCATACTTAAGGGAATTCTACAATAGCTACCGGCAGGCCCGGTACGACGAGGAAAAGGAGCGGTATGAGGCAGATCCCGAGAACAATCTGCCGCCGGCGGAGATCCCAGAAATTGTGGATAAAACAGGGAACATAACCACATACACGCAGGGCAAGCTTTCTTTCCTGATTCAGCCCTTGAAGGCCATATACCCAGAACTTCAAACGGCGCGACTCGGACTCGACCTTTATGAGGATGCCACGCTCGTACACGTCAAGATTGAAATCTCAGATACCTTTGCTAAAGACCGCAATCGTTTTAGGGTGTTCGCCGTTTATTTCCAGAATACGGGCGCGCTCGTGGGTCTCACTAACCTGGCCAAATTTAGAGGCACAAATGCCCTACCGCATTTTGCCATGTCGGAGGAGGCGTTTAATAAGTCGCGCACTTTAGTATCGCGTTTCTACTCTACAATGAACCTCGAAAAAGACTTCAATTTGAATCTGTTGACTAACGACATTGACGCCGCTGAGTCGCTGTGCGAGATAGCTCTATATTTGCAAATGGAAAAAACCGCGTACACAAGACCTGAGTTGCAGTACATTGACGATGAGCT
This sequence comes from Metschnikowia pulcherrima, assembly GCA_009746055.1. Classification (NCBI taxonomy): domain Eukaryota; kingdom Fungi; phylum Ascomycota; class Pichiomycetes; order Serinales; family Metschnikowiaceae; genus Metschnikowia; species Metschnikowia pulcherrima. Next base: position 451,377 of record VFXK01000001.1, read on the forward strand.
CCGGCTCCGCCAGGGGTTGCCTCTTCCGCCAATTCCCGATGTGGAAATATCACATGCACTTTTGTACTCGCCAGACTGCGGTCTTGTGTTTGAGAAAAAGGCCAACACTGCTCTCACAGGGTTACGGCTGGAGGTGAAACTCGACAAGATGCGCCGCGCATTTGTGGGCATGCTCATATTGACGCTATTGGAGCTCTCTATTTTCTTACGCCAAGCGAAGGTGACTAGAACGCCTAGCGACCTTTCAAACGTATCGAAATTATCGGTTGTGCTTCTCAGTGTGTATGATCTGGTATTGGCGGTGATAATGATGCTGATCATGTGGATCTCAGATTTATACCTTATCTGTGCGTGCAACACCGTGTTGAACTTATTGTTGTTTTACGTTTTTGAGCTGAGATACTACGCCTCGATCGACGCTGCACAGCTGAATGAGCGCGGGATGTCGTGGTGGCAGATCTTGAGGGGATACAGGCAGTCAGAGCTGGGGGTGCCGCGTGATTTGGAGGCTCAGACTGCAGTAAACGGCCTTCCTGCCGCTGATCCCGCGTCTGCCCAGACAACGAATCCGAACGCTGCACCCAACACGGCGCCTACCACGGCGCCGCCGCCACCAGATCCTACAGTGACAGGGCCTTCACCTTCCAGTGGAGTGTCACATTTTGCATTCAGCTTTGTACTCTCTTTTGCAATTGCCATGGTAGTTTTGGCGTCGACCGAATGGAGTGTCAATAGAGCCCGAATTTTTGAATACTGGCTATTCATCATCGTCAACTCCTACTGGATTCCTCAATTTTTCCGGAACACCTTGAAGAACCGTTCGAAGAGTGTACTGTGGGAATTTGTGTTTGGAACCTCATTGGTCAGATTGATTCCTTTGGCATATGTTTGCTTGGACAAGGCAAATCCGTTTGGTCACCCTTCAAATCCTTTCTTGTTTTTTACGGTTTCGAGTTGGTTAGCTGCACAAATGTTGTTGCTATATTTGCAGAGCAGACTCGGCGCCAGGTTCTGGCTTAATAGCAAGTGGCTTCCTGAACAGTACAATTACCACCCCGTAATTCATGTGAAGGATTTGGAAAACGGATTTTCACGTGACATATTGGCGAACTTGAAGGCAGAGCCAGGGCAGGAAGTTTCGATGTACGAAAGCGACTGCGCTATTTGTATGTCCACCTTGAAGTTTCCCGTTTTAATGTCTGAGAGCGTGAATAAGAAACCCTACGAGGCGCTCATGAGAGAGGTCATGATCACGCCTTGTTATCATTCATTTCATTCTGAGTGTTTGGAAGATTGGATGATTTACAAGTTGCAATGCCCGGTATGCAGAACATCGTTGCCCCCTGTTTAAATGCTAATTTGGGTGTTGTCTTACAACATAGCAAATACAAGTTAACTGATGAGAGCTGAGAGTATGGCACATTGTGGCCATCTTTCTGTGAGTGCACGTCATTTCATTAATCATAAATAAGGGGGCTATTAACATGGTCGAAGTTTGTTTCATTTCAATTGAGCAAATTTCAGCTGCTTTCCGATGAACAGCTACCTCGCTTGGCCTGTGATCTGTTTACCACGTTCAGGGAAGGTGCTTTTGGATTTGAGTTACACCTCTTTCTGGAGGCTTTCGGCTTCTCAGTCTTCGCTTGCTCGGCAGAACTGATGGATGTGAGACTGGACAGTGATTTTCTTTTGACCATAAAGTTGAGCCTGGAGAACGGCATCGTGGGGAGCGTCATAGTGGGATCTGACAAGACGCAATAAAGCGGCGGTAATTAACTTGATATCGTGTATCTTGAACACTCAGGTGGTCTGCATAAACTGTGCTTTTGTGAACTGAATCACGCATCTTCACCCATGGCAGGGATTCCATAAGTTTTTATACAAGTGATCGTCGGCGTGCGGCGCCATATGCGGCAATACGCAAGTGAAAGGGTTTCGGGACGGAGGCGGAACCGAGCAGCCGCGCTAATGCGAAGGCCTCATGCATGAGTTTTCCGCTTTTGCGCGTGGCCGATGGCAACCGCTGTGATGTGTTTTTTCTTGGCCGTTCCTTCACCTGCATTCAAGAAATAACTCAACAGTTATTTTAAGATCCTTCAAAGTGACATGATTTTTCTAGGTGCTGATCATAATTGATCTTGGGCATGTTACTGTCTTATCATCTTTCTACTCAGGAGATTTAAGAAGTCAATCTTTTACGGTAAAATACACGCCCGAAATCTGCTCGTACTTTACGCGGTGCGGCTGTCTTGCGCCGGGTAGTCATCGCTAGCCGGGTGCCGAAGCTCATGTAGATCGCATACGAAATTTTGCCACCATCCTAGTATCGCAAGAAATTACGAAAGCTCATTTGTCATCGACCACAAAAAGTGAATTTAGTCAAAAACAACTATTGCTTTTTGAAGAAAGGATAATTTGGGGCAACAATCAAAGGTGAGAACTGTGGAACCATACACAGGCATTCCCAGGAATTTCACATTTCTGAAATTGTGCCACAAGCATCAAGTCATAATTTGTAATCTCCCTCCATAACCGAAGTTGTAGTTGTCCATACTTACGCATGCTAACAGTGGAGCGGCAATATCTATCCCTTGCCAAGAATTGATGACTAAACATATCTCCATTAGGTGTAGCTCGTGCACGTAATAGTTTATCAATTAATGATCACGACCTGGGCGACAAATTTGAATTCCACTCAGACTGGCCTGGTCTACATCGGTTTACTAACAAATGAATGTGCTTGTTCGGATGACGCGGACCAGCCTTCTATCAAATGCACATGTCACGTGACCAATTTCAAGTAAACAAAACAAAGGTGAAAAGCCTGTGGCATTCTTGAGCGGGCAAAACACCGCTTTGGGCTCCGTTCCGAAAAATTCAACCGTTTGATGTCTTCAAAACAAGCATACTCGTAAATACAGCATTGCGGAGATTACTACTGCTGACAAACAGACGGCGATTCGGAGATAAGCGCGCATTAAATACGGCTCGGCCGGTTGGCCTCCAAAACCCGGAGATAACTTGCGAGCCGCTTTTCATCGCCAAGAATGAAGTTTGTTGTGTCACAAACGATCTGTTCAGGTAAGTCAAGCTTGTTGCAGAGACTCATCCAGCGATCGAAGAAGTCCATGTTTTTCCCCTCTTCGCTTCCAAATATCTCTCCCGGAAGTGTATGTCCGACGAGCTTGCGCCGAAGATAAGCCTCTACATGAGCTACTTTTAGGTTGCCTTTAGTGCCCTTTTTTTTCTCGGCTTTCTCATGGTCAGCATAATCGTTGAGCGTCACACGTAATTCTCGGTAAACCTGCTCAAGCTTGATCTCAGATAGTTCTGCACTGAGTGCGTCAAATTCTGTGGAGTGTTTCTTACAAAATTCCAGAAAATACATCTGACGCACTTCCGCTTTGAAATCCTGTAGATATCGCAAAAATTGGAGTTTTTGTGTAGGAAACTTTCCGTCAATCGTTTTATTGCTCTTCTTCTCCGATACTTTGGAGGCCACCCACTCGTCAAAGGCATGTTCTCTAGCCTTTGGATCGGAAAGCCCATAGTACGCCGATCTTTGCGAGAGCTTGGGTAGAAGTTCTTCCTCAACAAGGAACCAGGGATCGTATATCGAAATATCACCTTTTAGTTCCTCAAGGAGATAGATGAAGTCTTGTTTCGACGAATCGTCATTACCACTTGCGTCCTCGTCAGACTCAAATGCGAGGTCAAGCCCGCTATTCACCCCTTCATCAGTATCCGAAAGAGCCTCATGCAAAGCAGATTCGGCGTTATTGTCCGAAGTTGGATTTTTGTTTTCCTCTACGCTATCATTTTCATCCTCTGAAGACGAGTAACCAAGATCAAGCCCTTGTTGTTCGTTCTGAGCTTTGTTGATGTCACCTGAAATGGGAGTTTTTTCTTCCTCATCCACCACTTGGTAATCAAGGACGCTTTTTTTTGAGGCCACTTCATCGACGTCTGATTTATCTCGTGACGTTCTTTCGGATGGCTCGATTTCTGCAGCCTTGTCTGCTCCCACCTCGTTTTTACAGCCCGAATCATTTTCAGCCTCGCGTCTTTTCAGATTAGGGACTTTTTCAAGGTTCTTCCTTTTCTTTTCATTCTTTTCGGGAACGCCGATCCTGAAGCCATTTGCCTTCGCGAAAAGCACTGCCAAATCATCAAAATCAACCTTACGTGCAAAATCGTCGATTCCCGTTTCGGAGATCTGCCATACAGATACGCCAGTTGTCGAATTGAAGTAAAAGTGGCTGGCGCCTTTAGCCACTATGATAAACCATGTGGTATCTTGAATGGGGTAAGTGAATAGGGGCTGTAGCATGAATGGCTGTAAATTGCGATCGGTGCTTGATGGTGGCATGTCGTGTTTTGAAAAGGTGGGGGCATGCAGGATAGTTATATGCAGCACTGCGACCTACCTCCCCTTTTTATCGAAGTGTATCATGTTGGATTCTTGCAAACAAATCTAGGTTTACATATCCGAGATTTTTAGCCCTGAATGACTCTACGAAGATTTGAGAAACACTTCATTTTATTCACCGTGATGTTAATAGAAAAGGAGGGACCAGGGTCTAGAATTTGTGGCAGAACTGCCTGCAGTCCAAATACACAAACTTCGCATGCCCCCACTCACCTACTTGATTTATGCGAGATGCGGACAGGACAAAAGCCCAGGAAATCATGACCGGGTAAAATCCAAAAGGAGCAGCATTCGCGAGAGAGCCCCTTGAAAAAAGGCCCTGGTGAATAATCGAAAAATAAAAACTGAAAAGTGCAGCCTGAGGCACTCTTTGAACTGAACCTATTGCAATGTGAGTCCTCAGCTCACCAACATGTCCACGGTGAGCTTCAATCTTTTAACTTCTGGCAGAGACGCTAGCAGACTTTTTCTCAGCTTATCTTCATCCAGAATACTCTCGTCCAGCGTTTCTTCCTCCAGCTTGAGACTGACCAACTGCTCTTCGCCCATAGACTTTTTGAACTTTTTGCGGATTCGAGGAACGGCCACCTCAGAGCCCTGATGAAGATTCTTGGCGTGTCTCAAAAGCAAGTCTCTTCTTGAAAACGCACGGGTGCAAATACCACATGCGAATGGCTTCAACTTGTTATGTGTCAGCATGATGTGCCTGCTTAAATGTTCATACCGTGTAAACGCACGCTCACATTGCTTGCAATTGTAAAGTCTAGAGTTTCCAGTGGGCGTCTTTGTGCCGAATTTTCCTGGGTCATTTATCCCGTTCACAAAATACAAGTCCTTTGCCTTTGGCATGAAGTCTGCCATGTTGTCTGACATCCCTTCAAAACAATTGCTGCAATTGATTCAAGATGATTCGAATGGCTAATTGAATCCAGAAAGATGGTATAGTTGTGAGGTTGATCAATGATTAAAATGTGCGATCCAACGGTTGCAGCACCTGATTCAAGTAAAGAATTAATCTTTAATAATTGAGATGCTTTGATGTGATAATACCCGAAATCAAATCTGGAGGTAATATCCTAGCTCACTGATGTAAAGTATTGCTCTTGGTTTTTAATCTGAAAGTCTGGGGGATGACTTGTATATGTACTTATGCTATGTATTTTACGCAAGGGCGCAGAAAGGCGAGGTAGTTGTGATATGTTGATACAGTCACCGGCCTTGCATGTTTGCGAGAGCAAAATGTTCCCCGCAATCTGCAAATGTGACAAGCCCCAGGGCGTGGGGAAGGTGGGGAATCCGCGAGCGGCAGAACCATCGTGCTTCTCGTAGTGCATGCACAGACGCTCTTGCAGGTGACAAACGCTCGCAAAACGCAAACTACTCGGCTGAGCCACAAGCGGCTAGTAAGTGCTACAAATGAGAGGGTTCTTGGAGTCTTGATAACACACATACAGCTGAAAAGCTTTAAGCGATTTTGGTTTTGATGCTTGGACTGTTGCCAAGGCCGCTAAGAAAAGACGCGGGTACAGAAAAATAAAAACGTTAAACCGCAGGGCTATGTGCTCGCCTGCATATCAGAGGGGTGCAAGAGGGGACAAGAGGGGGCCCCTTTACAGCATATGGTGGTGTGGAAATCTGAGATCACAGTGTCTGCGTGGCTTGTGCTCAAAGTCCGGGCAAGATCCGAACGTCCGAGGCATCATGATGTCGGACGCGACGGCCGAGGCGGGGAATATAGACGGCTGTCGCGAAGCAAGAAAAAGATGAAAGAGGAACCCGGGCATAGTCGGTACAATGCGCACTTGCCATCCTACAGAACCTCTGCGCCAGACAATGGCCTGGTTGCACGAGGTTTTATTTCAGATCTGAGGCGCGCCTGAACAATAGCAAAATCTTGTTCTGGAAAGGCAGCAAAAGACGATGCGCGTATGATACCATCCTTCGAGATTCTCCTCTTGAATTTCCTCATGAGATTTAGTGATTAACATTAGTTGTCCCGGCCTCCCTCACGACATCACTTTCTGAAAAATGGCGAGTACATGTTCCACACACGGCCTACCGCCACACGAGCATCTTTTTCATTGTCTGAACTGGCAAGCGCAAGCTGATTTAAATCTTGCACAAACTCGCTTCGCAAACTCTTTGGCACAATTTGTTGTGAAAGCAAGCTGAGGTTCACCACTTCTACGAAAAGCTTACCGTCAGAGACGTACTTATCCTCCGCAATTTCGCGATTGATCAAACGGTTGATCTGGTTCATGCACTTGAGACAATCGATCCGCCGGCTGATGACGTTTTGGCTGAGAGACGCATCCTTGCGCAATGCTCTGTTGGCCTGGTAGATAATGAACAACGATGGCAGAACCGACAACACTCCGAATAAGAGCTGTTGCAGCTTAAGAAGTTTGTCAATGCCACTGATTGCCAAGTCACCGTCGACCTTAGTTTTCTGCACCTGTATCAAGATAGACCGGATTAGCAGGCCCGTGAGAATCGATTTGTAAGGTGTGCGAAGCTCGTCCTCGTATTGTGACATCACCATTGTCAAGTCTCCTTGCTTGACTGCGGCGCTGATTTCAGCAGGATTGATTTTCACGTTGGTATCGGTCAAATAGTCAGTCACCATGCGCTCCAATGAATCGAGGTCCGACTTGAGCGACTCCTTCAGAGTGATGGTCATGGCCTCATCATTTCGAAGAATGCTAAGCATGTCGCCGATGGGCTTGACGACCCAGTTGCGCCAGAATCCAAGAATGGTGTCAAAGAAATTGAGCTTTACCCAGCTGGCTATTTCTGCTCGGTTTTGCCACAAATTGAGAGACGCCGAAGGGCCGTAGTTGACCGTTAAAAGCAAAAGAGGCCAGTACCGTACTAGGAAATTGGGCGGGGCTGTCAGCGAAGCCTTGCCTTCCTCGCGTATGAACTGATCGATGTACACAAGTTGCGACACGACACTGTTGTCGGTAAATTCGGGGAAAATATGCGCGAGAGTGGTCGTGGAAACCGGCAAGCTGTTAAGGAATATGCCTAGCATCTTGAAGTGCTCGTCCAATTGAGCGTTCAATGCACTCACCTTAGACTTGATCTCTTTGTCAAGAAATCTGATGGGAATCTTCAAGAACAGGAGCCGCGATTGTCTCACAATAAAGTTTACATTGAGCTTCAGCCACGCACTTTCGAACAAGTTCCTAAAAGAGGCGAAAACGGGATCGAGCACACGCGAAACGCGGCCTTTGCCTTCCCTTTCTTCAGTGATAGATACCGCGTTAGAGAATCCCGCCCAAAGCGTTCTGTACGTCCTTTCCGGTATTGTTTGAATTCCATAAATGGCTTTGCTTAGCGAAGACAGCTTGACATTGGTCCAATAAGCAAGGTGAGATTTTGCCACGATCGTTTTGTATAAGATCGAGTTGGCTAAGTGATGGAGCCCCAAAATAGTACAGTATTCGTCCATTAGCAGCACAAGACCGCGTTCAAAATCCGTGCTAACCGCCGAGTCTGAGATTCGACTTTGGTATCTTTGCAACGAGGCAATACTGATTTCTGGAACGGCGCTCAATTTCCCATTTGTGTTGATCTTGAGGCTATAATAGAATTCCGTGAAGATCTCCGCCACAGACTCACTCGTACCACTATTTTCCGCCGTTTTCGGGTCCGTGCCCAGTATTGCCAAAAACTCATTTGTCTTATCGTGCAATTGCTGTATTTGGTCTAACAATCGAAACAGAATCGTGTTCGTCGACCGTGCCTGGTGAAGCACGTTTTTTGGGAGCCCCGGCCTCACAAAGTCCATGGCAGATTCAAGTATACCTGACTAGTCTCCGAATAAAAAAAAGGATTTCGGATGAATTGTAGCCTGGGTATGAATTTGAGTGAATGAATTTATGTCTGGATCGTTGTTCTTCTTTTTGAAGTCAATGAAATGATTCTTGAAATTGGCTGGGATCTGCTTTTGGGTGCTGCCTGCGACGCGCAGTCACGGTTGCTATGCGCACGATATAGGCAATATCAGTTTGAATATGAAGTTTGAAAAAATGTTGAAAATGTGTGGGTATATTTAGGTATTTGCTTCAGAGATACTTTGAACGCACGGAATACTCTTCTCTGCGAGATCTACATGTTTTGCCGGCAGTAAATGATCATGACAGAAGGTGCAAACGATTCATAGCCTCACCTTGTCTATAGATAGCTTTACTACATTGACAGTTGATTGATTACATCCAGAAAATTACTTTTTTTTTCTTTCTTTATTTTATTTCCTCTATGCGCTGGGCCGTGCACGATAATGCATCGCTGCTTCTTCCTTGTTTGAGTTCTTATCTATATGGGGGCACTTGATAGAGATGAAGATTGTATGGTGTGGCTCTTCCACACGATTGGATGAGTGACCCGAGTCGTCTATAGTCCACCACGAACATGCGACATCATTCCTATGCACCATGTCTTCACTCACGCCTAGATTGAGCTTCTGAACGGCATGACGCTTTTGAATCACAGTAGCCCATCAAGAAGCCGCCTCAATACCGACAAGGTCTTACTCTTCATCAGGTTTTTCCAACACGCCCGTCAGCTTGATTAATGTGTTGACGTCTGTGTCGGCCCAGATACGGCGCACTACGCCCTGTGGGCCCAAACTGACCGTGGCGAACTCCAATTTCTCACTGTTCAAGTTACTGCTATCCACAGTCTTTGAGAGGACTTTGATCGCCAATTCACACGCCTCCTTCAACGTGATTTCATCCTTGTAATCTTTCTTGAGCAAGGTCTGTGCTGCAGCATTATTAGCGCCGATCGCCGTAGCCTTCCAGCCGCTGTAATTTCCTGACGGATTTGACGTGAACAACTGAAACTCGTTTCTGTCGTCGTGACCCGCGTATATGAAACTCACACCAAATGGACGCAACCCACCGTGCTGTGTGTACCCCTGTTTGATGTCACACAAGCTTTTTATGAGCAATTCGCAAGGGATTTCCTCGTTGTACGTTTTCAAGTACCGCTGCGCCGTGACGCGGGCGTTATTCACGAGAATCGAGGCGTCTGCGGTCATGCCTGCCACGGCGCACATTGTCTGATCATTCAAATGATACAATTTCTCCGCCGACCCGTCGTTGTCAAGCAATTTCGACGTCACTTTTTTCTCACACGCCAACACCACGCCGTCTTTCGCCAAAATACCAATTGCTGTGCCTGCGTTGGCGATCGCTTCCTGGGCATATTCGACCTGGTAAAGCCTTCCCTCGGGCGAGAAAATCGTCGTTCTCGAGTCGTATCTTCTGGACATCTGTGCTTATTTTAGTTTTAGAATGTGAGATCATGTAGAGGGGAGATTTGGTGGTGTTACAGTGGCGAGCGTGGGTCTGGAGGTCACGTGCCTCACAACTGCTACCGTGGGTTGGCTAATTATACACACATATACATGATTGAGGTTCCAAAATCCTTGATTTTGATAAGATGAACTTAATCGTATAGTTACAGCTGCACAGCTCGTTCATTGCAATTTGTGGGCAAACTTGAAAGGGGTAAGGGAGTAAGTCACGTGCTGCGATTTGGCTGCAACGGATGGACGGTTAAGTATGCCACACTTTGATTCCGCAAAGTTGGGAATGGCGTCTATCCATCTGGGGTAATATTTGAAAGACCAATAGCTTAAGTTTCTCTATCATTTCCTTTCTTTTGCACGATGAAGTTGAGGTACTAGTGTTGATCACGTGATCTTAGGTGGACGGCGTATCGCGTGAACACTTACAGCCATTCGTCAATCAGGTTCAGCGACATCTTGAATAATTATGGTCTGTTTGTGAAGAGTTTTATGGGTGATCGTCAAGTATCGCAAAACAAACCATTAGGATCGTTTCGGGAGTGTTGTTTGTCCAGAAAATCTGTGCCTGCATCCCACTAGAACTTCGTCACGGAACTCTCACTTTTCTATTCCAGATATCAGAACTCCAACAACTCGAAGAAACACGCTATGGCGGTTTTCATCTCTTCCATCAACGTGCCGCTAGGCTACGTTACGCCGAGATTTCCGGGACTATATTGGGCGCTTTCAGGCGCGCCTGCGAAATATCTCTACTACCCTTCAGATATTTGGCGATTTACTGTTTTTTGGGTGATAATTTTTTTCGTGGCAGCATACACATTGGTAGGCTGTGGGCTGGCGGCAAACATGGTGCTTCGGCGGTCGCGGCTTCCGGCGCTGGCGAAACGCGTGACCTTTTTCTCGAGGCTAAAACCATTCCTCATAGCAGTGTCTTATATAATCATGGGTCTAGCGCAGGGATTCATAATAGGCGCCATAATCGGCGTCGTGTTATCGGTTATTTACCGTGCGGGCTCCTTGACAATGAATGTATGGGTCCCGTTCTGTTGGGGGCTTGCTGCGATCTTGTATCATATTTGCTCGAGCTATAGTACCAGTCTGTTGTTGATCTGACACACAATGAAGCGATCATTGAGACTTTTGACTGGTACGATCGAAATCATGGATAGGTTTACGACACATTCCGAATGATAGGCTGGAAATCATTGTGCTCAGTTGGTACTGGCCTAAGATTAATGAGTCACGAGCCCCCTATATATTTCCAATGTCCTGGCTTGTGGCTTAATTTGATTAAGAACTACAAGTATGCCCTTCTGAGATTGCCTCGGCGCGTGGGAATACCTCATCATGCCCTCACAATGAAAGGGTATGGACGTTTGATAACTTTTTAATGAGCTTACTCAGGAGCATTCAAAGATGGAGAAAGCATGATTGGTGCCTCGAAAGCCCCAAACCGGAGGAATGCTAATCTAGCTTGTTCGAACACACCCATAATCGGCACTTCGGGCTTGATTGTATGGATTTCCTGAAATCCCCGCATTGTCTACGCTGTAGAGCTTCCCGAATCAGCAGACAAAGCGCTGCATTCACACAAGCTACCGAGAGTGTCTCCGAGATTAACCAATTAACATCGTGTTCACCCACACGAGTATAAGTAAAACATCACACGCGATAGCGTGATCTTCCATTCACCAAAGCTGATACACTTAAAGGGAGTACTAGTGGCGATGCCAATTGCCAAGATACTATTATTATTTGGGTCATGACTCTGCATCGAAGTTTTCGAAACTTGACACTGGTAAGTTGCCTTCAAAGGAGGCTCTACGCGTCACACTATTTGTTATCTGGCCCGGGTTGCGCTAGCAAAGCGATCGCCGTATATGCGCCCCCGTCTCATCATCTGTAATGAAGTCACAACGACGTTTTGTGCCAAACAACCAAAGAATGGCTCACAAAGAAAACGGTGAATTTCGCAAAACATCTGTTCTCATATTATCGAGTGTTTGTCGCGTAGGGTTCATTATATCTGTCTCCACTTTTCCCACCGTGCGGCCTCGTGGGGACGCGGAAGACGCACTCGCTTCTTACAAACGGAAAATTATGAAGGCATTCAACAACTAACCTCCAACAACATAATTCTTATCACAATCCGTAAAATTTGCATCGGGATCTCATTTGAAGTATACTCAAATACATACATTACTCTTCGGACTTGATTTGTTTGAAACACTTAACAACGCACGCCAACCTCAAAAAACTGGATCTCAAAATTGACCATGTCTCCGCAATTGGAATTCATCAAAATCCATCAATTGGCACACAGACTCAGTCATACAAATGATCAGCACGAAAGAGTAAACTTGGCAGTCTCCATTCTCACATTGATGGACGATTTCAAGACATTACATCCATGCTATGAACAGTGTTATCTGATTTTAGCCTCACAGGGCCACACGCTAACAGCCAAATATGACGAGACCTGGGCCTGCAGCGTGCTACAGCGTGAGCAGCAAGACCTATTTATGGGCGACGAGTACATTGGCCAGGCGGAAAAGGCATCTTTTTTCGAGAGTTTCGTGCCGCAGTACAGAAAGTTATTTATTGGTTGTGATTTCGCCAATCTCCAAAATCTCCTCAATAAAGTGAGCCTTCTGGTGCAGTTTTTGAGTCAGTGTTCTGATATTCTGCTGTTCACCGAGAACAGGTACTTTGAGTTCCAATTCTACCAAATGGTGGCAGTCTTGTATGGCCTGATGTGGTTTTCGCTGTATGCAAAACACGACGAGTCAATACTGCAGAATGACGAGACGTCACCGTCGCTCAGATGGGCACAAATCGAAAAAAAGTGCAACAAGTATCATGAGAAGACGTGTCATTTTTCAAACAAGTTGGACGAGAGACACCCAGATGTGATTACGAGCGTAAAGGCGGAGTTCACTTACTACGGCCTTGTCAAGTGGCTTTGTGCGTTTGCCAAGTTAAAGGAACACCGGCTTGTCGATTTCTGTGAGGACTTCTCGGCTCTAGTAGAAAACACGGAAGCTTTGAAACAGATTGGGCTCTATACAGAGGCGTTTTTATGCTATGGGGTTGCGAGTATTGCTGCAAAACCGTTCAAAGAGCTTGATTTCCGTCTGCGCGAACAAGTCCTTGATTTCTACACTGCAAACAATCTGAGAGGAGCCGAGTTATATGCCATCACGCGCCTTCTTTCGCTTGCAAAGTTCAAAGACGTCAAACCTCTTTGGCAGCCGCTGCTTACGACGAGGCTCGACGCAGAGATCGCATTTTGTCTTCCTGTGAAAACCAGAGGCACATTTTGGGACTTTCTTCTCCTGGTGGTTGACTTCAAGGCGTTTTTGTTGATCATGTCTATTTCCGAGTGTATCCCAAAGGATATCTTGCTCGATAAGTTGGGCTATAAGAGTGCACCAGAATCCAAAAGAAATGCTGTTGCGAACAATTTGGTTATGGTGATTTCTGTATTGGATCTAGGGAAAGCGAACGTATTTTATGACGAGTCCGAGGCAACGTTCTATCACCTTGCAGTTGCCGAAAAAATCAGAAAATTGGATTTGCAGGACCAAATTGAGAACCTTGATCATTTGGCAAATGCAGAGGCAGCCGCCGCACACATGAAAACACTCTTGGTCAGGAAATACTTTTCATGAGAAATGGTTTTCATGATTTTGCCTCTACCAAGTAATATTTCAATTCTCCGATGGCCCATTATTCTCTTGCGAGAGTTTATACACGATTTTCATGATCTTCAATCGTGCTAGTAACGGATTGAACTTCACATGGGCAACACTGAGATCCGTCGGCTCACCAGAAACAAGCTGCGCTATCAAAAAGCACGAAAACATGATGAGAAACACGCCGCAATCGTCGAAATTCTGCTGCTGGTCACACTTCATTTTGACAATGGTGATTTTTTCATTTGGTTTGAATAGCGTTTTTTGAAGCCGCTGCGCCAATTTATGAAGCAAAGCGTCATCTTCGCCTTCCATGGCCATGGAGTCGTATACAAAAAGTTTCTTCTCCACCATGCTGAGAACACAAAGAGCCCAGTGATCCCCGTTGTTTGCGTTTTCCAAATCGGCATAGTCGTTCTCGTCAATGAAGTTGAAGGGGAGAAAAATGACTTTCAGTTTGGCCAAGTCTTTCATGGGGAGGATGCTATGTAAATCTTCCTCTATAGGGAAGTGCAAGATTAGCTGGGTGATTGCCGGAAACAAAAGCTGTATATGGAAACCGAAATCGTGCTCCTTGAAAAAATGCGTGACAATCATCTCATACATGAAAGAGATGTTGTTGTCGTTGAGCCATTCTTCCGGTAAAAGGTACAGAACATCCAGCTTGTATATATCCACCAGCCCACATTTAAAAAGCTTGGTGTCCCCTTCGCCTTTTGCACTTCTAATAATCTGCGAATAGAGATCTTTTATGCGTTTTTTCGCAACGTAGGGATTGAAATCCTCATCAGACAGTGGACTTTCTATACTTCCGACTCCAGACGATTTTGCGTGCAATACTGCGGCTAGTTGAGATGCTTTCCTTAGCTTTCGCAGTTCTTTTCTCTCCTTTCGTGCCTCCTTCCCCTTTTTTTTCGGCAATTCGACAGCCAGGTCTGCCGATGTCGTTGTGATCTCTACCTCTGGCAAAGCCAGCAGCCAGTCGAACTGATCAAGCCCATCTGAATCAACGAGACCCATCTTGGGACATTTTTCCGAGCTGAGACATAGCCCCTTGTACGGATTGAGGACGTACAGCATGCAAGCGGCGTGGTTTAAGTGCTCTCTGCTCTGCACTCACCGCCAGCTGTGGTGGCCGAATGCATCATGACGCGCAGCAAATCGGAAATGCAACGTCAGGCACCGCGCGCGCACCTGATTGCATGCGCATGCACCGAGATTATCCGGCCCGCTTCGAAATACGATTTCCACCCGCTCAATCAAGAAATACCGATATGTTCAAAATACGGTGGCCGCTTCTACGCCGCTATAAATCGAGCCTCGCCACCCGCCCGCCGCTCAATGTGCCATACAAAACGGGGCAGCCCATGCATGAAACGAGAGCACACCTAATTCCGCAGCCGGGCCACCTCACGCCAGGAATTTCCGCCCTAGAGTATTATAACCGGAGATTGGCGCTAGCAAAACAGATGCCAGCAAAATCCGCGGCGATTTTGGTGGGCAACCAGGTGCAGCATAGCTCCGGAAGCGTTTTTTACCATTTCGAGCAGGATACAGACCTATACTATTTGACCGGATGGCTCAGTCCAGACTCGGTTGTCGTTTTGGAAAAAGTCTCAGATAACGGAACGGACGAGGACGTGGTCTTGCACATGCTAGTGCCGCCAAAAAACGCCGCCACCGATCTCTGGGAGGGCGACAAAAACGGGCTTGAAGGAGCTTACGATTACTTCAATGCAGATGAAGTTGGCGACGTGAATCGTGTTGACCCGTATCTTCGAGAGATTCTCAAGCGAAACGAGACTATTTTCTTTGATGCGGAAAACAGGGGCCCAATCGGCAACGGCGGTGTTTCCGGGAAATTTGCCCTGTTTTTCAGTCTCTCGCTGAACTCCCGTCACTCGACTATCAGAAGTGTTCTCGAGTCATTGAACAAGAGCGTGCGCCCTCTAAAACCCATATTGGCCCAGCACAGACTGGTCAAGTCAGAGGCGGAAATCCGCGTGATGCACAAGGCGGGCCAAATCTCGAGCCGGGCAATAAACACGGCGATCGCCAAAGTCGGATCCGCAGCGCCGTTCAGTTCCGAAAAAGTGTTGGCTAAATACCTAGAGTATGCTTTTGTCAAGGGTGGATGCGACCGAGAGGCATACATTCCCGTCGTGGCTAGCGGCGAAAATGCGTTAACTCTCCACTATACACGCAACGACGATCTCCTCTACAGGGACGAATCTGTATTCATTGACGCTGGCGGCAAGTTGGGTGGGTACTGTGCCGATATTTCTCGAGCATGGCCTAATGCGTCGCACGGCTTTTCCGACACTCAAAAAGATATCTACAATGTGGTTCTTTCCGCCAACAAAAAGTGTATATCGGAGTGTTTCGCGCATAACCACTCGCTCCAGAGCCTCCATGAGCTAGCCGTGACCACATTGCTACAGGGACTCAGAGACTTGCCTGGCATGGGTCACGTGACCCGCTCAGACGTGACTCGAGACTTGTTCCCACATTACATCGGCCACCATTTGGGGCTCGATTTACACGACGTGCCGAGTGTGTCGCGCACAGCGCAGCTAGTTCCGGGAAACGTGGTCACGGTCGAGCCGGGCTTGTATATTCCGCAGGATGACAAGTGGCCGCGCCATTTCCAGGGCATTGGCGTGCGTGTTGAAGACGATATTGCTGTAGGTAAAACCGGCAGCGAATCGCGTAATTTGACTAGTTTGTGTGTGAAGGAAGTGGAGGATATTGAGGCGTTGATTCGCCTGGGGAAAGTGACCACGCCACATGCTTATGACGAGATGGTCGATCTGGAGATCTAAGCAGGGAGAGGGCATGTATATAGGAGCGCTAGAGATATGAAAAGGACCCATGGATTTTTTTCATTATAGTTCGTGCAGCACATGGCTGCAAAACATGGGTTTGATAATCCATGAGTGATACTCTGTATAACGTGCAAGAAGATACCGTCTGGCTCCTACTGAGGGGTACTTGCATCAACAATACACACCGAGATGAGTTTAGTTATGATTGAAAGGTGGGGAAACCACGGATATTCTGGAGTGATTTTGTAAGTATTTAACCAAATCAACACACACATAAGTTTGTTTTCCCCTATTGTTTATGGAGGGTTTCGAGATCTTCAGAGAACGCTACGAAATGTGAAATCGCAGTTGAGAACTCACGACAAAAACAGCTACATCGGAAGCGATACTCCGAGGACTACGTCTTTCTCGACTTACATCTCTTTTCTTACACATCACATTCACAGTGTCTTCGCCATTGTGTGTGTTGGTGTAAGCAGGGCCGTAACACACGCGCAATGAACAATTTCATATTGTGTCACCTTTGTTTTTTTTTTTTTTTGTTTAATACAATTGATCACATCTGTTCAACAAAAAGAACATTTGAGCTCGAAAACTGAATAAAGCGTTTGGTTGAGCGTTAACATTATTAGTCGAAGATTTGAGACTGAACTCAATAGCATCATCAACCAATAACTTGCGCTGAAGTCGTTACGCATTCCTTCCAATTTGCTCACAAAAGCTGCTCTAAGCGGATAACGCGCATCACGCCTAAGTTGAAGAAAGAAGGGCTATGCCCTACCGCAGTATTACTGGTATGTGTTCTTCATAAGTCGTCTATTCACAAGGTTCGGCCTCTCTTGGGCCCATCCGCTAGGTTCCCTAGCGGTTCACATTCAACAACAAGCTGTTGTTCTTGGAGTCGTCGCCGGCGCCACCAGAAGGCAAATACGACACGTTTGGCGAGCCGGCCAAGGTAGCTGCGATGTCCTTCGACGCTTCCAAACGACGGATTTTCAATAAACCGTCACCTGCCTTGGCCAACGCGCGCAGCACCGTATCGGCGGCCTCGGCCTCACCCTCTGCACGGATGACGGACGCCTTACGCTCCTGCTCGGCGCGGTCGACCAAGTAACGCGCTCTCTCCGCGTCCTGCTGGGCAATCTGCTTCTGCTCAACGGCTTTCGTGAACTCCTTTCCAAAAGTCATGTGCGTGATCAGCACGTCTTCCAAACGGATGTTGAACTCGTTGGCACGGCGCGAGAGTTCCTGGCGAATTCTTGCCGACACGACCTCTCTCTGCGTGATCAACTCGGCGGCGTCAAACTGCGCCACAATGCTCTTCAAGATCTCGTTACCGATGGCGGGCAACACACGCTCATCGTAGTCCAACCCAAGAGTCTGGTAAATCTTGGGCAAGTTCATCACATCGGGCCGGTGCAACACTCTTAAAGTCAAAGACACGTTTTGCAAGTCTTTAGACCCGGTGGTGGTGGCAATTGTCTTTGGCTTTGTGCGCACATCATAAATAATCGGCTTTTGTAACCATGGGATGACAAAGTGCGTGCCTTCGCCGATCACCGTCGCTTGCACACCGTTCAAACGGTCGAAAATGACGGCTCTTTTGCCGCCCTCCACGTCATAAAGCGCTGACTGCGCAAGCGTGATCGCCACGCCCGCAGGAATTGCGATCCGCGAAATAACGTCAGCAATTTTGAAAGGCATATTGCTTTTGAGGTTGTATGTGGGTAATAATTTGGATGGGCAGAGTTTCTGTGCGTCTAAAGAAATATATTGCGCAGGCTCATGTGTGGTCATTGAGGGCAAATCAGGGTGTTGGTTGATGGTTGGTGCACGGATGTTTCGGGCAAACCGGGGCAAGAGTTGAATATGGACGCAGTTTAAGATGGTAATTCGAACGGACTTAATTGGAAATGGTCAATGGTCGTGAAAATTGCTGTAGACTATTTTGTAGAAGAAAACAATACGTATATTCATGTAGGCACGCACTCTTTTTCTCACACTTGTCCTGGGAAATAGGGCACACTTGCATGCGTGTGAGCCTTAATTGTGAAACTCCAAGGTCTGATTATATTGATTCTAGGTATCTAAAAACAAAGAGGGGCTCTGCGCCCCGATATTATGAACCTGGTTATGTGAGCCGCCCGGTTCCTCCGGGCGTGTGCTCTTCTAATATACAAAGCCAACGAGCCAAACTCACTCGATGAAGTAGACTAATGTCCAGGCGGCACCGGCAGCAACAGAGCCAATGGCCACCATCTGGAGACCTTCAAGCACCTTTTTCTTTGTGCCACAGTCGTCACCTAACGAAACCAGTGTCTTCACATAGCCGAATATGAACAAAGTGACGATCATGACCACGACCGAGACGATTAGTCCCGTCCGCACAACGCTACAGAAAAAGTAAGGCACCAAAGGCACGAAGCCACCGAGGAAATAACCGCTGCCAATAGTGAGCGCCGAAGTGAATTCTCTCCCCTCGGCCGGTTCTTCCAAGCCTTTCCCGAAGCGAATGACAAAGTCAATAAGGTTCTTCGGCGTCTGGCCCATATCTTTCAAGAAAGACGCGATCGTCTGCTCGGACGCACCCAACTCAAACATGATCTCGGCCGCTTCTTGGTTGAGCGTTTCTGGCTTTTTGAAAAACTGCAACTTCTCTTTCTTCACCTCGCTGTGGTAGTAGTCCAATTCAGACTTAGCCGCCAAGTACCCGCCCAACCCCATGGAGATCGCGCCAGAGACCAACTCGGCCATACCACCGGTGATGACAAGTTTGGAAGAACCTAACGACGACAAGCCTGCAGTCAAAGCAAATGGCACGGTCAAACCGTCGGAAAGCCCAATGATAATGTCACTCATGACACGTGGATCGAACGAGTTGAGAAAGCCCAGCGGCTCGTTATCGTCGTCGGAATCGCTATTTATGTGTTTGGCTGCAGAAACAATCGCCTCCTCGGCGGCAGCCGCCTGCGCACGGTCGTCCCCGTCTGTGGAGCCATAAGGCAATCTGTTCTCATCAAGCAAGCGTTCTGCACGGCGTAAATCATCGTCTGACTTGTCTTTTTTGCTCAAAAGCAGCGCAACAACGTTCTTTACCTGCACTAACATAGTGTGGTCGGTGTGTGTTTTTGAATGTACGAATGGATTAGATGAAAATGTGGTTGAAAATGGTCAAGCGCACAAAATTTGCAAAAAAAAATCGACCTGGAAATGACTGATGCAAGAAAAAGTGGCCCGGATTGGTGGTCACAAGAACAACAGAAAAGCTGGTGAATGGGTCTCGGCTCTCGCGGTTGATGATAACGCGAAAAACAGCAAGGAAAAAGATGGCGGGCGACGGTCAGATGCTGGAACGAGTTTATGCAAAGAAAACTTATGCGATACAGATAAGTTATCTGTTGTGCGAGTCCACGAGGGTATTTTGTGCTTCTTCACGTTGTTTTTTTTTGCGATTATAGTCAAATTGTTGACGGCTTCTGGCGCCTTGGTTTTATGAGGCTCACTCGCTGTGGATGCGGCTCGGAGTTTATAATATCCTGCACACAGATCCGTTGCTTACATTTTGCGGATCTATGATTGGCTAAGCGCAAGCGGCATCGTCAGGAACAGCCCTGCCACGCTGTCAGCCTCGCTTTTGCTGACGCCCCCCCATGCACTGATTGGTGCGTGCGTCCCACAGAATGTCTCAGCAAATGTTTGTTTAGCCGGCTAGACACTAGATCGCGAAGAAAAATATTACGTTTGAAGTAGAAGTAAGGTTTTCTCGGATCAAGCTGTTAAAGACCGAGATCGGCTTTTGACAGCCGTCCTGCAGGGGAGAAGTTAAATAAATGTCAAATACTATAAGTATGCTCTCAATGTCGGAAACCTCATATACCACTTTATTTCTATTTTTTTCTTGTTACGTTCAGGGTCAAAGTTTGCGAGTGTTTCTGCATTAGTCAAAGATTTAAAGAAACCTAAGTCCTGTTGACTAGTCACGCAGCATTTGCCTGCTTATAACACCTGATGCTCGCTCTCTCCTGTGCGGCGGCGCCAAGATAGCCAAAAGGGTGCTACAGATCATTCATTCTTGCATCTACGCGTCTTTCTTTTCTTTCTGAATCTTTTGTTGGTGACAAAATTGATGCTTGCGATACTATGGGCTTGGGATTTTGGTACTTTGTTGCATGCTTTTTCCAATCACGTACACATTGAAGATGTCTTACCGCTAGCTTCAGTTGACGACACACTATCTTTTGTAGAAATAACATGCCTTTATCCTCAAGCCATATTCGCAGCTATAGCTTGACGCTTACAATGAATTCCCAGAAAGACTCACAATTTTTGTTTCTGCTGGTACTCCAAAATCTGCTGCACCACGTCTTGCACGCAGGTCGCTAACAGTGTAAATTCAAACCCCAACAATTTTCTAGTGGCGTCATTATTCGTTCTGGCTAGCGACAATATGTCTTTGGGGCCGCTTCCAGGAGTGCCTAAGGGCACTCTCTCCTTTAAGTCTGGAAACTTCTCACGAATAATGTCGACCATCATTTGCACGGAAAACTGCCCGTTTGTCATATAGAGCCGTTTGCCCACAGTGATTGGGTCCTCAAAAGCAGCCAAATGCGCTTTTGCCACGTCGCGTACATCTATGAAACCGGCCTTATCGTTATCAAAAGAGCCCTGCGGGCCGGTCTTGAGAAGCTCATTAATCACTTCGTTCAGAGTATTGAGTTTCTCTGAAACCTCATTATCAAACGCCTGTGGCCCGAATACGTATACTGGATTCACCGCTGTTAACGGAGGAAACCCAGGCTTGCTTGCGAACTCCCAGGCGATCTTTTCTGCAAATGATTTCGCCCCATAATAGGCGTTTATAGGGTCCTTCACGGCGTCTTCGTACAGAATGTTGTTCCATGACCTTTCATCAAACAGAAGGGTTGGGTTCTGCTCGTCGTCGGGCGAGTACAATGCAGCATCACTGGAAGTAATCACCACACGTTTGATCTTGCTGTTTCCCAGCTCCGCATGTGTTTTGATTGCGTTCATGATGTTTTTCGTGCCCTCCACGGCCGGTATTATCAAGTCTTTCTCAGGATCCGTCGTCTCGTAAAAAAATGGCGACGCGGTATGTAAAACCACGGAGATATCGGGATTTTCTGCAAGAACAGTACTAAAAGCTTCTTTGGCCGCAATATCGGGCACAATCACGTACGTGAACAGGGCCTGGGCGCCCCTGACGTTTTTCTGAAGTTTTTCACCTTTTGCGGCCAGCCTCACGGTGCCAACAACGTCATGGTTTTGCGAGATGAGCAGTTTCACTATATGCTGTGCAATAAAACCAGAGGCTCCGGTTACGAGAACTTTTTCAGGCATGGCTTATACGATCGAAAAGAAAAGATAGGTAAAGAATTGGTAGCGGTTCGGAGTACTTTTAACTTCCCCGGGTTTTGCGACATTTGGCGCACCGGCCTACCGCATTCGGCGCGCGAATCCGGCGATAAGCCCTGCCGAATCTGGAAAAGTTCCAGACTTTATGCCACAAAAGACACCCGTTTGCAAATATTTCTGAGCAAAGCGTATTCAGTGAGGCTAGCCACATATGGCATAGTTGCTTTCATAAATGGAGTGTAGCCTATTGCAGTATGGGGTAGCGCATTGGTGGAAGCCACAGTTTCTATTAGTCGCAATGTCACATGATCTCAACGGTTTCGAGTCAACGGAATGTTTATCGGGTTGAAGAGCGTCAACCCCTATTCAAAATTTTATTCACAATTATTTTTTAGGGACACTTGAGCTAAACGTTTCTGTAGCACTTCCTCTTGGGCATCACAGCGATCGTGTGTTTCGGGTGTCACATGCAGACGGACCACTTATCGCGTCGACTCACCCGCGTGCGCCTGCCACATGCGGGCATCCGATTACATCCACCCATCCAGTCATTGGCTTATATTCCCCATTTCCCTTGCACCTCGCCAACCCACTCCTTTCTTATTTGAACATTAAAAAATGTATATCCCGCAACATTATAATGAGGACTCGTGGGACAAGAAGAAGCAGTTGATCCGCGAATTCCCATTAGCCACCGTGATCACAATCGACGCTGAAGGTGTACCTATCGCCAACCACTTCCCGTTTTATTTGCATGAAGATGACCAGACCGGGAAAAAGTACTTGTACGCGCACGTGGCCAAAAAAAACCATCAGCTCCCTTCGCTTGAACACAATGAAAAGGTCTTAGTGATATTTCAGTCGCCGGACTCCTACATCTCCCCATCATATTACCCCGAGAAAGAGCGTACGCACAAGTTTGTGCCCACATGGGATTTTGCCGCCCTCCATTTGTACGGCAAATCTAGAGTGATTGATGATTTTGATTTTGTTCGGGCACAATTGAACCTGCTCACTGATCAGCAGGAGGCCAGTAGAGAGTGCCCATGGAAAGTCGACGATGCACCAGAAAATTACACCAAGTTGATGCAGAAAGCAATCACAGGCTTGGAGATTGAGATCTCTGAAACGGCATGCAAGTACAAATTTGAGCAGAAAATGTCACAGGAAAACATTGAAGGCACAATTAAAGGGTTGGCATGCGACGGGCGCCATCAGGTATCTAATTTTGTCAAGGAAGCCAATCCATAACTCTCATCATAGATGATTCCATCATAGACACTTTTCTCATCTTGAGTTGTGCGATTGACATTCACGCAATGCATAAATTTAGATTTTTCAGTAAGGCGAGAACCTGGGGCCGCCTCGCATGGCGCCTCTACCTCTAAACCCGCCACGTCCGCGGCCCCGCATCATGCCACGCCCTCTGCCTCTACCTCTGAACCCGCCACGGCCACTGATCATAAATGCAGGCAAATTTGTTCGCTTTAGACTGACCTTCAATTCACGGTCCCGAAGTATAGAGCCGTTCATTGTAGCAACAGCAGTATCAGCCTCTGCCTGCAGCAAGAACTCTAAATATGCGAATCCTTTGGGTTGTCCTGTTTGCTTGTTCGAGAGAATGGTCACTCTTTCCACGGAGCCACAACCCGAGAAATGCTGCTGCAACTCTAGTGGCGTGACTTCGTAGTCGACGTTTCCAACGTATATGGATTTCGAGTCAGCATCGGATTTCGGTAGCTCGCTCTGCTCCTGTTGCGGTTGGAGACTGTCTAGTTGTGCATTAAGTTCTCTGAGCCTAGCTGCCTCCTGCTCCATTTCCTCCAAACTAGAAAGACCCTCACTTTTATCAAGCGCCGGCTCATTGAGTGCCTCTTGCAGATGCGGAAAGTGCAATTGAGTGTCCTGTAAATGTGAACTTTCCGGTTCTATCTGCTTTTCCCGAAATGGCACCTGCCCAAACTGGAACGCAGTCGGATGTGATTGGGATTGTTGCCCAAACAGCTGCGTGCTCTGGGCCTGTACACTATACTGTTGTTCACTGCCAGGATAAGCACTTTGTGCACTCAACGGTATTTCGTCGGACATTGTCAAATCTTTTCTTTTCAGAAAATGCAAATACGCTTGGTAGAATGGCGAATTTCACTGTCTGTAAATTATTGTTTGACGCTCGTCCCAATGCTCAGTGGTTACTTGCCTTGCCTCACCATGTAGGTCGTGTGCAGGCCAAATGACCCAACTCACACGGGGGGCAAGTTACGATCCCTGTTTATGTGTTCAATGACGCCAGAAGTCTTGATTTTACGAGGCGCGCTTGGGACTCCCAATGGCGAGGTTGAGTCATATCTTGCGGGCGCACGAACATTTCCGTGTTTAGGTAGAAGCAGCGCCGCCTCATCTCGCACCATGTCCACATCCGTCTCGTATCCGCGATCATAGTCCGTGGGAACCACATCTTCATCAGACGTGATGGGCATGTAACTGGAACCTACAGGCGTAAAGTTGGACTCCAACTCCGGAGTTTGCGTTTTCTTCTGGCCCGCTCGAGAGAGACAAAGCGCCACGGTAGTCGTGCAGAATCCAAAAAGAATCACACCAATGACAATGCCTATACCGACACTAATCCAGCCAATGTGAACGTGCAAAAAGTTATCGGGTGGGTCGAGCCATGCTACATCAAGCGGCCTTTCTAGGAGGAAGACACAGCTTGAATTTGTGCTGCCCTGCTGTGAACAGCCGTAGTTCACAATTCGCACCAGATGGTCTGCGTCATTAGCCAAATTCCCCACAAGAGTTTGCTTTTTCGGGAGTGTAAGAAACGTTTTCCCACTCAGCGGGTTTGTGTGGCATGTGAATGTGCCGCGGGTCTTGTTTGTCTGTATCACGTGGCTCAGATTGCCCGGTTCAAAATACGGGATACCCATACACGTGAGCAACGTTGCGGCGTCAGTATTCGATATAAGGTGCAACTCTAGAAACTCAAAGAGCCGATTGAAATCGCTGGTGATATTGAATGCGCGCAACAGCTCGCTGGTTGGCATCAAGAGCGAGTAATCTGAGCCTGATGGCGAATCGAGCTGTATCGCACTGGCGAGTTTGGGATACTTCTCAATGAATGTGATGAATGACCCTTGATCTGCAGAAGAGGCATGGTCAGCTAGTATTAAATCGCGTAGGCTGATCTGAAAACTGCTTGGCAAAAGTACTTTCAGCGTCATGTGAATAACTCCCTGATTGAAAAGCACATCCGAATTCAAAGGAATCGAGATTGCGGTTTCATTTAGGCTTATCACGTGGTTGTAGTCTCCTTCCTGGTACGTTTCAGAGATGTTCAAAATGTCACCGTTTAGCGTCTTCACATAGCGAAACAGCTCACGTGAGTCTTCTAGCCCGAAATCGGAGTATATCAAGTCCTCCAAGACGTTTCCTCTCAAAACTTTTGCAAACTCGGCTGGACGAGATTCCAAATATTTCAACACCAAACCCAAGCTGTTCCACGAAACATAGTTCTTGTTGCTTTTCCGCTGTGTCCCGTCCCAGACTGTTCGCCCGCAGGGAAGAAATGCAGTGTAACCATGATAATTCTCTCTGAGCAGAAGAAGATCGTGCCTTTCAAGGTACTTCAATGTCTGCAAGCAGGATGATTTATCAACGGTCACGTGGTCCAAGTGTTCTCTCATCGTTCCGTCGGATATGAGCTGAGCCATGACATTTTTGAAAGAGGCTGGCACGGCGAAGTCGGTCCTCAAAATGTATATAGAATTGTTGTTTGCTGCCATGAAGGGCGCTTCCGCCTCATATTTATCATTGAAAAACACTTTTGTTTGGTTGTTATGGTAAACCCCCGAGACTTTTACCTTGAAACATGAGTCGATGCGTTTGCGCAGACATAGTTTTGAGTCAAAAAGTCTATGATAGCGAGGGGTTTCTCGTGAGACAAGATTTGGCACATCCACACACCCATCAATAAACTTGTACATGATCTGCTGGCGATTGCTAAAGGAACTTGCACCCAAATCATCTTCAGGAGTATCATTTAAATCAACGTCAGTTTCTCCGTTGGAAGCTTCAGCGTCGCTGAGTTCCTCATCATCGAAAAAGTCGTCTCTGTCAGAGGCATCCACTAGAATAGTTTGATTCTCGGCAGTGTCGCCTATAAGATTGCCTTTTTTGTAAAACCGAAGTTCCCGGGCGAGCTGAGAGAAGTGCATCGCGTAAAGTGTTTTCCTTGGGTTCATATGCACCTTTTCAATATTGCAAGCCTCAAGAAAGTCTTCAGGCAGAGTGTCATTCCCACGACTAAAGTCGAAAATATGAAGAAGCCCATCGGAAAACGTCAATGAAGTTGAGCCAGCGACACTCTGGACTTTGTCATTCAACGTGATTTGGTTTGTGTTCTTATCATATGAGACTTTGTAAGTGTTTTTGCCCCATGTGGAACGGTGGGTAACGTTTTCGCTCGTACCGTTAGAGCCACCCACCAAATCAGGGAGAAGAAGACTCAGTAGAAACGAGAATGCGTCATTTCGGAGCTCGCTGACAGCTTCCTTGGTTGGATAAAGATCAGGGTTCTCGAGACCGTGGTGAAGCGTAAGAAAATACCGTTTTTCCATATCCAGCATCGAAGAATCAATGTAAGTGTCTGTCGGAAGCAAGAGCGTGGACACGTTCGCCAAAAAATCGTTGCAGGATAGCTGTCGCTGACCCCGCGGAAGCTTATGAGCGGCAAAAGCCAGCTGGAATACCTTTTTAACAAAGGATACTTTATGGCCATTGATGTACATGCTTTCCAGCGCGTTATTCATAAGCATATCACACATAGACACCGCCTGCGGGAGTAAATGGTCAATTGCTTGAATAAAAGAGCGCTGATGTTTCGCGTAGCCGTCGTACTCAACAATTTCTGCCACATCATTCACGAGAAACGGACCCGTGGGGCCTTTTGGCCTTTCCGGCGAGACTTTTAGCGGAAAGGTGCGTGTTTCAGGCCCAGAACGCTTCGTCTCGTAAAGCGAATCAATCACAACAGCCGTTCCATTAAGGTACAGCACGCGGAACCGCTGCGCAGCGAAATATCGAAGGAGGTTTTCGGCCGTGTCGTCTTTCGCGAGCTCGGAATCAACAAACGCCAGGTTCACGGGTGCAAACACCGTCACGTTCGCCATTTTGTTGATTGCCGGCACAAGGCCGTGCCGCTGGATATGCCGGAGAAAATACGAGTACTGAGACTCGCTTGAGAGGTAGTCTATGATGGTCATGGGAGACGGCAAGTCCGACTCTATGGAATCTGGGTGATGATTTTGGGGCAGGCCTAGCGCCAGGAGGGCTAGCGTGAACCAGGTCAAAAGCACCAAATGTAGCATTTTTGTGTGATTTTGATTGACTTTCTGCCGGATTCAGTCGGAATTTGTTGCAGTCTATGGAGTTGTTGTATCTTGATATGGATTTCGGGGTAGCTATGAGGTAGCAGCTGACGCACAGTGGTATGGAAGCACGGTGGGTTTGGCGCGCACAGCTTATCGCCTGGGGGGATGTGACAGAAGTAGATGAATTGATAAGTATAAGAGATTATTGGCTGGTCTGATAGAAGATGAGTTTGTTGACATTTAGAGTTAAATGCTTGTAGTGAAGACAAATAGTTCATCATGACCATTTGGACGGTTTTTAAGATTACCTTTTGATATGTATGACCGACGTTGCTACCGCGAGCTGGGGAGAATAGCTGCAAAATGTTGTGCTCTCCGACTGGATGTATGATTCGAGTGATTGAATATTTAGGGGTTGAAAGTAAATATTGTTTTGCCTTGAAAGGGTTAGATCCAGAAACGCTCTGACCAATTAGATGCTTTGGTTCTAGATACTCTTGACAATAAGTTCCGTCGAAAAGTCTCCCCACTAATTAATTCGCTCCCATCGGTTTTCTATTAACAAAGAAGTCATGCGTGTTTTTGATTTAAGGTTTTCTCAAGTAGCCTGAATCTATCGGGCAAACTTCAGCTAAAAAAACGAAGGCGTTCATCAACAAAAGGCTGGGGACTGGAGGCTGGGGCTTCATCTCATTTAGATAACACTCAGTGGCTTCTTCCCCTGAGACAGTGGCTCCCGGAAATTCAAGCCCAAAATGGAATAACGATTGGTAAGGGTTACAAAATATGTTTCGAGCGGTGATAATTTTCATCCCATACCAGAGCACTTGGCCAAAAATTAGTCCCGAAATGCGGCAACTAAGAAATCTCAAATCCAAGCCCCCTCTTCTCTAAACTGCGGGAATCCGATTTATGCCGCTCACCCCAAGAGATTTCATACGCAGCCAAGCCAAGATATCAACGCAAGGCATGGTAGTAAAGCTGGCTAAGTCTCATATACATTCATACATAGTTTTGTGGAGAGCTAGGGAAGCAATTCTGGCTCCCAGTCCTTGATCAGATGTGTAAAGCAGAGAAACAAAAAAGTGACTATAAAACGCGCTTAGTACATGATGCAAAAGTATAGCGTGGAGTCTCAAGAATGTGACAGCAAATTGGGAAACACAATCTACATCAAGGACTTGATATAAAGTGCTTTTATTATTCTAATTATATTCGTTTCATTCGTGAGGACACGTCGCCAGGATGGCCCATAGTTGAAGTAAAGAGTGAATGATTTCAAACAGAGGCATCCTCGACAGAAATCGCCTCCGCCTTCAAGTTGAAGTTGTCTGGCATGGCAGTCTCCACATCGGCGTGCTCTCTGAAAGCGTGCTCGCTTGGCACGAAGCCGGGCGACTTTCTGGCACTGGCAACCTTCTCGTAGAGCTCATCAACCTGCTCCAAGGAAAGACCCTTGGTCTCGTAAATCATGAAGTAGGCAAACACAAGGCAGAAGAAGTTACAGCTTCCCCAAATGAAAAACACATTGGTGCCCAAGTTACCCTTATCGGAGTCAACCAAGTATGGCGTGGCGTATGCAATTGCCCAGTTCAACAACCAGTTCGAAGCAGCGCACATGGCAATCGACTTGGCTCTGGTTCTCAAGGGGAAGATCTCGCCACAAACAACCCATGCGGTGGGACCCCAGGTGGCTGCAAAAAACGCAATGAAAATGCAGCAGAAGGCAATAAGAACTTGGTTAGCAGCCTTGGAGTCGGTGGCTACACCAACAATGGCAACAATGAACTGCGAAAGACACATACCGGCAGCACCGGTCAACAACACTTTTCTTCTGCCGAAAATCTCAACACCCAAAATACCAGGGATCGTCGAGCCAACATTGACAATGTTGGTGGCCAAGGAGGTGGTGAATCCGTCAAGCCCAACACTGTTGAAAAAAGTCGTGCCAAAGTAGAAAATGAAGTTCACACCAGTCAATTGTTGGAACGCCTGCAAGCACACACCCGTTGCCAACTTCTTCAATTGTTTGTTCTTGTTGGTGAAAACCTGCAGCCATGAAGACTTGCCATGGACAGTCTCAAACTCGTATGCCGCCTGGATATCTTCCAACTCCTCCAACAATTCCGGGTGATCCTGCGGAAGTTTTCTCAAACGCGCCAATGAAATAGCAGCCTTCTCGTTCTTGCCCTTAGAAATGTAGAAACGCGGCGTCTCTGGCAAGAAAAACATTCCGACACCCAAAATAAGGCCCCATGCCATTTGAATACCCAATGGAATCCTGTACGAAGCAGGGCTGTTGATCTTGTGAGTACCCTGGTTAATCACAGCAGCCAAAAAGATACCAATAGTAATGGCCCATTGGTAGCAAGAGACAACGGCACCTCTAATCCACTTGGGAAGCGCTTCGGATTGGTACAATGGAATTGTCAGCGAGATCAAACCAACCCCAAAACCGGCAATGACACGTCCAACAATCAAAAGCGGGATATCCGTGGAAGCAGTCTGCAAAGCAGCACCCAAATTGAACACAACGAGCGAAGAGATGATAATACACCAGCGTCTGCCCAATGTATCAGTCAAGAGCGGAGCAAGAATGGCTCCAAAGAAAGTTCCTGCAGATAAAATAGACACAATCAACGACGACTCGGAGGCACTAAATGCAACACGGTCTTTTGGGAAATGTTCCTTGACCCAAGGCATGGCCATCACACCAGAGATGGTACCGGTATCGTAGCCAAAGAGAACACCGCCAAGCGCGGCGAAAACACCAACGAAAATGCCCATGCCACTGGAGCCGGCTCTTTTTTCGCCAACATTGATGTATTTTCTGATGAGTTTATTGCTTTCCAAACCCATTTTGTGTTTGTGAGATAATTGTTTGTTTGAAGATGAGAAAATTTTAAAATCAAGCGGGATCCATCCTGATATTTATACCTTGGTATGGGCTTTTGCCCGCCCATGGGCGGGCATGTCCCGTGATTGCAATTGTTGGTGTTGCAGGCGCCGGGTCAACCCAGCGGGGCGTGCATGCATGGGGTCGTGACAAGTCAGCGCACAGTTACGAACGCCCGGCTGAGTTTTTTGCGTCCCTTGCGCGCCACTGATTGGCCAGCTTACACACGGAAAAATTATGTTTGCCTGCACATACGCCCGCGCGCCCCAAGGCGTTCATCAAGATGTTCCCCGTTCATCCGCCTGCGCATATTCCCCACAGATACGGCTTGCACATTGTCCTTTTTTACTTGTTTCCCCACAATTGCGCGCGACAACAATGCCGGCGGCACTGCAAACAGCACCTTGCGCACCCTTCCCCAGCATCTCGCGTCGCGTTCACCTCGGAAAAAAATCCTGGTGAACAAACCGGGAAAATTGTACGGGCCATGACACAACCGGATTATTGGGCCTATAAACAATATCTACAAGTTGTCATCAGCCTAGGAGACAAAGTTATTTATCAATTACTCTTGAGACTGAAGAAGCAATTGATCCTGGCCTGTCTTGCCTTGAAATACAATGTTTGCTGAGCACGCCTTGATGAAACTTTGCCCGTTGTGAGGGCTGTTTTTTTTTTTTTTTGCCTTGAGGTGCCCAACTCCGCGTGCGTGGGTCTGCATATAACTAGAACATTTTCCGTTCCCACAGGTGGTAGAACGCAACGCACAACACGCATGGGCTCTTTCTTGTTACATTGCCTATTGGGCAGCTATTATAGACCAGTCACACAGAATCTGCTTTTAATAGAGCTATGTTTGCGGCAATGATGTGAAACACCGATGGATCTTGAATTGGGCCTTGCTGTCAAGCCCTTCACCTCCGCCCTCGCCTCTCACTGAGCCGCGGCTGTATAGCCGTACGTGCATGCACGCCCATATTTTGCTCACCCCAGCCATGAACGTGGCCGCAACCCCACTCGGATTTCCTGGGGTACTTCAGAAAAGTCCACATCGGGAAGTGTAGACTGTACGCTAACGCGTGTGTCGCTTTCTGTTCCCCTCTGCTCTAAAGTGCGCCTGCACTCCTCCTTTTCAAATCCCGCACTGTGCCCTCGGAGTTATCCCAACAATTGTGGCAAATCATTGTGTGTGATGTACTTGGTTCTGTGCAACTTTGATCTTGCAGACTTCTGATCTATTCTTTTCCAAGCATGCCAATTTTTGTTGTTGTTTCAGCACTGTGTTGGACCTGTTTACCCGCTTTTCGGCGAGCCACCTCCGAATCCCAGCAACAAATAAAGTAACTTACCCGAATCGCAACCATGAAGATATCATATACCCAAAATTATCAGAATTCACACCAGGCTGACTCCGATAGAGACTATCGAGCTTTTCATTGGACTGGTGGGTTCCTTTTTTTTGCATTTGAGATGCCTGAATATGTCAATGCACCGTAAACTATGCAACATCGAGACAATGGCCAACGGCGTCTCAGTTCCAGTGCCTGAGATTCCGTCAGCTGAACAATGGACAATGAGATTAACAACGTTACTGCAATGTGCCTGAAATCCCACAATCTTCTTAGATCATCTTATCTACCGGGATCTCTGGTGGGGGCGCACATATATTAGCACACTTAAAGCTCAGTGATTCTCGCTGAAAGATGTTGATCGTTCGGAATCAGTATTTTAGTCCGTGTGAAGATTTAAGGTAGAGAACACCATAAAAAAGGGCATTTCACTCTCACCATCACACCTCAGTTTGTTATCGCTTCGTGCTGCTGTGTATTACACGCGGCGCAACACTGCAATTCGAGGCCTGCCGAGCCCCACTTCGGTGTAAACTTCCATTTCCTAACATTCGCGATTTACAGTTATTCTAATGGACGCACATGCTAGAATATTTTTTATATATTTTCTTTTTTGATGACTGAAAGACTAGTGTAGTTGTAATCTGGGATTGTTTTAATCAAGTCACGTGACTGTGGTCGCCACAAGCCTGAACTAAACCAAGCACGGCCAGCCCCCGAGTGCGGCTTCTGACAGTTTCGTATAGGAAATTATACTTCACAAAAGCCACACGAACAATTTCTTGATTCACTTGCAGGCTTTAGAAAAACTACAGGCATTTATCATGAACCTCCTTTTTCTTTCGATATGAATCGGAATGAGTCTGATTTTTACCTTCACTTTTTCATGTTTTCATTCTCGCGCTCACTTGCTTTTTGTACTGTCAAATTGTAGATTTAGCCCGAGATATTTAAACATTATAGAATCGCGATCATTTGCCTTTTGCATTATACTAGCAACCGCAGTTTAGTTGAGTTGGAATTGATAATTCTCTTGGTGGCGTTTGCTGGTAGTGATCAATTTTTATATGAAAACGCAAAAAATAAAAGAAAATCTTGCATTAGGGTCGATTGTAATGCTCAGAAGATAACCATACTTTAATTCAACGTTCATGAAGCTAAAAAGAGTCAGGATTCCAATATCCCGTTCACAACACTTTGATCATTACCACTGCAATATCTTCCTTCTTTTCCTCTGAAAGCACCCAGAAAAGTTCATCGTCAAGATCCACCTGTAACTCCCCAATTGCCATTTGCACGAGTGAAGTGGCTGCAATTGTCATGTCTAGATTACGCGCCAACGAAATTTTCATGGATTTGGAAACATCCTCGGACCGCAAGCGCCTATACAAACCGTTTGTTGCTGCGAGGATAATGTCACCTTTTTGGAGGACCCAAACATCTTCATCAACACTTTTGAAGGCTGATCTTATACGATCCGAGATATGTTTGGAATCGGGAGCAATGGCCAAAGAAACTCGCTTCTCGAAAGGATAAATTTCATCTTCAGGATTCGTGATGATCCCTGTGTCGTAGACAAAGTCGCCTTCTCGATACACCGCGGCCCAAGGCGCCCCAGCGTACGATAAGCGCAAGGTTTTGGTGCTATCGATGATGCCGAAGAGTGGAGCCGTGGATCCTGCAGATACGGACTTATTGGAGATTGTTTGTTCATACGACATCTTCATAAGATCAGAAGGGCTTATTTCCATCAAGCTATTACCATTCTTGAAGATCCAAGTTGCCGAGCGGCACATATTTTCGGAAATGAACTTGTGATTCGGCCCCTCTTCCGCAAGTTTGCGGCCATCCGCAACGCCAAAAGCGACTGATTTCCCATCGCCAGAGTAAGAGACAAAACTATCGTCAAGGCCCCCTTTGATGCCAACATTGCTTTCTATGACCCCATTATCGGACCATGCGGCACGACCAATAGAGAAAAATGCATTTGCTGTGGTTTCAGACTCGGTGTCGACGACTTGCTTGCCTGATTTATCGCGGGAAGTGAATATTCTGGACCCGGACCTAAAAATTGATTTCAAGAACTCATAAAAGGCTCTCAATCTACCCGGTTTTTCCGTGGAATCTAAAGTCTCAGGTTCGGTGGTCAATAAAGGCTGGTCACTTTTGAGGGCTGCAGTCTGAAGTGCCTCCAAGTCCTCTGGCCGAAGTGTGTCACTCGAGCCCGCAAAGGCATCAGATGCATCGAGGTTAGAATTGGGCAGATTCCGAACGTTAATTTCACCCTCTTTAAAATTGGTAGTCCCCGCTGGTACTCCAAACGCTTCTCCTTTCGAATGATGGGTCAATCCATCGTCAGAGCTCGTCATCAAAAAGACATCCTCATCCTCATCATAATCATCACCATACTCACCAAATGGTATAGTCTCATAGAAAGTCTCATCCAACTCAGACTCTTCTGAGTATGAGAGAGCACGGCCCTTAGCGATTTCGAGACTAATCAGCGAGGTTTGAGTACTTTCAGACAAATTCTCATCGTGTTCGCCATTTACAGGATGAATGTCCGTATAAAAGGTCGCCGTGTGAAGCCGTGTCCTCGGTGATGGCTCGGATTGTGAATTTTCAAACCGAAGCTTTGACTCATCATTTATTTCTTCATTTTGGAAAAAAGTAAGCTCAGGATAAAGACTTCCCATAGATCCCAGAGAATTGGTGTCGTGAAGTTCTGAATTCGGCGATTCTTCACCAGACACGAAAGAGACTTGCAGTGAAAAATCGCTTTCTTCAAGATCAC
The DNA here is from genome assembly GCA_009746055.1 of Metschnikowia pulcherrima. Taxonomy (NCBI): domain Eukaryota; kingdom Fungi; phylum Ascomycota; class Pichiomycetes; order Serinales; family Metschnikowiaceae; genus Metschnikowia; species Metschnikowia pulcherrima. The sequence goes on from VFXK01000001.1 coordinate 485,424, forward strand.
TGGGGGAGGGCTCGTCAGTGAACTCGATTTGTAACACATTGTTAGGTTTTCTCGTGAACCTGGCAAAAACTTCAGAATCTTCTTGATTTTCTAAGGATAGCTGATGCAAAACGTCGTCCAAAATATGAGTGAAGCGATTAAACCTCACCCAATTTGTACTATCAAGCAAACCGGGACTCTCATTATTGGCGATATTCGGATTACGATCTTTGGGGGTAAAGGCTAAGGCTAGGCCAGGTAAAAGGGCAAATGCAACAATGATGCCCTTCAAAAAGTGGCTGATGAACTTTGTTGGTGATACCATTTGGGGCTTGTCAACTTTTTCAAAGGGTGAAAACCCAGTGGTCAGGCAGACTTTATATCTATTTTCTTGACTTTGAGAAGTCAGCCGAATTTGGTTGAGAGATACAAAGACCATACCAGAATCAGCCTTTTCTTTGTCGAAAAATTCTTGGTATTCTTTCGCCCATTCTACGTAATAATAGTTGTATCCAAAATGCAGGTAAATGGTGATCACATGGGCAGATATGGCGAATCTAATTGTCTCAGATTTCTGGTGTACACGCACAGTCTATTATGGCTTTGGCGCTCGAATTCCCAAATGAGTGATGCCCCAATTAGGCAGATTCCTGTTTATTTGAGCCAGCTGAGTGGCATGAGACGGAAGTGTGAAGGCCAGCCCTGTCTCGTTGAGACTTTTCCCGAGTTGAATGTTGATTCTGCTCAAGGGCTATACTTGAAACTGACTACCTTATCACATATGAAATATCGAAAGCATCTATTTATGCCGCCAACAAAAAAAAGCCCACAACGCATTTTGCTCCAGGTTTCGGGAAAATTGAGTAGCAAAAGTGATACCCAACGTAGACGAAACAAATGAGTCTCCATTGTCTGTATTGGGTGATTTTCGTGCGGTACATGACCGCACATCCATACGATACGCGTACTTGATGACATTGTTTATTTTTTGTGAATCGATTGGGACATGTATTGCCCCAATCAGTATACTAATTCTGGGCTTTATAAACACAACAATATTGTCTCGAAGCGGAAAGAGGGGTTGTTTCACCGGCATGCATCGGCGATATTTCCGAAGATACATTAATGTGCTCATGCAAACAATGTCTTTAATCCTTAAAAGTACTTTTTTCTCGAAATTAAATCATATTCAATGCTCACTGCAGAGAAAAGGAAGCAATAGAGATGCTACCCAACAGACTTTGCATCCAAACTCGTCGAGTTTCGTCAAGCAACCCAATTATACTACGCGCATCACTAATACTACTATATCCTCCGGAACGTCATTTTTGTTCACGAAATTTGGCCCACTGTCATCGGTTTTTTTTGCGCTTTTTTCAACGGCCAATTTCACTAGATCTGTTGCGACAAACCTCATCCCCCGTCCCTTCTTAAGACAATGATCAATGTGCCCCAGAATCTCGTTTGAGCTCAATCTCTTATACAAGCCATTTGTCGTCACCAATACAATGTCACCTTTTTGAAGACTCCACGTATCTTGCTCCATGGTAGCGAAAACTTGTTTCGCGCGAATATCTACCATGCTAGGGCCTTGACAGACTTCTAAAGGAGTCTTGACAAAATGGAATACGCCGCTTTCCGCATCTGATCTTAGCCTTGTTTGGTCCAAGAGTTCTCCACCTCTAACCAAACAGGCCCAGGGTGTGCCGGTATAAGAAAATTGTATCTTTCTTGCAGCATCGATTGTCCCCATCAAGGTTGCAGTAGAACCGGCAGGTACACTAAGATCCAAGATAGCCTTTTCGTAAGCAATCTGCGTTACTTTCAACGGACTAAAAGCCTTCACTTCGCGACTATCTTCAAGTGCGTCTTTAGCAGCATCACGCATTCCAGTAGAGAAGGACTCCTGATTCGCACCCACAACCAGACTGTTCACGGCGTCAAATACACCAAACAGAAATGTACTTCCATCTTCACTCATGGAGTAGAAGTAGCTATCAACGCCTCTAGGATGAGGGCCGACCAGGCAAGGCTCAGCAGACGTCCACCCTGCGTGACCGATTTCCAAAAAGAATCCTTCACTGGGCTCAGAAATCACAACTGATTCAAGGTCAGTGATAGTATCCTTCTCAAGACGACTATCTCTATTTGATTTGTTCTTCTTGGAACCGAAGAGAGACCTGAGTTTCCCGTAGATACTCTTCCCGCCTCTCAACAAGGCGAGAGAGGACACGGGAGTCTCGAAATTCATGTCTTCGAGAGAATTTATTTCCTCAGATGACATGTCTGCATGAGAACTTTGGTGTTTAAGGCATTCATCCTCTCTCAGCTCGGCTCCTTTCGTCTCTTCCAGAGGATCATCCGAGATGCACGAATTCTCACGACTCTCGTCATCCTTCAATTGTTGCACTCCGATAGCCGCGGGGTTTTTGTTCGAAACGTCCTTTAGTTCGCCTGATTCCGTTTCTGAATTGGTTTCTGAGCGAGTCTCAGTCTTTAATTCGTGCACTGAACTACCTGAATCAAATTCGGTATGTATCGCTTTACTGCCTGGCGAGAACGGTGCCAGTAGAGGACATTCAGGGCGAGCCACACGCACAAGTTTTTTGCTGGGGTTCATGCTCAGCCTATTTTTTGATACGACAGCAGACATTCCTTTGAGAGGTTTCTTATTGAATTTTCTGACTTCGCAACTAGATCCGTATCCTGAGTCATTGTCGAGTCGTTTTTTAAGAGTAGTACTGACGATGTGAGGTAATGTTTCTGAATCTTCTTGAGTTTTGTTCTTGGTTGCTAGGTATCTGCATGGTGAATGCGGGTGGGATTTCACAGCATAGTCAAAGTAAGGAAGTGCTTCGACAACTGGTTTGATTCCTCTCGGCTCAGTTGTATCTCTATAAGCCGACAATTGCAAGGACCAGACACAACAAAGCAAGAACAAACCGAATAAAACTCTAGCGATGTAAAGTGACATGGTAAAAAAGTCGGTGTGATTTCAGCAATCGGGTCATTCACAAAATATTCATATTTTTCTTCCCTTGGCTTATATATACCCATCAATAACCGACCTCATTTCAAATAGAGTGCCTTTCGTAAGTGACTCAAACTGCACGAAACAGAGCTCTAATAGGTCTTGAAATGCGAGATTTTGACAATCAAAGAAAACAATGAGAGGCTTGGCATTTCAGCCCGCTGGAGAAAGTAAACACAAACATGGCAGTCTTCGTGCGTCGCTCTGAAAGCGACACCCTGTGAGAAAAATGCTCAATCCCCATTGTGCTGCGACAAACAATGAAAACAACAAAAGAAGCCTCGGACATCTACTATTTGCGAAATTGTCTGCTAATAAAAGAACACCGAGTAGCATCAACAATGACAGCAGATGTTACATTTCCAGGAGCATGATTGGCGGACAGGGGCTAGCCTCTTAACTGGTTGATCCTTTCGTAACTTTTCGGATCGAATGTAAAAATGCATCATGTGAACAATGCGAGGAAATAGTCTCCATTTTTTAGTGGATTGGTATGTGCTCTTCGACCTTTCACACGCGGAATCTGTGAAGTAGCCATCATTGTTCGTCAGCTACGATCGGTGAGATAACCCGAAAAGATTGAGCCGTAAAGATTCAACTCATCTGTGGACCAAATTTAAAATGTCACCCCACCTGGTAGCTTTCAAGGAATGTCTGAATTACGTGCCCTTTGCCCATGCAAGACCACAAATTTGCATGCAAAATTCCGAGCTATTTACAAGTAGGGCAAAAAAAAGAAAGTTGACACGGCCAAACCTTCTACTTTGGGTATTACCTTGTTGCGTTGTGTTAGTCCATCCAAAACATTCTTGACCACACATCGACAAAGTTGCTCAACTTATTATAGGCTAACAAAATGCCAGTATCTAGCCTCGGATTCGAGATGTCTAAACAATGTGCAAGAAAGACCGCGATTATCTTGGAGTCGAGAAATCAAGACTTTTCTGAGTATTGGAGACTGATTTCATCAAAGTGTAGCGATTTCAGCCTTTGTATCTCGGTAAAGGCTTGCATGTTATAGACGCCCGCTAGGGTCCGCTGCTGTCCGCCAGAGCCGTGGTAGAGAAAAATAAATTTGAACATTATTTACAATGAACGGTCTACTGCCTTTCTGCGTAGAGAAAACAATCGTGAGGACCAGCTCGAAAAAATAAAATCAGCTATTTAGCGCTTATAAACAGCCTTTGCAAGGACGAAATTGGGCGTGCTCAATACAACAAAGCAACCACGCCGATGACACCAACTATGCCCGCGACTCTTCTTGCAGCTCCGTTTTCAATTGTTGTCACGGCTGGGATTACACTGTAAGGCAGAGCCGAAACTTCAGGAGCCTGATAAGCAGCGGCTACCGCCTGAGCAGCCACAGACTTGGGAAGAGCCGTGGATTCCAAGATCACCGTGTCAGTTGGCCCAGCAGTGGCGATCTCAAACACATCCGCCGCAGGAGGTGCGGTAACAGTGCTAGCCACGATGACTGTACCCTCCACTATGAGAGTTGTGGCCTCAGTCACAGAAATGACAGAGACGGTCTCTTCATTGTCGACAAGCTGCGTGTAAGTGAAAGCCGTGGCATAGGGCAAGTATGTGGAGAATGCAGTCACTGTTGAGGCTACGACAGACTCTGCGACGGCATTGACAGCGGCGACGGTGGCATAAGCTGCAGCGTCTGCGGTGACAGCAGCGGATACCACAATTGTCCCAGGCACAGCAAGCGTGGTAGCTTCCGTAACGGTGATGACATTGACAGCCTGTTGCTCGTTCACAATCTGCGTCACTGTGTAGAGAGTGGCCTCGGGAATGTAGGTTGTAAACTCGGTAACGGTGTACTCAGTCTGAGCAACCGCGACTGCTGCAACCGAAGCGTAGACTACCGTTCCTGGAACTGATACCGTCGTAGCCTCAGTTACAGTGATGACAGAAACAATTTGCTCCTCGTTGACAACCTGAGTCACAGTGTAAACAGTGGCCGACGGGAAGTAAGTTGTAAATTCAGTCACTGTGTACGCAGCGGTAGTGACGGCAGCAGCGTTAACGACAGCCGCAGCAGCGGTTGCAGTCTCCTTTTCAGTGACGGTGGTAAGGTAAACCACAGTGCCAGGAACAGAAATTGTGGTGGCCTCTGTCACAGTAATGACAGCAACGGCGCGCACGTTATTCAGAAGTTGTGTGACTGTGAGTGCCGTCGGAGTAGGGCAGTAGGTCGTGTACTCAGTCACTGTTGTCTCGAAGGCTGTTTCGGTGAATGCGTGAAGGTAAGCAGCCGCTTTTGTCGCCTTATAATCCTCTGTGATAGTGGTGGTGACTACCAATGTTCCAGGCACCGTAATAGTAGCAGCTTTAGTGACCGTGATAACAGAGGCCTTGCGCTGCTCTTTAACAAGCTTGGTAACAGTCAAGAGGGTAGGCTGTGGGCAATAAGTCGTGTACTCTGTAATTGTACTCTCTTTCACAATCGGAGCCTTCACGGCCGTCAAGGTAACCTCTTCAGTGACCGTGCTGGCAATAACGCATGTTCCATAGACCGTAAGAGTTGTCGCTTCGGTGACAGTAATATCATAAACCGCGCGCTGCTTGTTGATGAGCTTTGTGACGGTGAACACAGTGGGCGTTGGACAATACGTGGTATAGTCCGTGTACGTGTCCTCAACAGTTTTTGTGACAGTCCCGTATGCCACATGTTGGGCAACGTTGACGGTAGCGGTAGATTTGGAAGTGATTGTGCTAGCCAAAATACAGGTGCCAGTGATAGTGATGGTGCTGGGAGCCGTAACCGTATATGCCACAGGAATGCGCTTATGCTTAACATACTTTGTATAAGTGAGAACAGTCGGCTCTGGGCAGTACGTGGCGTAGTCTGTGACAGTGTATTCAACAACCTTAGTAACAGGAGGCGCTGGGCCAGTGACATGCTCGTCAGGGGTATGAGTTTCTTCGACAAGACAGTCTTCGGTGAGAGTGATAGAGGTTGGCTCACTGACGCTAATCAAAGTTGGACCGCACACGTGTTTCTTGCAAGTTGTAATCGTTAACACAGTGGAGTGAGGACAATAGGTGGTGTAACCTTTCTTGGTGCGATGGTGAGGTGGCTTGCGGTGAGGAGGTGGCCGACGATGGGGTCCCTTATGAGGAGGAGGTCTGCGGTGGGGCGGCTTGCGGTGGTCCGTGTGGTGAGAAGTCAGGTGGTGAGAAGAGTCATAACGAGAGGTCAGGTCTTCACCATTGAACAGGTGCAAGCCCACCAGGACATCGGTTGCATTGCTCCATGCTGAGATGGCTGCAAGTGAGACTCCGGCGAATAAAGCGAGTGAGGTGAATCTCATGATGTGTCTGCGTGATTGAAGAAGAAATTGCTTGTGAAATTTAGGGAAATCGAGAATGGAATTATGGGTCCTTTATAGTCAAAAAGCCCACCAGACCGCTGTACCTAATGTGTTTGGTGAGGCGGCATCAGAAGCGTGCCAAGTGTTTGCAGCCATTCTGTCAGAGCGCTAAACGCCAGGCACGGTCGCGGCTCATGCGCGGCTGCTTTGAACGAAAAGCCGCCTCCCGCCTCCTGAAATCACACAAGTGTTATTTTGATATCTACCGTGCTATTCTCAGCGGCTAGCTGTTGCGGCTTCCTCTTGTTACTCGCTTGTACGCGCCAATGGTGTATTCTCTTGGTATTGACTCCCTCGATATCACCTCATTTTAGAGCTTGATTCGAATCATTTGAATCGTCTGCGAAAAAATAGCCATTGTTTGCAAGACGAGCATCAAAAAACAAGTACACCCGTTGTACCGTGTGGCTTCGTGGTTTGGATTGAGCGACGTTTGCGTGGCGCCAAGCAAACATCATTACCGAGAATGTCATTTACGCCCCTATTCGAGCAAGTGTCAAAACGCTCAAAAGAGTCATGACTGTGTTTTTAGAACCTTTGCATGAGAGAATTCGGGGTTGTGTGAGGCCTCATGCAAGTCTTACTAGCGTGCGCCGCACGTTTGGCCTAAGCTGCGTTGCCGGCAGTGGGCACTAACCGGACACCGGACACATGCTCGCGAAGAATACCATCGAAACCCATCAGTCACGATAACACAGCAGTTCGTTGAAGTCTATACTAAGTTTTGAATCAGGATTGCGAATGTACCAATGTCGCTTCTGTGAATGGTACATATTTTGATTTCACACTCGGTGGCGCTGTCTGTTGCACCTTTAGCCGCGAATGCGCCTTATGCAACGTGATTCCTCATGTTCATGTGTTGGATGATGCCCCGCTACAAGCCTGCTTACCCCGCTTACCATACGAAAGAGAGTGAGAAGCTTGAGCCTTTTGATTATTGCGAGATTTTGCTGGAGAAAAATTGGACAAAAAGACATTCAATACACTTGTACGCGTGCGGAGAACATATCCAAAAACATAATGAGTCGATTCCATAAGAGAAAACGCGCACAAGCGTGGCAACTTCGCATAGTATCAGAAGCCAGAACACTGAGGCACTACCTGAAACCTTCGATCAGAAAGTAGATCTACCGACCAACTTTGGAAAGTAACTGTGATAGTATAAATATTACCTAAAATCAGGTGACCCAGTGATGAACCGCTAATTGCTGCAGTGCCATACTTGTTGCGCCCCAATAGTTCCGTCAGCCAGTCGCAATTGCTCGACAACCTACTAACAAGACAAACGCATTTTTGGCCCTGCTTACTTAGGCTATTACAATCGTTTCTCCCCGTGCAGTCTCGCCTGTCACAGCAGTCGTCTGTCCATCTTTTATTCTTGATACTCCCAGTCTTTTCGATCGTCACAGTCTCGCCCGGCCACGCGTTAGTGCCAATCACTTTCCTTATGCCCGCGGATTTATCTTTCGCAATGACGTCCAAATACTGGCTGATTCTCATAACTCGATCATCACGTGCCATTTTTTGTGCCTCTTCATAAGTCATGATATTGCTCCTTCGCTCAGTATTCTTTGGCTCACTTGCCATGGAATTGAGCATTTGCCAATAATCAATGTCTGCGCGTGGAAAAAGGCCCAAGCTGTTCAATTCTCGGACTGTTGACTCTGGACTTTGAGTTAATTTGATATCACCGGTGGCTAGGTCGTAAGTGGCCAAAGCTTCGCTGATATGATTTTGTCCATAAAATACAAGACTGGCGATCGTGGAGTTTGCATCGGCCGATACCAAGCAATTTATGAATATATATGCCCCTAAATTGTCAACCAGGTAAACCTCAGCTGCAAGTGCAGAGACAGCCAGAAAGACAAGAACAACTGACGTGAACAAATTCATATTTATGACAGTGCTTGGAAGATTCCATTTGAAAGGAAATAACGCGAATTGTTGTCTTATATATGCCACAATTGCTCTTTTTTGCGTACTGAGATATTTTCCGTGTCTTGACCTTTTTGATCGTTTTTGACGCTTCTACTTATCTCAGTTCCAAGACAAAGATTGATCGGGTTGTGATAGAGCGAAAATTTCCTCCCTACTTCACAAAATAGTCACACAAGATCAACAAGCATTTATGATCTTGTAACAATGACCTCAAGATATGATCATGCTCAAACGCGCAAACCGGCCAAATAGACAATGAAAGCGGAATTCGATGGGGACGCAGACCATTGAGAGGCATGTACCTTACCTTCGGCTTTCAGTGGCTGTGGTGGAAAATCGGCAAAAAATAAGCCTCTGACGAGTTTTATGGACTAAGTAGCTTTTCAGCGAACTTCAAAAGATCCTCAGTAGAATGCTTACTTAGCAGGCATAACTTGGAGAAAAGGAGAATTTTTCAAGCATTTAGGGCTCACTGAGCGTCTGCGTCTCAATGAACGCTATCAGCTTTATGATTGGGTCTGTGTAGTCTCATCCAGTGTTGCGAACTTTTCGTACACCATCGTATTCGTGGCTGTACGATGGTACGAAAACGAAGGCTCATCGTATCGTACTTTCGTCTATATCAAAGTACGATTTCGTACAGGTTTAGTAAGTTTTTTTGGGCGATTTTGTTTCCTCGCTGGGTGTGGAAGTTTGGGCTGTAAAAAAACGGCTTATCATCCCCTTTCTGGAATTAAACATGTTTATCTCCCCATGCTAGCGGGAATTGGCTCGAGCACTGCTGCTGTACTCGCTGGACGGCGCCTCACTGTGACGTGGCGTCTCTGAAAAACAGTTTTCTTGACGCTATCTGTTTGTTCCTCATGTAAATATCAGATCAGCGACTAACATTGAATAAACTATCGATAAGGATATCATCGCCATAAGAAAGCCTCTGGAAAGAAGCAGAGCCATGAAGCTTCGAAAACCTCAGGAATTGAGGTGAGGACTTGCTCTCAATCGTCTTTTGAGGAAGCACACGTCATCGACAAACTGTCTGTTGCTAACGTGAACGAAGTTGAACTCTACAATTCTACAAGACGAAATAGGGGATATAAGAGTCTCATGGAGATCCATCTAGCCGAAAAGGCACATTATATCCCATTCTTTATGATCTTGCAAACGAGTTCTTAGCCATACCAACTATGCCCGCGCTTACCGAGTCGTTACTTTCCCGCATTAATGACGTTGTTACCAAGAGAAAATCTCGAATGCTCTCGGTAACTGTGAAGATGTTGGCGTTTCTCGAGTATGGAGGATCATTATCTGGCTCGAACGAAACCCCTTCAAGCTCTGACGGCGAGGACGGGCTGGATGAGATTGATGGAGAAATGGATGGAGAAATGGATGGAGATTTATGTGATGCAGCGAGAACAAGCAGAGGCAAAAATCCGGCTGCCGTGGACATCGGGATTGAAGTGGACAAGCTTTAGGAGGACCAATTTTCCAAAACAACTTACTATACTGTCGAAAGAGACTACAAAACAAACTTATAATAGCTTATAACTCTGGCGTTCATCAAGATTATGCCGATTCATCCTCAAAACATTGGTAAAAACACCACTTTCGTATTCCATCGTATTCATCGTACTTTCGTACGCATCGTACAGGATCGGATATCCGTATCCGAATACGATGGGCCATCGTATCGGATATCCGACATGTACGTCGTATTGGGCTGTACGATGCAACACTGGTCTCATCTACCCGTAACACAATATTCGGCCACAATCCGTGGCCTATGGCTGAGCTCTAATGAAACGACTGAGTCGCGTGATTTTTGCGGAACTGCTGACTGGAACTGAGGCCCAAAGTTTAGGCGCGTTCCTGAATACGCCATATGTACAATTTTCGCAAACCAATCAAGGTTGCGCAAGTTTGAAAATAATCTATCAGTGAGAACATTTTTTTTTCTGGAGTAAACTCATGGCTTTCCCGGCCTTTTGTTTCTCCGCCTCATTCCTACAATTTTATCTTGACCGGAAATCGAACCGCGGTGTTGCGAGTGTAATTTATGTGCACGTCACACGGCTCGCCCGCTATGGCAAACGCGACAAGATCCGTACATACACACTTGCATGCAAGCGCGCATTAAACAAACTTAAATAGGCAAAAACTATTTTTCACCACTAGTGGGCACGTGGTCTAGTGGTATGATTCTCGCTTAGGGTGCGGGCGGTCCTGGGTTCGATTCCCAGCTTGCCCCAACTAGTTTTTTTTGCTTCCTCAATTGGGTACCTCTCAAAAATTTTAGCCTTTGATTGCCCTTCGGCGTTTCGGTGTGTGCCCAATGCAGCGACCTTGCATTTTGCCTGCGTGAGCGAACAAGACTTAAGATGTACATATTTAGTCACATGAGTGATGACAAAAGTGATGTCATGATGAGCCATATTCTTTGTTCTTCTTTACGAACGCTTCTGCGATGCAATCGCGAAAGATGAAAAAAAAGTGATCATAATGTCCAGTTGTGACCTTGAGTGATTGTTTTACCAATAAAATCCATCTATTGTCATTTCTTTTGAACCGTTAAAAAATCTATCGCCATTTCCAGTCTCTATAGAACACATATGGGCGAAAACGCGATATCTTCACTAGTCTCGAGTGACGTCCAGCTTTTGATGATTCTTATTCGAGCTCACATGTTCCTTCACTTTACGCAAAACATCACTCTTCATCTTGTAGCCGTGTAAATCAGCATTTGGAAAAGATTTGTCTGCCAAGTCAGCCTTATATTGAGCTAGCGCCAGTTGCGCATCCTGAGCAAAATTCATGTACTGCTTGACAAACTTTGCTGGCGTGTTATCAGTCATACCAAGCATGTCTGCCATGACAAGCACTTGGCCTGAGACGTGCGGCCCGGCGCCAATGCCGATCACAGGCACACTCACCAGACTTGTAACTATTTCTGCGAACTTATTAGGAACGCATTCTAGCAATAGCGCAAACACTCCGGCCTCTTCTAGGGCCTTACAGTCTTGTAGGATCTGCACGGCGCTATTTTCCGTATTTCCTTGAAGTCGATAGCCGCCGGAAGTATTGTGTTTTTGTGGCGCAAGCCCAACGTGGCCCATTACAGGAATACCTGCGTCCACAATTCGGCGTATAGTCAGGGCCGAAGTCACACCGGCCTCGATTTTCACCGCCTGGGCCCGGCCTTGTTTGATTAATGCAATAGCCGTTTTCAACGCGTCGGCTTCAGACGTCTCAAACGTGCCAAAAGGCACATCCGCCACGATGAACAGGGTTTTATTACCCCGGCTCACGGCGCGCACGTGATACAAGAACTCATCTAGCGTGATCTCATTCGTATCCTCATATCCTAGCGCAACCATAGCTAGAGAGTCTCCGACTAATGTGATGTCGATATCTGCCTTTTCCGTTATCTGGGCAGTGAGATAATCCCATGCGGTGACCACCGAGATGGGGTTTCGCATGTTGTAAAGTTCATAGATCTGTGTTAGCGTCTTTCTCGGCTGCTGCCTGTACGCCGATAATGCTATTCTGGCGGTACTGAACCCTCGCGTTGCCAGGCGGAGCATTTTATGGTCTATTAGAGTGATGCAAAATTGCTAGAAAATGGTTCAATGTGACAATAACTTGTGATGTTATTTCCAGATAGGTGAGATCTGAGCTTCAAGAAAAAGGTACGCGAGATACGAGCATCGTACCGGGCCAGGAGCGAAGAGCCGATCTGACGTGAGATGCAGGCCATTGGCCCGGTTGTGGGGAAGTGCAATCAAAATGGGATTAGGAATTGGCAAAGACTTAATCGACACTCGAGCATTTGCTACGCTCCTTTAAAAACATCAAGCAAGAAAATCATTTGCTGAATGATGCCTTTATTAGTATGTGGCACGCAGATGGGTGTATGCACTTACCGGGAAGTGTGGCCTCAGGTGAGAAAGCGATGGCTAAGAGAGACCAGCACAGAAGTATGATGCATTTGCGTGAAAATATGACTATTCAAAAAATTAATGCTTTAAGGATTTTTGCTCAGTGTTTCAGTAGGACATTGCAGGTAAAGATCGAAGTATACATCAGTACGGCATATCATGTGAGTCATGAGATTCAATGGGACATGAAACTTTTTTCTTCAACCGTTTCGATTTCATGTTGACACCGGCATACTTTGAACGCAAATAATCGAAACATTGATAAGATTTGCGTAATCGACCTATTTTGAAGGTATGAACAAAAAGTAGCTTGACTAATCCAGCTTTCGTGTCATGAGAGTAACGCCTAGAAGGCGACGAATACAGAATCGTACACTTGCCAAACACAAGAGTTCCGGAGTTTCCCTCTTTAATTCCTTTTTCATAATCTCACAAACTACTTTCTTAACTGAATTCTGGCCAAAGGTACAGGCTTCCTGGATCTACTTTCGCAGCCGTGTTTTCCGGATCTGGATCTGGCCAGGCTCGTAATTCGCGCACAGCGCCATTCTAATAGGGTAGCAATATATAGGCCCGCACGGCCCGGGGACAATATATAAGGCCCGCCTGATGATTCGGAGAATACAGCAAATCGCTAAACATCTACACCAAAACAGTACACGCAAAATGACTGACAAATCGTTGCTTATGAACCATACATGTCTCCGTATCAAGGACCCAAAGGTGAGCTTGCCCTTTTATGAAAAGAATTTTGGCATGACTCTCGTCAACCATTTCATCATGGATGGCTTCACATTGTACATGTTGGGCTACGAGACCGGCGAGCAGAAAAACTGGGCGGCTCGACCTGGAGTGTTGGAATTGTGTCATAATCACGGTGCAGAAAATGACCCCGATTACAAACTCAACAACGGCAATGGTGAGAATTTCAGAGGGTTTGGCCATATTTGTATCTCTGTAGACAACATCGCTGCCGCCGAGGAGTTATTGATTGCGGGCGGGGTGAATTTCAAAAAAAAGTTGAGCGATGGCAGACAAAAGAACATTGCGTTTGCATTGGATCCAGATGGATATTGGATCGAGTTGGTGGAGCACAAAAAGGGCCAGCAGCCGGGTATCACGACGAAGTCCACTTATAAGTTCAATCACACGATGGTGAGAGTCAAGGACCCAGAAAAGTCTTTGAAGTTTTACCGTGACGTATTGGGCATGAAATTGTATTCTAAAAAGGACCACGAGGGAGCGAAATTCTCGTTGTACTTTTTGGGATACGACCACAACCCTTCCTTCAAAGAAGGGGAGATCGATCACCTAGACCAACTCGGCAGAGAGGGCGTCTTAGAGCTTACACACAACTGGGGCACAGAAAACGACGACTCGTTTGAAGGTTACCATAACGGTAACTCCACCGAAAATGGCGCCACGCAAGGGTATGGCCATGTTTGCGTATCCAGCGCCGATCCAGGCAAGTTCTGCGAGAACATTGACAAAAAATTCGGCGATTCTGTTGAGTGGTCTGTCAAATGGAGTCAGGGCAAAATGAAGGACTTGGCGTTCATCAAGGACCCAGATGGATACTCTATTGAGATCATTGGTCACGATATATTCCACGATTGGGTTGACGGCAGACCGTCAAAGTGAACCAGGCCATTTATGGTTGGATAAATAATTATCTTATGGTTTTTTGAATCAAGAAATAGGACGAGGAAAGACATACGAAGAAGTACATGTAAATCTCAATATAATTCTGCATATTTTTCTGACAATAACCACACCTGTGCCAGGGTCCCGTGGACCTTGGGTGTACATAACAACGGACGGTTCCGGTCATCACCTGAAGCAAATTTGGGATCCACGGATAGGTCTTTTTTTACACAATTGACAAAAATGTTTATCCATTTGTTCTTCTTTTTTGAAGGTGCTTTTTAACCAAATGATTGACGCACCAGGTCTATAGAAACGATACGACTTTCCTCACTCGTCTAAGCTAAGCAATGATGTCATATCGAGCCGCACTTTGCTTTGCAGCAGTCTCCCCGCGTTGATGAAATGGGCCAGGCCATGGCCCGACGGTTTTTCCTGAACTTTGGCTAATTATTCAGTTTTGAACGATCACCAAAAATCAATCATACTTGGCGGATCTAAATTGCAGGCAATTATTGGTCGATCACAAGATTGCTGACACATCCTGGATATGTCATTCACGGAGGCCAGCCACAGCAATAAGAGGGGCGAGTCGTGCGTCGCACAACTTTGGAATTTGTAAGCGCAACCCGTGCGTATATAAGCAGCAATGATTCTCGAGATAATTGCCGTGCTTCTTATGTTGAGTCTATTCAAAAGATTTCTCTTCACTACCCCACCCATCATGTCCAAAGAAACAGTTGACTACGTCCAGAAATTGATCAAGGAGAAGCCCATCTTCATTGCCTCCAAAACGTACTGCCCATACTGTACGAAGGCTAAGAACACTATCAAGCTGATCACATCGGAGGCTTACATTTTGGAATTAGATGACTTAGACAACGGCGCCGAGATCCAGGACGCGTTGTACGAAATAACTTCCCAAAGAACCGTTCCTAACGTGTTCATCGGCGGTGAGCATATTGGCGGGAACTCTGACGTGCAGGCCTTGCAGTCCCAGGATAAGTTGGAGGAGAAAATCAAGGCTGCTTTGTAAATTAGTTTCTGACAATCGATGAAATGTTATACGAATTGAACCGGACACGCTGCTGTGAGTCGAGTTACGCGGGCACGAACCATTGTAGTCTAGTCCCAACCAACGGTGCATACGACCGATATAGGTCAATCACCACAACGAATGTAGGTATTTAAAATTGCTAAATTCTAGTGCACTACGACGAATTTTTGCAGATAAGTCTAATTGTTTTGTGCATTGACTTGACCTTGCAAACATGGTGGCTGGCTTGATACAATTGCGGCCAGAAAGATGGAAAAACAGGCCGCACAGCAGTACTGAATGTCCCCCTTTCTTCTTTCCGATAAGATAGTATTAAGTGTCCATAGCGGATTGTTGCAAGAGAACCCATTGTTTTTGTCCTGTCCTGTCCCACATGCTTCATGGCCTCATGGCCCTCATACTGCAAAAAGAGCGAGCTTATGGGACGAAATAAAGTATCTGAACCTTCACACGCATTCGTTGGGAGCCCCCTTGCATAAGACAGTTCTATTATATAGGTAAGTGCAAATATTCAAGCTTCATTGATAAATCACCAATTGGAAAGCTAAAGGAAACTTGTCGTACGAGGATATACAAAATCAGGCATTGGGTCACACTTGCAGTGAGGAAATGAGCCCAAATGGGTGTTATATGACCCATGCTTATCAAATAAATGGGCTTTTATTATCTCGAAATGGTTTGCTTGAGGCTTAAATCCATAAAATTCATGAACAAAAATGTAAGCCTAAGCATATAGATATAAAGGAGTATGTGTGATTTAGATGATGGCAATCCTTAGCTTCACACAAGCCTTTACATTTAGTAAATTTTGCTTGTCTCACCTTTTTGATACTTTAGTCTTGTTCAAAATCATGCTGAAGAATCCTTTTGCACAAGAATCTCCATGGCTTATTCCGTATCGTTATTTGCCTCTCTCTTCCTTGCTAGCGTCTTCTACTTCATCGTCATCGTCCTCGTCATCGTCATCGTCATCGTCATCGTCCTCGTTGATGAAGCCATTTTGTCCCGTAGCCTCGAAGTAGGAGTCTGTCAACCAATCTATCATTTTACTGGCAATCCTTACTTCGTAGAAAACTTTCGCTCGGTCTTTTGCGTCTAGAAATTTGTGGTTTATAAATTCGAAAAGTAGACTCGTTGCTCTTTGTTCCAAATCTTTATAATCCTGTTCAAACTTTGCAACTATCACTGAGCTTTTGTTGAAAAATGTAAGCACTTCATCGGCAATCGCGCTGAATCCGTTGATTATTATATCCGAGAATTCTTCATCTTCTCTTTTCAGCGAGATGTGTATCCTCTTCGAATTTTCAAACTGATTGTCAGGGTAGACATATTCCTTGACGAGAGCACGGTGAAATGACAGGAACCACGGCGCCGGACCCTCTTTCAACTGAGGCAATCCATTATCGCTTGTAATTGGGATGACCACCGCCTGTGTCGTGATAGCACCAACTAAACAAAAAATGGTTTTCAAATGCGGAAACATAAGTAGAAATTGACTTTTGAGTAACCCATATATGTGAGGAAATTACTCGGGGTATTTATAGGGTGGGAACGCTATCCTTGTGGAAATGAAACTACTTATCTCCGAAATTGTCGGCTAATAAACAGAATGAAATTGTTTTCGCCCAAATTTGAGTAACGAATTAGACGCCAAGTGTCGGCCTATGGGTTTATGGAGTCAGTATCATACGCGGGCTCAGAACCGTACCATTTTCACCTGCTTTTCGCTACTAAAACTTGATAAAGAAAATAGAACGCACAGCCTCTTCTGGCCGATATCGCATGAGCAAAAGACCGGAGTGGTTGTAGCGGTCCAAGTTAACATCTTACGGACGGGCTTTGGAAGTACCAGTGACGCCACTCATTCTGAAGCTTGAACTAAGCATGGTGTTTCAGATTTGGACGAAGATTCAGCCCACAAATCGGGTAGCCCCAAATTACCCGCTAGCGATCTTTAAGTGTTACAGAATGTCTGTGACGTGATCTGTTTCGGCCAAAGATGAGATGTAAAACTAAGTAAAAAATCTGATCTGTTTCACTGCGAGAGCCTAATTCATTTGATTGAGTGAGGCCCATATCGATTTCATCCAGCAGACCAAAACAATTCCCAGCCATGGAGTCTATGCATATCAAGCCAAACAATTAACTATCCTCCACTATCATTCATCGCCAGTTCAATTGATCCATGAAAGATCCAAAAGTGGCCTACCCAATGCACTGATCTCATACCAGTTCACGTTTGGTAAGATATTGACAAGATAAAGCGATGAAAAGTTTTTCAACTTGAATATCACAGGATGACCTTGTTTTTCGAAAAAAAAGAATTGTATGTCAGAATGAATTCCCTAAAACGAGATCTGGCTGCGCTCCGCCGTATGAATCTGGGGTAGGTGCGAATGGAGAGTGCCGAGCAAGGGCCGAAGAGATCCCCCCACAAGCACTAAGGAAGAATTAAAGGAGATAGTGAACATAGCAATCAACCCTTGAAATTCGCCAAAAAAGATTTAAATCACAATAGTTTCACCTCATTGATTCGATGAGCCCCACAGAAACCAAAATATAGATAGCATCAGATAAATATCTCATGAGACCCCGCCCACCCACTCGCATATACCCACTGCAGATATTTGCCAGAAACGTGTCGAACTACGTCACATTCACGTCCGTCGACCGGTCACAAAAACCAGCACGGTCACAAAAGGATCTCCGGCCGAACAATTCGTATAAATTGCGAGTGCCGCTCTTGAAAAGTCCCACTCATTTCGGCCACTCCACGTCACGTGTGAACAGACTCTCCAATGAGGACAAGTACAGCGCCAACGTGCTTGATTTACAAGGGCGTGTGGTGTTCAACTTCAATATCTTTGACGGCCATGGCGGCGAGCAGTGTCTGACGTTTTTGCTGCAAAAGCTCGCCGATTCGGTCGAACTGGCGTCGCCATCTGACGAAGACGCGACCGATGCCCTCTTGAAGAATTACGCCACAGATATCGGCGGCTACTGGCGGCGGTGGTACAAGCATAAAGACCAGAACATTGAAAAGATGCAAAAAGTGCCGCATGTGACGAAACTAGAGAACATTGATATTCCTACTGACGATTTGAGTGTGCGTATTCCGATGGCATATTTAGCCGCCGACTACGCCTTTTTCAACGAGGAAGATAACGCACTGGGGTCCACGTGTACGTCCGCGTACCTTGAGACAGTATTTTCGGAAGATAAGGGCCGTTTTCAGCCCGTTTACGAAAGCTACTACTTCAACCGACACACCGTGTCGAAATTGACCGTGGCGCAGGTGGGCGATACAAAGGCGATTTTGGTGGATCGCCAAGGCGAGGCACATGCGCTTACGGACGCGCATCACCCTTCAAATCCAGCTGAAGCCCTGCGGTTGAGACGATATCTGGCCAATTATTTCATGACAGACTCATTTGGCGAGGAAAGATTCATATCTTTGGCCAACACGCGCTCATTTGGCGACCTCAAGTTCAAGGAGATGGGCGTCACCGCTGAGCCGGACGTGGCGCAGCTTCTAGTGGGCGATTCAGAGACGATTCTGCGGGCACTTACGCCATCTGAAATCAAGGAGTATACTATTGGCGGACTTGGGGGTGACGAGGCGTTTCTCCTATTATGCACAGACGGAGTCACAACAGAGCTCACAGACCAGGAACTCGCCGATATTGTCATGGTGAACTATAACTTGCGCGGCCACCATGCCACGCCACAGCTGTGTGCAGAGGAAGTGATAAAATTTCTCGAGTACATCGGCGGCGACGACAATGCCACGTGCCTAGTGGTAAGGCTCAACGGGTGGGGCAAATGGCCCGTGATCGACAGAACAGGGCAACTCCGTCAGGAACGTTTAAACGCGTATCAGCCAAGAGACCGTGGTAACTAATGATTTCTGAAGAAGGGAGATTGGGGTTCACATGTCTCTCTAATACCACCGCACTTTAGTGGTACGTTCAATGCAATGATGAAATGAAAGGCTCTAGTGGAACGTATAAGGGCGGTTCTTTTGCACCAGCTATACAACAGACTATTTCGCCCCGGCCCTTGGACCATGCATGGTCTGCAAAGCTTACATATAGCACATAAGAGCTACGAGATCTGAACCCAGGGGTAGAGGTGTGTGCCGTGCTTGATTAAGCTTGGCAGACTTGCCTTTTCCGAACATGCAACTATTGGCATATGCGTGGCACTCACATTTCAAATCGGCCATTGTGAAAAATAAAGGCACAGGTAAGATGTATGTGCCAAAAGTGTGTTTACCTTGTCATTTCAAAGACGTTTCTCGCTTGGCGGATTACTGAAAGCAAACGTTTGCTTACCTGAAGCTTTATGAGTTTTCAATCCATGTACACCCATGGTGGGACTCAGGACGTACGGACATACAAACCTGAGCGCTGTTTCACCCTCAAAGCACGCTGCAAAACCTTTATTATATATACAAGACCTAGTTCTTCGAGTATTTGTACACGAACTTCTTCCGCGTGGCAGCAAACTCGCCCAACTTGTTGCCAACCATGTCCTCAGAAACCTCAAACTCAACATACTCCTTTCCGTTGTGAACCTGGAACTTCAACCCAACAAATTGGGGAAGAATGGTACAGCTTCTTGCGTTGGTTCTGATGGCTGTTTTCGATTTCATGGCCTCGGCTATGGGAAGAGGCACCACATGTGGACCCTTCCAGGCTGACCTGCCTTTGAGTAGAGTAAAAGCAGCTCTCATTATGTGCGGTGGTAAACGGTATGAACGTTAAATAGAATGATGGATCTTATGGGAAGTTGTATGGTTCAGAACAATTCGTACGCAACGCGTAATGTCTGTAAAGCAAAGATTGGTTCTGAAATCAGGTAGCTTGCAACCACAACCAAAAAATTTATTTTTCTATATTATTGTAACGAAGGTATCGTCCCAGAGTCACCGGTTTTGAGATCATTCAGTTTTTTCCACATCCTGGTGCTCAGTTCCGGTCTGCACACGTGACCCGCGACTTCTGCATGGGCCGCATCATAGTGAGCCTTTCCTTGGCGATGCACCATATCATCTCATCTCTGCCCCATCTCAGCTTCTGATTGCATCTTGAATTATGTTTGCTCCAAGATTTGACCCCAATGCGGTCTATGAAGAAACGCCGCGTGCGCCTAAAATAGTGCTTAGCCGCAAAAGGAAATTAGCAGCGGCAGAAATCAAGGACTCTTCTGACGAGTCTCTGAGCGAGTCAGAAGCCGAACCAGTTGCAAAAAAAAAGATCGAGACTGAGGAAAAAGATAGCTCGAGCGATTCTGATAGCAGCAGCAGCAGTAGCAGTGATAGTGATAGCTCGAGTGGAAGTGACAGCAGCTCTGACAGCGATTCTGATGATGGTAGCGAAAGCGATAGCGAGTCTGATAGCCATAAAGAAAGCGAACGCGAAAGTGACTTGAAATACGATGCAAGCGAAAAGTCCACACTAGCAGCCGATGCCAGTAAGCTTCAAAATGACAAATATGTGGGTGAAAATGACAAAACTGAGACTTTGGCCAAAAGCGAGCCGGAAGCAGCTGAGAATGTGGATGATATGCATGTGGACTCAGATGAGCTCGAAACGCCGCTGCATTTGGCTAAGCACGCCAATATTTTGAAAAAATTCTCAAAATCCTTGAAAACACAGGCCGAGTCGTCCCTGGAATCCGACACAGAGATGGAAGACGCGCAAGACTTGGCGCCGTTCCCGCAGCCAGAACTCCCGCAAGATGCAGACTTGGTTTCACACCAGTATCACCAAAAAAACTTGGATTGGCTCGCGGAGCCTCAATTCTCAATGCCAGAGGTTACAAGGCCATTTGCCGAGTTTGCACTCTCGCCCAAAATCATGGCCAATCTTACCACGCACAACTACAAAAACGCGTTCTCTGTCCAAGTAGCGGTGCTCGATGCAGTGATGGGTGATCTTCGTAAAAACAAACTCGCGCCCGATTTCCAAGGCGATGTCTTGGTGAATGCGTCCACAGGCTCGGGTAAAACGTTAGCGTATCTGATTCCGATCGTCGAGGCGCTTCATACTCGCATAATCTCCAGGGTGCGCGCCATAGTGTTGGTACCCACGAAACCGTTGATAACTCAAGTTGCGACCACGCTTCGAGACCTCTCTAATGGGACGTCGTTAAGCGTGGTGAGCCTCACGAACGATAAGTCGATGAAAGAAGAGGGAACTAAGCTCTTGAGGCACCCGCCGGACATAGTAGTGTCCACACCCGGCAGATTGGTCGAGCACTTGCTTAATGGGTCGATTCTGATGGAGGCGCTCCGATTCTTGGTGATTGACGAGGCCGACAAATTGCTTAATCAGTCATTCCAGAACTGGTGTGAGGTTGTTGTTTCGGCAATCGAAAAGTGGGACAGACCAGCCGAACACACTGGTGCAGTATGGAAATTGCAGCCACAAAAAATGATCTTCTCGGCCACTCTCACCACTGATGCCGGCAAGCTTTCGCTCTTAAAGTTCAACAAGCCAAGGTTGATCGTGGTGAACTCGAAGAAACAGCTCGTCAACGAAATGTTCTCGGTGCCAAATCTTCTTCAGGAGCACCTGTTACGCTTCACGTCCAGTCAAACTGCGTTGAAACCGCTTCTTTTGGCCAAATTCATGCTCCATACAAACAAGCTCCGGTCCGTGCTTATCTTCGCCAAGTCCAACGATGCCACGCTTCGCTTGACACGTATCTTGAACGACTTGTTTGCCCAATTAGCGCCTGAAAAGAAGACAAATGTCGCGTACATCAATTCCACAAACAATATCTCCAATGTGAGGCAAAGAGTTTTGCGCGACTTCGATGATGGCACCATCAGCGTCTTAGTTGCCACGGACTTGATTGCCCGTGGTATTGACGTCTTATCGATCAAAGATGTCGTAAACTACGATCTTCCCCAATCGTCACGTGATTACGTGCACAGAGTGGGCCGTACGGCGAGAGCGAACCAAAAAGGTGAGGCGTTTACAATGTGTTTCGGCAGTGGCGAGAACAAGTGGTTCGATAGCATTATGGCCGATGTGTCCCGGGCTAATGAGATCATAGAGTTGGGCGAGGAGCCCGTGCTGGAGCACGAGTTGGCCGTGTACAACAACGTCATGAAATCATTTCAAGAGTCGATGAAAAACGAACATTGACTGTGATGAGATCATGAAAAAAAAAATGTATATTTTGTTAACAGACGCAGACCAGGCATTGAGCGCCGCGACAACAATAGTTGCGGTTGATAGAGGCAAGCATTGGCAAGAGATTGACGAAAAAGCGGTGGCAAATCAGGCCCACACAGCGCCTATTTCATTCCTGTCAATTGCATCGCGTTGTGTATGGCACTGCTGCAAAAGCCTCTAATCGGCTGCAAGACACGCCCCACATTGTTAGCTCCATCGACGTCACAACGCGAAGCTATCCAACTCGCGGGTTTTAGTATTTAACTCATAACCAAATCGGCTTTTTCAAGTATATTTCCCAAAATCGCATCTGTAATGCTGCTTCATGAAATAAAACTTGACCTCTTACTATAAGAGACAAGAAGGGATGCGCTGGGAACTTATGTTGCGGTTCTTGCAACATGCGCCTCGTAATTTCGACTACCGGCGAGTGTGCACGCCCAGTCCGCGTGTCCGCGCGGCTTCGTATTAAAAAAAAAAAACAGGTCCCCTCTTTGAGCTCCCCTTCAGAATTAAGCAACTTGAAGAATACCGATCGAGAATCATGAAACATTCAATCTTTGAGTAATCTTCGAGTCTAAGCGTTCTACACCTCCATGAGCTTCGGTCAATCACCTGTGATTTCTATTTATGTTCAATCGCTCCGGGTCATGAGAATCGGACTTGACCTTCTTAGCCCTCCTCAAGCTTTCATGAAAGTGAGTACTAAACTTGAGTTTCTTAATTTGTTTTTTTTTTTTTTTTTTTTTTTTTTTGCTTCTTGCCATTTTGGCTGCGGGAGGCAAATGCAATGACTCAACGACGCCAAGGCTCATGACCTTGAGATATTTCGACACCGAGACAAATTGTATCTAGATTACCTAGTGTCTTGCTGTGCACTGGTGGCTATCAATCAGGGCTAACTGAAGCAAGCCACACAAAGTCTCCGTAATGATTCATTTTTATGATACTTTTGTATGAACGAATGACCCCCTGCAAATGTAAATTGACCGACTTAAAAGCCGACCTCTTTTGAACGGCCAGGGGCTTAGAATCGCCTCGCGCAGCCTCAGCTCGGCTGAACTTTTGCCACCGAGATTCGTGCCCTTTCGGGCGATGGTTCCACAATGACACAATCGGTGTGCTTATCGGCGCGCGTACCATTAAGATTAGGGCCCTGCATAATGTACGCGGGAGCGATGCTCGCTGCAAGCAGAGATAATATAAAAGATGTAGATTATCTCGGCTATTTGGCTGAGATCAGAAATTTTCACTTCCAAGATCATTTGGCTGCCTTTCAAGCTATTTTCAAATAAGACCCTCGGTTCAAAAGCCGAACTATTCATAAGTGTGGTTCAATTCACCAGCAGTTTCAATTACTCTCAGTGACCCTCTCATTCGCAATCGCTCATCAAGTTTCCGAGCCCGGATTTTCCGCAGTGTCGCAACCACCGCTTTTTTCTCTGATGGGAATGGATTCTCACCAATTCCTCGAGATTTCGCCCCTAGAGACGCTAAAAGCGGGGCTATCACACGCATGTGGGCTCATAGACTCGCTCAAGCACCCGCTCTATGACCCAAACGAAAACTACCTCAACCCATGTTTTCTTGCCTCGGCCGTGTTCTACGTGCAGGCCGTCGTTGGTGTGGCTATTTTCTCCCAGATATGGGCGCTTCTTTTGCTGAATTCGTACGGTATCTATAAAATCAAATACTCGTTTGGCAACCCGTGGAACTCGCGCAGCGTGGGCGTATTCCATTTCTTGAGGCTCAACTGTGCCTCTTTGCAGGCCGTCTTGTATGCTGTGCTCATAGTGGTGAATGGACTGTTTTTAACAGATGCAAAATGGTACAGTTTGGCGCTCCTGTTTGCCGTGACGCTGCTTCTAGTGGTGCCTTTGCACTTTTTGGAAACCACGCGGTCTGTGGTCGGCCACGGCTCACTTATTGTGTATTGGCTCTTCTCGTCCATCTTATACGCTGTGGTTTTGCTCCTGGACACTTTGTCTCCACAAAAAGTGTTTGTGCCGCAGGACAAAACTATACATGCGCTCGCATACACTTTGGAGACGCTTGTGTTGCTCAATGCGTTTTGTCTGTTTGTGCTCGAGGTATTCTTGTACTCTCCTTCTGTCGAATTACGCGATTACTTTGAGCTCAATGAATGGGACATATACACGGTCAAAAACTTGATCTACACCTTGACATTCAAATGGCTCGAACCCACGCTTCAAAAAGTCGAGCGCGAGCTGACGATCGAGGTGGCTGAAATCCCAAACACGATCGTCGAGTTGAAAAGTGACGTCACGATCAGCCAGGTGAGAGAAAGTTGGCAGAAAGAGTTGAAACGGGCCGCGTGGTGGCGCGATAGGAGACTCAAGAAGTCAAAGAATCCGACAGAAGAAGACGCGAAAGTGAAGCCTTCGCTCTTTCTTGCGTTGTTGCGTGTGCATTACCAAACCCTCTTATTTGGATTTGGAGGCGAAATTGTCGACATTTTGTGCGCCACTACTGCGCCATTTTTGCTCCAGAACTTCATTCTCTTCATCTACGAAAGCTCAGATCTCTCAGGCGATGAAACAGCGCCTCCCATTATCAAGGGGCTCGCGTTTGCGCTTGGTATTTTCCTTTGTTCTTTCATCCGGTTCATCTCCTTCAACCAATACTTCATGATCTTTTTCAGGTGCCTGTTCAGTATCAAGCTGGCCATGACGTGCTTAATCTATGAAAAGGCGCTCAAGTTATCGCCCGAGGCCAAGAAGGAGAAGCTGACCGGCGACATTGTGAATCACGTGGCCGTGGATGTCAACGACATTGCCTCCAGTCTTGAAACATGTTCCGATGCAGTGGCCATTCCCTTGAGATTGGCCTTGTGTTTGGCTGCGCTCTACAGGCTTTTGGGTAATGCCATGTGGGCTGGCTTGGCTACCGCCGTGGTGTTGGTGCCTTTGAGTACACGCATAACTACAGCTATCTACTCGCTTTACAACACTCAGATGGAGTATAAGGATGCCAGAACGCGGTTGACCAGTGAAATTCTCAACTCTGTCAAGAGCATCAAGCTTTACTCGTGGGAAACGCCGATGTTGAAGAAGCTCGATGACATAAGGAACAAAAAGGAATTGGTGAACCAAAAGCGTATGGGTATATACAATGCTGGGCTGACGTTTTTATGGGGCTGTATCCCATTTGTGGTGTCCTGCACGGTGTATTCCGTCTACGCCACCGTGATGAAGCAGACTTTGACGCCATCGGTGATTTTCCCTGCGTTGTCGTTGTTCTCGCTCTTGACTGAGCCTGTCACCATGCTCCCTGCCATTTTCTCAAACATCATGGAGGCGAAGGTCGCTTTGGACAGAATGTCGCATTACTTCATCATGGACCAGATCGAGGAGGGAATCGTCGATAGGTCATTCAAGCAACTCAGACCGAACGACGTCAGTGTCGAAATCAAAAACGCCAGTTTTGTATGGTCCTCAGACAAGGCCAAGGAGGCCGAGGTTGACGAGCTGAACTATGCTTTGAGAGACATCAATTTCACGGCAAGGAAAGGCCAGTTGACATGTGTGGTGGGCCGTGTTGGTGCAGGAAAGACAACGCTTTTGAAGTCACTCATCGGCGAGATCCCGCTTATCAAGGAGAATGGTGCTTCGGTGTCTGTGAACGGCACAATTGCATACTGCGCGCAGAATCCTTGTATCTTGAACACGTCGATCAGAGAGAATATTTTGTTCGGAAAACGATACGATGCAGGGTTTTACAAGAAAACCGTCGAGGCATGCCAGTTGAGCAGCGATTTCGAGGTGTTGCCCAATGGCGACGCGACTTTAGTCGGTGAAAAGGGTATTTCGCTTTCTGGTGGGCAAAAGGCTCGTGTCTCACTCGCTCGCGCCCTTTATTCGCGTGCAGACGTGTATCTCTTGGACGATGTTTTGTCTGCCGTCGACGCTCACGTGGGAAAGAAGATCACCAAGCAGGTATTGAGTTCAAGTGGGCTCCTCGCCACAAAGACTTTGATTCTCGCCACTAATTCGATGAAAATCTTGCGTTTGGCGCAAGAAACGGTATTCTTGGAAAAAGGTCAAATAGTCGAGCGCGGCAGTTTCGAGGAGCTCATGGAAAAGGGCGGCGAAGTTTCGAAACTCATGCAGGAATTTGCTCAAGAGGACGAGGACGAGAAGGAGGAAGACGTGGTGGAGACTACCAACGAACCAGCGGCAGAATCCACGGAATCCAGTGACAGCGAGGACCCACATGCATCGAAGGTGTACCATCCGGTGACTTTGGCCGAGGCAGAAGATGTGGGTGAGTTGGCTCTTACACGTGTATTGACCTACAACACAATTGGCGCCACCAGCGCAGTGTCTTATGGCCATGACTACGTTTTTGAGGATGACTACCATTCCAGGCAGAACTCGTCAGACCATACGGAGAAGAAGGAACAGGGCCACGTCAAGTGGAAAGTTTACCTCGAGTTTCTTCGTGCGTGCAACTGGGTGTATATTGCCATCTGGTGCTTGTTTTTCTGGGCTGTGGTCGGGATGAACATTATGGGCAACTATGTGTTGAAATACTGGTCGGAGAGAAACCTAGTGAGCGGACACAACATCAGCCCGACATTGTACTTGCTGCTCTATGCTTTCACTGGAGTGGCCGGAGGGTTCCTTACGTTTGCTAGTGCCTACATTATCTGGACGTTCAGTGCGGTGAGGAGTTCCAAGTACTTTCATGACAGAATGGCGCAAAGCGTGTTGAGATCGCCTATGTCTTTCTTTGATACCACACCCATTGGTAGAATCTTGAACAGATTTTCGGACGATATCTCCGTCTTGGACCAACAGGTGCTTTGGTCGCTCACGATGTTTGTTTCTTTCTTGATCGAGTGTTTCACCAGGCTCGCTATTGTTGTGTTCAACTTGCCGTTCATGTTGGTGGTGATTTTCTGCTTGGTGTTCCTCTACAACTATTTCAGAAAGAAGTTCATGCCGGCATCAAGGGAGCTCAAGAGGCTCAAGTCGGCGCTGAGAAGTCCGGTCTTTTCCCATTTGCAGGAATCTATCAATGGCGTGGAGACTATCAGAGCCTACCAGGAGGATGAGCGCTTTATCCATTCCAACAGGGTCAAGGTCGATAACGTGACCAAGATCGATTGGACCATCCAGGGTTGTAACCGGTGGTTGTCCATGAGACTCCAGTTTATCTCTGCCTTGATTGTACTCTTTTCGTCCATGTTGATCTTGTACGGTGTCTACTCAGGCAGCGGTCTTAGTCCCTCAATGGTAGGTTTCCTCATGACCTACGTGTTTAGTTCCACAAGCATGCTCAATGCCATTATTAGGTTGTGGGCCGAAGTTGAAACAAAAGCCGTCAGTCTTGAGCGGTTGATTGAGTACGGAAACTTGCCCTCTGAGGCTGAGATGATTGTTGATGACAACAGGCCTGATAGCCATTGGCCAGCCTCGGGAGAAATCCATTTTAAGGACTACAGTACCCGATACAGAGAGGGTTTGGACCCTGTATTGCGTAACATCGACTTGGACATCAAGCCAGCGGAGAAGATCGGCATTGTCGGCAGAACAGGTGCGGGAAAGAGTTCCCTCACACTTGCCTTGTTCCGCATCATTGAGCCAACGTCTGGCCAGATCAATATTGATGGTATCAACAGTGGCAAAATTGGCCTTTTCGACCTCAGAAACCAACTCAACATCATTCCGCAGGACGCTCATGCATTTGAGGGTTCAGTGAGAGAAAACTTGGATCCCTTTGGTCAGTACGATGACGCGACTCTCTGGAAAGTTCTTGAAATGGCTCATCTCAGAAATCATGTCGAGTCTATGAAGACAGACGTGAAGAAGGATGATAAAAAAAAGGAGAAAGATGGCAAAGAGTCAAAGCCACAGATTGGGCTTGATGCCAGAGTCGTAGAAGGAGGCTCCAACCTTTCTTCTGGCCAGAAACAGCTTTTGTGCCTTGCAAGAGCTTTATTGAAGGAGTCAAAAGTCTTGGTTTTGGACGAAGCCACTGCTGCTGTTGACGTGCAGACAGATAAGATCATTCAAGAGACAATCCGCACGGAATTCAAGGACAAAACAATTTTAACCATCGCTCATCGTTTGGACACCATCATGGACAGTGATAGGGTGCTAGTGTTGGAAAGAGGCACCGTCAAGGAGTTTGACACGCCTGCGAACTTGCTCAGCAACACGGAGAGTGAGTTTTATTCCTTGTGTAAAGAGGGCGGATACCTCGACAAAAAACTGTCATAGATTGTTTTCACTGATATATTCTATTTTTTCAATTTGATTTAAATGAAATTATTCAAAGGGTAGAGTGTAATCGAACACGGGCTGAAAGCCTCTTACTTGACGCGTATTTTACGAAGCTATCGTAGAGGCTGTCCTTTGACTGTTTTTTGAAAGATCCATCACATTACATGACACTCTCATCAGAGGGTCTCACGCACACCCTGACAATCGTAAAAAGTACACAACTTGTAGAAGGAGACTCATTATAGATTGCAACTTCACCCCTACCATAGTCCACTAAAACGACTCAGATCGATTCCGGACAAAAAAGGCAATGAATCACGGTGTACTGAGACTACTCAGATGTCTGCATTTCGGTTTGTAACATATTTACTTTATTGGATGCGTTATAGCTTCGCGTCGGCCGCATTGTAATTCCCATACTTCAAGACCGGATCCTGAGCTTTTCTTTGCCTTGGAGAGCTCGATGACGGCCTTTTTCGATTTTTTTTTTTTTTTTAAAAGAAACAAATCGTATTAACAGGAAACCGCGGTTAAACGGTCAAAAATCTATATATCTATAGACAAAAAACCTGCATACGTCTGGATAGAACACTGAGTAATGAAGTCCCCCGACTTTCCCAAGCCTTAGGTCTTCCTCCTTATCCTAGCCGCTGTATAGGTAGTGTCAACTTGTCCGTATTTTACTTCGTTCCAACGCCTTTTTCAAATGTCTATTCAGAAGAGGCTGGAGGACGGTGCCTCCTGTTGCCTCCTGTTGCCTCCCGGCGTCTGGATGAATAGACCTGGCGGACGGTGTCGACGTACCAATTAAGGTTGCGTAAATTTTCGTAGGTATTGTTCAATGGTGCCAACATCGAGTTCAAATTCATTGGTGCTTGTATGTTTAATTTATCCCAAAGGACTTTGGAACACCTACACTCGGTGTATAGGTGATAAAGGAACTGTCTCGAATCAACCGGGTTCAAACAAAGATGACACCGAAAGCCCCTCAGCGAAGTTTTGGTGTCATGCATAGGGACATGGGAGCCAAAGTTGAAGTGGTGCAAGGCTTTGAAATCTTTATGTTTCTTCCATTCAAACGTGTGGAGCCGCTTCCAGAATTTCTCCCAGCGACGCTGCGAGGCGGCCGCAGGGCAGATCTCCAAAAACCGCTCGGGCATGATTGGCGGAAGTTTCTCCTGTTTCCTCTTGCTCAAAGAACGGAAATTGACCGGATGACATCTCATTGCTTCCGGCTCTGTGAGGGTAGACCGATGTCCACTGACTATTGGTACCTCGGACGCCGCTGGACAAGTTTCCGCCACCACTGGAAGGGTAGTGATGTCATACACTCGCGTGCGTGACACCACCTGCTCCCAAGCTTTCAAATAGCAGATTTCATTTCTCGTAAACGTCCATTCGAGGTTTTTGAAGAATCTCCCTGTCTGTTCCAACAAAAAGTCGGCGCAGTCGAGACCTTGTGCCCGTGAAATCGCGGTTTTCCTCCTGCGGGTGATGATCTTGGCCATATGATGGGTGAGCTTCAAACGGAGATATTTGGTATACCAATCCGTTGCCTCCCCCAAGGTTGAAACAAGCACTGCAGCTCTGTGCCCTTGCATCTGCGTTTGCATCTCAAGTAAGCCGTAACCACCTTTCTTCGGCCTGGCATATAGCTTGTTGAGACTTACGCCCTTAAAGACTTTATGAATACCCTGGTCCATTGTTTTGAGTTGACGAGGAGTCATGCATTGAACCAAATCTTTGTACACCGTCTTTGACGACACAAAAGTGTTTGTCCCGACGGCCCGCGTAATCAAGTCAATGTGAAGATACCCTTGCTTCATGGTCATGAAAGGAAGTTTGGAAATGAACCGAAGCCAATCCACCCCTTTCAATGTGAGCCCCAAGTACTTCAAGTCTTCCGACCAGAGATATGATTGGGGATAAGGCAAGACATTTTGTTGGTATTGGGCATAGTCTGTGCTGATTCCCAATAATTTTGTTTTGGTCTCACTAACCCGGCTATTGCTTACCCGCTCGAAGCCTTTGATAGCTTCTGCAGCAAGCTCGTAGTCACTCTCATTTCCGAGGTAGATGTTGACATCGTCTGCGAAAGCATGATATTTCATATGATCGATCACTTCTCCCTCATACTTGATTGGGATTCCTTGCAACACCGAAAGATGCGCAAGAAGAGGTTCCAAAGCAAGATTGAAAAGGAGCGGTGATAACGGGTTACCTTGTCTGGTCCCACACCTGAGAGGAAAGCGTTCCCCCTCAAAGTTATTGAGCATGATTTGGGCCACCTGGTCTGTAAGGATCAGCATAATCAATCTTAATAGACCGCCCCCGATTCCCATTCGTAACAAGACCTGCCTCATATACTGATGAGAGATGCGGTCAAAAGCTTTGTTGAAATCAACCATGAGGATCGCTTTCCCATCCGACGCCTGCGAATCCTCCTGCTTCAACATTTCAAGCATTGTGAAAAACTCCAGAGTGTTTTGATCAATCCTCCGGCCCTTGATAAAACCCCTCTGGTATGGTCCAACGAGATTTTCCATCACCTTTTGCAAACGAGTGCATACTGCTTTCGAAATAACCTTGATACAGGTGTTCGAGAGCGATATAGGGCGTTGGTCTTTGATGTCTTTGGACGTCTCCACATTGTGTTTTGGAATAAGAGTGATCAACACCTTCGTGAACGAATGTGGGAGTCTTCCGGTTGTCATGAGATCATTGGCTGCTCGCGTCAAACTTGCCCCAATGCCGTCCCAATAATATTGAAGGACCGGATACTGTAGTCCATCTGGTCCGGGAGCTTTTGATTTATCCATCAGCCCCAAGGCAAGCTCCAACTCTTTTAGGGTAAAGGGCCTCTCGAGCTCCTGCCTCTGGAGTCCTGACAAGCGTGGCCGTATTGGTTTCAAATATCTTTTCAAGTCATTCCACAGAGCTTGCGGAGGACTCAGGTAAAGATTTCGATAGTACTCCGTCGCCAACTTCACCATTTCGGGGGAAGTTTTTGCCTCTATACCTAGCGCTTCGTTCTTGAGAGATGTAAAAATCACCTGCTCCGGCTTTTTGGCTTGAAAGAACAATTGCGCTGCCTTGTACTTTGACCGCCCTTCAGATTCTTCAAAGTCATTCTGTAGCAAGTACCGCACCATCCCCGGGTCCGTCTTGCGTAGAAACCCCATAAGCGATATATATTCGTAGCCGTCCCCTTGAATTAATTCAATGGCCTCATCTATATTCGTATCCGCTGGAATGTCCCAGGTTCTTGCCTCGTTAAACGGAGGCTGCATTCGACGAAGTGGATATTGAAACCGCGGGCGGTCCACTTGCACTCCATTAGAAAGGTCAAGTAGATATCTCACCACAATCATGTTATGAGACGAATTCACCCCAAACGGCTTCGTGATCTGATAACGCATCGCCCGCTTTTTCCACTTGCGTGGGGCATAAAAGCGATCAAGACGTCGGCAAGTCACGGATCTATTCGTAGGCGACATCGCAATGTCAGGATCATATGCAGCCACATCCTCGTTTCGGGCAAGCCGATTGAGTTCGCCGATGGCGAGTAGCGCTTCCGATTCCGAAACTGCTGGTTCCTCGACTGAGTTGTTAAGGTCCCCTCCATAAAATATTTTCAAGGCCCGGTGTTGACGCTTCAAATCTTCAAAACTGTCCATCGTTTCCTCGACAATCGAGGCCTGAGAAGCCTTTTGAGCCGAGGGAAGATAAAAGTTTTGAAACACGACATGATCATCGTTCTTGGTTTTCACCCGAATGTCTGTGGAGTACCGCTGATAATGGCTTCCACCGTGAAGTTCATGCATTCCAAGCACCGTTATGGTTTTTGGGTTAATGAAAATCCCTGTTAAATTTACTTTGCCGTTGCGACTAGGGCTTGTGAAGAATCGCCGTCCCGCTCGTCTAGCGAAGTCCTCCATTGCCTCAGTTCTCTTTTTTGTGGCTTCAAATTCTTGAATGAAAAATACATCGTACTCTGCAGCTAATCTGGCCACAATAGAAAGTTGCTTGGTACGTTGTATGTTATATGATCCGATATCGAGCGATTCACTACCCCCCGCGCGGGGAATCAGTGTTGACATCACTAAGTTGATATCAAGCTCGTCTATAACCGGACTCATTTTCTTGACGATACAGTGTCTCCCGAAGAGGACCCCGAGAGGCGCTTTCCCGACGAGTCGAGATGAGCTACACTGTGATTGGTCGAAGCGCTTGTAGCGCTTTTATCAGAATGGCTGCTTCCTAGCTCCGGTATGTGAGAGTTAGCAGAGATTTTCGAACTTTGAGCCAGTGACGGTTCCGGGATCGGACCTTTCCCTCCCTGTTGACTCAAAATGTCCAGGGGGGACCGACCAGAGTCGTGTTCCGGTCGAGTCTGTCCTTTATCTGGGGGGTCTCGGGGTTTCTCCGCCACTACGGTCGTTCCCAAGACTGGTCCAGACGCCACGCTCACCGGGGCATTTGATGCTGGGCCAACTTCCCCACTAGCACCTTGCCCCTTATTTGCTTTACTCGAAAGCATGGCCAACTTCTGTACATCAGCAGAAGTGGTTTTGGAGGAGGATTGACCCTCTTGTACGGATTTTGAGACGCGATTGTTGCTATCGCCTTTAAGAATCGAGCCGAGGCGGGTAGGCTGAGAAGTCAGCTTACGCGCCCTTTCGGGAGAGTCCTCGCGAGGCTCTTTGTTGGAATTGGGTTGTGTCTCAGCCTGGTCGGAATTATTGAAAACAAGAGACTGCCTTTCTACCGTATCTCTAGATTTCAAGACCTTTTGATATTTGTGACGAGTATCGACAACCTTCAGCCTTGCTTCGACCAAATCTTCATCTTCCTCGGTGTCCATGACCTCTGGTGATTCACCATCCCCTTGAGTAGCGAGAATGTCGAACATGTTGCTTTCTTTGTAAGGGCCCTTTTGAGGACCCATTGTGGCTTTTTGCGGAGCAGCGGCGGCCGCCTTTGGTTGAGCTATCTTCCGGCTCTTGTTAGGGCAATTTTCTACTTTGTGAAATGGCCTTTTGTTGCAGTTACATCTTTTCTTGCACGAGTAATCTGGGTGGTACTGGGCACCGCAAACTTTGCATCCCTTCTTCATGCACTCTTGATACGAGTGCTCCGTAGTGTGGCAGATTGGACAGAGACGGAAAATGTATACAACCTCAACCGTCACATTATGTTTATCGACCACCTTAGCGTGTGCTGGTGTTTGCATTAATTCAAGCGAAGTCTCCTTCTGAGCTTTAATGACCTCCACCCTTCTCTGATGAAGATCATCTGTAAGTGATTGAAGCTGGCTAATTGCCTGCGGGTCAACTTCCTTGTAAATTTCAATAAACTCAGCATCACTTTGTTTAAGAGTCCTAGCTCTTTTCTCGAACTTTTGGCACCGACTAGCGTGGTTCGAAGCGAAAATGCCCCAAGTTAATCTCTTGGGGGGAGTTTGCAGTTGGCCAAGGTCAACAAGCACCTTACTAAACGCTCTAGTAGGAGTTGAGCGTTCCTCGTCATCATACCATGCGAGGATTGAATCTTCAGGTTGAAGAAAACATCTTGTCACGAATTGGCGAATGAGCCCGAAAGGGTCAAATCCCACATTCAAGACCATAAGTTGGCCCTTCACTTTAGGCGCATCCTTAACAGAGAACCAATCTGTGTCGACTCTCTCCAGAGAGAAATCCGTGTCTCTCAAGATTTGTGCCATCGCATCGTTTATGGCATCCGCGCTGACATGTATGTCCTCATGGAGGTCAAATTCCTCCCTCAACTCCGCCGCTGTATTCGGCTGTCTGCTCATTGGAAAGTGGATTCGATTATCCACTATATGTGCCGTTGGAATCAACATCAAAGCTCCCATAAGCTTGAATTGTTCCTCAATCGCCAGCAACAGATCATTCAAGATAGCAGTCAATCTCATCTTTTCAACAACTATCTCTTTAGTTGGACTCATTTCATTTGAGGCTCTTTCCCTGAGCTCTTCCAATTTCTCTTCAGTGTTCCTGATTGTGCGGGACACTGTTTGAAAAATTGTTTCTTCCTTCTCCAAGCGTGCTGCACACCATTCTTGCAAAATGGTTATGATAGTTTCTTTGCTCAACTCATTTGGATTTACCAATTTCATCTTGAGTGAGTTTTTGTTCTCAAAATATTTGTTGAGGACCCTGAGACGCATTTCGGGCTTCATCAGTTCCATCAACCTGTCAAGGCTGATACGTTGAAAAACACTGCCTGGACCTTGCATCGTGTCCTTTACTCCCTTGTAGAGGAAATCGACTTCTTTCCGCATCTCTTCCTCTACCTCACGGAAAAACTCCTCAACTTCATCATCAGTTTGATTTTTTTTTTGGGTTTTGTTGGTTTTATATTGTTTTTGGGTTTTTGGATTTGTGGCATTGGCATAAGTCATTTTCTTTGTACCAAGTGTATTTTCGTTATGTGCAGGACCGCGAGTTTTGTCGCTCAACACCCCGGCACCCTCTAAATTGTTCGAATCTGAATTTGAACCATCACTCGATGATTCTTCCATGGAAGAGCCGCTGGACTGACTGTCAACGTACTCTTCATCGCTTGAGTCCTCCATCTGGTCCGAATCCTTCGAGTGCACCAGGTTATCCTCAAGAATATCCTGTGAAGACTCGGAAGGGGGCTCAGGGGGTGACTGGGAAAAACTCGCCAAGTGCGCTTGGGAACTCGCTGAAGTTGGGTCTGGGGGATCAGGTGGGCCGTGCCGACCCCGAGGGCCGGTCAGGGGGTCCACACCCCCTGGATTATGTCGATTTTGGTTCGACATTTTTTTTTTTTTTTTTTTTTTTTTTCGATAAAATCTTTGACCATGCTTTCATACTCTTGGGTGTAATGTTTTACCAATGTGAACCAACAGAAATCGCCTGGTTAGCTCAATCGGTAGAGCATTTGACTCTTAAACATCATAAGGTCAATCAAAAGGTTGCGGGTTCGAGCCCCGCATCGGGCTTTCTTTTTGCTTTTTAGTTTTTGTATCACTTTTCAAGGCCAGCATTTTTAGTAAGGCTAGTCTAGAACAAAATTTCACTATACGCTTTTACAATCGGTTCACGCAGATGAGCAATTGAACCTAGAACTAAAGCATTTTATATATTAAATCTCGTTCTCACAAGATGGCCCAAAAATCACCAAGATACCAAGCGGCCGCTGATCTTGCCATAGACAAATCACCCTTGTCTTGAATTTTTCACCATACAATTCCAGGGTCACTTCACGAATCTGGTCAAAGTCCAGGTTTCTTGGAAGAAATAGGCCAAAGTTATCGCTAAATTTGCTCATACTGAGACATAATTGTCGCAAGTTGAAAGGCTCCATGGCATTAAGGTCAAACTGTTCCTGGTACTTATATTTGGGCCCGCCCCATGGAGGCAGGCAAAAGGCAAAATCAAATCGTTTATGCGGAATATGGTCGGGTACCCAATTTGAACCTTGGCAAAGAATGTTCCAATCGCCCAATACGAAAGAAGTATTATGTTCCACCCCATACACCATGCTGTTGTGATGAGAGCACTTCACGTTATTTGCATTCACGTCCACGGCGACCACTGAGGGAAATATCTTGGCAAATTGTATACTGTTCCCGCCGCCGCCACAACACACGTCAAGCACAGTCTTGCATTCAGGTAACAAGCTTCTCACGATTTTCGCAATCACCCTTGCAGTGAGTTCAGGGGTCACAGAGTACCATAATTCCGACGTCATGAACACGCCATTGTCAAATTTGGAAAATAGCAGGTACCGTTTTTGCCAGTATTTCTTGCAATTTTTTGGAAGCGTGGCGTATGTATGCATGAGAAGCTCATCTTCGTCTGCAACCTCGAAATCTGAGGACGACATGTAGATCTCGAAGCGGAGAACAATCTCGTGTTTGTTTTTGTTTTTTTGGGTTTTCTCGTTTTTGAAGAATTCAGATGACCCAGATATTTATAGCATTTGGGCTTGTGATGTTAAAAGTCTTTACTAATGGTGACCTTGATCGATGCCTGCGATGAGCGAGCTGAGCAAGGTTAGGTGAGGTGCATCTGCTTATAGCGCGAGATCATCAAGTCGCAATAAATGTCACGAAAACTTGGTCATTCTTCTGTAATTTTCGGGCTATACGTCTGGTATCTATGATTTCAAGGGATATGCAAAGATGAAAAACAACACGAACATCTTATAAGAATTTTTTATCTTTTTACCCTTCATGATGCAAATCTGGCTCAAGATGCAAATGCGTATCGTGTTCGTGCCGAGCACATAACCCTGAACTGGCATGAGGATCGCGGCCACGAATTTGAGTTTATCAGTTTTCTCATTTACCCGTTTATAAAAGAAACAGGATTTTTCCTGGGCCTTCATAATTGATACTTTTGAGTCAGCATATATATTACTTGGGGGCTCTTCTATGTTTTTCGATTTTTAGTATCATGAAGAGTCTTCGGTGAATTGACAGTAGTCGACAAATTACTAGCTGCGACAAATAATTCACTTTGGTTTTTTTTGAGAAAGTAACGGAATATTTCCTCTTCAACTACGATTCAAAAATACTTAGATACCCGTAGCATTTATGAGGACAAGCTGCAAAGACCGATTGTTTAATTCACCTCAAGTCCAGGTTGGCGCCGGTCAACGCAATATCGGTAAATTTAAGAAAGTCATCTTGGACCTAATGTAGCGCAAATTACCGGATACGCTCGCGTTACTGCCTCTTCTGTTGCCAGAGTTGTAGCGGCAGCCGGACGAAGCACAGCCATGGGGATGATTACAAGCCAAGATATCACCTGCAGTGCACTGGAGCGAAGCTAAATAGAGTTTTCCAAATATATGTAGGTTTGAGGAATTAGGTAGATAATTCTGGCTCCGCAATCCTCAATCAGACGTATCAAGCCAAAACGTGAAGGTGTCTTATTTGGCTCAGCTTTTTACGTGTACGTTTTTCATAGCTCGTATACTCATGTGATATTCCTTCTCATACATCTCTGT
Organism: Metschnikowia pulcherrima; assembly: GCA_009746055.1. NCBI lineage: Eukaryota > Fungi > Ascomycota > Pichiomycetes > Serinales > Metschnikowiaceae > Metschnikowia > Metschnikowia pulcherrima. The sequence goes on from VFXK01000001.1 coordinate 522,826, forward strand.
ATTTAAACACCTAAATCTTCCACACCTTGCCCTCACCATGCATGATCTTACTCTCGTCGTCCATCTGCGCAAGTGCCGCTGTGATCTCCGCTTCGGTAAACACCTCCTCTTGCTGCAAGTCGTCATTGACCGCGGCCACCACCAACTCCGTGGCACAGGACCCATTGTCATTGGCGAACATGTCCGACGCGAGAATCTTACTCATGAGGGTAAGAAACTTCTCGTAACGCACAGGGCTGATGCTGTCTGTCAGCTCGGCACTGAACACGTTCGTGTTGGCATTAGTGTCCCGCAAAGGCGCACTCTGTGAGAGGTGCATCTCCTCCAAGTCTTGTGCCACCTGAGAAGCTTGCTGCTCGGCAGGCAGTGGGCTGGATTCCGCAGTCTCGCGAATGTGTGGCGGTGAATCAGGCGCAAGTTGCATTTCAAGCTCGGCCTCTAGCTCGGCCTCCGACTCGCTCTCTTCCTCTTCCTCCTCTTCCTCGGCATCGCCGTACACCGTGACTCTTCTGCGCTTGGGCTTCGACTTCTTGGCGACCTCCTTGAACAACGAGTAGCGGAGTAAGTCTTCGGCAACCTTTGCATCTTTGACGTCGACCGTTTTCGACAAGCGCACCTTGGCGTGGGCAGTTGCCAAACGAATTAATGTCTCCAACGTACGCGCGGTGACGGGCGCCGTGCGCTTGTTGTTTTCGGCCGGGTCGCCGTTACGCAAGCCCGAGTATGTGCCGACAATGTAATCCGAGGCCTTTTTCGTGAGCACTGGCCGGATACGTTGCTTTGCGTACTGAATGTACTTCTTCAAGAACGGAATCAGCACGATCGTGGGCATGGCGCTCTTGGCGGCACGGCGCGCGACGCCGGCGTGGAGAAGCGTGTTGAACTTTTCAAAAACCGGCTGCTCGGCGCCGTCATCAACATCCTCCACGCCCGCGGCCAACAGTACCAGCCCTGTCTCACGCACTGGCTCGCCCTCGGCCAAGCCGGGCGCGATGAAGCGATGCATGCGCAACACGTGCTCAGAGATGGTGCGGTCCTTGGCCTGGTTGACATCGTCGGTGACAACAAACAAAAGATCGAAACGAGACAAAAGCGAGTCTGGAAGCGCGATGTTCTTGTGCGGGTCCTTGTGCACGTCGTACTGGCCAAACACCGGGTTCGCCGCGGCGATCACGGAGCACCGCGCATTGAGCGAGGTATGGATACCGGCCTTGGCGATAGTCACCGTCTGCTGCTCCATCACCTCGTGAATAGCCACACGGTCGACGTCGGACATCTTGTCGAACTCGTCGATACACACAATACCGCGGTCGGCCAACACCATGGCGCCGGCCTCCAAGCGACGCTCGCCCGTCTCCTTATCTGTGGTGACGGCGGCGGTCAAACCCACACCGGAAGAGCCGCGGCCCGTGGTGGCGATGGCCAACGACGCAGTGTTAAGCACAAACCGAAGCATCTGCGATTTGGCTGTCGACGGGTCTCCTACCATAAGGATATTGATATCACCTCTTAAGTGAGTCCCGTTGTCCAAGTTCTTTTCGAGCCCGCCAAAAAGAAGCAACAACACTGCCTTTTTGATGTAGTCGAAACCGTAGATCAGGGGCGCCAACGAGTGCGCCAACGAATCAAATATCCGCCGCTCCTTGGCCATCTTGTTGATGTTCCGCACGTCAACATCGGTCAACTTCTCGTGCGCTGCCACGCCACTCGACCGCGCGTGCAAAGGGTATACCGCATTGGCCAAAATCACCGTCTTAAACGACAGCGAGTTGTTGGCCGCGCCACCCAACGCACGATACACGCCCACCACCTGGACACGGTCGCCCGGCTTTGCGGTGTCGACCAAGTCGTCGTCCAAAACGATATCCACCAGGCGCGGCAACTGCCCGGCGGGCGCAGTTTCGGGCATTTCCTGGACAGAAATTTTTTGGTGGTCACGGTATGTGGAGAAGCCGTACTCGGGCGTCAACTTGTTGCCATCGGGGTCCTCCACCGGGTACACTGCGGGGGTCGAGATCGCGTCGAACGAGGTGGTATTGTCGTGGTACAGTTTTGCGTAGAAACGCGCCGTTTTCTCGGCGTAATGCACCAGTCGCACCACTTTCGGGCGCACCAACGATGCACGCGTAACAATCCCCTCGATCGATACCATCGTCAGGAGGTGGTTGGCAGTAATGGTCCGCGCCGTGACGCTATGGCCACCAAAAGCGCCTTTCAACAGCACATAGAATTGCTGGTCGTCGTCCAAAGGCTCAAACCGCTCGTCGTTTGGATCGTAAATCGTCAACACAGTGTCACGGAGCGCACGCTCGCACGCGGGCAAAAAATCGACCGGCAGGTTTAACAATCCGCGCCAGAACTCGACGTCGAAATCCCGGATCTCATCCACGGAAACCGAGAGTCTGTACCTGCCCTTAGTGAGCATATCTTTGATTTCGTTGCGGTAATTCATGCCCTGGCCGCCTATTTGGTCCAAGAACTCTTGGAATCTGCGCACACGGTCGCCAAACACGGCGTCTACCGGCTGCTCAAAAGGGGTGTCTTCCATATGGGTGAGTTTAAGCGGGTGGTATAGAGTGGTGAGGAATTGTGCTTGTGAGGCCTTTTAATCTAGAATCAGAATTGATATTCTGGTTGCTTCTTTCTGAATGTTTTGCCAAATCTTTTTTCTTTCCCGAATTTATGGCTCAAGTGCAAAAATGTATATGGTCGTTGAAGAAAGATGGATGGGTTTCGGGGCCTTTTTTTTTTGCTCGCCTCGCTGCGTCCATGCGCGTAATCACCTTTCCAAATCGGGATTTAATTCACAGGCGTGAGAGACGCGCCTCCCTGCACCGCCAAAAAAAGCCCAAATGTAGGGCAACAGTAGTGATTCTCATTAGTCGCTTTCAGCTACTGGTGTGACAACTTATCTATATTCAAATGTCTTTCAATTGAAAAAATTAACATGTGTAGCCTGAAGTTATTGTTAATGTACATGATCCAAGCGTCATTTGACGGCGGCGTTATGGCTCTACTTTGGGCCCTGCAAACACCGGTGAGCTTAATCAAGGTACAAGATTTCCCAATACGAGCGCACCCCTCGGAAAGAGGAAAGCGTCTCTATTTCAGTGCTTGACACAGTTTTTGATATTTGCGATTGCACCGCAATAATGGCTCTTTTGATATTCAGAAAGGGGTTTCTTCACGAATATTCAAGGTGCTTTCAGAAAACACGGTCTCGTCTTTATTGAAAATATCCTGTCAGATCCCTGAGTCAAGCACCGCTCTAGGTTCAATATTTTCAGTTTTAGTCATACCTAAGTAACTTGACTGGATACAGCGTGTTGCTTATTGAGTCACGCTAGCCTTACCAGTAAAGAGACATTCAAATTCCCCTGTATTTTACAAAATGAGACTTCTCTCGAAGTGGGTATCACCTTATGGATCAGACAGCTTTATCACACACCAGTCTCGTGCTTTCTTTGTGAATACCAATGCATTGAATCCAACACAGAGCAGAGCCAATCAGAGTGGCCGTTAGTATCACTTTGGGTCCATCGAGAAGTAAGCTCATTTCTGGAAGGCCGCGAAATGGTTTGAATTTCGTTACAAGAAGTATGGAGTCAGGCTCTTGCCTGCGATTATCTCTCGAAGAAAGCCAAAATTAGCTAATTTCGATTGGGTTGTAATCTTTCAAGCACTTAAGATGTAATTTATTCATTGGCCGCGTCAGATATGCCCATGGCTATTCCGACCGGGTTTTCAGACATCAATAATTCTCCAACTGCAAAGACGACAGAGTCGGCAAATAAGTAAACCTTCTAAAATTGAACTACCTATTTAAAGAGCCCATCCCTCGATGTACACTTTTTCGTCGTTGCCACTGTTGAAAAGCGAAGCCCACTCCTCGTACTCCAATGAAGCCATGCCCTTGTATTTTCTTGTTTTTTCACTTTCCAACAATGTCAAATAGCTCCAGTCCAAGAAATCCTCCATGTTGTAGCTTGGCTTTCTAAATGGCTCGCCGAACATTTTCGCCAACGTAGCCACGTTGGGGTGATAGTGCGACATGAGCGTCTCTAACTCCCACAACGAGGAACCCATGGCGCCCGTATTCAATGGGTTTTTCTCTGCGTCATCATATGTATCATTATATTGAGCATCCGCGGTGGTATTCTGAAGTAACACCATACACGTTGGGTGTCTTTTGAGGAGGTTGTAGATGAACGGGATGACAATCACCACTGCTGGAGAAGACGCAGCCAACGAAAGCCGGGCCAACTTTTTGATGAAAGAGGCTACCAACTTGGCTGCAAGGTGTGTGGAGCTCAAGAACAAGTCACACAAACGGAAAAACCGCGACCGGTACCGTGTGTACATGAGGTCTGGCGTGAGGAGCGAATAAAGCTTCGTGTAGAAATCCGGGTACTCCAAGTTATAGTTTTTCATGAGTTCCCAAAGGGAGTTGAGGGCAAGAATAGGCACTACCTCATCATCCTCTTGGTCATAGGCATCGGTCAAGAAGTCCATGAGACTCGCGGGAACGCCCATATATGGAATCACACGTTTATGCAATATGAGAAGCAAAGCCTTGTATTGTGCAGGCGAAAGCTCGGTGATCCGCAAGATCTCCAAGAGGCATTTCTGGTACCGCGTCTTGATGCTGGCTTTGTATGCGGTGGAGGGAAGTTTGATCCCAGTGTAAATCGGCAAGTCACGTAGCTCATCAGAGTCTGTAGTATACAAGAGTCCGCCACGGATGACGGTAAAGTAATTGCTGAAGAGCTGGACCTTCTTTTGATGGGATAAGTCCCTCCAGGTAGAAATGGTCTCCACAAGAGACTTCTCGAAGAAAAACACCTGCAAATCCCAGAATTTCGAGAATTTGTCGATGAACTCTAGCAATAAAAAGTTACTCGAGGATTCGTCTCCCAAAACTTCCCCACAGTCACTGAGAAGCAACAGCTTCACAAGGCTCTGGTATGTTTCAACTGGGAATTCTTTTGTAGCCTGAGCCTCTAACTTGATCAAGCCCAACATGAGATCCAAAGCATCCAATTGGAGTGACAGCGTGAACGAAAACTCAGTTTGTATCAATCTGCACAATGTAACTTTGAACTTCTCGTACTTATCCTGCAACCATTTGGCCACAAGCTGTTTTTTCTCATTTTTCACTTGTGTGTCCATAGTATTCTCCGCCAAAAGCTTTTCAAAGCACTTGTACACACTGACAGTAAGGTGGCGGGCAGACTTCTCCACAACATCTTCTTCTTCTTGTTTCAAGATAGACTCAATCTCGTCGTATTGCGCTAACAAATCCACTAGATTGTTGTACTTTGACTTCTCCAAAGTCTCTGTAGATAACGACGTGATTTCATCCTCGGATAAAAGGTTGTTTGCAGATTTCGGCGCTTTTGCCTTTTTATCTGCGCGCCTAGACGATTTACTAGCCTCTCTTTTTGCCATTTTTATCTGCTTGGCTTATGATAAGAATATGGTTTTCAAATCTTCGGAGATGAGGGCCTGCACAGTACACGTGAAGGGCAGACGTTGGCAGCGTCGATTTCGCGTGATATTTGCGAAGGGCGAGAGTGCGGCCGCAGGCGTTACCCGACCCGCGACTATATAAGGAAAGCATCTGCCACCAATCATATTTCACCCATCATATGACCTTCCACGTTTTATAACATATGATGAAATCTCGCGTGTTCCCTTACAATTCCCTCTGGGGTTGAGTTGGCGCCTTCGGACGCTGATTCCCTCGGAAATGCAACCCCGTACGGGGAGGTTGGGTTTTACTGGTGATGGTGTTTGGCGCAACCATTCTTGTTACATAACACAAACGCTGAAAGAAATTCTGACCCTTTGGAAGGTCATGTAGTAACTCAAAGATGCACATGGTAGGGCTCACGCGTCTTGCTAATTAAATGTCATTTTCTCTCTTTCAATTCTTGTGACCGCGGGCTAAATTTTACCCACCTTGTCACAAGTCAACTGTACTGACAGGTTTGAGATGTCAGTATTGATTTGCACGCACGCTTCACAAACTTTGTGGCTCGCCAAGGCGATGCTATCAATGTTTTGGTAGCATTTGATCGATGGTAAATGGTCTCAATGTGCTTTGGCAAAATGTTTTTTCATTGGCGTATTGAACTACCTTCAGTGGTTCGTTCCAAGTGGTCAAAGAGAAAGGAGATGCACGCGATGTTAGTCCTCTTCACTGTTTTGAAATAGCTTTTGTTCTTCCGTCACTTGCATATCACTTGTACATTCCCGATGGGTGTCTAGAAGTCACATTTGGCTCCGACATGATCATGCTAAAACGGTCATGGTACTATTGCTTCAAATATTTTCAGGACATGTCATTCCTGGACGCTTTAACCTCATCTCAGAGACAAACGTCTTACGGAAACGAAAGAGACTTCGCCAGGCAAATTCAAAATCCAGGGACGGTATTCATAATCCCACTACAAACAATAGGCTTACAGGATAATGTATTAAACGGAGTATACAGCTTAGATGAAGGTCTCGTAAGGGACAGGGGCCAAGGTCTGGGCAGCGTTGCCGTCGGCAGACACGATCTTGGCGGGTCTTGGCTGGGCTGGCTGTCTCTTCAACACAACCTGCTTGCCGGTGGCCTTGGCCTCCTCTCTCAAGGCGGCGTTGATCTTGACTCTCTCCAAGAACTCCTTACGGCAAGCAGAGTGCTTGACGTGCTCGACTCTCAAGTTCACCTTCTTCTCGATGTATCTGTTACCAACAACCTTGTTGATGATGACACCAACAGAAGACTTGGTTACGTTGAAAACGATACCAGTCTTACCGTGGTAGTACTTGTGGGGCATACCCTTCTGGATAGAACCGTTGGCCTTGATGTCCACAATGTCACCGACTTTGTAGATGGTCAAGTACGTGGACAAGTTCACCATTCCGTGCTTCTTGAAGTCACGTTGGAACATGTAACGTGTACCAGATCTGTAACCGCGTCTGACTAGTTAGTATTGTTGTGGTGGGTGGAAAATAGGCATGCGAGATCTCGAATGTTTACTTAAGCGATTGGACTGGATTTTGATGGGTCTCACAGTGCCTGAACAGGCCTGCTTTTTGGCGTTTTGATCATAGTGGTCGATAGGTCATAGTCATCTCATCGAAACGCAATTTCCATGAGATAAAATAACCATTTTGTCAATGTCGCAGTCGGTAAAATCAAGAATATGCATCTTTGTATCACCTTTGGGGGATGGATGTATCAATCTGATGGACCGTTCCATGTAAAAGAGTGCATTTGCGGTGGGCTTTCATAGTAAATGGCTTCGTGGAATAAGATCAATAATTCATTCGCATATCGTAACATTTCGAGATTTTGTTTCATCGCATGGGGCTTGGTAGCCGTGTTGGACCAACACACACATTCACACATACGATTTACCCATTTTTGTATACTGTTGATGTAGCTAGAAGTGAGAATAGGAATTTCTGACGATGTTTTTTCTGGTGAGCAGGGACAAAATTTTCAACACTGCAGACAGTGCGTGGGCCGCGGGCCGGCATACTGCCTCACTAATCGTGTATCACGTGCGCGAGGCGCGAGTAGGTCTGGAGCCCTAGATATGCGGCTAGGCACAGATTATGGCAAGAGGGTATTTACAGTACTGATGGAATAGAGGTCTGAAAATGATAAATACCTGATTATTATGTGATGAAAGAAGTGGGTCACGTCAAATTTTGTCTTGCTCCTTTCAGCTTCTGTATTGGTGTGGATGTTCAGGATTCTCTAACTGCCAGGAAATGGGTCCTTTGCAAATTCTCGAAGAAGACTCAGCGATCATATGAAATCATGAATTATCAAATTCTAGGAATAAATAATCTCCGTTTCGAGCATCATATCATCTTTTCCTTCTGCTTTTCGTCTGCTTCGAGTGGGCGTTTACGGTATGGTTATATCGCCTGCAGCGGTGATACGGACCTGCACATATAGCGATGAGCCAGTCATCACTAGGGCCGAATCTGGGGTTCACAACTGTACCCCAAAACCATGAAGTCCAAGTTCCTAGTGCTTTATCCGAGTGCAGAAAACATCGATCTGATCATAAAAAAGGCGAATGTGCAACACGCAAAAAATGGGCCGTTTCTGGCGGTGGTTATGTTGGGTAGCTGTCTTCCGATAGAAATGCCGGCGACCGTGCCCGATGCACCCACGTATTTCTTTGGGACCCTAGAGAAGGAAGGGAACTTCGTTGATATCGGACAAAACTTCACATGCGTATCAAGCCGACGTGCGTTTTTGAAACTAGAATGTGGCATCACGTTGGCTTTCTTGAACGACACTCTTCCACTCGAAGATGAGTCCGGAACCAATACAAGAGCAGATGTGCTTTTCTCGTACGACTGGCCGTATTGCATTGCAGCGCACCAAAAGCTCACCTTGGTGGGTAATCGGAAGGTCGACGAGTTTGTGAAGCAGACTCAGCCGAGGTACCATTTTGCAGCCGGCTCAGAAATGGGCAAAGTCTATGAGCATAGCACTGTCGCATGGAGCCCTACAAGAAGTTATCGATTTGTGTCCTTAGCGCGTGAGGGCAGCGGCAATAAATGGTTCTACGCTTTTGGCATCGACAATGGGAACGATGAGGTGGCTTCACCAGACACGAATCCATTTCTCGAAGACCTGATGAAACGTGAGCGAGAGTCTGAGAAAGAAGTTCCTGTTGAGAACTACAGATTACAGAGACTCAAAAGTGCTGAGCCATCCACTAAGCGGATTAAGGTGGTGGCCCCTTCGGATTGTTTTTTCTGTCTCTCCAATCCAAAGCTCGAGTCCCACATGATTGTATCGATCGGCCAATATTCTTACTTGACCGTTGCCAAAGGACCTTTGACGCGGCCAGGTCGAGAGCTAGAATTCTCAGGACATGCAATCATCATCCCAATCGAACACAGTCCTACATTGACAAGTTCTGCGGAATTGGAAAAAGAAATCGAGCAGTACAAACAGTCTTTGACGGATGCGTTTGATGAAAAGGGTTTCGATGTCATCTTCTATGAAATTGGTCGTCCTGAAAATATCCACTTTCACATACAAATGGTGCCCGTGCAGAAGGGCCTAATTGGCAAGATGTTCGAACGTGCATTGGACGAGAAAAGTCGTATCAATAACGAAACTTTTGAATACAATTCGAAACTTAATTTTAAAAAATACGCCTCCACTGACGTTGAGGAAGAGAATATTTTGAAAAGCGGAAGCTATGTGCAATTCACGGTGTGCGCTGACAAAACGAAAGTATACTACATCACCGATTTGGAAGAGGACAAAAGTTTGGATTTGCAGTTCCCCAGAAGAGTTTTGGCGTTTCTTTTAAGACTACCGAAAAGAGTGAGGTGGGACAGGTGTAGGCAAACAACCGCGCAGGAGACAACCGAAAGTCAGAAGTTCAAACAGTTTTACGAAAAACACGATTTCACGCGATAATCATCCAAATTCAAGACTCATACATTTTCAGACTCAGTAGTGCACTTGGTGCAACCACACGTGAAGAACCATTCCCGCAAGCTCTCGCGTCGTTGCGCGACCGATTCATCACCATTGATGCCGTAGCTAATACACAATTCTTCTCCCGGCAGGATATCCCTCGAGGCAATGAACTCGTAGCTGGCACCAGCCCTAACCTTCCTGATGTTGAAAGCGCAGGAATGATTGAAGAAAGACGCGGATGGATAAACTCCAAACCCAAAAAACTCCCGCTCTTCGCCCTCTTGTGTGACGGGAGACCAGATGCCAAATGCGTTTGTGAGGTTGCGCCCGATGATATCCCGTATACTTTGTGGGTTAACAAATGGTAGCCAGCTTTCGGGGCAAATCAAGCGCACAAACTTGTATATATTCATGTAAGAGACCAAGAGATAAGGGTACCTTCTCACCTTGTCCATTTCGGACGACTGTAGAATGTCAAAAGCTTTAACCTCAAATTCTTTTCTCGCGAAAGGTGATAGATCACTTAAATAAGGCATTTCGCCACCTTTTGCAGGTTCTTCATCACCACAATCTTGCTTTTTGCACCGACTCATGTTGTGAAGAGTGCTGACCACGTACCTGATTTCAGCATAGTCTTCAGCAGTCACTGTGGGGTAATGCAGGGGTCTCTTGGACGGTTTCATACGGAAAACGCGTGACTCCCACTCACAAACAGATTTCCATCGCTCATCATAAACTTTAAAGAGCTCATTTTCATTTTCAGGAACATCTTCATCAGAAATCTCTCCCGCGCATTTCACATACAAGTCTTCAGCAGCGCACAATGTGGTTGCGAGCGAGCCATCGAAATCGTATGCTATGAAACTAGATCGACAGTCATCTGAGCAAAAGTAAATCTTGTCAACGAGCCGAAACTTCATCGAGCGTCCGTTGTCGTAATGGAAACACCATGTGCAGACTTCCTTGCGGAAAGGTCTCACCACCGAGCTACCCACTGGTAAGTCCACATTTAAAAGGCTTGTGCCCTCGGCAATCTTTTGACTTGCAAAACATCCTCTGCCACCATAGGCCGTCTTTTTCACACTAAAAAGAGGACTTATTCTTTGTAGAAGTGCATCTTCATCTGCTCTCGTCATGGTGCGTTCAACAATGTTGTGAGGCGTCGGTAGCGATTCAGTAGTTTGCGAGGAAACTCGCGCGTCAGCAAGCTTTTTGTTTATTTCGCTTGTAGGCATTGAAGAGTTGGGTTTCTTTTATATGTTATTTTTTTGGTTTGTTTACCAAACGTTGAGTATCGGGGGTGTATCTGGCCATGAATCTGTCTTCATACAGATTATGCCAGAAGTGAGCAGACCATCTCATCGAGACTTGCATAGTGCATGAGTACGCGCAGCTTGAGATGAGAGGGGACATTTACGAGCGAGCATACAATTCAAGTCACGAGTAATGTTGATTAAAAGATCTTAAATATATATAATACAGGCAGCATATATAGCTGGGAAAGCAAGAGTTGTACGGTTAGTTGAAGAGGATGTCGGAGGTCTTGTACCAAATTTTCCAGAGTAAGCCCTCTTTTTTGGGCATGGCTTCGATCTCGTCCCTCTCTAAAGCCTCCTCCTCGTCGATTTCTAGTTTTCCCGTAGTAATATCGGCCTCTAAGTCTGTTCTCCAGTGGGTTTTTCTGAAAATCTTCCAGCCCAAATAGAGCGCCACGAAAAAGACTGGCGCAAAATACGACGTGAAGATGTTGGCCACGGTAATGTTACCTGGGAAGAACGCCCAAAAACCGTTAAAGAAAAGCACAATGAAGTTGAAGAACGCACCCCAGTAGCACAACCAAGGAGACATCAACTTGGGGACCTTAAAGTACTTATCCTCTAATTGGTCGGAGTTTTGCGCCCTTACGGCTTTTCTGAACTTGAAGTAACACATCCATATCACTAAGTACGTGCACAACAAGCCGGTGGTGGACAAGTTGATGAACCAATTGAAAACGGTGTTGGAAGACTCCGACACGCTCATGTAAGACAAACAGCCAATAAGCATTGAAAAAACAACAGCCACAATGGGGCAGCCGTTGCCTAGACATTTGGAGAAGACACGAGGGAGGTAGCCTGCCAAGGCAGCGGAGTACGCACTTCTGGCGGCACCGTAAGTGAATCCGTTGCCACAAGACCAGGCGGAGGTCATGACCACGGCATTCACTACTGAGTCTAACCCATGCACACCCACAGATTTGATACCGATCACCCACGGTGACGAAGCGGCGCCAGCTTGTCCGGCAGCTGCAACCAAGTCTGGGTTGACCGAAGAACACAACGAGTTCATGAAGAAAATACCCCCGATGTAAAACAAATAGATCCTGATGTAAGTTCTCTTCGCAGCAAGAGCGATGTTCTTTCTGGGCTGCGAGACCTCACCGGCAATCATACCCAACATGTCAGCGCCACCACAAGCAAAAGCGGCGTAGATAAGCACGTTCCAAAGCCCCAAGAACTTACCGGTAGAGCCCGAGACGAGGTACTCGCGAAAAAGACCACCCTCCTTCCAGTTGCGGAACCCAAAAGCGTCGCCGTGAGGGTTTCCACCACACATAGCGATCAAACTGAAGCACATGAGACCAACAATGAGGATAACTTTAAGGATTGAAGAGAAAAACTCCACCTCGCCGTACCAGTTGACACCAAACACGTTGAAAAACAAAATAGATACCAAGCCTATCGTGATAAAGATCGCCGGCGACGCATCTGTCCAGTAGCTTATGACGGAGGCAAACGCAACCACCTCCACACACACAAACATGAGCGAAGTGTATAAGTAAATAATCGTGACGGCAAAGCCCATGGCCGGGTCGAGCCATCTGGCAGCGTAGTGCAAGAAAGATCCCTTGATGGGCAAATAAGAGCACATCTCGCCCACGGCCATCATCAAAGGCCACACCATTGTGACTGCCCAGAGCACGAATCCGATGAAAAGTGAAAGTGAGCCCGATTGCTGCAAGGGAGTTTTCAAACCAATGTATAAACCAGTGCCGATACTCTGACCAATGATCATGAGCGACACATGACGAGAGGACAATTTTCTTTTTGTCGTTCCGTATTTTTCAACATCGAGTTTATCGTCAAAGTCCTTGGCTCCTGAAGAAATGAAGTTTCTGTTTGGAGAGGCAACCTGCTCGATATCCACCGAATACTGTGGCAGTTTGATATCTTTTTCGTTAAATGAAACCATCTCGAGTCCAGCTCTTGTTTGGAAAAATAATAATTAACCCCAGGGATTCATGCGGCTAGCCAGGGTCTATTTATCAAATGAACCATCTCGACTATTCCTAGATCCCGCCATTGCTTCGCGCGTTATCGATCTCAGAATGCGCTAAGGTTTGATCAGGTACCTTTGTTCCTGCGCAGCATTACCAGTACAGGCAAGGATATCCCACCGTGCTGCCGCCCCTCCTTATCAAATTCCGCACATCATAAGATCTTATATATCCCCTACTTTGAGTCGCATTAGAAAATTCCGCTCAAGTCAAGATTCACTTTCTTTTCTCTTCAGCCAGACCGATCGTGAGCCTGTTGTTTTTCTAATCAAAAATTGTTTCTCGGAAGAAAGCGTCGGCACACATTCCTGCATGGCACACTCTGCTAGAGCTTAATGGGCTCACGTGATCGGAGAAAGGCGGTTGCCCTCAAAGGTCGTGTGGGTGAGCAATCTCTTATCAGCTTGAGATGACGTTCGCGCAAAAAGTGCGGTCTATAGCGCCCGAGAATTTTCTTGGCAAAAGATTGCAGATACGCGACCGGTCCGCTACAGGCCATTGGCTTACTGATAAGAGCTTCCCGGTATCGAAAAAAAAGAAATTGCGGACGTCAAAGATGTGGCCTGATCGACATATTTGTTGTCTTATTTCTGATTTTCCAGCTTTTCGCCTCGAGCCCCGGCATTACCGCGGCCATCCGGAAGCCCCACTGAGAGCTTAGTGTCTTTGCCTCGGGCTTTAGCGATTCCCCACATTATCTCACACGGCATTTCGACCATGAAGTTTATCGCGTACTGCATACATGCACATCACTGCCTATCTCGGAATGGCCCAGAATTTAAGGCACGAAACGCCTTGCCAAAACCATTTGACTTCTTCTTGACTTTCATGTCTTGTCGCCTACACTTCAGAGTCAAATTGTTTATTTTCAAACGTCGGATCCTGCTTGCGCTGCAAATCATGCGTATCGTCAGCCGATTTCAGATCATTAGCGTTTATTGTTGTTGCCGAGGCTGTCGTAATCCGACCATTGTTCGAACAATGGCCAAGATCAGAGCTCGGGCTTGGCTTATCTTTTGACAGATTCGTTTTTTGTTTTCTTCGAGTTTTTTTTTTCTTTTGCGACGGTTTATGCATCTCGCTGGCTCTGATGCAGGCTGATGCATCACTGTTTTCCTCGTATGTGCATCCCACAAATAGGTGCCACCTCCAAGTTTGGTCGTGAATCGTCCGTGATAATAATTCAAAACAAGATTGCAAGTTTTAAATTCACCTGGGAGAGAGCTTTTCTATCTAGTCTTGCAATTTATGCAGCACTGAGCCTGAACCAGAAGATGTTCTCAACTCAGTCGAGAAAAGTGCTCTCTAGTGCATGCAGGATTGCATATTGCGGGGTCCATGTGCAAGCCGTGCGAAGCTGCTTTTTCTTGGCTGTGACATGATTAGAATAGTTATGCCCTAGAGAGGCGGGCACCAGATGCCCCAGCACTTCTTGCTTGATAAGGCAAAGCTTTTTTTCTTTTTAAGCGAAGTGTTTTCTCTTTTTCTTCTCACGATTTGGTTTTTATATCACGCAGTAGGATCATTTGCACCTCAATCTTTAAAACATTAGTTGCGTCTAACTAAGCCGTCACCTCACAACTTCTTACTTTCAATGATGACGGATATTGAGAAACACGCAGACTCCGACGATGTCCTTTCTCGTCACACAGCCGAGTACAACTTGTCTGTTCAGATGTCCAACCCGCAATTTCAATCTCAGGTTGGTGCTGGAAAGGAATTGAAGAAGGCCTTGGAAGCCAGGCATTTATCTATGATTGCCATTGGTGGTGCGTTGGGAACGGGTTTGTTGATCGGAACCGGATCTGCATTGAAGAACGCCGGGCCAGGTGGCATTTTTATTGCATACTCTCTCATTGGTTTTGTTGTGTTCATGGTCTTGAGTGCCTTGGGTGAGGTGGCCACATTTTTGCCCTTGGCCGACGGTTTCGCCGGTTATTTAACCAGATATGTCGATGAGGCTCTTGGGTTCGCATGTGGATGGGTTTACTTGATCAAATACTTGTTGCTTCCAGCTAATCAATTGGTTGCAGGCTCGCTTGTGATGTCGTTTTGGGTGTCCACCGAGAAAGTCAATGCGGGCGTATGGATTGCAGTCTTCCTCGTTGTCATCGTTCTTGTCAACATTCTTGGAGTGAAGTTTTTCGGTGAAATCGAGTTTTGGTTATCCTGTGTCAAGGTCCTCACATGTATTGGCCTTATCATTTTGCTTTTGGTTATCGCTTTGGGCGGTGGCCCAACAAAAGACAGACTTGGTTTCCGTTACTGGAAGGACCCAGGTGCTTTCAACATCTTCAAAGAAAGTGCAAGAGGAATTGAGATTGGCGGAAGCAAAGGCCGTTTCTTGGCGTTTATGTCTGTCCTTGTAACTGCCACTTTCGCCTACACTGGCTCCGAGTTGGTTGGTATTACTTTTGCCGAGTGTGCTAGACCAAGACAGGCGATCCCCAAGGCCATCAAGTTGACTTTCTACCGTATCTTGTTCTTTTACATTTTGTCCATCTTGTTCTTGGGAATGTGCGTCGCCTCCAATGACCCGTTGCTCTTGGGTGCTAAAGGATCTACAGCATCCGCGTCTCCATTTGTCATTGCCATTAAAAATGCCAAGATCGATGGGTTGGACCACGTGATCAACGCCTGTATTTTGATCTTCGTTCTTTCCGCCGCCAACTCAGACTTGTACATTGCTTCAAGAACCGTGTATGGACTTGCTGTTGCCGGATATGCTCCCAAGTTTTTCGCCAAAACAAACAAGATGGGTGTGCCGTACTATGGTATTGTTCTCGGCTCGCTTTTCTGCTGCTTAGCCTTCATGACCACAGACTCTTCCTCCTCAGATATCTTCACTTACTTCGTGAATGTTGTGTCTTTGACAGGCTTGATCACATGGGCTTGTATTCTTGTGCTCCACATGCGTTTCATGAAGGCACTCAAGGTACAGGGCTTCAGCAGAAAGACGGACTTGAGCTACCGTGCTCCACTTCAACCATACGGTACCTATGTTGCATTTGTTCTTTGTGTCATTATCATTCTCATCAAGAACTATACCGTCTTTTTGGGCAATGACTTCCCATACAAGACCTTCATCACCGGATACATTATCCTCCCCGTGTTTTTCGCTGCTTACCTTGGATACAAGTTCATCAAGAAGACTAAGTTTCTCAAGGCCGACGAAATCGACTTGCTCACGTACAGAGATGTCGTGGACGCGGAGGAGGCCAAATTCCAGGAGCGCGATGTGGAGGAGAAGGCAATCAGGGATGCTGAAGGTAATCCTAAGAACATTAAATGGTTCTACGAGAAATGCTTTGGCTGGATCTTCTGAGCAACACATAACTTACATAGCACAATTATACTACTTTTCGAAACTCTGCTAATCTATCACTCTTTTTTGGGTACAAAAGATGCAACACCTTCTGGTGACTACTCTGATCATCGCAAATGATCGACGTTGCCCTTGCCCCGAGTTACTAAGCGCGCGCAATACACCATGTTCGTTTGCTCTCCTGCTGAAGATGCAGTAATAGCATTGAGATGTTCGTGAGAGCCATTTGTGGAGTGCTTTCATTTCGGATATCTCGCCTGTGACTTGTTGATATATGAACCTTCCTCAATAATGAAAAGACTTCTGATTGCCAAATTTGCGAGCCGATCTTTGTTGACTGCGCCTGTCAGCTTTATTCGAATATGTAAACTTCAAGTCACGTGGCTGCACGATGTGTGAAGCGGAGGTATTTTCGGCGCGTCGGTGACGGCTTTCCAATCTAGCTAAATTCTCGACATTTCCAGGTTAGTCTTGCCGCCGGCAAAAGATGCCTCATTTTTCTTTTTTTTTTTTTTTTTGCAATCAAGCACAGGAGCTTGTTCGTTTACGATGATCCAGTGGAAAGCTGGGCTTTTCAAAAACAACAAAAACAATCATGGCCAGATCTCAATGAGAGCTGTCTTTACTGGTCACTTCGAGCGCAACTTGAGGCGGTAAAAACGTAATATCGCATAGTAACTACCAATACTTTCACCCCCCGTCCCCGAACCCTAAATGATGGGGGAATTTCTAACGAGTGCGATGAAATCTACTCCTTGGAAAGCAAGATCATTAAGAATGTTTGGGAAATTATCTCCTGGTTGTTGAATAGGGGTCATCCCTGATTTCCCTACCTAAGCGCTTAAATGAGGCTTGGCTCAACGGGCGGAATAAAGAATCTAGGCGAACCACAGTTCCGGCATGTGCAGCGCAATTTGACTATTTTGTTTTTTTCTAATTCCCAGAGGTCTCGGCAGATTCACAAAACTATGCCCCATGAGGCTGTGAGAGTGTGCTGAATGTCTGTGAAAAATCACAATTTGTAAAAAGCTCGACCCACTGGCGTCATGAAGGGGGTTAAGATAGGGTCCTTTTTTTTGCCGGCCTGCCGCGACTCATACGCCTCATGGATCATGTGACTGTCGGCAGCAGCAGTCTTGATGTCACTATGCGCGCCAAAAAAAAGTCCAATCCAGGCACGGGACTGAATAAGCGGCCGCGAGGTGATAGCGAGCGATCCAAGGCGTGAGAAAAAGCAAGAAAAAAAAGACCGAATCAATACTTTTGAAACACGCCTTTATTGACACTACCCGCCAAAAGGTTACTAGAATCGGCACCGCAGTCTCCTCACACACTTGCTGCACCCGCCCTCGCAAATGAACACGGGCGGATTGGCAGGCAATTCTCTTGCAGGCACGCCGCTCGAGCCAATCGAGGCGTTGCTGCGTGCGCTGGCGGTATCGTCACGTGTTGGCGAAGTCTCGTCAGTCGACGATAATCCGTTGGCCGGTGGCAGCAGTGACGGTTCAGGTCTTCACGGTAGCCAACACTCACAACACCATGGGATCGCGCCTCATCACCTGCTCCATCAACAGCATGGACATGGCGGAGACCACCATTCTGGCGCATATTCACAGCTCACGCAGGCATCGATGAACCCGTATCAGGAGACTCACAAGCTTTTAGATACGATAGCCAAGTTGGAAAACGAAGTTGCCACGGTGAACCAGGACATGGCGTACTTCCGCCACGTGCTCGATTTTCAAAACCTGAAGATCGAAAAATTGACGCTGCTTCTAATAGACTTGCTCCATAACAAGGACGTGACGCAGATTGTCAACTCGCTCCAGAACATTCAGGCTGCCGACCCGTTCAATGTCGACGACGCACATGATTCTGTGGACGATCTGCTACCGGACAGTGTCCACGATCTGGTGCACGACCTGGTACATGACGTCACCAGCGGGATCCAGTCACTACTGTCTCCCGGTGTGGTAACAGTGGGTGTCGGGGGTGTTCTGCTTGATAGTAACATGGACCCGCAACTACACCAGGTGGCACAGGCGGCTGTACAAGCGCAAGCGAAGTCTGACATTCTACAGAAAAGAATGCGCAAGCGACCATTTTCCAAGCTCGATGCCGCCGGCAACAGTCACAAAGATGCTAGCACGAATGGCAACAATGTCAATACAGCCATGAGCAGCATGGGGAACATGAATAGCATGAGCAGCATGAGCAACATGAATAGCATGAGCATCACCAATGGCAACAACGGCAATGGTGGTAGCGCCATGGCTGACAGAATGCCCAAACATCACCCACATAGCCAGCATCAACTTCACCAGCAACTGCAGCAGGTTGGACATCCACTTCAACAACTTTCGCAACACCAATTGAGTCAGCAGCACTCCCAGCATTCACAACAGCATCAACATCCTCAACTCGTTCAACAGCATCAACAAGCACAACGGCAGCAATCACGTGTACAACAAGCGAATCAGCAACTTCAAGAGCGTGGATCTCCCCTGCGACAGCCAAGCCAGCAACACGACCATCAGGACCAGCAGGCCCAAGATGCCAAGCGCTCAATGTCTGTGGTTGATATGCCTGGACTTGAGGTTGTCAGCATGGATAACATGAGCGGGCGCAAGAAGCCCAAGGTCACCATCGACTTTCTTCACAATCCTATGACGGTGAAAGAGATATATGACGAGTTCACGGTTGGATTCCGTGGACAGCCTCCATTGAGAGAAATGGATGAGAGATATGGCAAGCACGAATGGAGGGGTGACTCGCGTTCAAAGGAGTCAAAGAGATTCCAGCGCCGCAAAAAGTTATGTGACGCAATTGAAAGAGGAATGCTGAAATTTGGAAAAACCGCTGAAGAAATTCAGGAATTCATAGAAGAATTCAGAGGCGACAAGTCTCTCACGTGGGTGATGAACGGAAACCTTCCTACTGAGTTGATGGAGTAAATTGTGAAAAAATTGGAGAGGGATGTAAAGTGGCGGAAGTGGCGAGAAGGTTTGAGAAATGTAAAGACAAACCAACCCATGAATGCTCCAGACTTGATAAGATGAACTTGTACAAAAACGGTACGGCCAAATGCACGTGAACACCAATGAGTAAAGAAGGTGACCTGACGATGTGACGAGGAAAAAAAGAAAATGAGGTTGCTTCTACAAGACCTCGATGACTCTATGTATTTTAGATTAGAATTGTATTATTACTTGCTTTTACTTGTTTACTGTTGAAGGTTGTGTTCGATGGTGAGATAGTAGCGCACGTGACCCAGTAGGACATCCCCCGGAAGTCGGATTGCGGATTGCGATACCGGTGAATGATCGGCCCGCATGGGGAGGTAGTGGTGGCGATCTTGGATCAGTGCGCCGCAATCAAAAAGACACAATAGGTGCAGATATCGACACTCAAAGTGCAGCCAAATTGTTGTAAGAACAAAAAACTTGAAATAGAAGCAAAATCTAGAACGGTTTCGATTCTTCTTTCTGTGTATTAAATCTCAAACCTCCAAATTTGAACTTCACGAGGCGTCGCCGTGCCGTGGAAATTTCTCGAACGTTCCGCGGCCGGGTAACCCGCGCGAAATTTTCCAGCGGATATATTACCATAGCGCACCACACGCCAAAGAAATAGTTGCTTATCAGAAACCATACATAGAAACAATGTTGGCTGCTAGAAACACCTGTCAGAATGCCGCTAAGCGGTTTGTGCGCTTCCAGTCCACCGCCCCCAGCGGTCCCGTGATCGGTATCGATTTGGGTACCACGAACTCCGCTGTGGCGGTGATGGAGGGCAAAACACCAAAGATCATCGAGAACTCCGAGGGTGGCAGAACTACGCCTTCGATCGTCGCGTTCACCAAGGAGGGCGAGCGTTTGGTTGGTATCCCCGCCAAGCGTCAGGCCGTGGTGAACCCAGAGAACACCTTGTTTGCCACCAAGAGATTGATTGGCCGCAGATTCGAGGATCAGGAGGTGCAGCGTGACTTGAACCAGGTGCCATACAAGATCGTCAAGCACGAGAACGGTGACGCTTGGATCGAGGCCCGTGGCCAGAAATACTCTCCACCACAGATTGGTGGTTTCGTCTTGAACAAGATGAAGGAGACTGCCGAGGCATACATGAACAAGCCGGTTAACAACGCCGTGGTCACGTGCCCCGCCTACTTCAACGACGCCCAGAGACAGGCCACCAAGGACGCCGGTAAGATTGTCGGCTTGAACGTGTTGCGTGTGGTGAACGAGCCCACCGCCGCCGCGCTTGCCTACGGCTTGGAGAAGAACGACGGTGAGGTGGTTGCCGTTTTTGACCTTGGTGGAGGTACCTTCGATGTTTCGGTGTTGGACATTGGCGCCGGTGTGTTTGAGGTGAAGTCTACCAACGGTGACACTCACTTGGGTGGTGAGGACTTTGACATCGCCGTGGTGAGAAACATTGTTGACACCTTCAAGAAGGAGTCCGGCATCGACTTGTCCCAGGACAGAATGGCCATTCAAAGAATCAGAGAGGCCGCCGAGAAGGCCAAGATTGAGTTGTCGTCTACGGTGTCAACTGAGATCAACTTGCCCTTCATTACCGCCGACGCTTCCGGTCCTAAGCACATCAACCAGAAGATCTCCAGATCCCAGTTCGAGGCCCTTGTTGAGCCTTTGATCAAGAGAACCGTCGAGCCATGTAAGAAGGCTTTGAAGGATGCCGGCTTGAACACTTCCGACATCTCCGAGGTTATCTTGGTTGGTGGTATGTCGAGAATGCCAAAGGTCGTTGACACTGTCAAGTCCATCTTCGGCAAGGAGCCTTCTAAGGCCGTGAACCCCGATGAGGCCGTTGCCATGGGTGCTGCCATCCAGGGTGGTATCTTGGCCGGTGAGGTCAAGGACGTTGTCCTTTTGGACGTGACGCCATTGTCCTTGGGTATCGAGACCATGGGCGGTGTGTTCGCTAGATTGATTTCCAGAAACACCACCATCCCAGCCAAGAAGTCGCAAATCTTCTCCACTGCTTCCGCTGGCCAGACCTCTGTCGAGATCAGAGTGTTCCAGGGTGAGAGAGAGTTGACCAGAGACAACAAGTTGATTGGTAACTTCACCTTATCTGGCATTCCACCTGCACCTAAGGGTGTGCCTCAGATCGAGGTCACCTTTGACATCGACACTGATGGAATCATCAAGGTGTCCGCCCGCGACAAGGCCTCTAACAAGGACGCCTCTATCACCGTGGCCGGCTCTTCCGGTTTGTCCGACTCCGAGATCGAGAAGATGGTGCAAGACGCCGAGAAGTTCGCCGAGTCCGACAAGGCCAAGAGAGAGGCCATCGAGTCCGCTAACAGAGCCGACCAGTTGTGTAACGACACTGAGAACTCTTTGAACGAGTTTAAGGAGAAGCTCGACCAAGTCGAGGCTGACAAGCTCAGAGAGCAGATCGCCTCCTTGAGAGAGATCGCCGTCAAGGCCCAGGCCGGTGAGGAGGTTGACCCTGCTGAGTTGAAGACCAAGACCGAGGAGTTGCAGAACGACTCCTTGAAGGTGTTCGAGAAGTTGTACAAGAACAACGAGAACCAGGAAAACAACTCCGGCGACTCCGAGCCAAAGAACTAAGCGTGGTATCTGAACCGCCTTAGTCTACTTGTATATAATAAGTGAAATATAAGATTCCGTATAGTACGAGAGCTGACTTTGCTGGGTGTAAATTTCAAAAGGCCCGGTTTGATTCATCGAAATTTTGTTGTGTAAGCCATTGTTGTTATCGGTGATACATTCCAACCAGCCAGAAAAGCATTAGCGTATGGGCTAACATCGAGTGGACGACTACCCACTCTGAATAAATGCTCAAGACCACATCAGTTCAATTTTCATTTTTCGATCTAGAAGTCTAGTGACTTCAGGCAAGAGTGTTATGTTCAGAGAGGATTATACAGTTATTGTTAATTGTTGCGATTCATTATCACGCGGTGATATGTTATTTGAAAAAAGTTAAATCTGTACGCCAAAACAACCTTGATCTGACTGAGAACGCAACAGGAATGTTCTCTTCTCTCAGACATCTGATAAGATTTTTCATGGTATCACAAAGCCTCCTGCTCCGGGGCCGTTACTTCTTGCAAATTGTTGAAAGCAGGCGACCGTGATAACGACTTCGTGTCCGTGCTAGAGCTATCAGGGTACTGCGAGGAGCCATTGGAACTGCCGTAGTAAGAGCTTTTATCGGTATGGCGTCTGCGAAGCGTGCCATACCTCTTTATCACATGCGAATCGGCCACAGCCTGATTCTTCCTGATTTGAGTTTTCTGTAAATCTTTCGCTGAAGCACCAGTCGAGCTATGTGAGTACACCGAGCTGCACAGCGAGGCCAACTCGTCCGAATCATAGTCGAGCATTTCGCCTAACATCGAACGCCTATTGAGCACGGTTTGGAGCCTCTCAATCCGTTCGGCGCCCAAATCATCATCGCTTTCGGTGCCCACAATAGAATTGCTATCAGTCAAGGTCCTTTCGGCCATCGCAGCTTTGTAATTGTCTTCTGTGAAGTGAGAGGGCGATTCAGAAGGCGCGGTGGGGGCCAAGCTGGAGGCAGCACGTAGAAGAAAAGAGGTTGTCTCGCTTTCGCTGGAACTGTATTTGCCAGGAACGAGACTGGCTCTGTGGCTCTTTATTTCGCCCACACTTTCCAGCCATCGTCTCGAAGATCTTGCGTTGCGGGTCTCTGTCGATGGCTCGGATGGTTCAGATGGTCTCAAAGGCACCAGATCTGGAAGTTTGGAATTTGTATTGAACACGCTTGGAATGGGCTGATTGGCTAGGAGGAGCTGGAACAAATGCACCTCCTGGCGCAATTTGATTCTCAGCGCCAACACGTGTGAAAGGTATTGTTTCCATGCGCCTTGTAGTAGTACCTGGTCCTGGCTCCGAGAAATGGAACGCTTGAACAGCGTGCTTTTGTGTGGAGGTGGTGGAGGTGCCACCGAGGCTTCCAGAAACGCGGCTTCCGAGCCCAAACGCGGTTGACTCAAGTTTTTCTGCTCCATGAGATACTGGGATAAGTGTGCTGATTTTCCTGTTTGTTCGGTTTGCTCACCCGAGGCGCCTGCACGGGCCTTAAGATCCTTCGTAAGCTCTTCTACTTTCAGTGCACCTCCACTTGATTCCAAGCCAGGGTTTGCAAGCGGTGCCGAGATCTGGAGCCGGCCCGTTTCAATTTTGGGATTGCGTTTCGACTTTTGCCTTAGGAATGGGCGTGCAGACCTTGTTTGAGCCTTAGACGTGGCCTTCTTCGGGCCCACAAGAAATCTGCGCACCGCACTAAACTTGTGTCGAATCTTCAAGGCGATTTTGCGGAGAGCGAGCCGGAGCCGGTACAACTTGCCGCCATCCTTTGACCGGATGGCCTTTCGGCGCTCAAGTAGTGTCGGCGTTCCCTCGCCACTGCTGTCCAAGCCTACACGTGTAATCCTAGTGGACCTAGTTCTACTAAACTTGGCCCGGCGCCTCAAGCCATCATTCGACCGCGTCGAGAATATAGTCGCCTGTGATCCCATCAGGCATGAGATATTTCCCGAGCGAGCGCTCCGAATGCTGGATGCCGGCACGGGCGCCACATTATTCTGGTCTAAAATGAACTGCGAAAACCGGTGCGGCACCTGATTGAATTGCTCAGAAACCAGCGGGTTGCGATGTTGTGAAGATTCTGGCTGGTTCTTGCTGACCTGGTTATGGACCGGGTTCTCATACTCATCTGATTGGAGCAAGTTGAGCGTATTCAACAGCCTGCTGTAGTTGGAGAGATCGTAATATGGAATAGACCCCACATCCGACCCGCCCAGGTGGCTGTTACCTGCCAGAATCGTCAATTGTTGCAGCCCCGTGTGCCACTGCCGCTGTGGCGTCAGCCCGCGCGAAACCACGAGCGTGGTGTTGGTTCTTCCGGGCCCATTCTGGCTCGTGTACGTCAAGTCTGCAAACGACGTCAGGTATGCCGACAGATGCTGATCTGGCGTTACTGGCCGGCCATGCTGCGAGCCTTGAGAGAGCAGCGTTCCACGCAAGAGCTCGCATGTGAGCACGTCCAGTTCCGTGGTTGTTTTGTGGCTGCTGCTGGCGGCAGACGATCTGGTCTGGGCTCGCATTAAGGCCTTGTCGCTGCACTGGCTCATATTCAGACACGTGTAGATTGAAGAATGAAGGAAATGTTTTTTCTGAAGGTGCTAATATGATTCCAAGTCGGTAAATGGCGACAGAAGCGGCCTTTTTGTTCACAAGTAATATTGAACTTAAGGAATTATGCCTCAAAAGGGTTTGGTAATAAATCTGACAGAAGGCTAAATTGGATCAAAAAAAGAATTGGTTTTTCGCCACAAAAACCAGAAGCAGCACGTGAAGTATCCTGAGTCAAGTGAGTTCGATGTTATTGATCCTTCTCACAACAGGACTAAATTAATTGGAATTTACGAATCACGTTAAAGCATTTAGCCACTCTTGATCTTGATCTCGCGAGTCGTGATGCGCCTATGCATAATAGATGGCTGGCTCTCTGCATACGAGTGTGCGGCTCAAACTTAGCCAGCGCTAACTTCCGCAAAACTTCTCGGCGAATGGAATTGTGAAAAGTGGGTACGTGTTAAAAACAATTTATTTCGGTTTATTCTTTATACTTCCCAGTTGCTTGGCACTGCCTTGCTTGGCTACTTGGTTTCTTTATGAAATCAGTCATCTTTTTACAAACTCTTTTATGTATTCAAATCTAATGAGTGAGGGTGCCCGGCTTTCCTGAAGCATATTTGCATCCAATTTAGTTCACTGGAGCCAAGCCAACGGCGTTTTTCTCCAAGTCATAAACGGAGTAGTATTTTCTCAAAAATGCGTCACCAATAATCGACAAATCGCCAATAGGCTCGGGGAAGTCCATTGGCGTAAATGCAGAGATACAGGATCCAGAGACCTCCAAAGTGTAGTCGTAAGCAGTTAAGGTGAAGTTGTGGCCACCCAAGTTCAACGTCAAGTCTGGCAAGTCGTCACGGGTGTCACAGTCGACCTGGTATTGGCCGGACCACGACTTAGTAGCGCCAATCTTGGCGTTGATGATCTCGGCCAACGAGGATGGCAACGTGATCAACGAAGTGCCAGTATCGATGGCAGCGCCGGTCTTGGCCAACTCGGCGAACTCGTCGCCTAGGCCAATGCCCTCAAAAGTGACCTCCCAGTACGCCTTACGTCTGACAGGCAACCAAATGAGGTCTCCCTTGAACAACGACTCCTCGTAACCGCCAAAAGTAGCCAAACCGCCATTGTTCTCGTCCTTGTTCACGTCACCAAGGTAGAAACCAAATTGGGGTGCGTCCAAGAGGCCCTGCGCGATGGCATTGTAGACGGGCGGCACGATCTTGTTCTGAGAAATCGTGTCGTAGGCCAAGCCCAAGATACCATCAAATTTGCCAAATGCAAACGCAAGACCAGGCTCAGAGGTCGCCTCGGCAAAATCCTGCTTTGGAATAATCAAGTCGCCAATGGCCAAAGTGTCCTGTGAGACAAATCCCTGCATGGCTCCGGACCCGTACTGAATTTTGAACTCGGTGCCGTTGGCCTTATATGAGGAAGAGTCATCGTGGTCGTACTTCGAGTGTAAGAAGCACGCCAACGAGCCACACTCCTTAGAAGGCACCCACAAGTTCAGCGAGCCTGTGTCCAAGATGACCTTGAAGGGCTGACCAGGGGTACCGAGCTGAATCTCGGTGAAATACTGTGCATTCAAGTAGTCCGTCAAGGGTGCCTCATGCTTCTGCTGCGAGTCCACAAACGGGATTTCGGCAACCTGCTGCGGCTTGTGGCCAAAGATCGGAGTACCGGCAGAGAACGCCTGAGTGTACTTGCTGGCTAACGCACTGGTGTAGTCAGCGAAACGAGTAGCATCAAGAGTCTCGTCCTGAGGAATCTTCTGCATGTTTGTCGAAAACTTCTTGGCGTCCGCAGACGCGGCGAAGAGCGAGAGCGCAATCGTCACAAGTGTGGAGAACTGCATTGCTATGGCTGCTTATGATAAAAGGTGGTGACAGCGGGTATCTTATGCACTTGTAGATTGGGAATCGGAGAGTAGCAGTTCTTGCGATTCTTGAGTTTTGCGCACGTTGTAAAGGCCAGTTCGAAAATTCTTCTGTTCGTGTCAGCTAAGTTATATGTTGTGGCGTAGCAGACTATGAAGAAGAAAGAGAACTGTGGGGGGGGCGATAAGATAAAGGTGGCGAGCACGCTGGGTTTTATATGAAGGGGCCCTGCTGGGGGGCGCGCATGCGTCGTCACGGGCCATGGCCACCACGGGCTGCTGCCAAGTGATGGGATCCATTGATGAGCAAGATTTTAAACTAGCTGGTGAATTTGCTATACTTTATTTTCAGTTTTGAGCTATCTAAAAATTATTTAAATGGAGTTTTATTCTTAGACCTGTCAAAGTAAAGCCTTCGGGCGATGTTGCGGTGTAGCTTGGTCATGCATGCTGGTCTCAATGGGGTCTGGGCGTCGTAGACCACGACAGAAAAGCGTAGCCATTACATAAACGAGTGATCCAAGATTATAGCACTTTTGTTTACGTTATTCCTTGTTTGAGAAGGGTATTACTCTATGGTATAATCTGAATAACTTCAGGTTTGCTCCGATGTTTTCAGATACATTACACATGCCGCCACTTAACGTGCTCGTGCGGCGCACCACCACAGTGTCCACTGATGCCTCCTCACATAAGAAAGAATTACATGTTTCAAGCATTTTATTCGTATCAGAAATATGCACGTTGGTGCTCGAGCGAAATAAAGTGACGACATAAAGTACTTTTGTCAGGGTGCTTTTTGTAACAAATAATGGCGGTTCGATAGAATGGTAAGGGTGAAATGCAGGAAAGTCCGTTTCGGGCCAGGTTGCTGCTCCTTTTGGCCACACCGCAAGTATACTCCGCGCATTTACAGGCATTGTTGATGATGCGCAGAATGAAAGCACTTTATTAAAACTAGAATAAAAGTGAGCTACAGATCACTATTATCATAAAAGTGTCATCTTTACGAATTTGCAATCACTCTAAATTGCCTTGAGGAATTCTTCAACGCCCTTGTCGTAGCCCTGCTCCCATTCCCACACAAACGGCAGCTTGCCCTTGCTCTTGACGTGCTGATCGAGCCTGGCAGATTTCACCGCCTGTCTTCTACCAATGAGCGAGCCTGCCTTTGCAAATGCAACGCCATCTAACCATGCGGTGGTAAACCCGTCCTTATACCTTTCATGCTCGTATTTCTCCTTTGGGTTTTCATTGTCCCAATAACTAGCATGCGCATTGTATTCTCTGTCACGGGCGTCATTCAAGGCAGATTCATCCGGAACCGAGATCTTAGGCGCGCTGATCGAACGGCCTGACTGTTGACGAAAATCCCATTCACCACCGTTTCCAGACTCGAACTTGTATGTCCAAAAGTACGACCCGGCACCCGCACGGCGCTCAAATAACTTGGCCTGCTCACCACAGAACTTTGCCGCGAGCTCCTGTCTCTTCTGGTGCCCACCGTCGTTCGGATCAACGCCGCAATTTTCCCACGTCTTCCCATCCAAAACAGACGACCACTCGCCAACCATTAGGTCCACGCCCTTCCCGTTGTCGGTGAGGTTTGTGAGCAAGTCGCCGTGCAAGTCGTGGATGATCTGATCGGCGGTCTTCTTTTTGTCTTCGTCAGAGAAGCAACGATAACAGTGAGTATCCACGACTATCCCTGCATTCCCGTCTCCCTGCTCCTTCTGCACCCACTCAACCCACTGGTTTGGCCACCACCCGTCAGAGATCACAACAGGCACAGACTTGTCCTCCAGCCTGATGGCCTCAATAGCAGAGGAGTAGTAGGACTTTTGATGGCGGCCCAGATCAGAGAACTCGGCCTCATTCACAATCTGTATGCCGGAGATATTGTCGTGGCCCTTAAGGTCTTTGGCAATGAACTCTAATGCTTTGATCATAAGTTTTTGAGAGCTAGAAGAGTCCCAGAACCCAGCTTTCCCACCCTTTTCACCACTGTGCGCATCCTTGTTGGCTCCGCCAGGGAGCCCATGGATGTCGACTAAGATCGAGATGCCGCGTTTGGCTGCAGGCTCAATATAGTGAGATTTGAAGATATTCCAGGAGTTGGCATAGATATCCTTGTAATCAGAGAAACTGGTGCCGGATGTGTACTTGCCTCCATCAATGTTCCAGTAACCCAATGGCACTCTCACGGAATTGACGCCGTTGTCACGTAACCAGTCCCAATCCTCATCCAGTGCATAACTTGTCCAGTGATGCTCCAACGTTTTGCGAGCCTCGTCTCTGTTTTCCAGGGCGCTTTTCGCGACAGCGTCCAATTCCGTCTCGGTTCCGTCGGGGAACGTTGAATGAAAGATCCATTTTTCGCGCACAAAAACACCACCAAAATTGACGCCATAGTTGTATCGAGTCTGATAAAGTTGCTTCTGCGAAATTTTATCCAGAACCGCTGGGTCTGCCGCGGGCAACCCAGAGCCCGATTTGATGTCAAGCTTGTCGATAAGTTTAGAAAGTTTGCCCATTTTGAAAGATGTGTTTTCTGAATTATTACTTGATCGAGTTTGTATGAATTCAGTCTATGTTCTCAATTTGAATGATCTTTATTAGAAATTGTGGGGGAAATCACCGCTTATATATATGCCGGTGTAGAGCGTGCGAGAAACCGTTCGCTTGCTGCTTGCTGCTGCCCCCTGGGCTACATGCAAGGGGCGCACGCATTGACACCAAAAATGAGGCAGTGTTGGGTGAGGCAATGCTGGAAAATATTTCTGATCTCGCCTCAGATGAGTTATAATAATAAATCTTGGGTACCCGGGCCTGCCAAATACCATACTCTATCATTCTGGACTCAAAAGGAAGCAAAGTGTGACAACAGATTCACAGGCTAGCATCATGCCAGATTTGTCCCCCACATCGCATTGTGCACTACGGGGCAAGTGTCGGCTTTGAAGGTCACCGTTTCTGCTCCCGAATTTCGCAGTCAAATTTAGAGACAAGACCTTGAAGCCGTTTTCCCAGATGTGTAACAGATACGTGTGGTTGCTACCCACATAATGTCAATTATCCTGTCATCTCAAAGAGACTAATGAAGTCCCAAAATGATACCGGTTTAACTGTTTTCTTCACAATGAAGCGCACGAGCCTGGCCTGAATTGGAGAAAAAAGGGAAAAAAAAAAGGAAATGAGAATAAAAAATAAGACCGCTTCGGAAAAAGTGGCCGTTGATGAAACTGAGGGTATGTAATATGGGCCCTGGGGGGCGCAACTCTTCGACAGGCAATATGTTTGAAGTGGTGTCGTTAGTCTCATCAATACACATATGCTTTTGTTGTAAACCAAACGAAGTCTCCTTCTAGAACGGACTTTGTGCTTTTTTAACCCTTACAAGCACTAGCGTAGGTGTTCCACATTTTTGTGCAAGCGGATGCCCTCGTTCCAATTATGGTGCCCGCTCACTGCTTCGTTGAAGGGGATGACCCCGGAGAACGGTAAAAACAGATTTATAAAGTCAAAATAAAAAATTCAACACTAACTAACAAAGCAGGTTTTTTAGCAGCCTCTCACGATCTTGCCAATCGACAACATACCGTTGTCATATCCCTTTTCCCACTCAGCGGCAGATGTCAGCTTGCTTGAGCTCAAGTGCTGTTGCATTCTTGCAAACTTGACAGCCTGCTTGCGGCCAATTAATGCACCCTGGCGGGCGTACCATACAGCGTCATTCCAAGCAACTGCATACCCTTCTTTCTCTGCATCGGAGCCAAGTTCACTCAAAGCCTCCTTGAGCGCATTCTCCATGGTTAACTCATCAGCCATGTAAATAACTGGCGCCTCAAACGAACGACCCAATTGCTGGCTGAAATCCCAGCCACCACCGCTACCGTATTCGAATTTATATGTCCAGAAATAGGAGCCCGCACTGGCGCGTTCCTCAATGAGCTTTTCTTCTGTCCTGCCAAACTCGGCCTCAAGCTCATTTCTTCTCTGATTATCCTTCTCGTTTGGGTTTATGCCACTGAGTGTCCATGATTCTGGTGCCAACACAGCGGCCCACTCTCCAACCATAAAGTCGACTCCACGGTTATTTTCCTTGACCACGGCAAGCAACAGTGTATCCAAGTCAGAAATACTCTGTTCTGCTGATCTGCTTTTGTCAGCTTCGGTGAAACATTTGTAGAAGTGGTGATCCACGACAATCCCCGCCGATGAACTTGTGCCTTGGACTTCTTGGACCCAGTCTGCATACTGGCGGGGATTCCAACTATCGGAAATAACAATTGGCACGTCCTTGTCGTGCTCGCGTATGGCATTGATCGCTGCCATGTAAAACTGTTTCTGAGCAGTTCCCGGCTCTGCCCACTCTGCCTCGTTGACTAGCTGAAGTCCACTTATATTCTCATACTCCTTCAAATCTTTGGCAATGAAAGCATAGATCTTGACCATGATTTCTTGATACTTGGCATTTGTCCAAAGCTCTGCGGCGCCACTCTTTTCTCCGTTATGATCATTGATGTTGGCACTGCCTGGAACACCGTGAAGCGTCACTAAAATGGAGATCCCTCTTTTCGCTGCAGGCTCAATGTAGTGTGTTTTGAAAATAGACCATGCGTTCTTGTAGATATCAGCGTATTGCTCGAACCTGGTACCCTCAACGAACTGGCCCCCGTCAACATGCCAGTAACCAAGAGGCATTCTTATAGAATTAACTTTGCGCTCATGCAACCAGTCCCAGTCCCAGTCCAGCATGAAAGATTTCCAATGGTTTTCCAATCTCTCTCTTGCCGCTTCTGCATCCTCTTTGGCCTCTATTGCAATAGCCTCCAACTCAGTGGTGACACCTTGTGGGAAAAGGGCGGGATAAATCCAATCTTCACGGATGAAAGAGCTTCCTAAGTTCACACCAAAGTTGAATCGAGACTGATAAAATTGTTTCTTGGTGATGTCAAGAGAAACCGCCTCGTTGGACATGGCAAGTCCCGATCCAGCAATGCCCTCAGCGGCAACCAGCGAGATCTGGCTCAAAGAAGCCAAAATTACCGCGTTAATACACGTTTTTGAAAGCAACATGATCTAATTCTCCTCCTTATACTAAGGTAATTCTTTTTTTGTCTTGCAAATGAGTGTGGTGAACTGTCTATGAAGAATCAGAACAATATGCTTAGAGAAAAGAAAGTGGGGATATAAAGAATAAGTTTTAAACTACGCCTTTTCGTTAGCCTTTATATATAGCGAATTCTTCCAAGGTCTCGAAGGGGTTGATAGATGCCAAGACACTGAAATCTGAAACCCATTGTTCTGTTTTTTCTTTCTGCTCACATGGCTTTTCGCAGTCAAAGTCTATTGTATGCGCAACGCTGGAGTTGCAACTTTTGCGGCTGCTGCAGACGTGCAGGCACACCTAATAAGTAAGCGATGTTTCTGCCGGGATCCGTGCTTTAATGATTGATACGTCGAGATATGCAACGAGTCAAACTTCTGCCATATGGTCTCAAATCATGGAACGAAGCTCTCCTGTTGTCAATCTTCCACCATATTCATGTTATAAAATCTCGTGCAACTCTCTTTTTTTTCTGAATCCTGCATGGACAGGTCCTGGCCTCATGTCGACTCACGGTTGCAGTTACTGTTTTTGATCTATAGCTTTGCGTGGCTTTCTTGCTGATAATTTCTTGGGAATGAGAACAATAGAGCCCAAGTGTACCTGAAGGCCCGGACTCGGGCACATAGCCGAATCTGTGTTAAGAGGATGTTTGACCAAATTGCGTTTTTATATCTGCAAATAAGGCCCAGAACAATTACTTCCAGGGCCTGGCTATTACTATCTGCTCGAGATTCAAAGCCGCTATTCGCATAAGAGCTTTTGCAATTTGCTTTCTATTGTCTCTTGTTGTAAGCTGCCGTACACAAGAAAACCACAACCGTCTAACTGAGTTTTACACAAATGCTCGTAACTAACCCGACTGCGACATTATCAGCATAGGAACCAACCACATGCCGCAAAGTTCACTACTTAACAAAGCATGAGAACTTCTTCAGACATGATATTACTGTTTTTCGTGCTCAAGGGAATCCTTCGAATGATACGGACAATCTGAATGTGCTTATGTTGAAAAGAGTGTTTGCGGCTAATCATCATAATCACATAGTAGAGTATGATTCTAATCATTGGAGAGACTGACCATAAAAATCTCTGGGGTAACTCTCGCTGCAACTTCCATTTACGGGCCCGTTGAAGGCTGATCATGAGTTTTCGTCCACAATCAACGCCCTCGCATAAGTTCTTTCCCTAATATGATTAGTCTCTAAAATCGACATCGAATCTAAGTATGTGAACAAATACTCGATTGCTTTTCAGGTTTTATGGATTTACGCAATTTGTATACGTATATGTATATATGGTCCCATGCCAATTATTTGAGTCGTTTACCGAGCATGCAAATAATCGATTCCGCACCCTAGTCAACTGAGCATACACCTAGAGAATCGAGACATTTCATTTCGTCTTCAGTTCAACATATCTTTAAATTGCCTGAAATTTTCCTTTGATCTACATGTTTGTTGCTATTTTCGGGAAACAGATATGGGGCTCTGTTGCCATATTGTATCTGCAGCTCACATCACTCGTAACCCACCCCCGCGTTCTTGGTAGCGGCGCACATCGCGTCTCTCTACAATACAGATCTTAATTCTAATACGCTCTTGAAAACGGCATGTGCGAGCATAAACCCTCCTCTTTGTCGATCTCACTGGAAAAAGATGACTCAAATAAACCATGGCCACCGTTTTTCCAAGAGCTTTTTCGCAAGTTCAACCAGATCAACACGCATCTCACGTTCCTTCTGTCGTTTTCTCGCCACACAATCCCAACCGCTGAACATCTTCGCAAACTCAATGCCGATATCTCCGATCTTGATCTCCAGATGATCCGGGACTTGTTGCCGCCAGGGGATGTGACTTTTGGCTACTTTGACGAGAATCAGGTGCTTCTACAACACTTGGAAAAGGTGCAATATTCGGCGCTGAAAGGTTATGCTCAAAACCAGCCAAAAACTGTGGACGACGCTTATGAGGCGTTGGCTAAAGACTCAGAACCTGGTCATGAACGGCAATTGTTGGTGTTTGAGTTTTGCGACGTCCGCACTCAGGGAATCGGCGCTGCCATCAAGGGTAACAAATTTCAGAAAAAGCGCCAGAAACGAGAGCCTTCTCCTGGCCCCGAGTTTTTCTCTTCGTCTAGCAACATGAGCTTGGGCAGCTTGTCGCAAGAGCAGCTCCTAGCGATTATCAAGGGGCGAAACGAACGATTCCAGACATGCATAGAGAGTTATCTAGAGGCGTTTACAGAGGAAGAAATAGCAGAAGGTGTGCCTTTCAAAAGCTTGGTGGAAACTTGTACACAAAATGTGCCTGAGCCGGCCAACATGGCCGATCCAGTTACCATAATGGAGGCTGCCACGGGCGCTGAGAAAAATGCTGGTTTGACAGACAAACCGTCGGTGGAGGAAATGCTCGCGGCGCTCAAGGACAAGCCTTTGTACAGAGACCAAATCCGCAAAGTCTACACGCTCACCGAGGCGCGAGGAGCAAGATTGCACAACATAGATCCAGACCTTTTACACCCAGCTCTTGTTGATGCATTGTGGGCATACAAAGGCGTGGATGCGGTGGAGGGAGGGTTGTATCTACACCAGGAACAAGCCATTTCCGCCATCATCAACGAGAGAAAACACGTGATCGTCTCCACGTCTACCAGCTCGGGTAAATCGTTTATTTACCAGCTTCCGATCTTAAACGAGATCCTACGGGATTGCGATTCCGGAGCAAACCATAAACGACGCACGACCACAGCGATGCTCATCTTTCCGACAAAGGCGTTGGCCCAGGACCAGATGCGACACCTCAAAGAGCTTATTTCCCATTTTCCGCCCAATCAGAGAAAAATAGTGGTGGACACCTATGATGGAGATACGCCGGCGAAAAGCAGAGGGTTCATCAGGAACTTTGCCGACATCATCTTCACGAACCCGGACGCAATTCATGCGGCCATTTTACCTAACCAATCCTCTGAAGAGTATGGCCAGGACAAGGGCTGGCTGGAGTTTCTTTCGAATCTAAAGTACGTGATAATGGACGAATTGCACGTTTATAGAGGCACGTTTGGAATCCACGTGTCGTACGTGATGGCGCGCTTGAACCGCCTCCGTTCTACGATCAGCCTCACCGACCTGGTGCCGCTTTACATATCTTGTCTGGCGACGATTGACAACCCAGAAGCGCACTTCCGTACCCTCTGCGCAATCCCTGGAAATGATGAGATCCTCCATGTGTTTGAAGATGGCAGTCCAAGCACGGAAAAGAAAATGGTGATCTGGGAGCCCCCAATCTTGATGAATAAGAAAGGCCAGCGCGAGAAACCGCAGGCAGAATTACAGTCGGCGACGTCGTTGAAAACACCTATTCAATCCGCGTTTCTACCGCGCGAAAATATTGTGGGAGAACTGGCAAAGATACTTGTTCATCTACTATGCATGCTCCCTTCGATCAAGGTGATTGTATTTTGTCCCGTGAGAGCAGTATGTGAGCTTTTAATCAAAGAGATTAAGACGCTCATATCCGACAAAAAGAACCCTGAATGGATGTCGCTCAGTGAACACGACGTGATGGCTTATAGAGGAGGATACGCGAAAGCAGACCGCAGGGCCATAGAGCACAAGATGTTCCTGGGTCATTTGCGCGCAATTGTCGCCACAAATGCCTTAGAATTGGGCATTGATTTGTCTGATTTAGATGTGGTTATCTCCTGTGGATTCCCCATTCTGAAGCTGAATTTACATCAGCAATTTGGCAGGGCAGGGCGGGGTAAATCCTCAAAAGGAAGTTTGGCGATTTTGGTTTGCGGCTCATCGCCCGTGGATAGATACTACCTTAAAAACTCACATGAATTATGTGACAAAACATATGAGGATTTATGTGTGGATGGGTTTCTCGACGGAAGCCTGAATAAATTGGTGATGTCCATGCATTTACAGTGCGCCGCGTTTGAGTGGCCATTAGATTTGGAGATCGATAGCAAATGGTTTTGTATCCGAAAAGATCCTGAGGCTGAAAAAAATTTTAAGGCACTTTCTCAAGAAAAACTACACCAAGACAAAAGGGGTCGTTACCGCACGGACCCTCGCTACTTACCTTGGCCAGCGGAAAAGGTTTCCTTACGGGCGATCGAACAGACAATGTATGCGGTGGTAGATATCACCGATAACAGAAATGTTGTCATTGAAGAGGTTGAGGAGCTGCGTACGAGCTTTACGTTATACGAGGGCGGCATATTTCTTCATCAAGGCTACCCCTATCTTGTGAAGGACTTCAACACAGAGGATAGGTACGCTAAGGTGGAGAGAGTCAAGGTTACCTGGACTACACAGCAACGCGACTTCTCTGACGTGGACCCATTAGAAATTGAGTTAGTGAAGCAACTCAACATCACAAAAGCTACCTCTCCCACTGATATTCCAGTGTTCTATGGAAAAGTGCAAACCACAATTATTGTCTTCGGCTACTTCAAAGTGAACAGAAAAAGTGAGATCTTGGAGGCTGTGGAGGTCAACAATCCTCCCGTCGTGCTCAAGTCAAAAGGATTCTGGATAGACATCCCGTCAAGAGCAATCGAAATCATTAAGGAGAAGTCGCTCAATCCAGCCGGTGGCATACATGCGGCACAACATGCTGTAATGAACGTTCTTCCATTGTATATAACGGGCGGCGCAACAACCAATCCGAACGCCCGATTCACACCCGGAGGGCCCGATTCGGAGCTTTCTACGGAGTGCAAAGCGCCTGAAAAGGAGTTCGCTAAGAGGCAGTCCGCTAGGAAAAGACCAGCTCGCTTAATTTTTTACGATTCAAAGGGCGGAGAGCAAGGCACTGGGATGTCTGGCAAAACGTTCGAATATATTGACGAAATTGTATGTGCGACGTACGAAAGAGTCCGTGATTGCGAGTGTACGTGGGGGTGTCCCCTGTGCGTGGCAGGCACGTTTTGCAAGGAAAACATGCTTGTGATGTCAAAACCAGGTGCAATAATTATTTTAGGAACTTTGTTGGGGGTCGACGCAGAAGAATTGAAAAGCTCGGTTCCTGACGGGCCGGAGCCAAACATGCCATTGATAGGCACGGAGACTATAGCTGAGGGAGAACAAATTGTGAAGTTTTCGCCGGATGTCCAGATCGTCTCCGTCAGAAAAGCAAAGAGAAAGCTTATTGAAATCAAACAGGAGGACGAGGACGCTTAGTATTTCACACTTTTTCTGCGGGTGATGACAGATGCTTTCCGCGTGAGTTTTTGACCCAAACTTTCCTTTCTGTTTTTTTCCAGCGAAGCTTTTGAAGAGCTTGTTCCAAAGCTGCTTGTGCTCATGTTTCTGCTTACGGGCGGTAGAGGCTT
Source organism: Metschnikowia pulcherrima (assembly GCA_009746055.1). Classification (NCBI taxonomy): domain Eukaryota; kingdom Fungi; phylum Ascomycota; class Pichiomycetes; order Serinales; family Metschnikowiaceae; genus Metschnikowia; species Metschnikowia pulcherrima. Next base: position 559,406 of record VFXK01000001.1, read on the forward strand.
CGTGTGATTCTCCCTTCGGGGAGGTCTTTCTATGGGTTGCAGAGTTGCATTGTTCATATAATATGACAAGTCCTCTCTCCTTCGTGATTGAAGAGCAGGAGAGGGTGCGAGCAGCTTTCTCTTTGAAAGACGGAAAACCTGCACCACTGGTTTCAAGTATATCGACGCGAGAGATCCAAAATTGAGCTCGAGCTCTTCGAGAATCGCGGGGTCAATCTTATCGTTGTCCGAGTTGACATCTGGATTCATGTTGAGCACAATCTCCTTCGTGCGCTTTTGAAATTCGCCATCTTCGCCCGCGTTTTGTGGGTGAGTGATGAGCCGCCAGTAGAAGAAACCACGATCTCTCAAATCAGGGTTGTCCGATTCTTCTGTGGCGCATTTTAAGACATCAAGAACAAGTTTCTCGCCTTCAACTGGGTAGTGCACGTAATATTTCACCACGGCGGTCACCATAGCATATTGGACCTCTAGCGGCTCCTCGCTAAACGAGGCTGTGAGATATTTTAAGATAGCATCTGCATTAGAGATTTCTTCTGCGAATTGGCCCACTATCCAAGTGACGGCAAGCTTGGCATCGGCTTCCTCCATCAATTCATAGTGATTCACAATACTATGCAAAAGCTGCGAAAACTTGCCAGGATATTTCCGCAAAATGTTTTTCACAACAACACTGGCCTCTTGCACGATATAGGATATTCCGTTGGAGATCAAATCGAGTAAAATGTCTACGCAGCGCGCTGCGGCCGCCTCGGATTTGAGAGAAAGGTTGCCAAAAGCACGGATCGCTTTTCTCGCCATTTTACTGTCAACTTCCGTGGCGTACTCTTCTAATTCGCGGAAAACAACGTCGATATTGCGCTCGTTAGCAAGTAGATAAATGATCTCGAGTTTGGTGTCCTTGATGAAGATGGGGTCGTCAAACTTCCAGAAGAACAGCTCGACATCTACAGAGATCAAGTAACTTTTCCCCAAAAGGAGCAAAATGACGTTGCGAAGCACCAAAAACTGAAGTTCTGGCGGCTTTGAAAGTAAGGATACCAACACGGCGCCGAGCTTCGCGGGAAGTGAGGGAACCACAAGTTCTGGCGTGTCGATATAGTTGCTAAGGTAAAGCACAACCTTCACGCCGTTTAGAACGACTGCGGCATTTTCGTGTTGCAATGCCGGCAATACGGCCTCGACCATCTCGATCGCGTCCTGACATGTCTGCGGCACATACGCCATCAAAGCGCTGAGCAAATAGACCTGACGCCACTCGTTAGCAGCATTGGCCAGGCGCATGAGTGCAAGCAGGTGCTCCTTGTTGATATTAAGGCTCATAGATCCCAGAGTGTCTGTAATGGAGCGTAACGCTGCGAGCGCAGATGCCACCACGGTTTGGTTTTCATCATACAACAACTCGTTCAATTGCTCGATCAATGCGTGTGACACCGTCTTTCGCGCATCGTGTTGGTACAAACGGGCCACGGCAAATGCCGCAGTCGTGCGTACGTGCGGGTTGCTGTCTTCGAGCAACACACGCGTCAGTTCAAAAGCTAGCGCCAAGAACGGTTTCAAGGGCACACTGGCAGAGGTTTTGAGCGCAAGGCTGCGTAGCATTGGGTCCAAATCACCTACAAACCGCACGAAGAATTCGACGGCACCCGCAGCCTGTTGTGGATTCAGCACGGCGTAATGTGCGATGTAGTGGCAGCACATGCGGCGGATCTCATAATCGTCGATCACCATGAGTGCAATGATCTCCGGCATGAGCAGCGCTAACTCTGGCCGGTTGAGAATAATGTTTGCCACGACTTTTTTCATGACTATCTTCACCCGCTGCTGCGGTTTCAGCTTCTTCCTCGCCTGCGCAAGTTCTGCCGAGAGCTCCGACGCCTTGCTCTTGCCGAAGTATTTCGCGTCCATGATTAGGAAACGAAAAAAATGGGAAAACTATAGCCCGAAAAGTGTCTATGCTGAATTTGAGTCTATGTCCAGCTATTCTAATGTTCCTGGCCGCTCAATTGGGGGTTGCGTGAGCGAATGTATACCCTCAGGTGGATTAAAGATCAACAAATCAGGATGTCTGAAGATCGGATTCCGAGATCGCATGGTTATGAGCCCCGCGCTGGGACGGGTGCGCGCGCGAGGGCAAGTCTACCGCCGTCGTTTATAATGCTACAAGATGATAAGCTGAGTTATACGAATTGCCAAAGCGTTGTCTTGTTCAATTTGGATTCATGACTTAGAAGCACTGGAACATATGGGTGGAACGTGAGCAAGGACATCTCACAGAACGATGGGGTTGAAAACGCACGCTAAAAATAGATCTGAAACCCGTCATTTCTGAGAGTCTCACATATCATCAATTGGGAAATCTAGCACTGCTAGTAGCCCATCTAGAAGGACCGTCTATTTCAACAACACGTAGCCAGACGCGTAGGAGACACTAGAATCGCTCAACGAGCTGACCTTGCTGCTTTGAGAGTAACCTAGCCATTGAAACACCTCGTCAGAGGCTAATTCACCGCCGCTGGCCCGGAACCGTTCTAATAGCAGCAACACTACAGCCACCGGTTTCTGTCCGCAGATCGTGTTTCCTGTTGTTTCGATGTAACTATCCCATTTCGCCACCGAGCCGGTCCCGGCCACCAACATTGCCGAGCGGTCCAAATACTCTATCAGCCTGAAAATGGGCGTTTTTGTATCAACCGCGTTTTTGTATGCGCAAATCAGCAGGAGCTCTATGTCAGGCACGTACTCCGTATATCCGAATCGGCGGCCCCAGTGGCAGAAATCCGACAGTATAACAAATGTGTTTGCTTCGTCGGCAAAATACGGCAGCAACGCATCCACCACAGCGCTGCGAGTCTTTTTTGAAAGTCCTGAAATCATTATGGGGATAATCTTGGGCACAGGTCTTTTCTCTGCATGGCAACGAGCCACCAAAAAGGGCAAATGCATCTCAAACAGGTGTTCCTCTTCGTCAGCCTCTTCGCTCATATACTCAAACAGCGCGTCTTGTAACAATTCCTCGGTGATCTCCCAGTCTACCGGCACTTTCCCCAACGGCGTGTCGTAGGACGAAAATGACGACAACTGTACGTGGTCCTTGAAGTAAACGTGATGCGAAGGGCCAAGAATGAATACCCGCTCGGCAGATTTACAGTCCCATACGTTGTACGTCTCAGCCAAGCGCGGCCCACAGTAGGTGTACCCAGCATGGGGGCCCAATAGGACTCTGGCGCCCTTCTTCAGGGCCGGAGCCCGAGCAAACAACGCCGATACTTGGCTGGCTAATGTGGCGCGATCGCTGGAATACCACGACCCGGCATGCGTGGCTTCCCGGATCATCATTTTTTGCACGGATGACAAGGGAAAAAAAATCTAGAGGTTTCTATAATCGGTAAGTGAGAATATTTCTCACGGGAATTGTGTACTTACTTTATGGGGCTCGTGGGCTTATGGTATAGATTCTATAGGTGTAGATTCTTTTTAAGTGCGAGCCTATCTATGAAGGGCCACTATAACGATATGCGGGGCCCAAATGGTTCGAGGCCCGGACCCGCAGGGTAAATGCGAAGGGAGGCACAGCAAGCGCAAAAATTATTGCCAGGAGTCAGTGGTGCAAGGCTCGATTGAACCATAAAAGCACGTTTCATGCTTTCATCGGATTAAGATCCATGAGCTACTTCACGCAATTTAGTCCGAACGTCGGATTGCCGACTTTGCTTCGATTGACTCCAGAATGCGTGCGACATGCCCCAGTGGGCCGAGGTTTATGTATGCACATGTAAAGAATCTGATTTGAATTGAATCTGGTTGTTTGAAGATCTTTTGCTTAAAAAAGAAGTAATCCTGAGACATAATTTTTGATGGAAAGGAGGACTGTTGTACTGAGCTCACATTCCTTTACATCTGATTACACATATTAGACAGGCTACAACCGACAGTCTTTGATAAATGAAATCTTATTTAGATAACTATCCATGTCTGTGGGTTTTATTCATAGAAATTAGCTTTGTACGCGTTCACTTTTTTGTGACGCTTAGTTTCCAGGGCGACAGGAACAACTCTTCGCCGTTTGCATAGTATGTGGATGTACAGTTGTAGTCTCCACGAAGCATCATTCCCTTCGGAGTGGTGTCTTTTTCAAAAGTGACGTCGTAGGTATTTTCGCTCGGCGCGAACTCGGGTCCTATATTCACTTCTCTTTTCCGCACAATCATGCTGTATGCCTTCACTTCCTGCTTATACTTCAAGTCTCGTAAAGTCTTGCCTTTGACCTTGAAATGAATCGTCATCTGGTAAGTTGTATCTTCCGGGATTTTGAATTCTATGGATTCAACGCCTTTCACCTGCACTTCATAGGTCGTACCGTCTTCATAGTTCACCGTGAAACTGAGTATCTCAAGGTTTGGATGATCAATAGACATTGTGATTCGGGTTAATTATATCTCACCACTGGGGCAAAATGTCAGCTTCGAAAGTACGAATTTTCGCTCTGATAGGTATTGCTTGTTTGAATATCACACAATTAATTCTGGCGTCTGGCGTTTTTTGCACTGCTGTCTAAATGTATGGATAGAGTTCACCATGGATTCGGGAACTCTGTTTCTTAAATATTGGTTAGAAAGAATTACTGAATTAGGCCTACCCCACGTTCCATTGCATACCTGGCAATTGCGAATCTCGATCCGGCATGCCGCCGCGGGGTGCAATTCTCAGACCGAGGCATGTTCTGGCAAACGGGATGTCAAGTAGAAGAAAAGTTGAGCTGCATGAAAAATCTTTGAACGAGATTTGGCTTAAGTTTGGCCAAATTGGTGTCCAGTCATTGCTAATTTACCTCGTGGATGTGCAGGTTGGTCCAGCCGTTCAACATATTCAGAGCCACAATCCTGGCGGGCTCTCACGAGCACATGATCTGGGTGCAAAAAAAAATACATACCCTTGCAAAACCATAATCACGTCGCCAATTTTTGATGTAAGCTAAACCCTATAGTACCCGAATGAGCTCCAGTGCAACATGAAATAATTTCATTGATTTCTTCTCGGAAAATTTAGCACTATAAAAGCCTAGTACTTGCCGCGCTCGGTTTGGAAAGCAGCCACCTCCTCCTTCAACAAGGCGTGCAAGCGGTCCAAGTCGGATTCGTGCTCCTCGCGGCCAAAACTAAACAATCTTCGGCATACGGGCTCGCATGATATGTCACGTGTCTTTGTGAAGAGCCGATGTGCTATCGCCTGCTCTACATCAAGACGGGCGCTGGGCTCCCATTTCAAGAGTTGCGAGAGCAAGTCGTGGGTTTCAGGCGACGCAAATGGGTAAACTTCGGCCCATGGCACACCCGCACGTTCGCCGCCCGGCAAATCCCAATCGCGGCGGATGCTAATGTGCAGTGGAGGACTCCCCAAAAACTTGATAATCTCGTGTAACTGGTGCACCGACAGTTTTCCTGGCATCAATGGCTGCCGTCCATAAAGCTCTCCTAGTATACAGCCCACGGCCCACATATCCACTTCCTTGCCGTAGTGTGTGGCGCGAAGAATTAACTCAGGCGCTCGGTACCACCGTGTGGCCACATAGTTGGTAATGGGCTCGTCCGTGCGGCTCAGGGCGTCAAGAGAAATGGCTCTGGCGAGCCCGAAATCACAGATCTTCAAAACTCCACGAGAACTTACGAGTATATTTCCCGGCTTGAGATCTCGGTGCACCACATTCGCCAGATGTATGTACTTGAGTCCACAGAGTATTTGGTAAAGGAAATTGCGGATGTGGAACTCCAGAAATTGTACTACGGAATAGAGCACGCGCGCAAGATCATAGTCCATAATCTCCTGAAAGCAATAAAGGCCCTCGTAAGGCGATACTGCCACGAGGTATACGTCCACCAACGAAACGATCTGTGGTTAGTATTTTGTGGTAAAGGTGAATGGTGCTTTCTTCTATAAAAGCGGAAAGAGACTCAACTTTAAATGGAACAGGGGGCTTTCATCATGCAAGTGTTGCAGAATTCTCTGGCGGGTTTGAATTTGGGACTCGTCTTGAGTGTTTGAGGCTTGTGAATTCACTATCCGTGCAGACTGTGAGGGTTCAAAACTCTGCAAAAGGAGATCAACCCGGAAATAAAGTCTTTCAGTAAAGGCTTTCGTTTTCGACCGGTGTATTTATTTGACCCTTGTCAATACCCAGATCCGGTAGGTTTGGTGTTTGTAGGCAATCTCGCCTGTGTGATTGAAGCCCCTCGCCCTTCAAGGAACAGACTCAATACATACATTTCGGTGGCTTCGGAAAAAACGCATGAGTTTTAGCTCCCGGATAGCTCTTCTTAGCAAGATTTCTCGTTGCAAGATCTTGCAAATCTTTTTCACCGCCAACTTGACTGGGTCCGACGACTTTGTGTCTATGGCAACACAAACCACACCATATGATCCGCGGCCCAAAATCTCCTGGATCTTGTAGCGTATAGGTACGTAAAAGTTTGTGTTTTTGTAGGCTTGGAATTCTGTCATTTTTCAAAATTTTATTGTGTGTTTGTGTGACTCAAACGTTGTGTTTTTTGAATGTGATTGAAAGGGTTTTCTAGAAATCACGAGAATGCGGTTGCAATTGCGAAAAAATATTTGCACCCAAAACGGAAAAAGTAAGAATGATAAGAGCCGGATAAATTACAAGAATACACCAAACACTAAGTCCCTGGCCTGAAGCGTTTGGAAATTTTCAAGAAGAAAATTGAAAATAGGCTAAAAGATTGAAAACTATTCTGCCTCGAGCATTTCAAACAAGTTGCCGTTCGATTCTTATGTACTGCACATGAAGTTCGTGGGCTGACGACATATGCTTCTGAATAGAGATAAAGCAAAGAATGAAAATCAGGATGATGGACGTGGGGAGGAAAGGTTTGTATCAAGATTTCGCAGAATTCACAGTTTTGTGGCTCTGTCACATAATCCTTTTGAAAGTGCTTTCCGATCTCGTCTTCGATCACGCTCAGATCGACCTCTTAACAACGCGAGAACATACATAAAATCACGTTTGGAACAGATACATGGAGAATCGATCAAAAAGGTCTTCAAATGATGATACTATTGATACCATCCAGAAAATCCTTTAAAGATTTCAAGGAAAGAGCGCTGTTGCTGTGTCACCTTCCTGCAAGCTGAGTTGTCATTCTCGAGCATACCAGTAAATTGATTCGCACATGAGTTGAGTGGCCTCCACTCTGCCCTGACAAATAACGACTTTTAGATCTCCTGAAGACAGTCACTGAAACATCAATTTGCAAAATAAAAAGCAGATTTACACAACTACTTTTTTTAACAATAACACATATCCTAGGCGAAATTATGTTGAGACGACTGCGAATTAGGACGGGCCATTGGCCAGCGAGAGGCCCTGCTGAAATCAGGCTCACACGTGACGAAGAGATTGAAGAAGACACGGGCCGTGAGTATGAGCCGACCAAAACATTTTGCAGCGTTTTTGCCGTGATTTGTTCGCTTGTTTTTGTTATCGTTCTGGTCATTACTGGGATCTGTCAGTTTGTGCAGCTCGTGAAAGATACCGTGGCTTCGATCAGAGGCGGACGGTTTTAGGCTGGCGTACCACGCATGCCATGATGAGGTATGACTAAGGTACTGTAAAAAGCGCACATTTTCTTGAATAAAGTTTCACCTCGAAAAGTACCCGTGAATTATTCATCTGTTCAGAAAAACAAAAATGATTGAAAATAGGTATTTATGGCCTCACGGTGTAAATTGACCGATTCCGTGTGCGTCACACCATTACACATGTGCCGGGTACATGCACATATCAGTCGTGACAGCACGAAGTTCATTTTTCTCTCTTCGAATAAAACTGCAAATCTAAAAAGCATATCTCAAACTTTTCTGCTACAAAACCCCAGCTACAGTGCTTGTATATTGCAGAATTTGAGACCACAATATGGAAGCTAATAGCGTGCCAGATGTCTTCGCACATTCTGGAGGGATATCGTGGCCATGCACTTCCACCAAACATGGTCAAGACTTTCTGAGGGAAACAAATAAAATAATTCGGAAACCACAAAAATCAATAGTTACGTCAATTTAATTTTTTATCTCAATCTCTACACTTTGATTACACTCCACCCTTCCTTTTCAGCAGATAATATCCTGCGCAGGCGCGGTCGTGCGCACACCCGGAAAAAAAACTGACGTGAATCAGTTATCGCAGTGAAAAATCGACTTTTTCCACCAAACACACTGCACAAAATGAGTAGCTCGAACTGCCGATTTTATGAAAACAAGTACCCCGAGGTCGACGAGGTCGTCATGGTGAACGTGCAGGAGATCGCCGAGATGGGCGCGTACGTGAAGTTGCTCGAGTACGACAATATCGAAGGTATGGTATTGTTGAGTGAGTTGCTGAGAAGAAGAATCCGGTCGATCCAAAAGTTGATCCGTGTGGGTAAGAACGAGGTCGCCGTCGTGTTGAGGGTTGACAAGGAGAAGGGTTACATCGACTTGTCTAAGAGAAGAGTCAGCGCAGAGGATATCGTCAAATGTGACGAGCGCTACAACAAACTGAAAGCCGTGCACTCGATTTTGAGACATTGTGCTGAAAAGTACAACATTTCGTTGGAAAAGTTGTACCAGACCGTTGGCTGGCCGTTGCTGCGCAAGTTTGGCCACGCGTACGACGCGTTCAAGTTGCTGATCACGGACCCAGCCATCTTCGCCGACATCGAGGCGCCCTCCACAGAAATCTTGGACGAGTTGAAATTGTACATTAGCCGCCGCTTGACGCCGCAGGCGATCAAGGTTCGCGCCGACGTGGAGGTGTCATGCTTCGCATACGAGGGCATTGACGCGATCAAGACCGCGTTGAAAACCGCCGAGGCCGAGCTGACGGAGCAGATGCAGGTGAAAGCAAAATTGGTGGCCGCTCCGTTGTACGTGATCTCGACACAGGCTTTGGACAAGAACCAGGGTGTGGCCTTGCTTGAAAAGGCCATTGAGAAGGTCACGGCGTCGATCGAGGCGGCGGGCGGAAACCTCAAGATCACCATGGCGCCCAAGGCTGTCACCGCCACTGAGGACGCCGAGTTGCAGGCGCTCTTGGAGAGAAAGGAGGCCGAGGACAAGGATACTTCCGATGAGGAGGACGACGAGTAGTGCATATAGGTCATATATTGGGGAATTCAACGTGTATATTCTGAGGACTTCACCTGTGTGTGAAGTAGGAGAATCTGTGACTCTAACAGAGGAATGTGGCTAAGATGTTCAGATGCCATTAGCAAAAAGCTGCTAGAAGGTGTTCTGCGTCTTGTCCTCTTCTGCTGTGTGCCATATAGACCTATGTTGAAGCGGGCAACCTCGCATCCTTGATTTATGAAATCCAGTTTGATGCATAGACTACCGTGTTTTTCAAAAAGGATCCAGTACGTGCTATCAATACCTGCCCCTACATCGCAAGCAACGGTTAGCATTTATCATATAAGTTACTCTCAGTTACAACAAGCAGCATAATTCTTCGAGCCACAATTTTCGAAGCAGATCACGAAGAAGAGTCCCAAAAAAAAGAACAGCTCACCGTTTTGAACAGCTCCGTATCAATTTAATAAGCCCAACAGCATACCAGACTTCTTATAATCTTTGTGAGCCGACCTAGATTAACACCCAAAGGCAGCAAGACTGCATATAGATAAACAAATCAAAAGGTCCGTCATAATTTCAATCCACCAAACTTGGAAGCCATAGCTAGTCTTCTTCATAAGGCACGGACTGTGACAATTTCAACTCGTGGCGATTGGCCCGCTCCACTATTGTGGCCGGGAGGTGATCCACCAACTGTGACGCCACTTTCAACTCGCGGAGAGAATCTGGAAAATAGACACTATCCAAACCCGATAGGTTTTGGTTCCCAGAAAGGTCTAGTACACGGAGATTTGGGCCAAACTTCACATTGCGGAAAACACGCATATCGTTGTACTGTAAGCTCAACTCCTCTAAGGCGTAGGGAAATTCCACGCCCTCAATGTTCTTGATCTGATGGTATCCCAAGCGCAAGACTCGCAAGTTTGGAGGGAAAAACACGTCCTTGAGCGAGGTTATATGCCTATCACTCTCTTCATTATAAGGGTCCATCTGAAAGTCCAACAGTTCAAGCGTCTGTGGAAAGTGAACGTTTTTTAATGTAGTGATCAAGTTATTGCCTAACCAAAGCTCCTTCAAACTCTGGGGGAACACCACTTTATTGAGCGTCTTAATATTGTTGTCCGACAAATACAAAGATTTGATCGAGTTGGGAAGCTTGAGCGGATTGATACTGTTCACACCATTTCCCGCCATGTTCAATTCCACCACATGCGGCGGCAATTTCAAACCCCGCGTGTTTGTCATCGATGACTGCAAATTGAGCTCTTTGGTGTTGTCAGGGAACTTGATACCGGTCATGGATTCGTTTGCATTACATGAAAGGTCCAAATATTCAATCAGCTCCGGGAACCGCACGCCCTTGACACATTCAATCGGGTTCGACAGAAGATTAAGGAATTTTAAGTTTCGAGGGAAATTCACTCCGCGCAAGGTGTCAATACGGTTGGCAGACACGTCAAGGTCTTGAAGCGTCTGAGGGAAATCCACATTGTGCAAGAAATAGATCTTGTTATCCAGCAAATCGAGCTTTTCGAGGGTGGGCGGGAACACCACGTGATCCATGTTGGAAAGAGCATTCAGCGACGCTTGCAATTGCTTCAAGCCGCTGGGCATCTTGATACCGGTAATCGAAGTAAGCGCAAACCCACCAGATATGTTGAGATCTTTTAAGGTGTCAGGAAATTTGATTTTCGGAAACAGTTGGATGAAGTTATTGGTAAAATCAAGAGTTTTAAGGTTCTTCCACCGAGAAATATCGCCTTGAATGTCCTGAGGAAGCGGGAGCAAGCCCTTTTCGTCAAACAATTCCACTTTGTGCTTATCAATGATTGATAGGTGAGATACTTTCGGTCCGCAATGCTGCTGCACTGTATCCATGAACTGAAGGTGAGCTTTCTTCAACGAGTCAGGAGCCTCATTCCAGTTCACAACCAGATGAAAATGGATATGTAATGCCACAGTTTTGCACTTCTCGAGAAGTGACAGGCCCGACACGAGAAACGCTTCCATATCCTTGTATGATTTGTCTGAAGATCCAGACATGGTAACGCATATATGAACACAGTCAAACTCCTGGCCCTCTACCGACAAAGCGTCCTCGACAGGCTTCCATGTGACAATAGCATTGGTATTCCAGTCGCTGAACAATATACGGAAAAGATTCATGTTCCCGGAGCCTAGCATAAGACGGGTCTTTTTGGGCTCTGATTCTGAACCTGGGGCGTTGGTTTCGCTTGGAGGATTAGGGTCGAAAAGAACGTATTCATTTGGGTTTATGGTCACCACAGAAGCAGTGAGCCTGGGCCCAGCCGACCCGCCATTTGTCGACAAATTTTCAAAATTCTCTCCATTTGCATTTGGTACAGTCTGGGACAGAGTCAGAGCCAGAGTGTGGGAAGGGTTCTGGGAGATTACGTTAGAAGGCAAAGCCAGAGATTTTGAGGACTCGTGCTGCTGCGAATTTCCATTTGCATCATCCGCGCTAGTTTGTGAAATAGGCAAATCTTCTTTGGTTTTGTCTCCGTTTGGGCTCTTGTCACCATTTTCTGGAAACTCGTTTGCTGGTCCATTACCATGCGATTCCCCAGATTCTGGCTGCTCAGAACCTGCCATAGTCGAGGAACCTATCGATTCTTCCTGATTTGCCTTGCTAGAAAGGTCATTAGATTCTGAGGCTTGAAGTTCGCTTATCACTGGCGCGAGAAACGCTTCCTGCTTCTCCTCTGCCGCCACAGGTGCTAAACTTGGAGCTTCATCAACTTCTTTGAGTTCTGACCCAGACAGGGCGCCCACGGCATCGCTTGGGGCGGGATCCTGGAGCGCAACTTTTTGCCGCTTAGACTGAGGCTCTTCACTTGGAATCATGGTGATTACCTAGGATTATTCCTGCAATTTCATGTAGTTTGCAATCAAAAAGTGTTGCTTGAGCTCTATCAAAATATGATAATTTGGTTTGCCAGGGCACGTGATGAGGCACAGGTGCACTACAGTCGCGTATGGCGTTCAATAAAATGGGACGCGGTCTGAGAAGGAGATGAAAAAGGCTGTCAAGAAGTTTTGAAAATATAGTAAAAAGATGGAGGATTGAATTTTTCATGGCTTAAGACCCGCTTTAAATACCCTTTTTTTTTTGAATATAGAGAGCGTTTCAGGTGTATGCGGTCGCGTCCTTGCATTTTCGACAATTTTGGCGAACAAAAGAGGTCGCACAATGGCCAAACAGCGTGTTTGTAAAGTGAGTTAACAACAACAATGGGCAAAATAGCTTGAAGATTTGCATTGTCTCGGGAGTTTCATGGTTTCTGTTTATTGTTTCTATGTGTCTTTTCTTTCTCATGCTTACTGCCGATCTTCTGACCAATAAGCTCAATGCAGCTTGTTATGCAACTGCCCGCAATAGCCATGTCATTTAATCTTTTTTTTTTTTGCTTGATCCATCTGATTAAGGACTGGGAGCCGAAAAGGCTTACCTAGCTCACAGAATCATTTATGAACACAGTAAGACCCGTTTAAAAAGATCTTTGTTAAAGAAAGAACCTGGCTTTATTTTTCAAAACCAGCGCGAGAAATTATTTTTTACACAAAAAATGCGCTCTTCAAGAAGATAACCTGGGTATTATTTCTATTCCTGCTCGAAAGATGTGATCCTTATAAACTGGTCTTACTGTACATCAAAAACCTCAGCCAGCTTCGCCACCTTACGTTGATAATTTATAGAATGCCGAAAAAGACTGGTCCAAGTAAGTCGATAGCGTTGAGGCTTTTTGAATTTTCATTGGCTTGGTAAAGTTTTTATGTGGGATCCTCGATCTAAGTTTTTCCTTGATGCAATTAGAGAATGCTGCTATCCCTATATCGTTCAAAAAGTGGTGATATGTGTCGAATGTCAATAAATAAAACGCGTCTAGATGCGGCCAACGGGTTTGAATGCGCATTTGAGCGGCGCCAAGAAGGGAACGCGGATATGCATGTGGCCTTGGTCGGCGTCCAGCTCGGCCATTTGGTGACGGTGGATGACGTAGCCTCTCATTACCAACAATGTAAGAAAACACGCCACAAATGCTGCCCCAGAAAAGATTGAGCAGTGTAGATACTGGTCGCTGCCGATATAGCCAGCGCCACCCGTTTTCAACGCGAGCCCAATGACAGGCGATGCCATGCCGGAAATACCCAAGAAGATCCAGAGCATGCCCAATGAGACTCCGACCCTGTTCAATCCAAAAAGTTTGGCGCAGATGGGTGCAATAGTGGCGAAAATCAGGCCCATGATGCTTCCTTGAATGACACAGAAGGCGATGATCGTGGCATAGTTTTTGGCCGGCACCCAAAGAGCAAATACAAACACTGCCGCTAAGAAATACGCCGCGCACGTGATGGTGATGGCACCTAGTCTATCAGAAAGTCTACCCACCACTGGCCGGCCGACCACAGAGCCCACTTGGACCATGGCAGATGCGATCAGGCCCTGGTAGGCTGAGTAGCCCAACGAGGTGGTGAAATTGGCCATGTTATAGAGTACCACGACGTATCCCAACATGCAAAAGACAACGTAGAATACGGCAATGTAAAAACCCGCTGTCTTCAACACCAGCGCATCAAAAAGCGTCGTTTTCACCTGCATGCGTGTCCGTATGAGTGCAATGGAGATCCACGAAAGCCCAAAGCAGAGGATCGATTGCGCACGGAGTGCCCACAGTACCGACTGGATCTGGATGACTTTCTGCATGGCCAAGTTGTACACAATTCCACCGCAACCGGAGCCAGCAGCAGAGATGGCGGCGGCGAAAGTACGTTTCTTTTTGAACCACTGCGGCAAAATCGACATGGCAGGAATCGACATGAATGCAAGCCCAAACGCCTGGAGCATGCCCTGGGTCAAGTATAGCTGCCATAGTCTCTTCGCGAACGAGGCCATCATCAAACCTGCAAACTGGAAAAACATCCCAAGAATAATAGTCACCTTAATGCCGATTTTTCCCTGTGTCCAGTTGACAACAGGCGCGAACACGAGTCCTACGCCAAATGTCATACCGCCAATCACGGCATAGTCATACTTGTCGGCGCCTTTGAAAGTGCCTTCATTTAAATAAGTTGAAAGGTAGACGGCAAAGCCGGAGTTGGCGCCCCATGTGTTGAAGTTTAGTAAGAAACACGCAAGAACAATGAACCAGCCATATCCGCCATCCGGAATCTCGGCGAGTGCCTGAGCGGGCACGTTTGTAGCCTCTGGATTATTCTCAATTGAATCATGTTCACTACTTTTCTTGCTCGTTTGTCCTTGTTTCTCTAGATCAGCTGATTCCATCGGGTCCGGGACTATGAGAGTATTCCCCGAATGGGACTCTGTGATGGATGTCATGTTGCAGCGGAGATGCTATGACTCACAGTATTGATAAAGTTTGTCAAGCGATGATCGAGCCGAGACTTTCAGGTGTCTGAATTTTCTCTTGGACGCCAAAAATCACTACCGATTCTCGTGATTATGCAGTTATGCTTCCTGCTGAGTTTATGCCGAGAAAACACTGATATGTGGGGATCGGCTTGCCGAACAAAGCCGTGCGATGGAGGCTTCGCGATTAAATCTGACCTGACCGACCGAGACGAATGGATTGGTCCCGACAATGACAATTAAGTGTTGTGGGGTTATTGAAGGTAATTTCTAATTATGTAATCAGACTCTATTGCAAGTCTGTCTTCTTATTTTTCGGTCGGGTTGCCAATAGTCAAATCTTACATTACTTATCGAGCAGACGGATCTTTAAACATTTATATTTGCCACACCGGTGCACCGCTCGGACGCGGGAACGGACCTCGGGTACAGGTTCGGATGTGGTGACCATATGCAGGATTTTGCGCAACGCTTTTTCCTTACAAACTGCCATGCATCAAACCTTAAAAATGCGAAATGACAGCGCGGGCGATGCCACACACAGAATTGCGGATCACGCTCGAGCCGGAAGCCCCACTTCTTGCTTCATGACTAACGACAATGTAAAAAAAACCACAGTGAGGGGCAAGCTGGGAATCGAACCCAGGACCGCCCGCACCCTAAGCGAGAATCATACCACTAGACCACGTGCCCTCACGCTGGCCCAACTCCAAGGAATCTAATATCCGAAGCGCATCATTTGGCTGATGTGGAAAAGGTCACGTGACGTCGAATACCTCTCGAATTGGAACAGACTTGTTTGTAGCGTATGTTTTTGCAATTGTAATTAAAAAAAAAGTGCTGTGTGTGTAACTCGAAGACAAATGCGCCACATGAAAGGTGTTGTGCTACGGACTGGCTCTAAGTTAGTTGGGGTGTGTTCATCCTCATCGGAACCTAAATCAGTCAAAACATTAGATGACGCAGCGGGTCTTTGAAAAAAAAAAAAAAAAGGGTTTGTCGGTGGCAGTAGTATTGCCTTCAGGCGTCCCCTGGCGCACACTTGGATTTGGTCCGGATGGCGAACCCTTTTCTTCATTCCACTTCTTCTACAACTTCGGTGGTCCCCCATCTTGTTTCGTTGGTGATACAGACTTTCTGTCTTGCGCCGAAAAGTCCCGACGTTTCGGAGCTTTCAAAAAGCTCCTCTTTGCTGTCATTTCAAGTAAACAATATTTAACTCAAGACATTCAGCGAACTCTCTCATGTCGTTGATGATGTTTCCGTCTTTGGCCTGAAGGTTTTCCGTGAAGCAAAAAATATTTTTTTTTCTTTTAGTATATCGAACTGCTGTAGCAAGGTCTTTCCGGTCTTGCCTAAATGAACTGAAAGATCATAAAAGAGGGGAAAAAAAGCTCACACCAAGCTCCGTGAGGTTTGTCCCACGTGTTCATCAATTTCGTTATAGTACTTTTGTGGAAATTTGATGTTGAGACTCATAGCGCGAGATCCATCTAGCTTCTCTTTTCAAGAGTAAAAGCATCTTTCTTGTATGTTCTCTTGAAATGGTTTCAATCACATTGTGATGACTCGCTGCAGAATGCTCAGGTCGTGGTGTCTGCGGATTTCTTCACAAAACAATACAATATCACCAATAAATCTTTGATTACACTACTGACTGATTAAATAGTATTCTCAATACATGTCAAACATGAGCTCTACCAATGGACGAGCTGTGTCAGATTCAATTATCCGCTGGCCTCTATCACAATGAGTTGAAAAGTCACAATGCAACTCTGGCCTTTTGTATTAGCGTTGGCCATTTATATTGCTGTGAACTCAGTCATTTCCTCAAGCGTTCTTTTCCGGGCTATAGGAAAAGCCTTTCAATACTCTCCACAGAGCAGCTGCATTTGTTCCTGAAAGATTTCGTCCCCTATGGCCCCTGCCTCCTTGAGAGCAGATCTCTGAACCATCTTTTTCACCAAAATGGAAGCCTTTGAGACTGCGGAATTTCGTCGTTTATGTCGCTTTCGCCAGCCAACTACCTTCCTTTTCAAGTCAGAACTGAGGCTTTGCACATCACTGTAGGCGTGTATGAAAACTCGCAGATTGACTTTAAACGGGCAGGGATGTGAAACGCACGAGCTGCAGCATGGTGCAGATTTTCTGCCATATAAGCCAAGGTCAAGGCTTGTAGGGAGGACGGTAGAAAAAAGAAATATAATTGCGCGAGCTGCTTTATTTTTGTTTTTATTGGGCTAAAGACACACGCGCCGCTGTATTCTTAGGGATTCCTACCTCGAACGTACTAGCGTCTTAGTAATGAAACGGCTCCTTCGCGAAGTCATACGTCGTTTTACCGCGTCACTTGCGACGAAGATTTGACAGCGTGGCAACGCAGGTTGTTTCGCGCTATGGCCGACAGTGAATCCAAGATCGGGACATTTGTACAGCCAATGGTATCCTGACAAAGTCATAGGCCGGTCCAGTGAGTTGCTTGCATTTGTTACGTACCGTGCCTTTTGCACCAAAAATACCAAAATTTCGAGTATTTGGTGACAATGATAAGAACAAAACTATCAGCTGATTTTTTGCAAAAAAAAAGTGTGAGGGGCAAGCTGGGAATCGAACCCAGGACCGCCCGCACCCTAAGCGAGAATCATACCACTAGACCACGTGCCCTCACATGCTGCAAAATGTGTGCGGTAACAAGACACAGAACAAAGTATACGTATATGGTCTGAAAATCATCATTCTTGGCGGAAAAAAGGCGGAAAGAGATGATGCAGTCTGTTTAAAGATATGGAAGCTGACAAAAGTATTGAAGCTGACTTCTTTCAAGTTGAAAATGGGTTCGAGTTTGTAGTCCAACGAATAAAACACCGATCCCATTATTGCGGAGCCCGTTTATGTTCACAGAGAAGGATAATTTGCGAGCGTCTAATACGATTTGTCTCTTTAAAAATTCAGGGGGTTTCTCTTTTGATAAAATTGTAGGTCACAAAATACAAAAGAACAGGCTACTAATTCCTGTGCCTTCACATGTCGCTTTCTAAAATAGATTATACCTGACACATACGATGCCTTAATCGAAACTAGAAACACTTCTCGTTATATACCAGAAAAAAGCAGGGCTTGAGTTTTACTCTTCTCCAACTCGCTGCAACACGATCAATCAGACAGGTATCTTCATCAAGACCACCCAAGTGAAAGTCCTCGGTTCTCACGAACTTCACCTTCCGCAGATCTTCCGCAAATATTACACCTCGATTCGTGTACGTCTTCCTGATGGCAAACAAGTGCTCCTCATTAACTTCTACCTACCATCAGCGGACAAAAGATTACAGGCCCAGATACTATGGGAAGCAATCTTTAGTATCGAGAGTTTGAAGGAAAGCTTTCCCAATCTAAAGGTCCTATACGGAGGGGATCTCAATCATTCCATGGAAGCAACCCCCACGGCAGAGCGGGAAGTGGTAGTTGCTATACGGGATTTAAACCACAACATAGGAACAGAAGACTTAGCCAAGTATGATAGAGGAGTGGCAATATACCCAACGAATTTAGCACTGACCTGTCGGCGCATTGATCGAATATATGCACCGGTTGGATGGCGCCAACGCGCAATTTGCTACGAAATTTCGAAACCACCCATCATCATATCGAGCCACCACATGATATCTGTGTCGTATGGCTTTGAACAGTCACGTGAAGTATTCATAGGCAAACCGCCTTTTCAATACCCGTTGGGTCGATTAGATCTGCCCTTGGTTAACACCAGGAGGAGAAGAATAGATCCCGGATTACCTCTTGAGGACGCGATTCTAGCTTTGCATAGTGACGGTCTCGAATACATCAAACTCATGGGAAGTATGAGAAAGTACGATCCCGCGATAGCCAAGTGGTTCCTCGATGAGAGCCCTACAAAGGACGCAGAAGAGATCAGAGAAGCGGCTACCAAAACTTTCTTCCAAGCGAGCAAGAAGGAGAAGACTATCTTCACTGTTTTGAGAAACGGAATCAATCAGACAAGTGCTTACGAAACATCGGACATTATCGCGCTAGCAACAGACTACTACAAAGACCTATTCAAGATGGAAACCCCAGCAGAAGAGTCAGATATAAATACCTTTTTGTATCCGATGGGAAGTCGCATCAACGAGAGTGAAAGGAATGCACTCGACATGCCTTTTACGATGGATGAGCTATTAAAGGCGTTGAAAACGGCGGATATGGCTACAGCACCTGGTCCAGATGGAATACAATTCCCTGTTCTTCTTCACTATTGGGAAGACATTGGACCAATAATGACTAGGACGGCAAATGAAATAATGAGAACGGGAAAACTACCCGACTGCCTCAAAAGAGTCTGGATCACATTGACCCCAAAGCCTGAAGCAGAGGAGTCACAAGATATCAAAGACCTCAGACCACTCTCGCTATCTAACACTACGTTGAAAGTGATTTCGAAAGCTGCCTGTATTCGCCTACAACGGGTGACCAATAAGCTAGTTGGGCCATATCAAAGGGGCTTCATCAAGGACAGACGTATCAACCAAAACACAATGGAGTTCTTCACCTTGATAGACTTGGTCTGTGAACAGAGAGATGAAACTTATGACTCGAAATATCAGGCTGTTTTAATGGCGGATTTCACAAAGGCGTTTGACAGAATTTCGCATGAATATATGCAAGCTGTATTGAAAAAGCTCGGAATAGGAGAAGCCATGGTGCGCTTCATGATGCTGCTCATGAGAGACCAAGAAGCACAAATCTATATCAACAACTGTGCGGGAGTGCCCTTCAAAATGAAGTGTGGCACGCGACAGGGTAATCCCCTCTCTCCATTGATATTTAATCTTGCGCTTGAACCTTTGCTTTTCCGGCTACAGAGATTACGAGGTATAACAGTGAAGTACTCCGGTGTCGAGTTAGCAATAATGAAACACCATGCTTTTGCGGATGACGTCAACATATACTTGGGAAACCGTTCAGATTATGCTATTGCAGCGTCTGTCATTGAAAGCTTTGAGAAAATCAGTAATAGCAAAGTGAACCCCAGGAAATCACAGCTCTTGGGTTTTCATCCGGACTTTGCTGATCATTTTCAACACGAGCTCCCGTATACACAAACGTACGTGAGAGATAAGGACTTGAAATACTTGGGATTACCGTTGAAAGGTGTTGACTGGAGTGCTGTGCGTGCCAAACTCCCTTTCATCAGTTTTAAGCGAGGATACTCCCAACTAGATGTCATAACAAAAGCGAAAGCTACGAATATGTACGTGAGCTCGACATTGGTATACAAAGATTTGGTGCAGTGTATGTCCAAGAAGGAAATCAAGGCTATGGATGATGCCATACAAAGAGTATTCTACGGTATCGGAAGGGATAAGCTTTATGCTCGCCCGAAGAAGGGGGGGTATGGAGTCATAGAACTTGCGGTTCAATTGCAAGGACACAGAGCAGCGGTACTAGCAAATACCTTGATGGGTGCAACTGATTGGCACACAGGATATTTGAAGTTGAAAATGCTACACCACATGAGCAAGATCATACACCGACTGGCAGAGGTACCAGTACACCGAATAGAAGGATTGAGCTGGCTTGAATTTTTGCTCGACACAGAGCGGATGTACTTCAAAAACCTCGACTGGACGTTCACGCATAGTGAGAGAATGTATCTAGAAGCCTGGCAAAAGACTGTATCTGGTACACGGGTGGTGACCCGGCCTGAAAGGGTTGGGATCATGGAAACCGGTGCGATCCAGGAACAAGTGAAACAAGCAATAAGTATCGGAGAGACACAAGGAAAATTCCAGATTTCCAACGAGGAAGCAGGTGGGTTGAGGGCCGATGCATTCCGATCGTTGAGTAAGAAAAGCAAAGAGAAAGCCCCAGTGGTTCGGCCAAGGAGATTTCTGGAAATATGCCGGGAAGCCAGAAAGCCGCAACGCTGGAAAAAGTTCTGGAAAGAGATGTACAAGCATGAGTGGCTCTTAAGAAATGACTTAACAGCGCTTCATCACTTCAACTACGGGTCCTATGTGCCCATACACGATGCACCGAAGGTTGGAAGGGACATGGAATGTCTCTTGTGTTTGGAAACAGTATCTTCAAAGGCTATGTTAGCTCACCTCTACAATGAGTGTACATGCTCCAGATACTGGTGGAACAAACTAGGCTTTCCGAGGCCAATGAATTTGAGAGAAATGCTTGCACCTACTGATAAAACATTTACAAACTTGCGCAACCTCAATTGGTTTGTGAAAGTGGTACGTAAGGCGTATTCAGGACGGCGCCGGGAGGCGGAGAATGGTGTTAGTCTCGCCCCCCTCCTGAATCGACTATTGTCTCGCGCTCTAGGGAGGACCAACCCCATGGGCCGATGACAGTCTGGTGAGTCTGATGAGTTGAGTTCATTCTGGGTCGAGGTCTCAAAGCGGATTCATTTCCGATGAGAGATCTCGTGTTGCCAAACGACGCCTGGGGTGAAGTTGCGATCTATTATAGGTTTTTTCTATATGTTGTATAGTTTTTGCGCTTGTTTGGGTGTGCCTGCCATACTTTAGCGAGAGCGTCCTATAATGTGATATATCTTTAAAAAAAAAAAAAAAAAAAAATACATATTAATTTGAGATGAAACCTCAAAATATAATCTCACTGAAACAAATCGACTTCTGTTTTGAATTCAATGGGTTAGTGCACAGCTAACACACGAACACAGAAGCAAATGCGTTAGCTTTCTCTCGAATATATTTGCTCAAGGTCCCATTTGTTGGTAACTTCCAGAGGTTCAAAATTATGTCCGTACCGCGACATGTCACGTAAGCTGTCCAAAATGCAAAACTGCAGCAAGGTCATGGAACCGCACTGCTACATTACTTCAATGTTTGCACGATCAAAAGCCCCAAAAGAGAGTCCATGACTGCGGTCGCAGCCAAACTGGTGATCTCACTATTCGTATCATAAGGAGGACTCACTTCTACCACATCGCCTCCGACAACATTCAAGTCCTCAAGTCCGTCGAGAACAGAAAGTAGCTCGCGCGTGGTCCAGCCGCCGGCTTCCATTGTTCCCGTTCCCGGAGCAAACGCAGGATCCAACACGTCGATATCCACCGAGATGTATACGGGCGTGTCGCCAAGCGAGTTTTTCAACGTTTCGACAATTTGAGTGATACCCATTTTATCCATGTCACGTGCAGTGATGGTGCTAAATCCACAAGCACGGTCATGCTTTCTATCGTAGTCCGGGCTAATATAAGGTGCTCTCAATCCGACGTGAAAACTGCTGTTCGCAAGCAAGTATCCATTTTCGGCAGCGTAATGAAGGAAAGTACCGTGATTTAATGACATATAGTCGGAAAGTCCCCCGCCAAGTACTTTGGGGTCCCAGGTATCGATATGGCTGTCAAAATGCAAAACAGCCAATTGTCCGTATTTTTCATACGCAGACCGAAGCGCCATCAAAGTGATAGTGTGGTCACCCCCCATTGTGAGCACTTTAGTGTACGGCAACATATGTGCTCCTGTTGTGGTATGATTATGAATTGCTCGGTGCCCACGGTACAACTGGTTGAGCGCTATTCTGTTATCAAAAGGAGTCATGGGCACATCACCACAGTCCACGATCGATAAGTTATGCGATGTAGGATCATAGGGATCAACAGCACCCAATTTTGACCCAGGGGTTGTTCCCCTCACGGGCGTAATTCCGTTGCCAAGCCGGCGTGCACCCATGCGTATGGCCTCTGGCCCAAATCGTGCTCCTGGCCTGAATGAAGTGCCAGTATCAAAAGGTGCGCCTACAATGGCGATATCTATCGGAGAGTTGAAGGATCCCAGGTCAAAGCAGCTCAAGGTAGGAAATCCACCAAAAGTCAAGATCCCACCAAACAAGTTTGCCGAGGTGAGGTCCTCTGTGTCATCATCGTGGGGTAGAGTGAGTCTGCCTCTCAGGCGCAAGTAGCCCGAATGCGCCGCCAAGCGAGCATTTTTTTCATGACTTGCCTTAATCTCTTCAAACAGCCGCATCAACAAGTGAGGCGAAGAGATTAGCTTATCGTACGAGAGAAACGTTGGCTCGATTGCTTCCGCCGCTTGTATCTCACCAGACAGCACGAGCCCAGCCCGGTAAGCCTCTGACTCCTCGGTCCGGATTATGTCGCCATATAGCTGATCAATGAACAGCTGCTGAAACAGATCATCCTGTATTTTGACCACATTTTCCCTTTCTAAGGGCGTGTTTGATGATGGAGCGCAAAGCGCAACCGCGGCGAGCCAGAAAATAGCCGCCGACATCATTGCGTATCAAGAAAAGAGTGAAATTTCCGAAAAAGCTGAAAAAAAAGGGGAAAAGCGCAGCTAGACTCGGGACAGGAAATCTTGGCGGGGCATGCTTTCTAGCCAGTATATATAAATCTCTCTGCACATCTCGCAAAGATTGCGCAATCGAAATTCCAGCGGAATTTGGCAACGGAATTACGCGTTTACCAAAAAAAAAAAAGCCGCTTACGTTCGATAAAATATTGCGCGCCATCCGCGTGAGCTTCCCTTTAGAGATCCGCCATGATTATACGCGTTACACGCATGTGCACTCTTGTTTGCTTCGTTCTGACTTTATTGGAAGGCCGCCACATGAGTCATGACGCAGCTCGATGTTTAAACTAAGTATTTGCGATTCCGATTATTGAATTATTCATGCCATAATATTGCGATCCGCGAAAATGCTCCGAAATTCTAGTGTAACTTTATAAAAAGTCTTTTGATCTTTTGAGTCTTTTGGGCGCTTATGGCTTCAGGCCGAATACGGGGATATGAGACAGGACGCAAGATTATTAAGATTGACTTATTAGATGATTTGAAATTAGCTTGTGCACTTAGCAGCCAGAGAGCATCCATTTGAGGGAACACATTGAATTTTAGTAGCTATGAGCTGATGCAATGGAGTGAAATAAATAAATTTCAATTTCACCACCTAACTGTACGAATTTTCTTCTCTTGTATCTGCCGCGGGAAACCTGCGGGGCAGTGACGCTGGCAAAAAAGAAGGACTTTCCCTTTCGTACTGTCGTTCTCTCCTGTTATAGTCCAACTTCTGCTCGATTCTTTAGCTGATGTACCCGAGGCATTGAAAGAGTTTCTCAACAATATTTTGGGTCGGATTTGCTGCTCTGATTGCCAGTGAATTTGTTGCAAGGGCAAAGTTTGGTCTTGAATTGTTTGCCACACAATTTATGCGCTTAACTCCCGATTCATAGCTTGATATCATGGAGCGGTTCAACTTCAGTGAGGTATCTTGAGGACTTTTGTAAAAAGCGTTTTTCATCGGACAATTTACCAGTCTATCACCATCGTAGTCCACTTCGGTGGGTGTTATGTTAGGAAGTATACCATGGCCTTGAAAATCTTTTAGATGTTTGCGAGGAAAATTCCGTTGTGACATGGGGTATCTATTTTTTTTTTCGAAGATTCGATGCCTAGGTATTCAATCAAATTATAAAATGTGGAGCTGTAAAGTTATTAATCATTAAGTTTATAGATGTATATAAGACATTTGAATTTGTGCTTGATCGAGTTCTTGAAATCGAGAAAAAGTTTGATAAGGAATTACGGCATGTTCTGGAAGCTAAGCTCAATTGCCCACTCTATTATATTCTAAATTCTATAAAAAAGTGTACGTAGACCTCAAGGATTATTCAATCTTTGAGCGGTCCCAGTTGTTTACTCGAACTATATGGCCAAGTTTACGAATGTGATTACGACTACGGAACCTTTCAAACACTCGTGGAATTAAGGCTGTGCTTAGACGGTTAACGTCTTTTCTTTGGAGCTCGCTTTTACGATTTAAAGTGGCTGAAAATGAGTATTTATCTCTATTTGGAGAAACACACTGCGCTCATTGGATTGAGTACTCGTGTAAGAATGAATACAATGGGTCAAACGTTAGTCCTCGATTATAAGCGCTGAAACATCTTCACCTTGCTCAGTGAAGAGTCAAAAGCACGGCACCAAAAGTAATTTGTATTATTATGGGTAGCTTTTGCTTCAAAGGGCGAGAAAGAACCTGTTTTTAGTAGAGCCGAGATGATGCCTACTTTGTTTGATCCTATAGATTCTCAAGAGTGGTCAGGATAAATGGCAAGCGAGAACTAGTGAATCGTTGGTACTAGGTCTACGTGGATCAAAAACAGCTTTTTAACGAGCATTCAGATGAAAATACAAAATCCTAGGCCAGAACTTCACGCGTGATGATCCAGAGTAGATGGCTTCCTTGCAAAGCTTAACAAGACTGAAACAGAATTCAAACAAGTCATTTAATACGCACATCTCATGTCCTTGATGTTGGCAAAGGTAACATCGCTTCTTTGGATACGCACATCGCCAGTCCATCCGTGGTGGTCACGAATGCGGCAGCAGTAGGATACAGCCGAACGCCGCTCAGCTTCTCTTACACATCTATTCAAAGCCGATTCAAGTTGATCTTTCTCGAGGTCAGTGAAACAAGGGCCCTTCTCATTTTTGTGAGCACTGGTCATGACTGACCAATCGCCATAATTTTGAAGCACCCCCATGCATGAATCACTGGAACCCTCTTTGATTGTATTGGCAATGTCTCCAATATGACCTTCGAAAGACGCTGTTTTTGCAATGAAGCGTCCATCTTCGGGAACCACAACATAAGCTTGCTGATTCAACCAAACATGGGAAACCTTATCCTCAACATGATCCCATACGTGTTTGGCCCAATGGCATATAATTTGATACCTTCTGCTGATTTCGGCCACACTTGAGCAATTCACCGAATCGCCAGGGTTCCGCTTGAACCTTTCCACATTTGTATCTGGCTCTCCCAAGAGACTCTGATATTGATCCACTTGGTCATAATATTTGTTTAATTGGTCGCCTGTATGAACCTCACCGTTTAAGATCGGCATCAATTGCGACGAAAGGTCCATGAGTCCGACATCACGTTTTTTCATGCTTTCGGCCACATACGTGATCACAGAATTGTCATATGCATTCTTGCCAGGCATCCCAATCTTACCGGTTGGCTCTCTCCTGGGGGTCTTCCAAGTCAACCATATCTTTCCGTCCAGGATTTTTGCTGCGACGGAATCTGCAGCAGCGAGGATGGTTGCGAAAAGGGCGAAGCGAAATAACATGGCGTGATAGATTCAACTGGAAAAGGCCAAATGCTCTAGTAGTCAACACTGTTATAGAGATGATGAGTATGAAATGCTTTGGGTTGGGGAAAAGGTTCATTTATAGATACTCGGCCAGTGAAGACTTTCCCAAGATCTTCGCCGATAATGTCGGAATGAGCTGCCCGATATGTGGGATTGAAACAGAAAAAGGGGTTGAACGATTGGACGTTCCACGGCGTCATCTTTACTTGTGATTTGCCTTGAATTGCCCATAGAATTGGACAATTAAGAGTTAGACATGGTTTCACTCGAATGACCGGACCCGGATGGATTTCAGGTGCTTACATGAGCATAGCTCCTGATTTACTGGAAACAACCTCTTGAAATGAGCTAAGTATTGGAAGAAAATTGCAGAATGGAACAATCTCCACGTTTTCAAACGTATAATCCAACGGTATATGAGATCGTAGGCCGGGAGGGTTGAGAAGGGGTCGGCCGGGGGTTTGAAACGCGGGGTCATCTAGCGTCGGTTTTGGAATTGGGGAACAAATTCATGGTATTATCATGGAAGGAAGGGATGAGATTTTCCAATCAGAAATCAGAACTTGAGTTGTGGGGCTAACAAAAAATCGAGGGAATCAGTGTTCTCAAGCCTATGAACCTGTTTGTTCTTTTTACGAAAAAGTATTGAATTGAAAATTGGCAAGAACATCCTGAAACTTCATTCAGCACGAAGAGCACTTTGTGCTTCTTTGCAAAAAAATTTCAAATACTTTGCCGAGGATCCATATTTATTGACAGCTCAAGGAGTTTGAGTGTTTGTGCGAGGCTAATGCAGATGACAATATATTGAAGTCACCACGAATTTCATGTGGCTTGAGAATTTCGAGATCAAATCACGAGACTTACGGAAACTTTGACGGCAACTAAATCTAAGACTTTCGGTTGCTAGTGAAGGCGATGTGGTTGCATAAACACTCTACCCTTGTCTCACCTTATGATCGCCTTGCTCCATATGCCCTCCAATGAAGACATATGTCAAATTGTGCCTACCAATCTTCTTCAACATATGAACAATACCATCGTAAGCCTCACGTCTAGATGAGACGACATATACTACTATATTTTTTCATGATTATCGACTACGACGTCATCAGCTCAATCCCCGAGATTATTAGGATTTCGATCTCTTCCTCCCACACAGAGGAGCAATATCGCGTCCAACAGGTACACATTATCCTCAAGCTAGAAAGCAGTCAAATTTGCACACAGACTGCTGGCAACCGCGATTGTAATCATAGTATTTGTTTTGTCCGTTTATGTTTCCTCCGTACACACTGTGATTTCGATTCATTATATGCTGGCTGTGAACCATTAATCAAAACGTAGATTACAGTCTATGTTTATCATCAAACCTTGAAAAAATTCACCTCCATGAACCTTTTTCGTAGTCCATACCAGGGCAACTTCTACCAAGCAGAAATTGTGTATGCCATCCGTATTAACAATCTTCCTGTGTACGTTGCAATTGCTTTCATGCAGTGACGTCACACATTGCTCATGTCTTGAGAAGACACTTCATTAGTCAGACACAAAAAGTAAATATTGTTTCAATGCCCAAATCCAAAACAGACGAACTTTCCAAAAATGATAAGGCTTCTTTTTTATTCGATTAGTCACTCTAAGCTCGCAAAGTACCTCTCTCACTCGTACACGGCTGGGTCATGTTTCAGCCGCGGCACATTTGCCGGCCATGCTGGCCATCCATGGAAAAAAGTCATGCACAGAAGCCCCGCGAAAGGCCGCAGAGGCTTCTCGTGCATACTATACTTGCTCTTTTGCTTGCTTTACAGGTTACATTCCGTAACAATTTTCCTCATTGACTTCCTCATCTTTGCTTGTTTTCATTTAGAGAACATTGTTGGTGTGTGGGTTAAAAAGGAAACTTAAAGATTTCAAATTGCCCTCCAAGTGCTACATTAATCCTCATTTAGTCTTCCTGTATCACCACGATGTCATACGAAAGGCCACAAGTGCCACCGCCAGGCCATCAGGATTACGAAAACCAGCAGAATGGCGGGTACATTGAAAAGCCAACAGGGCTGGAAAACTACGATGAGGCGTTCAAAGTGGAAAAACCGAAAATCAACGATATCGCGTTTGCGATTTTCTTTCTCCTAGTCGTTGCTGGTTTTATTGCCGTAGCAGGCATTACTCTCCATGCGATGCAGCAAACCTACTCCGTCCAAGGCGGCTCTATTTATAGCTCACTGAGCGCATTCACATTCAATTCGAATACGGCGATTTTGTTTGGCTTTGTTGTGGTGATCTCTGTGGTTTTATCGTTTTTGCTTATTCTATTTGCTCGTCTCCATGCCAAGTTTTTCATCACGCTGGGGCTCATTCTCAATGTCATTTTGGGCTTGGGTACTGCAATTTATTACTTTGTGTCACACTACTACTCGGCGGCCATTGTGTTTCTTGTGTTTACGTTAATCACCGCATGGTGCTACTGGTCCTGCAGGTCGCGGATTCCCTTCAGTGCTACCGTGCTTGAAATCACGATTGACGTGATGAAAAGGTACAAGTCGACGCTCGTGACATCTTTTATTGGAATTATCGTTTCCGGCGCGTTCTCGGCGCTTTTTTCCATGGTTGTGGTCGCCACTTATATCAAGTACTCTCCAGATGATAGTAATCCTGGGTGCAGCGTCGATGGTGGTTCATGTTCCAAGAGCAAGTTGATTGGTGTGTTGGTGTTTGTGTTTTTCGCTGGCTATTACATCAGCGAGGTGCTCAAAAACATCATTCACGTGACCATTGCAGGCGTTTACGGTACGTGGTACTACTTGGCGAATTCCGATCAAGGCGAGCCCAAGCACCCTGCTTTGGGAGCCTTCAAACGCGCCATGACGTACTGCTTTGGCTCTATCTGTTTTGGATCGTTAATTGTCTCTATAATCCAGTTGATCAGGGGCTTGGTACAGATCTTGAGAAACAACGCAATGGGTAATGGAGACGTTTGCGCTGGATGTGGGTACCTTATTTTGGACTTCATCATTGGGATAATCGAGTGGCTTGTGCGCTATTTCAACCACTACGCGTATATTTACATCGCGCTCTACGGCAAGAATTACATTGCCTCGGCACGCGAGACATTCCAGTTGATCAGGTTCAAGGGTATGGACGCATTGATTAACGATTGTTTCGTGAACACCTCGATCCAGCTTTACTCGCTCTTTGTCGCATATGTTGCCGCACTTTTTGCATATTTGTATTTGAAATTCACCAAGCCAGAGTACAACTCTGATGGTGGGTACTACGCCCCTGTGATGGCATTCACCTTTTTGATTGCAGGCCAGATAACACGTGTCTCGTTGACCGTGATTGAATCGGGTATTTCCACCTTTTTCGTGGCGTTGGCTAGAGACCCAGAGGTGTTTCAGATGACAAACAGAGATAGATTCGATGAGATTTTCCGAAACTATCCACAGGTTCTCGAGAAGATCTTCTCGAAAGACGAACAGCATGAGATGCAGCAGCAACAACAACAACAAAACGGTCCTTATTATCAGCAGCCGGCCCAATACGGACGCTACTAGGCTCACGAAGGGCATTCAAGGTGAATTAATAGTAATTGGCAGTGATGGTGACTGGCTCTAGATTAACAATACAATTGTAATAAAATTCTCTAAGAGGGTCCATTGTTTTGTAAAAATCACAAATGGCCGATTCTCCGGTTAACTGCGATACCTTTCTTCATTCTGATGGCTGCTTTTCTTTTGTGCATGGCTGGCCCCAGTAGAAAAGATCAGATACAAACCCGTCACTTTTGATGTAAGCTGACGTAAAGTTTATTTTCCTCCTAAAGATTTGATGAGTATTTCCCCGATCAAGTCTCGGTAAACAATCCATAACTGCTACTCATCTTCAAAATCAGCTTTCCATTACCAAGCAGGCCTAATTAACGCTGAATTTAGTCTCTCATATCATTCATGTGTCTTGATTATCGATGTTTTTTTTTTGAAAAAATGTCATCGTTTCATGAAAAACTTCGTGAAGGGGTAGATGCTAGCCTGTCCTAAACAATGAGCCACGAATGAAACAACTCAGTAGAGTATGCGGCCAAGCAAGCTCTTTATACGATGACATTGGTGATCAGCTTATAGGTTTATACAATCGAAAAATTATTCAGTTGCTTAGAATTCGGGATGATCACAAGAACTTGTCTTTCAAAATCTCGTGCCTCAATCGAGACATCACTAATTTTTGACAAGCTGACATGCCACTTCGTGCCATTGACTGCTTTCGTGCTTTAGTGACTTTTCTCACAAACTGGAAAATCCAAACACCAAATAAAGCATAGATCGGCTTGGAAAATTTGGGTGATTTCCTACTGAGCGATCAAAGCCGTGTTTTCATGGTGTAGATCTGCTGGTGCTTATTGAGATTTTGCAATCACGCCAAAAAAGGTCTACGCATCAAGGGGACTCGAGAGTAATTCAAGAAACCGCTTTGCGTGTATAATTCACGTGTTAAGGCAAGATTTTCTCGAAAGACCAAGATTTCTGAAGACCGTACTTACACTTTGATGTGCTCATTGAACTGTCTTAATTCCAAGTTCTCGTGTGCACAACGCTACAGTACTCTATCAAACATGCTTGAGGCTGACGAAGTGAGTGAATCGCTCTCATTTCACGTATTGCACAAAACTCTCATTGTGAAAATAGATCCAATTTTATGATAGACACCGTTCAACAAGAAAAAACTAATCATTTTCGTTATTTTGAAACGAGGTGAATTTTGGTACCATGCCCCACTCAAAATCCTCCGCGTTTTGTTCGCTCGCACGGCCGTCGTGGTGATAACAAGACGAGACCCAGGCTGGTACCAAGCCTTTTGGGTGGACGAAAATCGACACTCCAAATACCATACTTCCACTACCAGTTGTTGCATTGATCAGCTCAAATATATACTCACCAAACTAATAGCCATGCTCACTTTATTAATTGGCGATCTCTTCATTCCCGAGCGAGTTATTGATATTCCCGCAAAATTCCGTAAACTCCTATCTCCGAACGCACCGGCGGTACCCTCGAACGCCAAAATCTCACAGGTTTTATGTTTGGGTAACATCACGCAATCGACATCAACATTGCGCTTTCTCCATGACCTTTCGCCACTCTTTTACGCAGTCAGGGGCGAGTTTGACGATGCCAATTTGGTCGGGCAGCAATTAGCACTTCTTGATTCGAAAAATGACACGAATTTACCGTTTTATAGAGTGATAACAGCGGACAACTTCCGCATTGGGTTTACTTCCGGGTATCAGATCGTGCCTCGCAATGATCCGTTGCTGCTTCTTGCGTTTGCACGAGAAATTGATGTGGATATCTTGGTATGGGGAGGGACTCATCGTGTGGAGGCATATACTTTGGACGGAAAGTTCTTTATTAGTCCAGGAAGTGCTACGGGTGCATTCAGTATGAACTGGCCAGATTTAGAAGATGAAGACGAAGAGGAAGAGGAGGAGGGGGAGGAAGAATATGAGGCAAATGAGGAAAAAGTGGGCCTGATTAGCGACGGCCAAGAAGAGGAACCAGCCGCCGATAAGACCGAGGAAAACACAAGTGAGAAGACGAAAAAAGATATTTCGGAGAGTGAAAAGGCCGGAATTCTCGGTGAAAGTGCGGGTGATGAAGAGGAGTTCGATGCTTCTCATTTGACATCTAGCCTTCCATCATTTTGTCTCATGGACACAAATCTCTCACGCTGCACTCTCTACATTTACACCTATATTAACGACGAAGTGAAAGTTGATAAGATCATGTACCTGAAAGAATGAGGAGGTTTCTACGAAGATTTGGCAATTAGCCCATTCTAGCGAAAAGAGTAGGACCAAAACGGCCTGGAATATATTGGCAACAACGCTAGTGAAACGGAAGTGCTCGTTCCGCCACTCAAAATAAACAAAACATTGTGGGGAAGCCTTTGATGACCGCCTAAGTAGTCGGTTCATCGTGTGGAGCTTACAAAATTACAGCTCAATGGAAGTACACAGTCTTAACAAGTAAATTGACCCATGCGCCTTTGATAGAGTTCAACTAACACGCTTGAACTGGCCACGTATCTTCGAGACCGGCTTTTTGTGCGCATGTTCACTAAGATGACGCTACTTTTTCTTATAATGTTGACTCGAGTCAGCTCCAACTCACCGTATCTATTTATATGTAATCGACTCCCCTTGAACTCACGCCTGCACCGACGAATAATGCAATACAAACTCCTTTCTAATTTTCTCCCAGTTATGTGGGTCGAAAAACACGTAAACTCCACGCTCCACATCTGGGCTTATAAGCACAGGCTCGACATTACTATCTTTTGTCAACCACACCTGGATATCTCTGTGATAGCGCCAGTTCCTCGCAACTAGCTCACGCGAGGCGTACTCCTGGAGCGTGTCACGTGGTTTCGTGTAAAAAATGTAGAAAAGCGTTTCGTCCAGAAAAGACAGAATCTTAGTATCACATGGTTCTGGCTTTGGCACAATATTTTTCTGTAGGATGTTATCTGGGAGTGTGAAATACGGCTCAACCTCCAGTCGTGATGTCTCCTGCCACGGTGATGAAAGCGTCTTCAAAATCTCGGCGTCTTCTGACAAGTCAAGCCCCATAAGTTGTAAGTTTTGGCCCACGGCAAACGCAGTTTGCTCATTTTCGTCATTTTTGAGGAGCGACGCAAGGCCGCCCAAGCCAAACTTGGATATAGGCGGCACTTCAGCGGCTTGCGTCTTTTGATTCGCCGGTCTTGACCCATCGGCGGCAGTTTGGTTGGCTATTGTGGTGCCCAGTAGGCCTGGGGGGAGCACAGACGACATTTGAGGGATCTGAAAGGCAAGATTTAAACGAGGACTGCAGAAATTTGGCTTATTTATCGGTTTCGACACAAAGAAACTTCACCGTTTGTTATTTCGCCAACGACAAATATCAATAAAATGCCCTGGAATGGTGATCGTTGAATTAAGGTTGACGGTGCACCTGAGCTGCGCACACTGTTGGTATAAGGTCACGTGGTCTAAATTCGAGGCAAGCTTCACAAGGCCGGAAGTCCAAATGTTTTGCTATAATAAGAGTATGTCACTTATTGCACATGCATGAATCATTTATGCTTTCGAAAACAATTATGCTAATGTCGATAATCATGTTGAAACGAGTCCTCACCTTTTCAATGTTAGTGCGAAGAGACATCTCAACTTGGAGCAGCCTTTAAGGCTCAACCAAGTCTGTCACCATTTCCGCCAGTATCAAAAGTCAATTTGTCGAGCTTTGAGCTGTTTAATTCTAAAGTTTGAAGAATCAGACACGCATGTTTATGAACGAAAGCTCAAATGTACAATTTGCGGTATCTGACGGAATTCTGGAAGCGTGGTGTGCGCGCAATTGCAGCCTCTAAAGCGAACAGGGTAAGTATAGGTAAAGTGAGTCGATACGACATAATTTTAGGAAAAGCTTACTAGTACTTCTTATATCATGTCAAATTCAAAAATCTCATGATAATTTCACTGCCCAGGTCTTGGCCTATTTGAAGTCGTAATCAGATCGCTAGCTTTTTGGCCCCTTGAATCTCCTAAATTGAAGTAGCTCAAGGAAACCAAAGAGCTTAGACCAGTCGAACATAATAGAGCCTAAAGTTGTGACATGAAAACTAGGGAAGTAGTGAGAAGTGTCAATCCTATTTCTTGATACGGATATACCAACGCACGAAATTTTTACATCGCTAGACATTCCCTGAGGGGTTAAACTTACCTACAGGCTGGCATGGATCCTTCAAGATCAGCACGGCCCGCTCGCAATATGTGGAGGAGGAGTTGACGTAAAACGTAGTTCGCAAATTCCAATAAAAACACAGCCTGTTTTGCGTTGTGAACTTACCGCCATTGTGATCCCTCCCTCAAAGACTTCGGCGACAAGGCAGCTGAGTAATTTATACTTTAATTGCATGTGTCAAGGGCCTCGCAATTACGCACGAAATCGGGCTAGAACGGCTGTTCTGCAGCCACAATCCTGCGGGCCGCGCACCAATATGCACGCCGGCTCAAGACTAACAATGGCCGGAATGTCATGCCCGAAACAACGACAATGGAATCGGACCGAGGCACCATGCTGGTAATTATTGAGATCTTGGACTCACAATGGTTCCGCCGCAGTAGTTCCAAAGGAAAACAAAAGTGGGCGTAAACGATTTGCTCGAGCCATTTGCGATTGGCAGCTCCAGCCCATTCTTTGTACGGGGGCTTATCGCACGGTTAAGAGCGCAGACAATTCTTCCCCGTGGGCAACCGGTGCAACACGAGATAAAAGAAACACCCCTTCTCGATGTACCGCCGCCAAATGGTCGGTTTTTCATAGTTTGACTGTTTTAGAGAACCTCGATCTCCAGTTAAACATTATTTATTCCCTTAAACAGACACTTAACCCACAATTGGCCATGAGCACACAGCAAGGAGGTCGCCAAACTAAGGAGCGGGTATCAAATAGACCCTTGTCGTTTTTCCTAGGAAATCGCCGAGCGAGTGCGCTTTTTGCGCGATTTGGGGACTCGGATGAGACGCCAAGCGGGCCAGAATCAGAATCGCGCGAGGGGTGCCTGGATCAGGGCCACAGCCCCGGACCTAACGGTATAAGCCCCGGAGTTAGCAGGTCTGGGTCTCGAAGAAGCGGAATAGGCGCCGGAGATAGCGTGCCGCGAACGGCCCCGCAGATTTACCTTGGCAACTTTAGCTCCTCCAGCTCACAATCGTCAATGGTGTCATTCTACGAGCCCGCGTGGCAGACGGAACCGACGGAATACGATGACGTCATAAACAGTAATACGCTAGACGCCGATAGCGGGCGGCGGCTTCAAGCACTACAGGTTTCGATGTGCAACCCCGAATTGTCGCCCTCGGTGAGATCCATTTTGGCCACGGCCTACCGCCAATTTGAAAAACAGAGCGCACGCACTCTGGAAACGCTCCCACCATATTCACACGATTGCAAACCACCACCGTATCTGGTGCGATAAAGGATGTATGGTATGGGCGGTTTTCTTCTTTTATTTATAGAGTAATTCAATGTGACTTTAAGTTTCTTTTGCATTATTTGATCTATCTTAGAATGTACCTTTAAGTAAATGTCAAGTTATTCTTTTCGAGCTTGACAGTTGGGCCCTCATCTCGAGTTCCTGCACCGAGAACGTTCGAATCTCGATGCCTTTTTTGAGTTGAGCGATGGAATGAACGCTGACAACCTTCTACCTTCTCATAACAAACATTTCATTATAGCTGCTTTCAGAATGAAAGAGACTAGATTTCATCCTAATATCATTATCACAGGCACGCCCGGCTGCGGCAAGACTTCACACGCAGAAGCCCTTGTGCTGCACCTAAAAGCACCATATAAGCACTGCAATATCAGCGAATTGGCCAAGGAAAGAAAGTGCTTTGAGCTGTATGATGCAGAATTTGACAGCCATGTTGTGGATGAAGACAAGCTCTTGGACTCTTTGGAGCCAGATTTGCGTGAAGGCGGTGCCGTTGTAGACTGGCATTGCTGTGACATTTTCCCAGAAAGATTGATCGACTTGGTGGTGGTGCTCAAAACAGACACCAGCAGTTTGCACGCGAGATTACTGAAAAGAGGATATAAGGAGAATAAGATTCAGGAAAACCTAGACTGTGAAATCATGGAAGTTGTGTGGCAGGATGCTGCTGGCGCATATATTCCAGAAATCGTCATTCCTTTAGTTTCCAACACTGTGGAGGACATGGAGGAGAATGTAGACAGAATCTCCGCGTGGATCGATAACTGGATGCGTGATCATGCCGAGGGCGTGACCAACGAGTTGGATCCTAGCCTTGCTGCCGGAAGTGAGAGCGATGAGTCTGGCTTAGACTAGATACTCAAAGAGAATAGGTCGGAGAATAGAAAATGAAATCGAAAATAACTCTGGTTAGTGCAGACGCTCCACGCAGTGTACTTTGTGAATGCTTGCAATCTCACTGCTTTCTTGCTGCCATTTGAGCAAGACCGTGGATTGGATGGAGATCGGCCCGAAAGAATCTTGAAATCTTAGTTTCCATACAGTGTTCTTACAAAGCTCCGAGCCACATCTTTATAAAGGGAGCCTTCTCACTTTGGAAGTTCGTCGAAATACTCTCGTCCCGAATTGCTGAATCAAAATAAAATTCGTTTTTTTAAAAATGTGGCACGAATGTGTAATTTTTTTGCTGAAAATTTGATTCACATGCTTCTCACTCGGACCCATGGCCCACAACCAATATGAATAGAGAAAAGACACATTGCGATCTCAATGCGTAGTTACGATAACTCTCGAAGAATGACCCGATAATGTGTATTGTGTAAATAGCACCCATGAAACCCAGGGCGCACCCGTTTGAAAGTATACAAAAGTAGAACAATAACGCCATAAAACCTCCGTTACAACCTCTAAGAATTCGTGTTTTCGTAGATACTCCTAGGCATTAATCCAACGGCCGATTTTGGCGACGTAGTATAAGAGGACTAATACTGTAAGCAACAAGACCATGTTTGTACCTTTCTGCCACGCAAAGTACTGCCACGTGTGCAGAATCTTGGCTAGGTTGTGTTCTTGCAACTCATTGACGCATTTAGCATTCTGCTCGAAAATGTACATCGATTCAGCGATGATTTCCTGTTTTTGCTGCTCAGTCAAATGGTTTCGCGTCAGCAACTCGTAATCACGCTTATATAAAAGCCTGAAGTTGTCTTCATCGGGAACATCAAATGAGAAGAAATTCGTGCCCAATTTCACGATCTCCTCGTGTTTTAATCCATCCTTATGGGGAAAAAGACCCGTGGCACGGCTGACCAGTGAGCGCATGACCCTGCCACCGGCGAAGAGAGCCAAATACATCACGTGCAAGTAAGCTAGCAATATATATGGTTTCTCCTGGACGACTTGCTTGATGTGATTCACAAACTCGATTTGTGCAGGCATGATCGGCGTCATGAACTTTGATTTATCGTCATCATAATAGAACATCAAGTCCTGCTGGCCGCGGCTGCTCCGGGCCATTTCCGGTTTCCACACCTTGCGCAACGTGTCGCGCCATTCGCTATTAGGATTCTCCAATTCGGCGAAAAGACAATCCTCAACAGTCGCAAAGACGTGGTAGAAACTCTGCAATCCCTGTCTGTATACCCTATAGTTACGCAACGCAATGGCGAATTTCAATGTCACCAATTTATCGATTTTGTTGTGAAGTGCACGGGTTTCCATGTTTATTCTGTTGGCCAAGGCCCCAACATCGGTCTTGTGAGGAATGATTTCGTGCTGCGACAATTTAGTGGTGGCGCCAACGGTCTGGACTTTGGTGGACATGGTTGTGTGTATTTTGAATTATGAGTAAAGTGCGTGGTAATGTGAAATATGAACAAAATTTTCGAAAGAAAGAATCGTGGAATGTGATTTATGATGGTTTAATCGAATTTTACAGGGTCCTTATGAGCGTCTGCGCGCCGGCTCGGCTTTATATCGAGCGAGCTCATCACCGATATGTCCGGGGCGATCTACCGTTTGTTTCGCAGAAGGTGCTCGCATTTATCGGCCACGCGTGTGGGGGCGGTGTTTACGTCACGTGGCGCAATTTGGCCCGGTGTATTTAGAAACCAGATTCGGCGGATCTTGTGATTTTGTTCTTAATGCGTTCGATCCACGAAGTAACCGCTATCAAAACGTGACTTTAAGCCACTGCTGAA
This sequence comes from Metschnikowia pulcherrima, assembly GCA_009746055.1. Lineage (NCBI taxonomy): Eukaryota > Fungi > Ascomycota > Pichiomycetes > Serinales > Metschnikowiaceae > Metschnikowia > Metschnikowia pulcherrima. The sequence continues at coordinate 596,829 of VFXK01000001.1, forward strand.
TAGCTACCTTTATCCAAGTTCTACTTGAACCTAAATTCTCTCCGCAGTCGCCGTTATCGGAATGTGCGTGCACATAGACATCCGAACACGGGCTAACTGTGATCGGGGTGATGGCATTGTGTTATCATCAAGGCCATGGTTCATATTCATGAAAACTTGACTCGAAAAAAACCGCTTTAGGCTCATAGTGAGAGTATCTCTTTCGAGTGGTTACAATATTCTATGCCCTACGCCAGACTCATAATGTGAGCCTCACGCCAACTGGCCCCAGGCATGAGGAATTGGTGCCCAGCCACACTGATGTTTGACTAAACGACTTTACAGAATTCACTTTTCTTTTTCGAAACATTTTCATGTTCTGCAATGTACATTTTCTCGTATTTTCGCAAAAAAATTAGCAGATGTAGATTCTATTATTACTACCATTCACACAACAAACAAGCTATGCTAATCATACACGAGATAATGCACCAAACGTAGTTGTATGCAAGAGAATAGACAAATAATAATAAAAACAACCCCACTCTTTGCACTCGTTTTATCGGCACTGAAAATAAACACTTCTGAAGTCTGGGGTCATTCTTGAGCCGGCGCCGACAACGTTGAATCCTTGAGTATCGTATGAAACTGGACCTTTGCACCCGTCTTCTTTGAAAAGCACGTAGCCGCAAGACTGACCCACAACATCCCATTGAATGGTGTTTGCCATCTGTCCAAAAGCGCTGGAACAACCTTCTTTCTCCATCACCTTCGACGCCCAGGTGATTATCTCCCCTTCCTTACGGTACGCAAGATACGTGGCGTATAATCCATTGAAGGGCTCGAGGCTTTCGCTCTCTTGCATGCCCCTTGAGACAAGCCAATTCTCGGAGTCTTCGGATTCCCAAATTTCGGGCCTGAAGACGTCTTCACTTTTCAAATTTCTAACGTTTTCTGCGGAATTGTCGATTGAAACGGAACTCGCGATTGTGGCGAGCGCAAGGATAACCTGAAGCTTGAACATTTGAGGGTTTACTTTTATTAGATCATTTGGATTATCGTGAGAACATTGATGCTTTTATATACGATCTAAACTAGGTGCACTTCGTACATTTACTAAGTCTTTCATTCGAGCAACAACCTAAAAACAATGTATCCGCGTTTGCGCTAATTGTAAGCACGAGTTTCCCCAATCACGACGTTTTCCAAACCATTGGAGATTTCCACGTGAATCGAGTTTCTTCGCTCTTTGCATTTTTGAAAAGGAGTGATAGTGCAATATACCTGGAACCATCTGCGGTTCTCGATAACTGAACCAAGCCTTACCACTCAACTGACACAAACTTATGTTCCCTTTCGCTAACCTCCGGGTGGCTTTTTATGTTTGTTTTTATGCTTTTATGACCCCCACTCACGTCTACATCACAATAGACTTTCGGTCGCATTTCGGCAAGACAAGAAGCTAAACTTGCCTCTTGGGCCGATTGTGGCAAAATCCATGCGGCATTTTCGCAGCCAGCAAGGATCTAAACAAATCTCGGTAACTCCCGGCCATTGTCAGATTCTTGCTCAGGATAATGAAAAGGCTATACATACTTTGATTGGCTCAAGTAAAAAAGAAAAAAAACCTTCTCACTATCGTATACATGCTTCGTTTTGCTCAGTACCCGTAAGGAAGGCAGTGACTAGAGTCTGCAGGCACGATATTAGGTGGCAAAACAATAAGAACGACTCGGCCCCAAGAAAGCCTGATATAATCAAAAAATCTGCCTAAATAACAGGTGGCTCATCCTGAGCCTTCTACCTTTCAGGAGCTTTGAAGTTTTAAATCAGATTGAAATAAAGGAGAATATGAGTCTTTTTAGACTTGCACATGGGAATCTGACGAAACACCTTGCCCAAAGCCGTCTTTTTTGAGGCCTCGGACATGAGATATTTAATCCCCTCGATAAAAATTCCTAGCACTCCAAACACTTTTGCAGGGTATAAGACGTATTCGAGTGTAGAGCAGATCTCGAGCATTTGGTTGATCAAAAGCTTCTCGCACTATAATTTCATCATCCACGCTTTCTATCATATCGTGCAAGACGTTGCTTAAAGTCTTGAGCTCTTTGGTACCATTGATCAAGAGCTTTGTTTTATTTCGAGCTAGAGTGTATGCAAATATGAGGAGCGTCTTGGGATTCATCCCCTGTTTGGTATCAGAGTTAGTTGACTAAAACAAGTTTCGGCTTTTGCACATAATTCATGACCGTTGAATCAGTTTGATCGTTCGGTCCGGTGATTGGTCAAGAAAGAGACATAAGTTGGATCGCCACACTTCCCAACTAAATGTTTATGGTTCTGAGAATTTATGGTTCTGTGCTGTGTCCTATTCGTAACGGCTAGAGTACAAGTGACTTGCCTGGTTTCTACCGTTCGAGACATAGATCTTATTACCATTCTCTTGTCTCGAGGAAAAACATAGATTGCATTTTGGTTTCCCTTGAAAGTGAGTTGAGCAGTTGTGGATTGTGCTCATTGACTTGCCCGAGCTCTAGTTTCTGAGTAAAGCCCAGCACAAAAAATACATGAAACCTAGGATTTTCAAATTTCTTGACAGGTTATCGTTCTACGTGTACTAATTTCATGAACCTACAGCTTAGTATCTAGGCTCACCCACTAATGTGGCTATTGTGGGATCAAAGGGAATTACAACCAATATTTCGGGACATGGTTTTTTTTCGGTGAAACAGCCCTCTAAACTTCATCCCGCCTTTTGCAGAAGTAGTAAAATTGAGCCACAATGCTAATTTTTGCATTATTGCTGCTATCAACTAGCAGAATTGTTCCACGAAAGTAGCACACACGTATAATTTTTCCACAAGTAGTGTTTTGAACAATATGTTGATAGAACAGTTCACAAGATCGATGAACGAATAGGCTAAATGTGATTTTGACATTTATTGAGACTACTTAGACAAATAAACATACGTACTTGCGGGTGTGCACACTAAGAGAGCATTGGCAACTTGACTCTTATTAAGCATATCGCTTTACGGACTGTGCAGCTAACGGCATTTCCAGAAAACGCTCTGGAAATGAGGATGGAAACGAGCCCCGTCGGAGACGACATTATACCCCCCGGTATTGAACAACTGCCGCCCTTTACATCTGATGCCTTTGTAGAGAACAAACTTACACGACTTGCCACTAACACTCCACAGAAGATAGTTAGCATTATCACCATGTTGTCCAAAACGGCCCAAGCAGTAGTTGTCCCACTGAGGCTGGGTTTCCCAGATAGCGCGGCCATTATCCATGTATGCCACCCTGTATGAGATATTGCCACGCTTCTTTAAAGCCACTTGATCGTCCTTGCTCTCAAGTTCCGTCACCTCCGATCCCGTAGTTTGTGTAGCTTCGTCGATTTGGCTTACCGCTTTTGTTATATCAACAGTGTCGCCATAAATCATGCGCCCGCGCCGAATCATTTCGTCATCGCCAAGCTCTTCCAAATCAAGCTGAAATTGCTCGATATCCCTATCATACACTGTATCTGTTCCACGAGTGACTCTGGTCAACTCAATTGCTGGCCCAGTGTTATACCCCGCATCTCTCAACATCTGATTCAATTGATCAGCCTGCTCTGGCGTGAGGTCTCCATCACTGTTTACGGCGCCTGGGAAGATCGTACATTTTCTGGGCGAGTAAATTGAGTCTTCGTCTTTGCCGGCAAAGACGCACGCGGTCAAGAAGAAATAGATAGCGTATGCCAACATTCTTTCTTGTTTTTGTTTTGTGGAATCAGATCCCAGAATTTCTATCATTCGTCTCTCTTTATAGTGGGATTTCAGTCTCCAAGTGAAACACAATAACCTTCCATGAGTGATGAATGAGGACAAAAGTTGGCCGTGTTTATTCGTGCGGAGAACATCTGCAACAACGTCCTTTTTTGGATTTTCAAACTTCACAACTTTCGCCAAATATTCTTGCCACTTCAAGTGAATATGTGCCGAATTATCTTACGGAGCTTTGTCAGCGCTCTATACTGATCCGGGGATATCCGTGGATCTTGAATATTGATGAAATAATAACATTTTCGCAGATCAAAAATCAATACACAAGTAGGGACAGCTGAAATTCCGGCCAACATCATTCTCATGCCATGAAGTAATGTATTATTTTTAGATCGTGCACGAATGGGGGTTGCACGCATCAACCCTTTCATGTGAAAGTCACGCCCGAGTACAGCTGATGTGGGTAGGGTCTGAGAGAAGAATCTCACTAAATCCTCTTAGGCTCTTCAATTTGATATCTAGCCCTAGGATTCATGCATCTTGAGTTTATTTTATGAGTGAGAGGACACCTTTCAACATTAATTCAGCATTACATTAAAGTGCTCCCCAAGTGCGGGCTCGGCCGATCATTTTCTACAAGTGGTTGCATATAAAGAGGGTTATTGTATTCCATTAAAAAACAATAGCAGATTATTTACACTGCATGAATGATTCGGCGATCTCTTTCCCCAGATTCCACAGATCTGAGATTGTGGAACATGTAACAGTGAGACAATGGCTGTCTATCGGCCGCAGAATCCAGATGAAACTTGGGGCTGACGCATGACATATTGATAATTGATCCTGTAGAGATTTTCCCGCTAACGTTCATATTTGGGAGCTTTGGCTGACACAACAAGGACTCTATGAAATGATGCAAAGCTGGTTCACTCAAAGTCTCAGAATACACAGTGTAAACATGCTATAATTCATTTCCATCATATATATTGATACAGGCTCTAGTTGAAAAACCACACGAACGGCTTGCTGTACCACCTAGCCGCGGCCAACTTCTGCTCCTTCTCCTCACGGTCCAACTGCAACACCTCGGCGTCGACAATCGTTCTACCCGTGTAAATGTCAATGTCTTCTGTCTTGATGTAAAACTTACCCCAAGATCTAGTCCATGTCTTGTGTCCAAGATAGCACAAAAGCGTAAATGGCACGGTAAGGTAATTTTGAAAGAAGTTGTTCACATCGGCATCAGAGTGAGGGAAAAGCGCAACCCAAAACTGACCAATCAAAATCAAAATGTTGATGACAATGGAGTAGTAAGAGCCAATCTCGCCCGTGTAGGAAACAAAGCCCAAAGAACTCAAAGGAACATTATTATACCGCAAAGCGGCTCTCCATCTTAAGTGGCACAAACAAAGACATGGCCAAATAATGACAATCGACAAAGCAACAATCGACAACAACCAATTGAAAACAACATCTTGCTGATTGTAAGTGGCGATGAAGGCAAAAGCAGCGGCCAAAATCGTGATGAGCCACGCTCTGAGCGGGCGTCCGGCCTTATCCGTGTAATCGAACCATTTGGGGGCATAACCTTGCGAGGCCATCGATCTTAACAATCTTGCCGAAGAGTACATAGCGGCGGTTGCCACAGATGTGACAGAGTTCAAGATGACGGCATTCATAATGTGAGGAACAACTTTGACTCCGTGTAAAGCGGCGGCCAAAACATATGGAGAAGCACTGGTGGAGGAGCCGCCAGACCCCATGAGCCTGTCGGAAGTATGTGGCACTAAAAGACCAACAAACACCAACGAGCCCAAGTAGAAGAAGATGACACGCACAAATACAAGTCTAATGGCGACAGGCAAAGCAGCTCTTGGGTTGCGCACTTCACTAACGGACAAGGCCAAAAACTCTGTACCACCCATGGAAAACGATGCTGTAGCGAAAACAGTGACCAATCCCTTGAAGCTGGTGAAGCAGCCTGGGTCTCTCCAGTACAACCCTCCAATAAACCCGCTGGGCGACGCGCCCAAGTCCACACAAAGCGCCATGATGACAAATCCAGTTAATGTGATCAACTTGATCGAGTTCATAACAAATTCCGCCTCGGCATAACCTTTCACACCGAAAAAGTTAATCAGACAAATGACAACAAAGAAAATGGCAACAAATACGTCGGAATCGATAGTTGTGTTCCAGTACTTAATGGTTAATGCAGCGGTGACCAATTCTAAAGAGATAGTTGTGAGCCACTGGAGCAAGTAGTTCCATCCCAAGGCAAATGCCATGGATTCGTCCAAGAACTTTCTATACCATTCGTTGAATCCACCTTCTAAACTGGTGTATGCGACGGTAAGCTCACCAACGGAGTTCATGGTGCAAATACACATGGCACCGACAAGAGCGTATGCAATCAAGACCGAAAGCGGCCCACCGGATCTCAACTTGGATGCCGAACCGACTAAAAGGCCGGTACCCATACCGGAACTAAGGGCAATGACTGCCAAGTGGGCCATTTTCAAATCTTTTCTGCTCACTTCTTTCTCCTCTTTTCTCTGGAAGGATTCCCAGAATCCTACTTTAGGCAGTGGCTCATAAGTCTCATATGGCTTGATCTCAGAGATGATGGGTTCAAGGGCGCTCGCAACGCTGGAAAGGCCTTCTTCGAATTTGGAATGACCCATGATGATACAAAATGGTAAGTTTAATGCAAGAATATGTCACTAGATATTTCAAGTGCTTGTTATGGAAATTCCTTGTGAGTGAAGGCAGGGTCTCGGATTTGTAATCGTAATGTGCAATACGAGAATTAGGAAGCGGTTGCAGGAATCGATATGCGAGAAGAACAATTCTTCGTACAGCTATTCTAAGGAGCGGGCTGGGGAGCAGTTGAAGGAAGTTATTAACGAATATTAGCAATTTTGCGGTTCGACTCGCTCGTTGTAGAGGGTGGAGCAGCTCGAGAGTATTTAAGCGTAACAGATGTGCACCGTGCAGAGACGGACTGCGAGAATTTCTTTTTATCTTGCAGCGTTCATCTATTTTTTTTTGTATTTTGTTTCGCTCTGGGCCGCGTGATACCGGGGTACAGGCCCCATCTCGCGATAAAGATAACGGGGCGAATTCGGGTTCGATTACTGGCCGTTGGTCAGACGATGCGAACGGTATAAGGCGTTTTGCACGCGAATAGTTGCAACTGACGCAAGACAATGGGTGCAATGCCGCGCACTCAGTCAGAATGCCCTTCCGGAATGTATTATATGCACACCTGACTGCGTATTATACACCACTCAATTCTTTTCGCCGCGCGAAGCGTTTGCGTTCTGCCCGCGGGAAGCATCCGATTGCGGAATTTTTCGAAGGGATATTCACGGGGTCACGATTGAGCCATTGGATTTGTTGTTCCAGCACTTCACGGATATTGTCACGTGAATTAGATTATACGAAGAGTATATATTACACGTCAAGACCCTTAATGCAAAAAAACATTTCTTGGCGCCACTTTTGAGTTTAACTAGGCGTTCAGCGAGATGCATTCTCAATTAAAGTATATCAAGTAGGAGATACAGTCCTTATTCAGGGCACCCAACCACCACTTTGCAAGGTTACGAAAAAAGAAATCCATTTAAATGCGTCACCCTGAGGATGAAGCGCCGCGCAATTGCTTGTATGCATGCCAAAGCCACGGCGATGAGTTATCTAGCTCAGTTGAACCTGATATGCATTTAGAGATTCGCCATGATATGCTGTAGAAACGGCGTTTTGTGATTGATCATGGTCTGCATAATAATTTTTGGCTAAACTTCAATTAGATAAGAAGTTCGAGCCGTTTGTGTCTCAATTGGTTTGTCACATTTTTATCGTGGCGATGTCAAGTAGCACATGCCACACGGCGATTGGAGTCATCACTGGGCAAAACTGTATAAACAATAGCTTCATGTCGTTTATGACACTATGTTGATCCATGAGGACAGGCGAATTAAGTAATCAATGTCAACGCAATTGTATTAATGTATGAAAATATCTTTCAGTTTAGACCTAAGCTACAATTCTTTGTTTTCCCCTCTTACTGTAGATATCAAATCAGGGCTCACCATGCGGTGTGCACATAATGAATATGACATACGAGAGTATGACGCGCGAAAGTAATAGCCCTGACCAATTCGTCCCAAAAGAGCAACTTTTTTTCGTTTTTTTGTTCCTTTCCACCACCCATGAGAATGCACGGCGCGGCTCATAATGAACAAATAAGTGGCGAATTCTCGTTTTTGGAGGATTTACATTGATGTGTGTGGTAGGCTTGTAAAATTCTGGGGTGGTCCGTAAAGGGTAATATGTCAGTGTGATTCTCGGCGCCCGAGTATGACACCTCGCATCGGGAATTTGACGTTCTCGCGGGTCACGCCTAAAGCTTGACAATCCAATCAAAACACTCGACTTGAAAGTTCCCAGGATTAAAAACGCAGCTTAACGAAATCGCTGGAAGAATTTCAGCAAGAGTTACTAGTCAAGTTTGGTAAAGTATTGTACACCAATCTTGGTATACTACCTATAGACGGGGTGCCACAACAAAACAACGGAATGCATGTGATTTTGTGAAACTTCCTTCCGACAATGATTTTAGTCTAGGAGACAGCATTTGGAGCAAACTTCGACCATTCAAACACAATTTTGGGGGTCGCGCAAAAGTGAGGCTAGGCGCCAGAAGAAGAACAATCAAATTGGGTAAGAAAGTCTCGGTTGCCGCAAGCAATGTAGAGATATGCTTCAAAATCAAAAGAGATGTCGTTCCAAGTCTCTCGATACTCTCACACAACTTGCTTTAGTAATGGGTAGGTGATGTCGATAGCCACATGAAAGTACGTACTTCAATTTAGTTCATAGATGTGTCCGCGACGGGCAATGACCACCGATAACACGCCCATGTATTGTAAGTCCATGGAAATCACGATTTGTTTCTTTGAAAAAATAAAAAGGTTTATAAATTCAGATTTAAGAAGTCAAATTTTCTTCGAGAAATATTTGCGGTTATTGTTTCATTTCTTACAATGGCTTTCAATTCTCACATTCGTGTTTACAGAGTTCATTAATTGTCCATGCCCTGTGTTACGTGTTCTTGTCTTTTTAAGGATTTTACACCGGCGGAAAAACAACCTACTCTAATTAGTCATCTAAGTAGTATTCGCACATAAAATGCCTGAACCAGAAAAGTACAGAAGAATCAACAAGGATTTTCTCTTTTCAGTACTGAGTACCTACCCAATTACCTCTGAGGCGCGGGCAATTGGCTCTTTCCCGCGATGGCAGCATCGCTCGCCAGCCAGTCCGCCTCACGTGACCAAATCTCAACCCCCACTTACCAATCATCCATGCTCAGATTGAACCCCTAGGAAAGCCACGGTGAACCCCGACTACCACTTTCGAAACACCGCACTACTTAGCGCCCCGAACCTCCAAGTGGTTGGCTCAATGGTGCAGATTTTCAAATCGTCGCAATTCTACGACTTCGACTTCAAAAGCACGTCGGTGGCATACCTCAATCGGTACCCGAACCCATACGCGAAACATGTGCTAAGTTCCGACACACTTGAGTGTTATGTCGATTCTGAGGGCCGATTGAATACTACTCGGCTAGTGGTGAAGAAGGGGCTGTTGCCGGACTTCATCAAACCTTTTTTGGGCCAGAGCCTTGAGCTGTGGGTGATTGAAAAGCTGATTATAGACAGAAATCTGCAGAAAGTGTTAGCATATTCGGCAAATGTCGACCATCGGCGATTCGTCAAGATCCAGGAGTTTCTCACATACGACTGTTCCTCGGGACTGACCAATCTACAAGTCAATGTGCGGTTTTCGTCGAGTTTTTTCGGCTTGAAACGCAAAATCGAGCAGTGGAGTAGAGACAAATTCACCAATAACTTGCTGAACCATCGGGAGGGGTTTATTTACGTGATGAACAAGTTCAAGCGATCCGCTTCCTCGCCACTAGCATAATATCGGCCAACTAAATGTGGCTTTCACTTCGTCCAGGGTGCACTTGCAGGCACCATTTACTTGTACATACAAATGGGTTCACATACGGTAGAGTAATGATAAATTTAAATCGCATCAAAGGAAAAAGAAATGTAAACATAAATAGGCATTATTGTCCTTTGTTCATACAGCTGAAAAAGGCAAGTCTGGATCTGCTGACTCCACGGGCGGGACGGGCGTGCGGTACACGACGTGGTGTAAACCAACTTCACCAAAAATTCAGTCACGTGACCGGCTTAATCCTGTTAACGCGGGGACAGATGCTTATCTACTCAATTGAAGCCTGGAAAAAAGCACTGATTCCGAAAGATTTTAGTACTATGCGACGGAAAAGTACATTTCTCATTGTTTTCGACGAGCGTTGACGCCATTGTCCTGATCCAATACGAACTCCAGTACGAAAGTGTCAGGCCGGTGCGGGCTATCGCACTGCATGTAAGAGTATGTTCCTGATAACCCCGGCCGCAATATACCGAGCCAGGCCGAATTGGGTCGGCCCACAGCTTCCGACTATTCTTCTTTCCCTACTGATTTTCCGACCCTTCACTCTATATACTAAGAATCTCTTCTCTGGAAAAAAACATACATTTGTTTGCACGGACACTCTGAAACTGGTTTTGATCCAACTGAAGTAGACATTCTATCCACACGCCTATCTAATTTGCCCCACAGCCGCACCGCAAGACATACCTTCCCAGCTTCCACGACAGACCGTGTTACCTAACTTGAAAGGCATTTCGAAGAAACCAAGAAAAACGGATTTTTCGAGAAGTTCACGAGAAAAAAAATAGCATTTATTTGAAAACGGTAACGAAACCCCGCTATTCGGTAAACTCTCTTAGCCGAAACCTGTCTACTACTTCAACTAGAGCCTCAGCAGACCGCAATAAGTAGTCTGATACTAACACGCCAGTAAATTCCTGGTGAGGTGATACAAAAAAGTGATTTTAGCGAGACACATACAAAAGCCTAAGTCATTCGAAGATTTCAATAAATCTGCCGCGATTGGTCATGTCTTCACAGAGGACGCAGTCAACAACCGGTAGTGGAACGGGCAGCAGCCCCAGGTCAATGCTGACACCACTGACGTCGCGAAGAAACTCGTTTTTGTCGGAAAACATGATGAAGAACGAGACCTCGTTGATCTACGATGCATACACGTTTCTGCGTGGGCTTTCGTCGTACCACGTGATCTCACTACGAGAATCGCAAGGGTTTTTGTTCAACCAAGACCTTTTCGCCAGCACATACCAGCAGCTGCGTACACTTATGAAGGAACGCCAGGCCCTTAGACACTCGAAAAAGCGCAGCAAGTCTCACAGCTCCGCTGTTAAGTGGCATGCCCCTCACCAGAAGCCCCACAGGCGCCACACTACGTACGGGCAGGCCCCCTTACTCCGCACTGTGGGCGATGAATCTGCCATTGACGAAGGTTCCAGCGACGAAATGTGTGTAGAAGGCCTTCCAAATACCTCAGAGCAGGCCAATCCTCCAAACTTACCAAAGTCCATCAGTTTTTCTGAGCCCCTAGAGCGTGCGCGTGGGGCCGTATACGGGGAGGGCAGAAATGCGCAAGGAACTGCAACCGACCATGATGAGGACAATAGCGACAGTTCGGAAATGTCTGACGCGCCCGAAACCCTAGATTTCTCGCCAATCGGCTCAAACTACGTGCCTGTGATTGATATCTTGGTGGACGACATGGATCACGTGCCAGACCTCTAAGGATCCCTAGGGCACAGAAAACAGTAGAGAATCAAATTGAATAGGTCACACCATATGGATATATATAAAGGAAGTGAACATGTAATTCTAACTTCATTTTTTTTTGTAGTTAAAGATTTGTGGAAATCATAGTATTCAATGGCATGCTTATACGAGCGAATTGGGTCAATGACAGCACTTCAACAGTCAAATGCGATGACAATCTTCATTCAAATGAAAGTTAATCACCCATTAGAATCTAGTAAAATTTCCTTTCAAAGCTTCGTTTCGAAGCCTCTCCTCGTGGGCTGGGGCAATTTTTTAATATTAAACAACTCAAATTAACTTGCGCTTGTCGAGTGCGCACCCGATGTGAAAAGCTCAAATGAGATCAGATCCAAGTAAACTATACCCATCCTACTTGAAAGAAGGTGAGCCGTATCGTTTGCAAAGCTGGATCATTCCCGAGTCAAATCATAGTATTGCCATCAAATCACACATTTCTAGCATAAATTTCAAAACATTATGTCCGACGCCAGCCAACAGTTCGAGGCTCTTTCGATGGCATTCACGCAGGCACAACAGGCGATGAACGAATTGCTAGAGGCCCGGTCGAAGCTCGAAACGCAATTCCAGGAAAACAAAATTGTGTTGGAAGAGTTCGAGTCCATGAAAGAAGACGCAAAGATTTACAAGTTGACCGGCCCAGTGTTGATGCCGCAAGATTTTGGCGAGGCGAAAATGAACGTGTCAAAACGTATTGAGTTCATTCTGGGCGAAATCAAACGTGCCGAGGAGAAAATTGAGAAATCACAGGCGCTGATGGAAGAAACTCGTGCTAAGTTGCTCCAGATACGTAGTCAGATGGGAGCATAAATAATCTTAGGGGTTGAGTATTCGGAGGACAAGAGAGACAAGTAGACAGAACGTGAATTGAATGAGTACAATTGGGTCCGGTGTTTACTTTCACTAGCTAGAGACAGGCTACAACCATGAGTAGGGTCCTTGGCACAAGATTTTGAATAAGGTGCATATCCAATTACTCTCACTTCCCGGTATAGACACTTGGGAAGCCCAAAAACTTTCTGACCTTTTTTTTCGTACGTGTTTTATAGTGAATTTTCTGCATTATTCAAAGAAATGAGAGACTTTCATGCTAGGCGGATACTACTCGGGCCATTGTGCCTGGCAAACTCACTTGTGTAAGCACATGCCTCAGTCATATATACATTCGGGCCTAACAACCTACCGGGATTTCAAGTCCCGTGGGAAAATTAAACCAGTTCCAAGATTGCACGACAATCAGACTTGTCAAGGAATCGTGAATCAACCTACCCACGCGCCAACTGGCTCTTGATCAAGTTGACCAGCAGAATGGCGTTGAAAATAGCCCACTGTTCAACCGAACTATACGCGTAGCCCATATTCTTCACCGAGGCAACTTTACTCTCGACAAATTCTTTCGTTCTGGAAAAATCTTTGGTATTATCCTGGAGCTGGAACAACTCTGCCTTCACGTAAATTGACGACAACAACAATCTCTTTGCATACCATGCAGTGTCGTTCGACATGTCTCCCGCGTAGAAGGCAACGTCATCGCTCAAATTATGTAGTTCTTCCAAAGACAGTGCCACGTTATATGGGAGCACGAGCTGGGCGAGGGCCCCGGAAAGCTGTTCTATAACAGGCTCGTTGAAGCTCAATCTTTTGTTCAAGAGATATGCCGCACGGTCGTACTCGTTTCTGATTTGGTGGAAAGGCAGCTTAGTGTCTAGCACATGATCGTACAACTCTTGCCGCTGCAACTTGAGCCAAAACAACACAAACAGCTGCTCCATTGAATGGCCCAGCAGCGCCGTGATCGCACTCTGGATGGAGTCCAGGTACTTCAAATCCCTGACGGCAGAATCCACGGCTTTTTTCGTGAACCCGTATTTGGGAACATGCTCAATCGCCTTGGTGAATAACACCGCCTCGGGCGAGTTGATATGGATTATTCTGTTCGACGCTGGGTGTGAGATCAGGTGATATGCCCGGGCCACAGGCACCGCACGGAGTCTCAAGGAAAACATGTGTTCAAATAGAGCTTAAACGTTGGAAATAGCTTATTGAGACACACGTGAGTTTCAATTTTGTGGTATTTAACAATTTTGCGTTGTACAACTTTTTATGGCCTCTGATGCCCTAGATAGCTTTTATGTACTGACAAGACAGGTGCGATGATGGTGGTGGCGCCATCCAACTGACTGTATCGCCCTAAATACTGTACTGCGCAGGGCCGCAAGGCGAACCCAGGGCATTGGGTTAGGAAGGCAAACAGTGAACACCATCAACCTCGTCGTTTCGTTTTTTGTTAGTTTATCATATGTTTTGAGGATTATGACTCAATTCTCACTCAATGTATCGAACTGATAAGTTCTGACCTTTCCAAACCACCACCTTATTCTTATTCATCAAGAGGTCAATGCTCATTCACGAATCCGGCATGCCTCGCTGGGGCCGCCGCATCTGGGCCCCGAATCTTTTCGCCCCGGCCCCGGCCCCGGCCCCGCGCCATCATCAGCAGGGCCTTCAGTTTCAGCCGCCACTTCTATAGTCGAGAATACTCTCCAACCATTCATATCCATAATCATGTTAGTATGTGAAGAAACGAATCCGTCCGCTATTTTGTCTCCATATATGAAGAATTCGCCCACGGTTTAATCCACATGCATTCACTATGCCGTTCAGACCTCCCTGATCCGTACTAACAATTAGATCAAACAGTGGTCCGAAAGCCAGGCAGCAAGACACGTGTTGGACGACGAAGACGAGTTCCAGAAAGAGCCTCTTGTGCCGCAAGTCACAGTGAGCCTCGAAAAAGATATTGTTTTTGGGCACGTCCTCATTATACCCAACTCGATTGCCATTATTACTCAGACATTGGCGAAATCTGAAGTGGGACAAATAACAGTACGCTATTCGCAGCTAGAGACTGCCGACGCAGGAGAGGAATTCGACGACGAAGAGCAGCTTTACTCTGCGGCGGCTATCGACGCCTCTCGAAGGAAATTTCCCGATACAGACTCACCCCTCTATGCCGTTTCTGGTGCAGGTAACGCACAACTATTGATAGCAACCGTGCCACATTTCACCAACCCAATTGCAGAGAAGAAAGTCGCCAGTGAAATAACTAAAAGTGTTCCTGGTGCTAAAACGTGGCTTGCGCTCGCCCCTTGCCAGCTCAACAATGGCGTCTCAATTAGTAAGCTAGACCTCTCGCCAATACTTTTCCCCAATGTTCCTTTACTCAAGCCGCCCCATTTCATTACCGGAATCAGCGCCGCCATAATTTCTGCATTGCCTAAGAAAGGAGGTCTTGAAAACGTGGCCGCTCTCGCTCTCAATTCGGAAGGCCACCCTGGCTTCGAGAAAGTCGATGCAGATGCAATCATGGATGCGGCATACGAGATTTTTCGAGAGCTTCTTGACGACGAAGACGCAGAGCAAGTGTTGAAAAAATTGAGTGGGACAGTAAGAAAAATCAACTCTTCTAGCACCTCGGGAATGTATCTTTGATCGGGGCACACCCAGAATGTTTGAAACTCGCGTTTCTACTTCAAAAAAGTAAGTTCATGACATTGAGTTGCGCATGGATAGAAAACAATTCCAGAGCACTGATACGGACGAGGAAAAAGGTACCTGGAAGTCACGCGGCACAAGCAAGAAATTGACGAACTGCACGGGAAACCACACGCAGTAGTTGATCACTAGTGTTTGGAGGTACAATTTTTGTAATTTTGCCCTGGCATCGGCCCACGTACCTGCTTCAAGGACGATAGTTCCGTACGTGAAGAAACAAAAAAGCGATATCGGCAGGAAACAGAATTGGTCTGACATGACTTTGCGCAAAACCTCCACAAATTGTGGATGCTTAGAGTATATCTGTAGGAATCGATACCACCAGCATTGGACAAATGCCATGACAAACCCCCAGCACATGAATCCAGCCAACCGGCTGAAGTTGAAGTAAGCAAATTCGTAATTAAGCCCGGGGGTCTCAGGAGCAGACTGTGTGAAGGGCAAACTAGAGTCCGAACGAAGATACAGGAGAAACTGATCCAAGTTTTGCTCGCCAACATCAGAATCGTCACTGCCTACTTCTTCATTATCCGTGAAGCTGGGCTGCGAGAATGGTGAAACATGTGAGTCCAAAGTTATAGCATCCCCGGGATGATGCGCCAGGTCTACATGCGAGATGGAAAATGATATAAATGGAGCATCCGAGTGAAAGCTGAGAATCGACTGTGCCAACGTCTCAGATATGCCATACAACACCAAATTCGTGACAATGATCGTGACAAGCGAGTTTTTCATGTAAAGCTCTTTGAATTTGGTTGTAAGTTTTGCAAGGAAAAAGCCCAATGTCGCCACAATGCATACATTCAAAAAAGGCACATTGTGAATACGTGCCGCGTTTATGGCTCGGTGAAACTGTGATTTCCATGGAGTGTACGGGGTTTCTCGAGCGCCCTCTATGTCGTCGGGTAGCTGTATCATGAGACTATGTTTTAAGGTTATTGATATCCCTGCTATTCTATATTTGATGTGGCTTTGTACTGGCTAGGGGGAATTCTCATGAGATGGTCGGATCAAGGAAGCTTGAGGACAGTGTTTCGCGCATCCCAATTCTCCGTGTGCGGGGGTCGCGCCTGTCGCATCAAAAATGTGAGCGGCATGGGACGATCCGAAATCTGACCAACTCTGCTCGCGATTTGATTAACAGACACTGCTCGTATCGAGCGAGTGATTCCAATTATATTTGTAGCAAGTCTCGTGAGTTGCGTTCATGAAAGTTCGCGGCACCGTGTTTGGTAAGAACACGACCTTTCAAGGAAAATGTGTTGCAATATTCAGCATTCATGACGCTCTCAGGTCTTATGGGGATATGAGAAAATGCCTTCCGAAGAGTGAAAAGGACTTATGTCCCAATCTGATTGATTTTTTTTGAGGGATATTGGCTCACTAAACGTCAATGGTGCATGTATCAGGCGCAATTCTCCGGCTTTTTTATCTTCGCGTGAGACATTTTGGCGGATTCGACGATTAGAGATTTGTGCAGAATAGCACAGATATGGGGAATGCCCCACTATCTGTTTCGCGTCCTAGAGAACGCGGAGGTAAGAGATTGAGAAAAATGTTCTGCCTTTTCTTGAAGCCCCACTTGAAATCGGCGCCCGTTGGCTTGGCTGTAAAGAAGCGGTTAATAACACTTCTTCAGTGGCCATAATGATGTTCGCTCGCAGGACCAAAGCGCACCCGCTTTGCATCCAAACGTTCTTTGAAGAGCTCCTCGTTGTCATCTCTCGGTCTCGTGAATGCCCGCGATGGTGGCATAGTCATCATTATTCTTTCTTCGAGCGGGCGCGCGGGTCTTTCCATGGGTGAAGGGTGTTGCAGTTGAGACTCAAGTAGCGCCGGTGTTACGGGCGCATGCGGTTCAAAACTTTCTGTTCGTGGTTGTTTCAGAGTGGTATAGTTGTCACGAATGCGCTTGGGTTGAGACCTTTTTTCATTTGTTTTCCTCACAGGAATTTGCTTGGGCTGGTGTGGAGGAGCAGGCGGCGAGAGCTCGCCCAGACCCAAGATGATATCAATCTGACTGAAAACTTCATAGAGGCCAAAGTATTTTCCCTCTTGAATTTTCGTTTTCAATACGCCATCGGCCAAGTTTTTGATAAAAAACTCTTTGATTAATTGAGGACTGACTGGGTATTGGCAAAACTCATTTTCGGCGATCAAATTTTGAAACTTCAACTTGTATTGATCAATATTCGGGCCCTGTTTTGTTTCAATTAAGTCATTAACTATGTCGCGCTTTTCATAAGTGAGATCAAATAGTTTTGAGAACCAGTGTTTGAACCGAGGGTAACTTTTGAAGGGCGGTTGAAGATTTGCGGCTTTCTTGACAAAGCTGGTAAGGTTGTGGAGACAAAACAGGACTTGTTCCTCTTGCGATCTAAATTCTAAGCGGAATAATTTTTTTTCTATCATTTCAAGCCAAGCTCTCGCTGACTCTTCAAGAAGGCTTTTATCCTTGCTGCTAGTATCCAAGGGGCACTCGGTATCGCCCAAAGTAAAGCGATATTTCCATCCATCTTCAATCGCCCTTTGTTCGTCGAAACGGGGCCGAATGATGATTCTTTCTTCATGGACAGGAGTCTCCTCCACATCCTCGTCTTCATCCAGACTTTGCACATCGGAGTCTTCTTCTCTCTCATGAGCAGAGGCAGAAGCGGGCTGCGGTGCAGGTAGGGGCGACGATTCATATTCTTGAACCAGGTAAATCAGTGCTGGCTCCACATCACGTGATTCGGGTGAATAAGAGGGTGGAGGTGGAACGGAATCTTCATCTTTTTCAGATATTTGACAATGCTCGGAAGGGGGCAGCACGGGGACAGAAGTGGGAGCCGATACGGGCTGTGGAGTGGGGTCTGTATTATGCGCTGGCTCGGGGTTTGAGACAGGCTCTGGGAAGGGTGCTGAAAACAGCGTGGGTATAGGTGATTGGATTGGGACAGGAGACCGGGCGGAGTTGGGAGCTGTGCTAAGCCCCATCGGGGCAGTCGGGATAGGGGAACTCGTTTGCAGCGATTCTCGATCTCTTACCATCCCTACTTTGATCATTTCCTCGCCGAGACGTACCAAATCTTGGAAGTGCTTAGGGCTGCTCTGTTGAAGCAATTTGCGCAAGCCGATATTGCGTATGTTCTGAAGGAAACAAATGTTCATCTCCTGTTCGTTAAGGTGAAAATTGAGCTGCTGGTTTTCTTCGCGAAGCTTGCGGAATGCCTGACAGTAGTCCTTGAAAGAGCCTGTTTGCACCGTCGAGTGGAGCTTTTGCTCAAACTGGATTATAGTCATTCGCTTGCGTATACACTGGATGAACCACGACTTGAACTCGTCGAATGTGTTAAAGGTGCCGTGCTTCGGCGTCTGGTAGTTGGACAGGTTGCGCAAACTCGAAAGACAAATGCCGATTTTATAAGTTTCGTCGCCAACACTCTCCATGCGTTTTTCCATTGCCTCCAACCAGTATTCGGCCGAGGCTAACGGCAGCTCAAAGGCAGGGTCTTCCGGGTCAAACGGTATACGGATCATTCCTGAGGGCTTCCACGACATCAACACACTTAAGTACTTGAAGAAGGCTTTCAAGTTTCAGAGTGATATGTCAAGATAGGGTCTAGGTACAATCTCGATGCAGATGGCTGCATCTTTTATACTTTTTTTTTTTTTTTTTCTTTTGCGGTTTCATCTGCGCGCGGCTAGCTGCTAAGGGGTACCCACTGGCCAGAATATTGAGGGAGGCCTTCTGAGATGGCCACCAGTTTCCCTGAAAAATGGCAGCCTCGGATTTTAAAATAACTGTTTCGGGCGTCCCCAAGCTCAGCTGATCATTTCAATCCGCGGTGACTCGTAAAGTTTTGACGGCGCCATTTTTTTTATATACGGAACAGATCACCTGTGTCCCGCGTAAATCTGCCTCTTCCTATTGTTTCGAACAAGGGATGAAAGGAAAAATGTACAGCAAGCCCAAAGCAGGTCAAATCCAGGAACATCGACGGATGTTTTTGATGCCAGGTTTTTTTGACTCAGAGCACTTTTCACATAAATCTGGCAACCAAAAGGATCTCAAAATCCTCAATAATCAGGCAGATCCCAGATGTGTACAGCGCCCAGATCACTCGTGGAACTCTAGCGGCCGAAACGCAGACTGTGTATGGTTTTTCTTTGAACTTCTAACGCACCACCTTTTTTTGCTTGACAATAAGATTTTATTTCAGCGTAGTCAACAATAGAAAGCTTGTTTTCTTTTCTTGGCGGGTCTGGGCAACCTTTTAGGGTTCTTTTGACAACAGGCCAGGCAGGTTCATTCTAGAGTCACCGAATAAGGACACTACTCGATTATCTCATAAATAGCATAGTTGAACATCCACAAATACATGGCCCCTGGTGATTGGACCGTGTGAGGCATATACGATCTAACTCCGGAGCGCTGGAACTCTTTCTGCAAGTGTGCTCATAAGGAGTGCAGGTGTTGACGAACACACATCCATTGACGGAAGTAACACAGTTCATTTAGAGACACGAAGTCAACTTTTGGACTGCAACTAGCCTGGCCACTTCAATCAATGCGCCAGTGCTCGTAATCATTTTTTCGTCTTTTGTGCTATGTTTGTTTTCAGACGATGGCCATTGTTATGACTGAACACACCATACTAATACGCCGTTGCCTTGTTTGGAGACCGCGCGAGCGGCTTGTGTAAGGAACGGGCAGAGAACGCATTATGCCTGAAACAAATAACGGTGGTAAACGGTATCTCAGGTACTTTAAAGATGCGTGAGGTATATTTTTGGCGCTGACTGCTAATGCCATTGATATCCTTGTCTGATGTGTAGCTCTCGATGCACGTCTTTCTTACATTCACCGAGACTTGATTGTTAGGTTCTCCACACCTGACATAAATCTACTGTATACAGCATCTATCGAAACTGAAATGACAAGCCGTCATTATCTATTCGGACGTTGCCCGGCTCAGGTGTCCGACAAGTTGTGTTGGCCATGGACGGTGAGAAAAAGCTTGGCGACGCATGTGCGGGCGAGCCTCGCGGATCGATCGCGGCCAGGGCAGATAACCTAGTATTGATCTGTCGTCTTACTCAACTGAGTTAAAGCCGCTTCGCATAACTCACGAGTGTTGTGGGCCTATTCTTTATCTTTGCGTGGCTAGCAACTCCACTCTGATCAAGAAAATACATTCTCAGAAAGCAAATATGCTGTTCGTGTTGAGGTATTCACCGACAATGAAGATAAGTAACGACAAGAAAAAGGTCTTTTCTTGCAAGTCTTCAAAGTTTTCAACATGAGGAACTCTAGACAAGAAGTTCGATTCAGTGTTTTCGAAAACTGTTATCTTTATTCTCACAGGCCTAGCTTTTATGAGACTTGACACCTCTACTTGTTTGAGCTTTGTAGTATTCATATACGGTTTTGAGATTACTGGAGTGAAACCTGAAGCCAAAATGCTCAAACGTTGCATCTTGCCTCATTTACGTTTGGGAAATGAGGAGTATCTGTCGGTATAAGGTGAGTTCAGGTGCCTGAATTCCAGAGACATATCCCGCAGCCCATTTGCTCGCCCGATATGTGGCGACCTTCTGCCCGTGAGCTCTATCATGCCAGTAGATAACTCTAGTGGGGGATATGGAGGTTCCGTTTTCACGCGGACATTGCGAGACTGTCGTGGGGTGGTGTCTAGCCTGGATCTTTTTGAATGTTTTGGAGGATTGTTACCGTTATCAAACGGCGGAGATTGGGATTCCCAGGCAGGGTAGAAATTAGGAATGTCGCCCGCCTCAAGCAACTTTTCTGTTGTGGAGATAAGTTTGTTTAAATCGTTTGTCCGAGTCTGTTCGAGACGCAGTTGAAGCACGTCATCACGCAGATTCTCAATGAAAAACTCACCAATCAACTCAGGGCTCACGGGATACTTGCAGTATTCATTTTCCACGAGCAATTTGCGAAACTGGAAAATGTAACGTCGAAGGCTGCCGCTCTGCAGCGTTTTCATCAAGCTGCGCACGATATCACGTTTCTGGTCATGTATGCCGTAAAGATTGAGCGCCCACTGCCGGAATTCGAAAAACGACAGAAACGCGCCACGGCGCAGCGCAGCGTCGGCAACGATTCCTTTGGCGTTGTATAGGCAGAAGGAGACTTCCTCCTCGTTGCTGCGGAAATCGAGCATGAATATAACCAGCTCCAACACACTCAACCATGCTTTAACGGCATCTGCCTCCAGCGTATACTGGCGGTTATTCAAATCTAGAGGGTGATCAATTAACACATGCAGCATGCGTTTCAACCAGCCTTCGTTGTTATCAGACTCGGACTCGGACTCGGAGAATATCTCGTCGTCTCCGATAGATATACTATCAGTAATCAAGCCACTGAACAAGTCGCGTGAATCGTGATCCTTACTGCTCAGCGAGCTCAAGGATTGGCTGGCTTTGATCGGACGAGGATAAGACGAAGGATATCTCTCTTTGACACGGCCGTTGCGGATTAAGTCCTCGGCAAACTCGACTAGCGAGTCGTAGTTCGTGAACATCTGCTTCAGAAGAATGCGCTGTAATGCTATGTTGCGCATATTTTTGAGGAAATGAGATATGACGGCCTGTTCCGTCAAGGGATGTGCACTTTGCTTGTTTTGCGCCCTCACACCCCGAAACTTTTGTTCGTATTCCCGGAAACTTCTCGTCTGCACAGTTTTCGTCAATACGTTTTCAATGTCTAGTTTGACACCGTCAAGGCTCACAATTTTACGCAACCAAGCTTTGAATGCATCATATGTAGCCCATGACCTACCGTCTGCCTCAGTCTTTAAGCGCCCAGTCAAATTTCGGAGACACACGGCCACCTTGTCTTTATCATCGGTGATCTCCCAGCTTTTCATCTTTTGTTCAATATCATGTATCCACCCCTCCGCAGCCTCTTCCTCTGATGGGAATCTCATATCATCGAGATTTAACGGGAACTCGAGGTTGACGAATCCGAGCATGTTTGAAAATGTTTATTGGTGCTTCGTGGTGAATTGTCTCTACTTGATGTATCTTTCAGTTAATAGTTGAAAAGAATGTCTGTAATGAATGCATCAAAAACGCTTGTTTCCTTTGCTATATTGCCGGCTAAGAACGATGCTGGGAAGTAAAAAGACACAAACAGGCTTTTAGGAATTGGCACACGCTTACTGAAGTATGCGATGGCGTTTTGGAGTTCGCTGAAAACTGTCTACGTGGACCTTCGGGCGCGGTGTACGGCCAATTCCTAGATGAGCATCTACGCCTTTTCGCATCCACGCAAAATCTTTAAAATAATAAAATATTTTTGGCAAGGCATTACTTTGTACTTTTTTAAGGGATGCCTATTGCTCTCGTTTGCCTGAACGATGCAAATACTGCCGTTTTTGCCGAACCATTGAACACCGCTTTGATGCTATCTCAACTAAAGGCATATTTGAGTTTACGCTAACGCAGCTAAGTCTGCTTACACTTTTGAATCAAGTAGACATTATACCAAGGTTTTTGTTATGAGCAAGGTCCGAGGCATCAATTTTTGGGTTAGTGACACCTAACTTGAGCATGGAAAGCATCGTGTTTGATCGACACGTCCACTATATAAACCCTTCACATGCATACACGTTTGTATTGGGCCGAAGAATGTTATGATTGAAGAGATGTTTTGACAAAGCTTTGTATGATCAATAGATGATTCACAACCTGTCAGTAACATCCTTTTCTACCAGCGCCTCAGCCAGTTTCTGGACTCCAGTGAGTTTTCCGACGTGCATCTAACCGGATATACCATGAGCTCCAATTAAACAAAGTTCAACTAGCCTGATGCCTAATATTTATGGTTGAAAACCAGCCCGTCTCATAGAATATATACTTATTTCTTCACTCTCGACCTTATATCAATTTACTTCCTTTTCATATATTCTAACACTCGTCCCAGAAACACCTCATCACGTGACCCCAGCACTCGCACACCAATCAGGAAAAGACATTTCGTAACCTTCAGAATCCAGACATCATCACACACAACATGTCCTACAACAAAGCGTACGAGCCCGTGAGAAGTGCTCCCGCTAGCGGCGACTATGAGCTCATTGATGTGGACCCTTACTTTGGCCGTGTGGTGTCCTACTTCCGTCCCTCGGACGTGGCCGTGTGGGCCGCGTCTACCGCCGCATTTCCGCTTTCATTGATTGCCTGGGAGAAATTAGACCCCGTTGCCGGATCTTTCAAGAGACCTGGCCCCGTCCCTGGAACTGCCTTGCGTGCCGCGACGCTTTTGGGCTTCACAGGTGGTTTTTTCGCCGCATACATCCGTTCGCTGAAACGGTTTTTGGGCTGGTCGGAGAACGCGAGAGAAGTGGCTAAGGACCGCTACGAGATCAAGAAGTTGTTGCTGCAAGGGCAGTTGCCTTACCATGAAAATGAGTCCACGTTGAACGACCGTATGAAGGACATTTCTAACAGAAACTCGCAGTACTCATTTGCCCTCATGGCAATCTTGCCATGGTTCAACATGGCATACCATCCATATCACGGCACAGACATTCGTAAATACTACGAGACGAGGCCCGGTGAAGAGACATGGGGTTTTGAATTGAGACCGTACGAGGAAATTAAGGCTAAGTATGCCACCGTGGTGGAGTAGGTGTATAAATAGGACAGAATACATTGCATAAGAATAAGGTGGAAAGAGGAAGCGAGACTCGATTATTGTCGTTCCGATTTTGACATACTTCTGTCTGTGTTGACAGTGGCATTCAGCATGACCTGTTGCACGTATCAGCGCCAAAAATCGATTGCCGTTTCCAAGAGCGGCAGGCAAAGAGCAGTCAATCTAGCTCCCAAATGGTCAGGAGATATCCAGAGTAAATGATTTTCACAGCTCTCACGAAAGCTTGGAAATTAAAAAAGCGTTCTGATTGCCGAACGAAGTAGTGGGAACCGTTTTCGCTGGCCACATCCTTGGTCGTTGATACCGCATCATCGATATGCAATATTTGTGCACCGACTTTGACTAATGGGAAATTTGGGTGAACGGATGGCCACCGTGGCTGCTGACTTAGCGTCAGTAACAGGAATGGTTAACATTGTTGTCAGTATAAAAAGTGCAATTGTTGAGGTGTGGAACATAAGCGGAATAGTTGCTTTTTATCCATACAACTTAATGAAGTTTCGGGCATTCGAAAAGAAAGAATCTTGATCACCCTTAATGGCTGGAAGCATACATTGTTTCTGATAGAAGTAGCAACATGCCCCATATTATGTGTTACCTCAATCTTTGCCAACACGAGCCGTATTGATTTTGAGAGTTGAAATTAGCCAAACTTTGCAAAACATTTCTGGAGTCGAGCCATATGTGCCTAGAAGCGAAACAACGTCGACAAACTTCACTGCATGGCGAAGCGGAGAAAGCACTACGATGTGTCTTCGGTGAGCTGCACCTAGGAAGTTTTTGACTACCTAATTGACGTCGCGTATCACTTGCAGTAGATTTTGGCGCCACCATTACACATGTTACGAGGAGCCGGGGTACCTTGATACTGTCCATGTATCTCACAAGACGATTCCCCGCCGTATGCTGACCTCATACCTGGAGTGGCAGTGCTTCGATTGATACGAGGGGATCGAAGGAGACTGCACGAACACCAAATGTGGCTTACAAAACGACCCGGAGCACATGCAGTTTTAGTAACAATTTGTGGTAAGTCTTCAGCATCCGAAGAGTTCAGTTGAAATTCCGCTCCCTAAGACCCGGGTACCGTTATTCGCTCAATTGCACCGGGACTTGGCACTCAGATGCGAAACACGCCCACAATTGGCCATCAAGGCCATCAAGTAAAGGTGCTGGCGGTCTCGGGGCGCTATTGCTGTAATGACAGATTGTGGCACACCACGTCAAGAAGAACGAGTGTCGCGAATGCCGGAGTTTGTTGCAGGTTTTCTTTAGTCATATGATTTCCCATCCAATTTATTTGAAGCCATTAAAATGATGTGACTTGTGTTTGCATTCCCAAGTAACTTGATTAATGCCACAAAATTGAAGCGATTGATACTGTGTCACTTCAGTCAATCAAACAACTTGTATTATGTAGAGTAGCACGACTCAATGCGTGCCAACATGGCCTTCTACTTCCTGGAGAAGTCGGCCGTTGATATCCTTTCGGGAAAATATGAGACCGTCTCTCATTCCGTAAAAACTCTTTGTTCATTTCAGAGCAGATTCGCTCGAATTTTTTGTGGAGTATTTGTACGTGGGCCAGGTGGGCAATAATCGGCTGTCCCGCCCCTGCAGCCTAGATTGCTTATAACTGGGACGCTACACTACAAAGTCCGATTCCTTATGGTTTGTTTTGTGAAGTTCGGTATGTTTTTACCGGGCGGAAAGAAGTGGCTGTGATTATAGAGGGCAAAAAATATCCGAGAAAGTTTGATGTGCTATTTCAAGAAACCAGGTCGCTAATGGGATCCGCCTTTGGTCCTCCAAGGATCATAAATTGGCGAGCTCGTCTCGCTCGAAAAAGAGAGGAGCCTCGCATGAGATCACTATTTAAAAGCACAAGAGGCTCGATCCAATCAGTTTGGGGTGAAACTTGAAAGAAGTATATTTATGAAAGGTGTTGAGGAAGAAGACATCGCAGCTCAGAAGGGGCCCACACGGCAATAGCAGTGTAAGTAACGGATATGCCCCACCATTGCACTTTCTTGACTTCAGAAAAAAAGCTTATATTTGTCACGCTGTACTTGATAAAAAGCATGAAGGTTATTAAATTAAAATTATTGATACAAACGCCACATCAACCCGAAATTCGGCTATCAATTCGAACTTCAGGCCAAAGCTGTAAATCTGAATCTGGTGGCTCTTATTACTAACACTGAGCTTTTGTCAGATTGTTGAAAAAAAAAACTGTTTGGTTCACCTTATGTTATCTCCCTTATGGTGGTGCCCAATTTAGCCTTGATTGCGGAAGCAGCAGCTCTGGCCAGCCCTGGCCCTATTTAAGTTTTGAACCATGCTCAACGGAGTGTCAGCGAAAAATGTCCCAAACTATTTTGGTTTTTGGTTCGAGTCACAGGGCTCAGTAAGGCTATCAATTACACTCAAACAAAAAAGTAAAGCCCATATTCGTCACGTTGTTGTGGCGTTAGCAGATGTAATCTCCCATCAGGATAAAGCCCTCGGCCCTCGACTCCTTTGTCTGAGCCTATTCATGCCGCGCGCGCTGATGTTTATTTACAAAAGATCGGATTCTACATTGTCAAAAAAGGCAACACAAACCTTCACGCAGAGCGGTCTAGTTACCTATAATCCTGTTTTTTCTCCGCCATGAGTGACGACCAAGACTTCTCGCAGTTGCCCGTTGAAGAGAAAATTGCACACGGCGTATGGAAAGTGCGCTTGGACGGATATACGCTGCTAATTGGGCAATTTGAAAACTCAAGAAACGATGCAGACCCGTGTTTTGCCGTTTTCAATCTGAAGCCTGACAATCTCAAAAGCCTCGTGCTCGACTCAAACGTGGTCGCGCAAGAAACGGCGGTTTTGGCTGTGTGCAAGTACCTCGAATATGGGTGCTCTGCCGCCAGCGTGACGAGGGTCAAAAACTCCGGGCTTGTGCCGGCATTGTGCGAAAAGGGGCTCGCTTCAAGCAGAGCAGGTACCAAGGCTAAGTCCGCCGATGCAATTCTCTTGTTAGCGGATGTTTCTGGTGGCGCAGACTGGATCGTCGAGCAGATCACGCCATATCTCGAAAATAGGCTTCCAAAGCTCGTTTCTGGGTGTGTAAACGCGCTCCAGCAGCTCGTGCTGAACTTTGGGTGTGTTGTAGTTCCCCCGAAACTCATCATTCCGTTTTTGGCTAAGTTGTTTGCCCATGCTGACAGAAATGTCCGTGCCGAGACCACCAAATTGACTGTAGCCCTTTATGTGTGGCTACGCGCCGGGCTCACGCAGCAGTTGTTCCCGAACTTGAAGCCGGTCCAGGAACGAGACTTGACTGCCGAATTCGCGAAAGTCGAAGACGAGAAGCCAGAGCAAAAAAGACTCACCAGGGCACAGCGTGAAGAGTTGGCTCTACGCCAGCAGACCAGCACAGAATCCACCGGTGATGTGCAAATGGCTGACGCAGAGGATGTGGCCACAGCGCCTGATTTTGACCCATTCGATATGTTGGAGCCAGTTGAAGTGCTTTCCAAATTACCCGCTGATTTGTACACTCGGGCCTCCTCTGCGAAGTGGAAGGAGCGCGTGGAAGCACTAGAGGAAGCACAGCTCGCGCTATCAAAGGCCCCCAAACTTGCAAATGATGACTACTCGGACCTTGTACGATTATTCGCCAAATGCTTCAAGGATGCAAATATACAGGTTGTACAACTAGCGGCAAATGGAACGGAGGCTTTGGCTAAGGGGCTCAAGGAGGCGTTTCTGAAGTATCGGGCACTCGTGCTAATGCCAATAATCGAGCGGAGCAAAGAGAAGAAGCCGGCAGTGGCGGGTGCACTCGCCAACGCACTAGATGCGATTTTCGTCTCATCGTCTCTCCTGGATGTGTTGGACGAAACCCTTGCTGGCATGCAACACAAGACACCGCAGGTGAAAATATCCGCCACGAACTTTCTCCAACGCTGCTTGACCAACACTACTGTGGCCCCTCGGACTGCACAGGTCGACCAAATTATGCAAGTGGGTATTAAATTGCTCACAGACTCACAAGAGCCAATCCGCCAAGCTGCTACTGATATGGTGGGCACGCTCATGAAGATTACCGGGGAGCGCGAGCTAAAATCTTTGCTTGAAAAGGTCGACGACAACAGACTTGCGAAAGTCAAGGCTGTCTTTGAAAGTGCATCGGTGAAGATTTCTGGTGTTTCATCTAGCGTTCAGAATACCATAAAGAGACCAGATCCAACGCCAAAAACTAACATTTCCCAGCCCCGCTTAGGAGCCGCCCCAGCTCTCAAGAAACTGGCACCTTCACAATCAATTCCCTCCAAACGCATCGCCACATCTCCTGCTAAGCGCACTGACTTGGGCACAAAAGTGCCGGTGAAGAGTTTCACAGGGAGACTGCTTATCTCCCCCTCGGCAAACGGAGCTCTTTCTGTTCCGAAACTGCGTGCAGAGCCTCCTGCCATTCCACCGCAAATGCTAGAGGACATAAGAGCACTAAAAGAGGAAAACAGACGTTTGAAAGAGGAAAATGAACTGGGCCTGCGGGCGCAAGCCACACTAATGGACGACTTGCGCAGGCTCAAGCAAGAAAATTCTGCTTACTCGGAAAAGTTGGATCAGCTCTACAGGGACAATACCAATGGTAACTTAATGGTGAAGCAAAAGGATACTCAGATCATGCGACTCAGTAGCGACTTGGAAAGCGCAAAGTTGAAGATCAAGAGCCTAGAGCAGACTATAGAGATGATGAAACTCCAGCACTCGAGTACCCAAACTCAATCGTCGCAGCCGCTTCAGCGAGACGCTTTCACGTCGCCTTTCGCGTCGCCGAAACGCTTTTCTCTGTCACGATTATCACTGCATGAGCTCAGCACGCGTGTTGATAGGCTACTGATTGAAAACGGTGCCGCGCTTTTCAATAATCTGGATGAAACTAAAAGTAATTCTGCAGAGGATCAAAGCGAGACTGGGTTCAAAAGTGCGAGCGCTCTTAGTGCAGATGCGGCCACTGTCACAGAATCAAAAAATGTTGGAGGTGGAGAGGAGAATTGGAGAAAGGCCACAGAGGTTACGGCACAACTCAAGGCCAGAATCGAAAAAATGAAACAAAGAAATAAACTTGTTAATCGCTAAATTGGCCCGCGTTTGCCAGTGTCCTGCAGGTTGAAAGCCGGTTTCGGTAGCGAGGGTGGAAAAGTTGGAGTGGGAAAAAACCTAATGCGACGCCAGACAATCTCAAACCAAAAGCAAATCATAACATGTCCACTAAGTTGAAAATCCTAGTGCCTGTCAAAAGAGTCATTGACTATGCCATTAAGCCAAGAATCAATAAAGCTGGCACCGGCGTTGAGACAAAAGGAGTTAAGTTCAGCATGAACCCGTTCTGCGACATTGCATTAGAGGAATCCTTGCGAATCAGAGAGGCCAACAAAGATCTTGTGGAAAAAATTCACGCCGTGTCGATTGGACCAACCAAGTCACAGGATATCTTGAGGACTGCCCTTGCAAAGGGTGTTGACTCTACTACATTGGTGGATGTTGGTGAGACGGAGATCGAGCCTTTGACGGTGGCCAAGATGTTGCAGAAAGTCGTGGAAAAAGAGCAGTCGAATTTGGTGATCTTGGGCAAGCAAGCCATTGATGACGACTCCAATCAAACGGGCCAGATCTTAGCAGGTTTATTGAACTGGCCTCAGGCGACCAATGCGTCCAAGGTGGAGATCGAGGGTGACAAGGTTAGTGTCACAAGAGAGGTGGATGGCGGTTCCGACACATTAAGGGCCAGCTTACCGATGATTGTCACGACCGACTTGAGATTGAACGAGCCAAGATATGCATCGTTGCCCAACATTATGAAGGCCAAGAAAAAGCCTTTGGAAAAATTGAAGGCTAGCGATTTGGGAATTGAGATCACCAATAGGTTGGAGACACTCAAAGTTGAAGAGCCACCAGCGCGGTCGGCAGGTATCAAGGTTGGAAGCGTGGATGAGTTGATTGCCAAGTTGAAGGAGGCGAAGGCAATCTAGGCATGAGTCATAGAGTAAGATCAGTCTCCCGAGGCAGCTCTAGAAAATAGGCAAGAGAAAACACTTCTCAGGATTTAAACAAATCTCCTTGAAAAGGTAGATCGTGGTAGCCAAGGAGTGACAGAAACAAGTAGAAAACTATCTTGTTCCCACAGCGAGAATCCCACCACACGGTAAATACTGATCGTTACTCAAAAAAAAAAAGCGAGAAAAACACAAACAACAATGAAAAGGTTTTAATTCAATTCTTGATTTACCCAATTTTCAGTCGGTTCGAGTCTTTTGTTAGGGATTCAGCCGGAATGAAGCCATTTCAAGTATTATGTCCCACGCGCGATTATCCAAATTATTCGAGGCCCATTCCCCACATATACTGCTCGCGATCCTGGAAACGTCTACTACTATTGTTCCTTTCCAGCTCTTATTATGTGTATTTCAAAACACACCCGAAAAGTTTTCAACTGAAATTGCACAATAGTAGTTTTACACTAGCGAAAACCAAATAAGAAAGAAAAAAAGCATGACTCTCAGGTTAGCCGCCGAATTCGTTGATCAGCAATTGGCCGCCTGGACGCAGCCAAGGCCTCTAGTAGTGGGCATTTCGGGCCCGCAAGGTTCTGGCAAGTCGTACCTCGCAGACCACTTGCTACAACATCTCGCCGAAAAAAATCCAGAACTCAACTGCGTTGGTGTTCTGATTGATGATTTTTACTTAACACATTCAGAGCAACAAAAAGTCTCGGCCGAGGCGCAAGATTCCGGCAATTTTGTTCTAGTGGGTCGCGGTCTACCCGGAACTCATGATCTACCGTTAGCATCACGAACGATGCATGACCTTATCACGGGAAAGCCTACAAAAGTGCCTAAATACGATAAAAGCGCTTTTTGTGGGGAAGGCGATCGGTTTCCCGAGGAGCATTGGCAAGTTGTATCGTCGCCCGTGAACGTAATAGTGTTTGAAGGCTGGTTCAACGGATATAGGGCGATAAACCCGGCAATCTTCCCATCTGCGTATTTCCTGAATGACCCGAGCGGCGTGGTTCAACGCAGCTCAATGCATCACCTCGAGAGCATCAACGCCAAGCTTGCCGATTATGAGGAGTTGTGGAATTTGTTTGATTATTCGATTATATTACATACACAGGATTTGGACTATGTTTATAGGTGGAGGCTCCAGCAGGAGGCAGCACTCATCGCAAAACACGGGCTGGGTATGTCAGAGTCGGCTGTGTTGGACTTTGTGCGGCGGTACATGCCGATGTATCATCTTTATTATTGGAGAATGTGCGAAACGGGTGTTCTGAAGAAAGGCACAAACTTATGTCTACTGATCGACTTCAACAGGTCGGTCGTCTCAAAGAAAGTTATATAAGTTGTCATTTATACAGTTTTGTTGTGAGGTACGGTACCTCATAAACAAATGCCTCCAACGTGGGGCACAAGGCGACATCCGTATGATGAATTAGGCCCACCTCGACGAGCATGACCGCCCGAGCCGTCCACATGCCGGTGCGAGACAAATTCCAATTGCGTTTTCACAGCTTTTCAACTACTCATACCGTAAGTCTGTTCTTGACAGCATCCCAGTTCAATGCGGCTTAACGCTGATACTCTTCCGGATAAAAGATTAAGCGCTCCACGCCGGCCTCGGTCAACACCACCATCCTAATGACACCACCCGACAGGCCGTCCCACTTGATAGCCTCGGAAAGTGCTGCCTTGATGAACTGTACGCACTCGTCTTTCTTCATCCCAGGCTTGAAATTCTCGTCACACCAACCGTATATGAAAGTCGACCCAGAACCGGCGATTGCGTACTCCTGCTCATGAATCGACCCGCCGATTGGCACCAGGTACACCAGGCCCTTATGACGATGATCATATCCTGCACAAATGATACCCGCCGACAAGCTATCTTTATTGTTATAACACATCTCCTGGAAGATCAGCGCCGCCACTTTTGTAGTGGGTTTTTCGCCCGGTGGCAACTGAACCGCGTGCATTTGCAATTGATATTTGACAATGTCCGCGACCGCTTGTGTATCTGCAGCAGATCCTGACCGGCAGCAGTAGATCGTGTCATGAATCTGTGTCAATTTGTCCAGCACTCTGTTGGCGATATAAGTGCCCGTGGTAGTGCGCGAGTCAGCGCCAAGAATCACGCCGTCCGCGAACTTCACCGCCATAATCGACGTACCAAGCGAGACTTCGCCCTTCTTCAAGTGATTGATGTCCACCGTGATCCCATTCATTGTGTTAAGGGTGTATTTGATAGGGTACAATTATGCCGTAAATAGCTTATATGTGGTGACAGTCTACTATAGCGCGCGGAGGCCCGGTATTGCCACTAGACGGTCACGTGCGCGGGCAGCTACCCAGCCTCTGCACCCTGGAACACGATACATATTTGTGTCTATCCAAAGCGTTTTTCGAAAAAGTGTAGTTTTTGAAAAGCCTTATCTGTGATTGACTAAAGACTCGACTTCATGGAGACTCAAATGCATGCGACAGCCAGAACTGATCGAGGCTGTGCCCTTCCAACTGCTGGTATACTCATATGCCCCGTAGCGTAAATTAGTTTCGGGGCTGCTCCGAGCGATAAAGGTATGGCTGTACACGTCTAGCAGTAGAAAATCATGCCACGATAAACGAGCCGCCAGGAAACTCACTTCGCAAGCCAATCATGCTTGTCCCTGGTCACATCCTGCACCCAACTTCTTTAAGGTCACGGCATAACCCATCAATTCGATTTTTTGCAGCCTCCGCTAACCTTGGCGCCATAAGGTATACTCCTTGGGTTCGGAACATCATAAAAGCTTGTATCTGCTTCACAGACAAAAGAAATTTCTCATGGAGCTGTATAGATAAGTGATATGGTCTGGGCCATTACTCTGATGATGTTCCGGTACCATTGCAAGGACTTTGGTATGAGATCCTTATGAACATGGCGAGGACTGTTTCAGTTTCGACTTTTGAGAATTTGATAGGATATTGGTGATCTGAGGCCTCTTGAAGTAATTGTTTGACACTTGACAAACAATTGCTCGTCCCGACCGCTAAACCGTTTCATGGGCCAAAGACGTCACCCTTGTCTTCTCAAGCTCAGCCTGGATAGTTATTTGATGCCTGGCACTCTCTGGTGTGCTCGCAAAAGAACTCATATCAGGGTCCGAGTGTTAGCAAAAGATGGATGAACAAATGTTGCGTCTTCAACTTTCGAGTACATCTGCACGAGGTCCAGCGTAATTCGCAGCCACTTCAAATTTGGAAATACCCTGTACTTGAAAGTTTGGTGCACAGGCTGTTATGCTTTCTCTGGTTTCAAAACCGATTTGTCGACTATGGTGTGCAATAATACTAGTGAGTCTCAGCCACGGATCGATGAGTAGATCAGGCCGAAAAGTCAGTCCATATATGAAAAACACAATCTTTGTTTTTGCGGGATCTTCATCCCCTTGCAAAACGTTGTCTACTAATTATTCTGTTGTAGGTGTGAACACAGCAGTCACTCATAGGCACACAACGGAATTGGGGCGATGAGGCACAGCACGATTCTTGGCGGCCCTCATGAAGTGATAACTTTGTATTTGAATATTTCCAATTACAAATACTCCCCACCTGTTTTCATAAGCTGAAGCTCAGCTACTTGTTCGAAAAGTTACATTCATGCCTACAAACATTGTTGGCCCCAACTCCGTGTTCTTCTATCACATTATTGTTCTTCCTCGAAGCTTAATTTGGCGCGAAGGGCGCAACGCGGCAGCGAAAGCCTCCTTCTGTGCACGCCTATTCCCACGTATGCGTCAATTCACGACCTCAGCGCATACCTTGCGCGCATACCAAACAATCCCAGATCTGGAATGCCATGTTTTAGTTGAGCCTTATAGAGAGATTTTTTCTATTCCAATCGCTCCACGAGTTTCAATCATTGTCATGAAAGCGAAAAGAGTGGTCGGAATGGGCAAGCTCAAAACTCTTTATGTATTTCCATACCCTTATTGTTTTTTGAGATACGCGTCCTGCATTGACGCGGCGCATCCGCATGATTGCGGCCTGCAGGCAACGGTTTTTCTTTTGGACACGTCCATCAGTCGAGAGCGGCACATTATTCCTTTTTTTTTATCCCTACGGAAAGCTTTCAACACGTCTACATCATGACTCCGCTTCGCTTCCTACACTTTTTAGTGTTTCCGCTTCTCGCCTTGTGTGGCTGGAACTACGCATTGACTGCTGATGAGCTCAAGCACGTTGAGGGAGACCCTCTCGTGACGCATTTCGTGACTTTTGATGTCAATATCTACAAAACAGCAACCGAAGTGGAACATTTGGGTGAATTGAAGTTTGCTCTTTTCGGCGAGCTCTTGCCTATCACCGCGGCTGCCTTCATCACGAAGACCGAACAGCAAACGAATGGCTACACCGGCTCCACTTTGCACAGAGTGGTGAAAAATACAATCATTCAGGGTGGATACTTGACTAAAAACGCGTGGAAGGAGTATAGTCCAATTCCTTTTGAGAAGTTCCCTTGTGAGAACTTTGATATCCTCCACAATAAGCCCGGCAGAATCTCTTTGGCTAGCACTGGCGGAAACACCAACGGTGCGTCCTTCTTTATTCTGACTGGCCAGTCTACTCCTTTCTTCGACAACAAGTATGTGGCTTTTGGCCAGCTTATCAATGGTTTTGATGTCATGAAGAAGATCAACGATGTGCCATTGGACGGCGAGACCCCCAAGGTGGAGATTGTTATCGACAAGGCCCTGTATGTGGACCTTTCCGTGCCAATGGTGATTGACTTCAAGGCCGTGACAAAAGAGTACCTGTACTTCATCTACTTTTTGATTGCTGCAGTGGTGCTTTTTGCGCTTTACCGCTTCAATCGCCGCAGACTGCTTGTGGACCTCAAGAGCTTCAAATTGTGAGTGTTTAGATAACTGATCATACATGGTCACTCAGTATGTGATTAAAGACTGGGACGAGTTATACTAGTGTTCGTTTCGCCTTTATGGTCTGCTTTGAATCGATAATTAGAGAATAACAAAAACGGAATTTCGGCCGGTGTAGGTTACTTTTGGTGTGGTGCCAAAATAAACAAAGTAGGCTAAACAAAAGTGTGACCAAACATGATTAAACATCGAAATCAATTGAGCTAAACAGAAACAGCTCGCAGCTCGAAAAGTCGTTAACAAATTCTAATTTTCTTGCACATTCACTAATAGTTTAAAAATTGTTTCGAATCCTAAGCCCTTCCACAAGTGTTTGACAGTCATGGCTTAGCAGCCTGAGCCACAGGGCTTCCACGCTCGCGAAATCCCACACAGGTTTGGAGAACAACGTTCCAGATTCACACATCTTAGAAAAATAAGTGACTTGAATCAAATCACTTTTTCATGATTTGCTAATCTTCTACGTAACGGGATGAATAACAAGTCTGATTTGACATTTTCACTAGGCAGTTCTTGAAGCATTACCCTGCGGTCAAGTACACTATTCAAGATTCATGGAATGCGTGAGATGGCTGGTGAAGGACAATTCGTCTGCTGCCAAACATGATGTCTCAATATGATTTAGGAGCGAGTTTGACCCCATGTCAATATTTTCTGGATGCATAAGCTCCCGATAAGACTTTATCTTGAAAATTCGTCTTCACATCTCGTGTCTTTCAGGTGCCTTACACGCAGGACAATTGGTACTCACTGATCATCATCAGTACTCATCCAGTGACCAAGTCTCACTATTCATAAGTACAAGTTTGGCGACTCGTTCCACCTTCCTTTGGCTATTTGTTCCAGCGGTGATTCCTCGCACAATGTCTGAGCTCCCCATTGTCGTGGTGAAAAATCTTCCCTATAATGCCTCGACTGCGCTGCTCTACGATCTTTTTTCGAACTTTGGCAGAATTCACCAACTCCGTATTTCAGACGGGTCTGTACCACAGGGCACGTGCTACGTTGTATTCATGTCACTCGATGATGCTAAAAAAGCTGCACGGGAACTCAATGGCGTAAATTTTAAGTCGAGGTACTTGGTGGCCCTGATGCATCAGGTGAGTGACGAACAACGTCGTTCGGTCGAAGTGTAGTGGCGCTCTTCAGGAACTTTTTCACGCCTCGATTTCAAAAATCCCGCGATTTCATTACAATTTGCGTTTTGATGATTTTTCACAGCTCGAGAGGCAAGCCTCGTGCACTACTGTAATGCTTCCATCATTGCGAACAATAAGCGTGCTCAATACTTTGAGAAGCAGGACCTATTCACATCATTACTAGCTCTTTATCTTCAGGTCACGCTTCGAAGAGCCAAAAATTTTGCAAGATGCTTTTTCCTCCCAAGATTCTCGAGCCTTCAACCGTGGTGGAAGACGAGAAGCGTGCGTCATTATTGGTCTTTTCAGAGCTCCGACACCACAATCAAGGGCGAACGACAAGAGTACGCGTTTTTTTTTTTTACTTTCAAGTTTTCATAGAGAATTTTGTATTGCTTGAACTGATAATCCTTTTGGAAATACAGCACCACGTGCTTGAAATCAGACTTATCTCCCAGATGTGTCATTGAAGGCAACGGTCTTTTGATATCTACAGAAACTTATGCACATCCACGGAAATGAGGCCATTCTTTCCCTTTTTTTTTTTTGAATGAGCACCTTCTTCAACTGGTTGCTTTTGCTGAAAAACGTGTGCGGCTGAATCATGTGCTTCATAGTCTGGCACTTTGGCCCGCATATCAACATAGGATGTCTAAACATTTGTCGATAGTCAATTTCCATCAAACAAAGAAAAAACACGCACCATTGCCAAAGAGTGTGTCTGATTCCGACATTATATGGTGCAAGGATACAATTACGGCTGAATCAAGCATGATGCGTGCACGTTCTATTTATATAAACTGAGTCTTACTTTTTGATGGAAAGGTCCACGAGCCCTAACGCGTAGTAGCTCATCAACCCAGTGAACACAAACGCGGCGATTTTTGACACCTTACGCCAATAGCTGGCGGCGGAGTATCTGTATTTGATGAGAACGTTGGTATCGGCCAAGCCGTCGATCAAATTCTTGAACTCAAGCGTGACTTTCACGTGACCATCGGCCACGTCGAGGTAGCTCAATTCGTGACCCACCAGCACTTTGCCTGGAGGCAGCAAAGCGCTAGCATTGACAAACTCAGCGTTCTCGGGCAAGAAAAAGTTGATGCGCACGTTATCGTAGTGGATATCTTTGAGAGAGTTCAAGAGTGGGAACAGGGCAACATATGTCTCTTCCTCGTCAGCCACGCGGCGAACAAAGGTCTCGAGAGAATTATGCCAGCCGAGGGTAAAGTTGTAGCGCCAGCCGCCAAAAAGCGGAAATCGCGGCTGCACCACGAGGTGACCGTGGGTCACATCATGCGTCAGCACCATACCCACTTTATCAGTCACGTAATAGTCGTAGAATGGCGCTTTTTCGTCCATGGCAAACTGTAACTGCGAGAGCGCGTGGTGGTCTTTGACCATGTCATAGCGACCCTTCATCCAGTCTCCGCGGGAGTAGCCCTTTTTCAATTCTGCGCCCTTGTTGATAAGCTCGTAGTATTCTTCGGTCTGCACCACGTCCACATCGGAGGCGGGCAACCAAAAGCTACGCTCGAGATGCACTGCATGGATCAATGGCGTGTTGTGGTCGTACAAGAGCCCCATTGGGTGCACGGAGTAAGGCGGGATCGTGGCCTGCACAGGGCCATATGTCAACAGGCGCAGTTCCTTTTCGACACGCGCCTTGATTTCTGGCAAGTTAAGCGTGGCGCTCTGAGCGTCGATCAACTCCATCTCCTGGCCCTTGGAGAGCCCAGTAAACGTCAAGGAGTACTCGTTGGTCACGTAGGGCGAATAACAGAACTTATTCAACTTAAGGAGCAACTGCTGGCGGTCTTCCAACGCGATTTTCGCCGGGAACGGCGCAACAGGATCCGTATACACAAACACGGCGTTGAGCTCGGCCAGAGACCCCGGCGCGATCGGGTAGGGTAACTTAACCGCATAGATTCCCTCGTTCAACTCCACCACGAGCGCGGTCTCGCGCCGATCGGCGAGCAACACCGCGTGATGCAGCACCGAGGAAATGGCATCGAAGCCATCGTTCACAGGCAACACATACAAGTCCTGCGGTTGTGGCAGCACGTTTGTGATCTCAATAAGCGCGTGTTCCTTCACGTATGAGCGTGAGAGGTCCAACGTCCGGTAGTAGCGGGTATTTTGCCACGCAGACGGGTCAATATGGAATTGCGACGCGGCCGCGAGCGCAGAGAGCGCCGCATAGATACAGAGCCATGGCCAGAGCATCTTATTTTCTGGTTTGCTGCGGTTTTGGCAAGGGGGGTCTGGTGGTCTAAATAGGTTCTGGTGAGCCTTGGCGGGTTTCGAGGTATGTGCTGTGCGAACGGGACACTTGGCAGCGCGGTGGATGCAGGACTGGGACCATGGCGAGGCCTTGGGGATGGATGGAGGGTGTGGGAAATGAGCGAGAATATCGCTTAGCCTAGAAACTAGTCTATATGGTTTGTAGATCTTTTAATCCAATTGTCTCTTTTTCCATTTTTGGCTCCTTATATCGTGGGCGTTAGTCAGAATATGAAGTTCTAAAGGGCTGAGGCATGGCCGCATGGACGACGCGGCGGCCCACGCTAGCTGGCTATGGATACTACTGACTAGATTTGTGCATTTGATCATATGATTATTCAATGGGTAAAGTTGACTTATTTACGTCAATGATGTGATTTGGGAAATTGCTTTCCTATTCATACATTTATAAACCACATTCTTCTTTCTGTAGTCGAAAGGCAGTCGCAGCTTGACTTGCAACCACGAGCGACGAAAAAGCCTCTGCCTTCTAACATGGGCATTTTTTGTTGTTAAGTAACGTTCATGCATGTTTTCCTTTGCTTTCCACGTCTTTTTCAATCTTAATAAGATTCAATCTGCATCGAAGCGTCTCGTCGTGATGTGCGGCGGCTTGAGGCGGGGATTTTCAGGGCTGGAGGGTCATTATCCAATACGTAATAGGCAAGCATGTAACTTAGGTAGACTCGACACCGAATGGCAAAATGTATGTTTCAAGAAACTCACACGCGGAGCACAACGAGTTGAGTGCGTTCGTGATTTTGGTTTTACGCTGAATGGAATGTTGTATGTTGTAACGCATTCAGTTAGTATGTCCATATTGACTTATAGGCGACGAGCTCGGACAATACTTTGAGCACGCCTTCAACACCATTCTTGGGTTCTATGAAATAACAGAATGGTAAAACAGTAGACGAAAGCTCAATATGTATTCTTTTACGCCAGTGGAAAAGAATCTTATTGCTTTTTCCTGGACTTAGGTGAAATTTTCAATTTTCCAGTTCAGCCAATACAGAATACAAAAAACTAGTATCTTGGCTACTTTTCGCACAACAAATCACTTCCTAAGAATTTTTGATGCTGATTGATCAACGCAGACGTGCTTAATATTCAACAATATAAAGACCAAAAAGTACTTTCAGGACCGGCTCCGAATAAACCGATGTCCAAAGCAAAATTGAAAAAAAATGAAAAAAGAGCTCGTGCCGTGGAACTACCAGTGCCTGAAGGCTCTCTGCATGGCGTTCGCGTCACTGGTTTTCATTGGCCGTGGGTCAAGCTTCTGCGCGTTCTTGCGTTCTTTCGATTACAGATTTCGTAGGCTGTCACGTGATATCATCAAAATCAACTCAGGGTTCTGGGAAGCACAATGGAAAGCACGTTCTGAGCGACTTTCCAGAATCATTCATTATTTGTTGCTTATCAGTTTCCAACCACGAACCAATGTCAGTTCACCGTTGAAACAGTTCGGATACTGTCACGCATGCGGATTGCCACGGTGGCGACGGAGGCGGGCCTGGTCGCGGCACCAGCCTCCAGGTGCACTAAAAAATAAAAAGTTTTCCCCAGACATGTCTCGGAGCTAGCGAAAGAGCCGGAAAAAAGCCTGAGCAAGCTAAAAACGCCTTTTCCGCAGTCACGACAAAACACCACCACTCAACGGCGCCACCCACGAAACACTCAACAGAAAGGTTTCAATTTTACAGGCATTTCTCAAAGTCGCTATCTGTAAAACTCGGTATCTTTTTCTGCAGATTATTTATTGGATCGAAACAATTACGAAACTCTGTTTGGGCCCTGTTTCGCATACTTTCTGGCCCGGCGCTTCTCAACACCTCATTGGCGCAGCAAATCAAGTGACCACGCTAAAGCCACCAGCATCTTTGTTTCTCATCTGACACAATCATACTGCCGTTTACGCTATTCAAAGCAACATATTCTGCCATTTGCATTAATCGAATAGAGTTTTAAGTCTACCCATCATGTCGTTGCAAGATCTCATTCCAGTGGTGAATAAACTCCAGGATATCGTGACCACAACGCAGTTGGCCGACATCGACTTGCCGATTTTGGCCGTTGTGGGCTCGCAGTCGTGTGGCAAACTGTCCGTTTTAGAGAACGTTGTGGGTAAAGACTTCCTTCCCAGAGGCACCGGCATAGTTACCCGCAGGCCCTTGGTGTTGCAATTGATCAACATCAAAAAGGATGATCCTTTGGTGAGGAACTATAACCCGGCGGATTTACACGCCGCTGAGGGCTACTCGCTGTCATCGGACGAAATTAATTTGGAAGAGCACCTCAGAAAGCAGGCGAATGGAAATAGTGAACAGAACTCAGAACGTTCTGAGTGGGGTGAGTTCTTACACATTCCAAACAAGCGTTTTTACGACTTCCACGCGATTCGGCGCGAAATTGAAGCCGAGACCGCTAGAATTGCAGGTAGAAACAAGGGCATTTCTCGTTTGCCAATCAACTTGAAGATTTACTCCGACCGCGTGCTCAACTTGACTCTTGTGGACTTGCCTGGTCTCACAAAGATTCCTATCGGCGACCAGCCCTCGGATATCGAGAAGCAGACGCGTAGCTTGATCTTGGAGTATGTATCAAAGCCCAATTGCATTATTTTGGCCGTCTCTCCAGCAAATGTGGATTTGGTCAATTCTGAGTCCTTGAAGTTGGCTCGCCAGGTCGATCCTACGGGGAAACGTACTGTCGGTATCTTGTCGAAAATTGACTTGATGGACCAAGGTACCAACGCGCTCGACATCTTGAAGGGTAATGTGTACCCGCTCAAGCTTGGTTTCATTGGTGTAGTGAATCGCTCACAACAGGACATTCAGGAAAACAAATCTTTGGATGACTCCTTGTACGCGGAGCAGCAATTCTTTGCGAATCACCCAGCCTATCGCGCGATTGCCAGCAAGTGCGGTACGCGCTACTTGACCATCTCATTGAACAAGATCTTGATGCACCATATTCGCGACCGTTTGCCCGACATCAAGGCGAAATTGAACACTCTAATGGGCCAGGCCGAGCAGGAATTGGCGTCTTACGGCGATTTGCCCTCCTTGGCTGAGACGAAGGAAGGAAGGTCCGCGCTTCTCTTGAACTTGATGACGAAGTTCGCCAATGGCTTTGTCAGTTCTGTCGAAGGTACTTCACTTAACGACTTTTCGATAAAGGAGTTATGTGGTGGTGCGAGGATTTACTACATTTTCAACGAGGTGTTTGGAGCCCTGTTGGCATCCATCAACCCAACTCACAATTTGGCTGTGAAAGATATTCGCACCGCAATTCGAAACTCATCAGGTCCAAGGCCTTCGCTTTTTGTGCCTGAGTTGGCATTTGATTTGTTGGTGAAGCCGCAGATTCGCTTGTTGGAAGACCCTTCGCGCAGATGTGTTGAGATGGTTTACGAAGAGCTTATGAAGATTGTGCACAGTGTGTGCAATGCAGGCAACGGTGTTGAGATGAATCGCTATCCTAAACTACAAGCAAAGCTCATTGAGGTGGTTTCAGATTTGTTGAGAGAGAGACTTGGCCCGACGATCAAATATGTGGAGTCTATGATCGAGATTCAGCAGGCCTACATCAACACAAACCACCCCAATTTTGTCGGCGCGGCTGAAGCCATGGGCTCTGTTGTTGAGGAGAGACGCAGACAACGCGAGATGGAACTGTCTTCAAAGCTCAAGCTTGCCACACAGCGCATTTTGAATAAGCCTACTACGGAAGAAGAGGAAGAAGAAACTGCAGATGAAGAAAAAGCTGCAGAGCTAGATGTGAGTCAAGTAGATGACGATGTCAAGCCTGTGGGGCGTCACAGAAGAAGCGAGTCTAGCAAAACTGGTTTCTCAGTGACTTCCGACACAGCACTTCATAACGAAACTTACTTCAACTACTTTTTCGGCAGGGACCCCATCATACATCAACAGCACATGCAAACCCAAGCTCAATTGCACCCCACGCCATTCAAGTTTCCTCAGGCGCACGAGCCCACGTTACAGTTCAATAACAACTTTGTGAACAACGGCACCATTCACGAAATGAAAGACTTGCGCCTCGAAGACCAGTATTCTCAGTCCCGCTCGCATGAGGTTTCAATGGATACTGTCGCGCATCAGCACAATGTTGAAGGCGAAGAAGACAATCTCTCGGAGTTGAGTGAAAGAGAGCAGTTGGAGACCGAATTGATTAGAAGATTGATCGTATCCTACTTTGGAATTGTCAGAGAAATCGTGCAAGACCAGGTCCCCAAGTCCATCATGTGCTTGTTGGTGAACTACATAAAGGTGCATATCCAGAACCGTCTCGTTGTCAAACTCTACAATGAAAACTACTTTGACGAATTGCTTCAGGAAGATGAAACTATTCAATTGGAGAGGGAAAAGTGTTTGGCTTTGTTGAAGACATACCGCGAGGCATCCCGGGTGATCAGTGATGTCGTCTAATCAGGCGTTGTATATAAATTCCGTTCCAAGAAAAGAAAAAGCCAATTAAACCTACTCTGTTCCATCCAAATTCGAGCACTAGAGTCATGACCGCGGCCGGTGTGTCACGTAGAGATCAAGCGGGTCTATCACCTTATTGTTGAGGAGTCGTTGGCCTTGTAGCTTATAACTGATGGCTTTCTTCTCGTCCAGTTGCGAGAGCTCGTCATCTGAGGCAGGTTCGTTTTTAACAAAATCAAATTTGATGTTGCGCTGTAGCAAGGCTGATCCCGCAGCCTCCCGTTGGTCAATCTCGATTTTTTTGTCTTCAAGAAATCTGATATCCTCTTTTTCGAGGCATGAAAGTTTGTATCGCAAATCCGCCAAGTACCCTAATGAAACCACCACCTTACATTTCCACGTGTGAGACAACTCGGTCACGGATTTTGCAGAACGCAGCACTGTTCTTTGTGGAAATAGCTCAGCAAGCCGCGTCTCGAGCAATAGCTTCTGTAGTTGCGTGCCAAGATCAAGTATAAGATTTGTCAAGTCAAAGTTGCTAAGGCGTATCAGGTTGATGGACGAAAGCTTGATGATGGACTTTTCATTAACAGCCACGGCGCTCAGCAGGAGCAATTTTTTGCGGTTGACAAATACGCGCACTGGAATTGCCGTGTTCGGCGCCACGGAAAGGTATGTGATGGTGGCGGGCATTTCTGGTGGGTGCAATTTTAGATCACCAGATTGATACCTTTAGTAGGACGCAGGTGCATCGAGATTGCGGCTGCGACCGGACGAAAAATCACAATACATGCGCGCCGCAGCTATAAC
Source organism: Metschnikowia pulcherrima (assembly GCA_009746055.1). Lineage (NCBI taxonomy): Eukaryota > Fungi > Ascomycota > Pichiomycetes > Serinales > Metschnikowiaceae > Metschnikowia > Metschnikowia pulcherrima. The sequence continues at coordinate 640,265 of VFXK01000001.1, forward strand.
GTAAGATGATGTATTAGAACAAGTGTGAGTTCTTTTGTAGTGTTTATTCAAGTATGTAATACTTCGGACTCAGCTTAGAGTTGTCACTAAATCCTTGAAGAACCAGAGTCCTTTGAGCGATGGAAAACTCTTTTCCGTACGTCCACTCCGTCGTGTCCGAACCACTACAACTATATCACGTGACACTACGTCAATGCTCCCCATGCGTCAACATGATGGCATGATGCTGGTAGTTAGTTAAGTGGGTGTTGATCGTTGTAATTTTGAAATTGATGAAATGCCGTGAAAATACGTTTCTACATGCTTTCGGAGTTTCTAATCATGGACTCATATTTGTGAAACGGTGCAACTTCAACTCGTCAGCACCTGAAATTTAAGCAGATGCTGTCAGGTTCGATGCATAGCCGACTAAAGTCAGTGATTCAACCTCCGTTTTTCCAAAGACCTGCTTTCAATTCACGAATTTGTCCACATCGAGTCATTCGCAGCATTTAAATTCGGTGAGCATGAGTATTTGATGAAAGCCACTCAAGGGCCGATAAGACGGTCTAGAACTTCGCCTCGAAACTAATGACTGGACTATTTAAACCAATCTCATTGATGATCTCTTATAGGTGTGCTCTAGCGTAATAAGAACCAAGTATAAAGGCTCGCATACTCTTCACGACAGTACAAGTTTTGCGGGCAAAGCTGCTCCTGAATTGGTCAAGAAACAAGATGATACATTTCTATGTGCGGGCCACCATCATCTGATCTGTCGTTTCTGTCTCACAGGTCTATTGACCCATTACCCAGATTGGGACATACTTTATCATCAAGGGAGACCTTTGATGTCGCAAGTGAGCAGCCTCCGTATGTTTCTTACACCTACCATTCTGGAGTTGAGCTGTTGCGGAATGCATCGCGTGTGCTTGACCGTTCGATACAGTGGGCTTGCATGCATCTTGAATCGTATGTATCCGCTGATGATTTCGATTATAACCTGTTTGACCAACAACCTCAGAAGGTAAGCGAGGTGCTGTTCAATGCATGGAGGTTGGCAGAAAAAGTACCTACTCTTGAATAAGCCACGATCGATCAATTTGTGCTCGTCGTAAGCCTTTGCCAATTTATGGTGGGCTTAACGGAGAGTATCAAAATGCACAAAAGAGCCAAGAGTGCAGGTCAAGATATCATCATACCTGCGATCATACTAAATGTTCGGGCCTTCCTGGCTCACAATATGTGCGGAAATAGCCGTGCCACTTCTGCAGATTTGTTTGGGGAGATATCAGTGCTAACATCTGATTTAGAGATGTTGGAGAGCGGGGTTCAAGGACTTTCGGGAGCGTTACCTGGCACACGTAATTGTTTCGGCATATATGCCGCTCAAGTCAGAGACACTTTGAATGGTTTGAGGCGTCGAGTTTCACTAAATGATGGGACTTGAGTACTATGATGGCTCAATAACGACTTTTGTGACTGTTACACTATTATTTGGATTTGGAGTTCTTATTCGGAAATGTATCCACACAAACATCTCTTTTCGTAGCCAACAACTAGTTCAGTATGCTGAAATTAATGGCTAAACCAACGTTAAAAAATCCGCAAGATGTTCTAATCCCCGGCGCCAAGTATTCAAATCTTTTCCAGACGTCTCAACTGATGAAAATACCTCCTAAGCCATGATCGTATTCATCATGCAAATGGCTGAATTACATTCGACGTTGAAACTTTGTTCAAAACTCCACTCTTTCAAAATCTACCTGAGATTTATACTTAGTCACAATGAGAATTACCTCGCCACCGAGTCAAAATCAAATTTTTCAGGCGTTTGCATTTCATTCATTATATTAAAACTTCAGATTTTCAGCACTGAGGGTCTGGGAAAACACCAAGCCGTCGTCTATAGAAACAAGATATACTGAACTTTGTAAGGCTCAAAATGGCCACATTTTGCTTGATTGATGGAGCCAAAAAAAAACTTCCAATCTTTCTCAATTTAGAGCCAGGCGATACAATGCAAGGCTCTTTTGTTCATCTCAAATGAGCTCCACTCAATTGAGAGACGTCTAAGTCCGAAAAAGACACATGCCAAGCCTCACAAGCGCACAATGGGCTGCCCAAATCCCATGAGCACGCAGAAAGTCTTTGCAAGGGTTTCACGATGAATTCGATACCTCTTGTGGTATAATTATGTTCAATGTTGATCTCGAGCCCACTTTTTTCTATGATAAAACATCTTCGTCTTTGGTTTAAACATGGCAATCATAATGAGGATGTTTGTGTTCATAATGATGGCAGTGGCAGCCATACCAAGAGATGGAATAAATATACCAGCCATACTTCAATCAAAAAGTTCAGGCACAGAGGCAAATTGGGATACATCACTATTATTCAGGGTGAATGAATTCTACCATCTTGGAACGGAGAGCCCAGGAGAGCGTTTAGGTCAATTTTTTCATCTATTGGAGTATTTTTTTTCCGCAAAAGAGTTTGACTACATTGCCTTTCGGCACTGGGTGGAAGTTTTCCGTGATGAACTAACAGATATCGAGTTTCTAGTCGAGACAAGTACTGAATTCAGGCATTTTTCTCGCCAGCTTAGTTTCACCAAACGCATTTTCAGAGAAATGGTTGAGGCTAGTGATAAATTGATATCCTACTCCAAAAAGAAGTTCCGCGGAATGGCCCTTGCTTTGGCGATGGTCAAGCTAAAGGTAAAGGTTTTGAATTTGTATAATTCCCAAGGACTCCTCGATCGCCTGATTGACAATATGGCTGATAGGGTCTCACAGTATTCACAGGAATTATACTCTGTGGGTGAAGCATTGGACAAGGTGATTGGTGTGCCTGAGGGGGTTCTTTTCACATTTGACGACTATTTTATGCGTGTGGAAACTGCTATCAGGATTTTGGGAGGTCAACTATCAATGTGAGAAAATTTAAAAAAAGAATCGTGCCATATCCCAGTATCTTTTCAGGGTGTTCTCAGGATAAGTAGAAGTTCGGCTATTATAGTCGAAACATCGTTGCCGATGTGCTGCTAAGAGCAGACTATCCATAAGCGACGCTGACAGCCTCTGAAATAAAAGTCCGATTTAAAATAAATATCTTCATGACAATCATCAGTTTTGATTCTTGCGTAAGCCACTAGTGCAAACCTACCGCCGAGCGTATAAGTCGAATCAGATTTTCAGCAATGAGAGTAATTTCGGCATCGCATGGTCTCCATTCACATTCACACTTTCTTCTTCGATTCAACACCACAACAAACATTTGACCATCAAGTATATCAAGTCTAGTGAGCCATATGCAAGCTTCCTCAGAGCTCGATGAGCTCCTAACAATCGTGGTTTGTTTCGTCTCTCCAGTAGTAGCCCGTCTTCAACATCACCGTAGATTTGTCAACTCAAAAGACGCAAATGAAACGGGCCGTGATAAAGTCTTTTTGCGACCCATCGTTTTCAATACATGGTCGATGCCATAATCATTGATAAAGCTTGTAGTTTTACAAATAAGCATCACAGAGGCCATAGCTCCCCGCTTGAGAAACAAAATACTGCCAATAAAGATCAAAGACGTATCTGTCTACAGGCATATTACGTGCGACAAATCGAAGTAATGAGTAATAAAATTCCCCGATCATGAGCACGAAGGAAAATACACTTAAATTGACATAATTTGCCCTTGATGCATCGGTTTTCAGTTGCGGCCATATCATGAGAACAGCACTGTTTCCCGTCCGATCAACGTTAGTTAAGCCTCATAGAGCCACACTGAGTAGTGTAGTGGGAGACCATATGCGAAATTGTAGTGCTGCAACTTTTTGACCCGAGATCTTCTTTTTCTTTTAAACAAAGAATTGAAAACTTTCATGTTGCAACCGGCGCAGGAAGCTTCAGGAGTGCAGGTAGATTGGTTATATGCAGCTCACAAAGCGCGCGCTAGCATATTGCGATGAGTCTTCCCATTCCTGGTAATAGGCACATTTTGAGGCATTATTAGTAAACCTCCTAAAAAGATGGTATTAAGTATGCTTAGATACCAGGGTAATTGACTTAGCTTTGATCGCAGTTCTATTCCCAGCCATGATTTTCCCGTGTGAAAACTTCGCACATCCCATGGCTGCGAAATATACTATAGGCAGGACATTTACTCTCATGTGATTTGATTGGCTGAGCCGACAATGCATCACCTAATCAAACCTCAAGATGATTTTCAGGCTCAAGAAAAGCGAGACTACTAATATCCAGGTGAATGCACTACTCAAATTTGTTAAGTAGCGCTAAAATACACGAATAGTATAACAGAAATTTTTTAGGTCTTGAATATCTAGACTACAGCCAGGGGCACCTCTTTGTTGGACGCTCCTCAATATTATAGCCACGTCCAATAGCACCAGTGTGACCTGCGAAACGAAGTTTTAACCCTGTATATCAATTTCACAAAAGCATTCGGTAGCTGTGCTCATTTCTAATAAATATGCTTTGTTCATCATAGAAACCATACACTGATTGATTTCATAAAAGTCATGTCACACTCCTTTAGTTGGCATGTTGCACACATATGAATAAACCGTAATCGGATCTACAAAGTTTGAAATTTTGCCTCAGGATCAAAAATAAAATAAAATAAATACTTATTTTCGTCACTTTCAAAAATTTTGGTTATTCAATGTATCACCCGAAAGAGATTGCCAATGCGTACGAATTGAATCAATCAATACTTCCACAACCTTTTTTTACAACACCAATCTATTTCCAGCCACATTTCAATTGCGCTATGCACTCGGATGAACTCGGATGGTATCTCTGAGTGACCTGAAACGAAATCAAGTGCAGTATTGGCCTGATTTTATCTTAATTGAAATAGCTATATGCACATCAAAATCAAAATAGGGCTGTATTCGAATCACAGCCTCATAATCTAGTTAGAGTAGCTAGGCTGAAAAGAAAGAAACCAATATGATCTTCATACTAGTCACAGTAACTTTCTTACGGAACGGACAACAAAATTTGCAAATCTCACCAATACGATGTATATATATAAATATGTAGCTGCATGACCTCCCTAATTTCGAAACTAATTGTGCCTTCCTCCAAAAATTGACCAAAATGTCTACCTTTTTGAACTCGCTTATTTTGATGATAGCTTTATGTTCGGCCTTACCGAAAGGACCATCTTTCACAAGCCTACCACAAGTGTCTCAAACCAATACTGAGCTAGATGTGCCTTTGTTTTTGTTGGGCGCAATGAAGCGCAAGAATGACTATAAACTACCACAAGAACAAATGGAATTGTTGATGAGTGATTTGAGACTGTTTGTGTCGTCAAGACGTTTTGACTACCACTCTTTTCGACCATGGATCGGTAGATTCTATGACGAGCTTGCCAAATTTGAGTTTTCTATCGAAACAGGTGCTGACAGCCAGAAATGGGCACATCAAATTGCCTTTATGAAAAACGTCTTAACAGGTATGATGGAAGTGAGTAATAAGTTGCGGCACTATGCTGAGAGCAAGTTCCAGGGACTGAACTTGATATGCTCGTTGTTGGAGCTATATGTGAAAGTGCTTGTCTTACATGATTCACATGGTGATATTGATCTCCTCATCAAGAACATCTCGTCGAAAATCTCGAAATTCTATCAAACCTTGTACTTCTTGGGCGACGAGCTCGACAAACTTTCAACCGTTCCTGAAGGAGTACGTCTTTTGTTTGATAGCTATTTTCTGCGTGTGAAGCTGCTTCTTGAGCTGTTGGATAGCCAGATCTTAACTTCAAGAGATGGAGATGAAGAAACACAAAAAATGACAGGTACTTCACCATAACAAAGAGTCTATATCTTATTTAAAATTCCTTTTTCTCGCTCCGAGATCATAAGCATAGTATTTATGCCCGTCTTAGAGAACCGCCGAATTGCCTTTATTATAACAAGTATTTCATATTCGTTCTTTCTACCATTCAGAGGATCGAGCCTTGAGACTTCTAGCACGACAGATGGTATCCCATCGAAGACCACCAGACGAGTCATTATACTACTCATCTACTCATCACCGTGGACATTGAAGCGACAAGTTTTTTTTTACTTATTTATTTTCTGTCTACTATAGATGGGGTTTATCCAGTCGCTCGTTTGCCTTAATTTCCTTAGAATAACAGGATCATTTATAGTAGGAATACGTCTCGGTAGCGGCGTGCTCTTATTCCAGACCTTGACCTGGTATTAGCTGGCCTATCCGTGTGACTGGATTTTAGCGAAGTGGATTTTCTCCATGCTGTTTTCATCATTACTCGATTCATCCTACTAAGAGTGAAGATGTCATTGACTTTGGTGCTCCATACCTTGTTTTTTTATTCGACTTAATTCATCTTTGAGCCCGCTGGCCAGGTTTGCTTGACTCTTCTGATTAAGGTCTCCCTTATTTTCTTTGTAGCAATTGAGAAGCCACAAGCCACATGAAAAAAAAAACCAATTGCATGTACTTTTGAAAATTACTAGAGCGTAAATTTGTTCTGTCTTTATGGTATTTTACAAATGCTCGGGGAACGATTTTGAATTGCAAATTCCTTGTACTAAGATCACGCGAATGAAAAACGTAAAAACATCGATAAAAATTACACAAGTGTTACCAATGCGCCTAAAAGCTTGGTTCAGTTCTTCTAAGACTAAATGATACACGATTTTTTTTTTCTATTTAAGGTCAAATGTGCATTGTGTGTAAATAAGTACATTCAGGCTAATTCACACACAACGCACGCAACCCCTGCGCTTATAAAATCCCACTCGGCGATACATTCTCAAGAGCTAGTTGAATTTTTTGCAGAAGCACATACATTCACGCAAAACCGTGGTTGTGAAGGTACGCTGTGTAGCTCCACCCTTGTGGAAGGGTTGTTCTTTTTTTTCAAAAAATAGAAAAGGCAAACAAAAATAGCATGGAGCGTTCCAAGAAGCAGCCTGCCGCAGTCCCGCGCTCAACTTATTACAGTTCCGTTCGACATAAATCGACGTGAGACAGAAAATGGATGCATCAAACCGAAATTATAATTAGATGTCTTCCCGCCGATTAACACAGCGAAAAAGAGATGTGAGAGTCTCACCACTTAGAATTCCGCGGCTAGAACTTGAAATTGCTGGATACTATCACTCTTTCAGATTGTGTTCATATATGAGAAACACCTGCAAATTATTTCGTGGCCTGTAAGGTAGCTTTGATAGAGGTGAATCCACGCATACACGCAATGTTGACTGCGCCTTAATGATCGTTAATACAATCCCATGAGAGTCATTGTGTAGGTCAATAAGTCTCAACACTTGCAACATGCCAATCACGGGAAACAGAGTGGAGTACCATGTCGGTAGAGCTTATTTCCATGTGTGAAATCAATTTTAAAAAATGGCAAGTTTGATCCTGGAGCCTGAGGCATGACGGTTATGCAAAATGCACCGAAATTGAGCTAATGGAGTTGCCATGCTCTGTCGTAAGGTCTTCCATATATTGAGCCAGATAAACAAGAGTATCATTGACAGAAAACTTGTAGCTTACAGCCACTTTAATTCACTCAAAATCAATGCATTTGGCTTTTTTTCCAGCCTTTATTCAAGAGATTTGCCACTTTATAGGACGCTCTCATCGGAGTGTCTCAAACACCTCAACAATCAACATAAGTACGCCAGTAGTATTTAAAAAGAATTTACCCCAAGCAACTTCAAACGACACAAAACCTTTCGTCGCGAATCAACTCCTCAAAACCTTATCTCGGGCTCAATGTCGATGAATACCTAAAAATGTCGAAACATCTCAATAGCAGTTTGGTGAAAATTGATGAATTCTGTAAAGGGCAAATCAATAGACATAAAAAACAACATGCAGAGCGCTCCTTGTAGATCAATACCATATTTATCAAGTTCATTTGAAACATGATAATATAATCAACACGAGCGAAAAGAACTCAACAACTAGCAGCGCAGTGGCGCAGTGGAAGCGCGCAGGGCTCATAACCCTGATGTCCCCGGATCGAAACCGGGCTGCGCTAGATTGTTTTTTTTATTTTTTCAAACTATGAAATGACCTGATTATCGGCACAAATTAAATGCACTTGAGTCATGAAACCCAAGCTAAATTTGGCGGAATTTTTGTGCGTTCAATAAATTGCGATATAATATCTAGAAAACAAAAAAATTACAATGGGATGATTCTCAGGGTGCTTCAAATGAATCCAAAAGGTGCTCACGAGTGTGTACTGCATATTATACATAGACGCGCTTATCATTGACGTGTCTACAATAACTGATTCGAGACCAACTTATCTACTCAACACATTATGGTATGTTTTCGTGAGGGGTTTTATACCTCTTCACTGGCTTAAGACAGAATAAGTTATTAACCAGGATTTAGGCTTATCAAACACCTAGACAAAAGGCAGCAAATGCCAAGTTTGCCAAATTAAACGTCAACAAGCAAGGAAAACCCAGAAAAAAGAGCGAGAAAATCGACTTTCCAATTTCCAGGACTTGGGTGCTATTGTTGGTCTTCTTGGTCTGCGGAGGTGCTGTTCTCGAACTTATTCGCATGTTTTTTTGATTAGATTGCTCAAGCGAGCAACTAGCTCAAAGCTAAAGTCATATTCCAAGCTGCCATATTCACAGATCAAACTTACCGCATGCGATAAATAATTTTATAATACAACATTACATTTCATGTGCTTTGAAAAGTCTTGATTTGTAAGAAGAGAAAACAGTCAAGATCACCTCAGATTATGTATCATTTCTCAGTAGTCCAGAAACACTTCGAATTCTGCGCGTCACTCTCACTCGAGTAAATACTCTTTTGAGTCCTCTTGATTGATAACTAATCCTTCATTGAACCGCTCAACCAAGTCGTCTGTACTAGAAAACGTAGAGTTCTGTTCCTCAAAGCTTTCAAATTCATGGACCACGCTTGGCACCAAGTTCCCAAAAGTCGCAAAGTAGTCCCAGAAACCCTTCTCAGAGTCAAGATTGTAAGAGCTGATACTCAAAAGCTTATCCTTTGTGATGTTCGAGAAAGGGACGCAAGTCTCGATCTCGGTCTGCGATAGGGGCGTGTCGAAACTTCGTTGCGCCGGGCAGATGTCAGTGCTTTCAGCAAGAGGTCTCCATTTGGCATATGCCGATGAGCTGATAATTTGAGGGTCTTTGCTAGATCTTTCGGGCAAATTATATTTGAAAGTGTGCTTTCCGTTTAAAGGCGACACCAACCGCAAGCTGAAGCCAGAGTCCACAAACGCAAGCTGGTTGCATCTGTCTAGGATTGACGACAGAACGTTCGAAGCACGTCCATCTTGCCCAATATCGCTAGGTATATTTGAGTAGCCCGGGAGCTTCAATAGTTGGATCGCATTCACGGAAGGCAAGATCCATGAGTCAACAAAGTACCCTTTCCCAGATATTCCCAGCGACATTATGTCCATTGTATTTGGGTGGTTGTCGTTCTCGTTGGCACAAAATAGGTAGTTTATGTTGAACCAATGGACAGAGCCTGTTTTTTTCGTGATGCAACCAAAGCCAGAATTTGTGGCCTGCAGCTCACCATAAGCTTTGTTGTTCACAAACCAAAATATCTGCTTAATAACGGCACTTGTTTTGCCACGGAAAAACTTCCCCACAAATGACACCTCATTTGGTAGCTTATAAAGATCCCAGATGTAAAAGTTATCGCCCCTGTAAGTGGCCTGTGCTAATTGCAAATCATACTCGCTGAGCGACAAATGAGAAATCCCGCCTGGCGGTTTGAATAAGGCCATGATCTGTCCATTTCTCAAATCAATGATTTTGATCACTTCATTCTCGCCTATCATGTCCGCTTGTTTTTTTATTTTGCTCGCAGTAGAGTATAATGCGTTTGTAATGGCAGTGCTTATGGTGTGGAGAGATACGTCTCTATCGAAGAGACTATTCTCGGGATTCCAGTAGTTTTTCATCTTTTTCGTGCCGATTTGAGACAACTTGAAGATCTTGTCAATGGCAGAGTTTGCCAAGCTAGATGCAGCACGAAGAAGAACTGGACCGTTAGGCGGAAGCTTTACCGAAGTGTAAAACTTGCTACCCGAGACACGCAGGTCATTACCTCCTCTTGTACACGTGTCGTCTCCGGAGCGCATTAAGTTTTTGAAGTACTCCGTCTCGGCACGTTTGGGACAGTAGACGAGCCACGAGCCCACCACGTCATAGATAGCCTCGTTATCAAACGTTCCCGTTTGCAACAAAATCGTCTTATTCGTGAGGCCCTCGAGCTTATGCTTCTCGATGAGCGCACGTGTCGAGTGGCTGTGCACTGTCTGGAGTGCACCATCGCAATTTGCATCCACCAATAGATCCTTGGGCGAGTACTTGAGAACGAAGAGCAACCCGGTTGACGAAGACACCACAAGAAACTGCAGCGATGCTTTCATCAGGACTTCATTCCCCCAAAATTCAAGTAGATAGATTGATTTGACAATCAGCCCGGCTCGTGCTTCTATGTATGTCTTCCCCACTTTTGTGAACATACTGACGAAAACAGGCCCATCCGCAGTTGGCATGACCGTCATTGCCTTCACAGATCTTCCTGAAGCGGGGAACCGCGAGAGTAAAACAAGACTGTCTCCCTCTGGAGCAGAATCTGCAAAATTCGCTTCCAAAAAATTGAGCCCCTGACCTCCAGAGTCCTCACGGTACACACTATACAGCGACACGCTTTTCCAGCCCCAGATCTCGTATATTTGCTGGGCCTCGTACCAGATACATACCTCGCCGTTAGGTCCATTTTCCACGAGGTTAGAGGGCCCAAAATCTTTCAGCGAAGCGCCGCTATCATGCTCACCATTCTTGCTTTGGTCAGAACTATCTTTCTTGCCTCTGGAGTCTGTCGCTGCCTGTTTGATCTTATTCCATGCGGCAGCAGACGCGCCTAAGCGATTCCCGCCCTTAGGATGCGTAAGTCTAGGTAGTTAGTATGGAAAACTGAATGTATTTTTTTAAAAGTGCGTTGACTAGTACACAGAAGTAACTTGCGGGTCTGAATCGAAAATCTTGAGTGGAGTTGCTCGCCACAGCGAGGACAAGCCAGTGTATGCAATAACCGCTGTGGCCTTGGGCCCAGTGCGATACCAATCAGAATCTGGTAACGGCCATTATGAACTGAAACAGTCACCTTGATTTGTCATTTATATCAATTAGTCAATTATACATACACTTTGTGAAGCTGTGTACCAGACATGTCCCCGAAGTACCAGTTTTGTGCTGACTGGCCCGTGGTGCGAGGCGAGACGAGATATGGGGATTCCCCGGAGATCAGAGATCGGACAGGTAAGCGGGGAGATCGGTGGGGCAACGCCTCGTGCAAAGAAAGCGAGAACAGGTAGATGGTAGAAACTGAATTTATTCGTAAATAAGACGCAGTGTATGCACTAAATATTATGGGTTATTGTCTCTTCCTTATAATGTTGTTGCTGGCAAAGCGACGTTTGCAGTGAGCACTGTCACGGGGCCTTTATCAATGTAGTGTGCATACACGCTATCGGTGCGCGTCGTCAAAACTAGTGTTTTGAGAGGCAAGCCAGAATTGTTGGGGTGCGAACATGCCCGCGCATGAGGTGATTCACTCGCCATGTGAGGAATGAAAGAATTACATAATGTTTCATAAGTTATTTTGTATCAAGACCCATATATTTTTATAGATTTGAAGAAGGAGAATGTCGATATAAGTGAAAAAGGAAAAAAAACTAACTAACTGCGTAAGCCCTTGCGCTCCGTTGCTAAATCATAATTTTGCAACTATTGGTTTGCTATAATAATTGAGTGTGTAACTTTTGTAGATTGGAGACGACTTTCAAAAAGTCTTATTTGTTGAAAAAGACCGGAAATTCAAGATTGTGCGTTCTTTCAATGGCGGACAAGGCTTGAGTTGGAGCTGGTTTTGGGGTCCAGGAACTGCTAATTACTACTGCTTATTCGATTCATTCACGAATCGAAACTTTGGGAGGGTAGAAAAAACCATGGATAGAGATGTACAAGCAAAAACGGCTTCTACGAAATGATCTGACAACGTTTCATCATTTTAGCTACGGGTCCGATGTGCCCCTACATGATGCACCGAAAGTTGAACGAGACATTCCATGTCTCTCGTGCGTATCTTCAAAGGCGACCTATTTTAGGTTCATTATAAGTTGTGTAGTTCTTGCGATTGTTGTGGTGTTGTTGAGCCATACTTAGATGACCGCCTTAAAACTTCATTAGTCTTTAAATGAAAAAAAAGTGCATGAGTCAAATTCGACGCACAAGTAACTCTCAAAAATGGGCGGTTTTCAAGCACAACTTCGATACACTGTGTAATCTCAACCAACTAATTTGAGCGACAGCTGAAGTAGCGTAGATGTGACTATTCTCTAAACTCAGGCAAGTTACTCATCTCAGGCTTCGTCAGCCGAAAAAAGAAAAAGGAAAAGTAAAGGTGAACGGGAGAGGAGGGATCGAGGAGTCGATCGACGAGTCGAGGAAAATAGATCACTTATCATTTATCGTGTGAATGGTTGGTTGCGCATTCATAAACTTCATCTCCGTTAGTTTCGCATATGTGAACCATTGGGAATTGAGGTGAAACATAGACAGAATCAAACTTGCTATGGAGTGTTTGAAGTCAATTGTGATCTGAGGAGATAAAAATATATTACTTAGTTTTTCTGTAAATTACGTTCATTCCATGTGAACACTATGATCACCCAGTTATAGTCCAAAAGGTTATCTTATCATGTGTCAGGTTATGATCGTCTGACTAACTAATGCTTATTGCGTAGAACATCTATTAAAACCAGTCCGGCTTTCTGAGCCACTAGGTGGGAGAGCCAACATTTATATAGTCAAGGCAGACAATGGAGTCCGCAAAGCCACTGTTCACGTGTAGCCAGCCACTGTGGCCCTAACAATAGGAGGTGCATTGCTTTGAAAGCACACATCACTTGCCTAAATGGAACCTATACTCTGTATGACCCGGCTGAGCTGCACTGCGTAAACTCAAGCGTGTGATTTTATTCGTGTAGCAAGTCTACGAATTGGTGATGGTTCTCCGTGAGTTATTCGATTTTGCATTTGATAAAGAAAATCTTATAAGAAATTTGCAAGTTTCCAAGGCGTAATGTGCCGCACTTGGAGCGTGCTTTCAAAAATCTCAAGCTGTCCACTCAGTGCATCTCGATTTCAGTGCGGTTCACGAGAACGCGTTGGAAAGGGGCCAGAACATGAACGAAACGGATGTGTATGATTTCTTCATCTTGACGCTTAAAAGGGCTGAAGGATCTAACATAATACACAGTCAGCGGATCGCTTAAATTCATGGTCATGCAGATACGGCGTAGGTCAAATTCTTTTAAAATCAAATGTTGCTTCGAATTTCAGCTTACACCGATGCTTGCTTTCGAATATCCTTTTTACTTAGCTTGATGCCGAGTGCTAATCAGGGTGTATTACTTCCCCCATATTTCCAAGAATCAAAATGTTATTTTCAACGTCTTCCCTCTTATTCTTTACTTTGGCGGCTGCTACGTTGTCGAAAGGCTACGTAAATTACACAGTCTCCGCTATCACCACTAGAATTTTGGCCACGAAAACATACCTTGTTCCTGTTTGGGTGGATGATGATGATGATGTAGGTTCGACTTCTGGTCACTTGGACAAAACTTCGTCAGCGCTAGTCACGAACCCCACTTTCTTGGAAATATCCAACACTGATGCGGTGCCTACCAAAGTCCCCGAATTTATGGAAACTTTCTCGAAATCAATTCACAATCCGGATTCCACAGAGGTCAAAATAGGTACCACTAGTCCTGTCACAAATGATTTTTCAACAACACCAGTCTCAACTATTTTCAATACAGTTTCATCCGAAAATCTGTATGAAGGAGATTGTACGTGGTTCCATCCAAGTCGCGGGGCTTGCGGCGTGATGAATACTGACTCGGACCACGTTGTTGCTCTAGCACACGGATTTTTCGACCGTTTCACACCGGGAAGAAACCCAAACAAAAACACATGTTGCGGTAAAAAAATCAGGGTGCATCATGGGGGCCGGTCTGTTGAGGCCGTCATCGGGGACAGGTTTGGAGGAGGGAAACCATACAGTTTGGGCCTTTCACCCTCTGCATTCAAAATGCTCGCGAATCCATGGGTGGGCCGTATTAACGTTAGATGGGAATGGATGTGAGTTGACAACGATGGGCCTTTTTCTTGCAAGAGGCGCATATTTGACTATTCGTCTGATAAGGTTGATCAGGATGTGACTAGCCAAAGGTTGAGTGCAACGGTAGCTGCCCAAAATAAAGACTTAAGTAAGTTCATAGAAACGAAAACGATTCCATGCATACGCCTCAAGTTGTCGGAAATAGTGTATAAAGATGAAAATACGAATTTTGATTAAAACAGTCGGCCTCCTTTTCTTCCAAAACAATACGCAGCCATCACGATACAGAAGCGAGGTATCAAAGGGCAGACACAAGACAAGAGACGCGCTGCCTCACAGTTTCGAATAAAAAATTGCGATTTTGGCCCGAATTAGTGTTGTGGAAGGTACCGTTCTGTTCAAGGAAAAGACAGGCAGCAACTACGGAATGCCAATTGCATCATCTAGTGTTTGCTGCTAGGTAAAAGAATATTCTTTGAAGCAAGTACGCAAAGCGGACAATGATCTGCTGTAGGAACTTGACTTTGTGAAAATCTAGATAATCAATTTAAATGCTTATGCTTCGATCCAGACGTATCACCAAGAAGGAAGGACGCAAATTCAAGGGTAAATAAACTTTCCCCAGTATCCCTTCTATCCCCTACGTGCTGCTCAATGCTGGAAACTCACATTCCTTCCTTTTTGTTACTTCAATACCGCGTGTAGCAATTCATCATGATACAAAGTATACTTGGAACGCTTGGGTCTGTTATACAGACTCTGTATATCTCAGCTGATTTAGGGAAGAGAACGGTATCAATCACTGGTCAGTGCGGGGTTTACCAAATCGCGAACAGTTCGCCAAATTTGGGTACTAAATTGACGTAATCGATGGCAGACCTAGCAATTTTTTTTTCCTCATGTTACCGAACAATGTCAATAGCCTGAGGAGCCTGAAATGAGCAAGAATTGAAAACGACAGTCAAGAAATGAACAGATTTGGATCATATTAAAAGTCCCGTAAGGCTACCGAAGCTCGGGTAGAGCACGTCAGACAGGGTGGAGATGATCTCGATTAATCTTCCAACAGCGAAAGTATTCTCTCAGGCCAGTTTAAACTGAAAGTAAACGAATACGATCAGGGCAGGCGAGAAGGCATACGCGTTGGTATTTCTACATGATATGTTTCTATGCAAATACGTTTATTTGTGTTGTTGAAAAAATTCTTCTGACGAGCACCGCAAATTTTCACTTTTTACCCTCAATAATTCGTTCGCGCACGACTTTAGGAGTTTGGTTCGCTCGCGCGAAAAACTTAGGGCATGCCGCTTGCAAGCTATGGGTCGCCAATTACATGAGAGGACATAATAATGTTGCACTCCCTTAGGTAAATATACTCTGAGGAGCGCTTTTTGGGCTGACTAGTGAACAACTGAGTGTGTTTAACTTCAATTCGCACAGCATTTGACATAACTGCGGCATTTGCTTGGGTCGTGACGCCTCAAGCACGTGACTAATTCAAGTCTCATAATAAATTTCAAAAGGCAATAATCAGATAGATCACTTCAGAGTATTCGTCAATAGCCTTCAAATCCACATATCAACATGAAGGATTGTCAACTTTGAGCTGCAGGGGCAAATGACGTAAAGGCATGTTAGCAGTCAAAAATTGATAAGTAGAAATTCATATAAGTAGATTAAGGGCTCCGATTTTGCCCTTTCATTCAAGCATCAATTCGACAGGAACGCTGCCCGATTTTAACTTTAAATTTATTGACGGCTGCTGTTTTTGGACGATACTTTTGGTGGAAGACCCGATGTCATACTATGTCTGAAAGTGTCGAATAGCTATGTGCCTTATTCGAGCTAGCTTTGTCGTGTCCTTCATCCGATAGAAGACGCGTTTTCGTGCTTATCCACCTGTGTGAATTAGCATGCAGCTCTCGCGGTGGCTCATTGAAGAATTTATGAAAGGGGCTGAAGAGTGCTTCGGCTCTTCGTGTTTAGGAGCTAGAAAAGTCTTACACTTGATAATCAAAAAAAAAGGCTTCCATGCTGAAATCATGTGATCCAATGAACACGTCAACGGGTGCTGAACCTTGAGAGATAATTCGCGTTGGAGTCAGTGGTAGTGCTGTTGAAAGAACCCGTCAGTTGGTTGAGCCAAGAGAAAGTGTATGAGTCTTCTTATTTCCAAGGCAATTTTGTAAACGTGAAAGACTTCATGCGAATAATTTTAATGGCTTCTTTATCAACGAGTGCTTGCGCTAAATTGTTGCAATGCTACGCTAAGTATCTTTTTGAGGAGCTTTTCTGATAATGGAAGACAAACCAATTTGACTCTCCCTTTCACTTGAGGCTCTGTCCCTGCTCGGCGCGAGTCAAAACTTAAGACACACGGGGCCGCAAGGCGAGGATTGTTTGTTTGAATTCACAAAACCAGTTTCCGGTGGTAGCATTGAAAGTACAAAACTTTTCTTTGTTCTGATCGACTCATCTGAACCAAGGCGATAGCTCAATTGCGGAGTGTGGGTAATTACGTACAGGCTTGAGTGTCTGAGTTACAAAAAATTGGCTTCAGTTTGAAACATGGTATTCCTTATTTCTTCGCATACCGATGGAAACTAAACATCTTTTGTGCGTTGGAAGCGCCAAATGAGTAAATGCTGATTGTAGAGAACGAGAATCATTTGATCACTGCAGGCATTCGAGCCAAAAATAAGGTAGCAGTACATTATCTGTCACTGTACAAAAAGCAAATTTACGCTCTCATGCCTTTTCTTTTAAGCAAGAAATAAAAAATAAAATAAAGCAGAGTCAAATGAAAATCAAGTAACAAGGAAGTTCGCACTGAATTGAGACGACCGGGCTTGAGCCACTGTAAAAACGCTCGGTCACCTCTATAAGAAGCCCAATCAAGTCATGGTATTTTTCTTTCGGGAACCCAACTGAATTGCTTGAATGGATCACATGAACAGTAATATTCAAATTACACGCCCATCAACCTTAATACAGTCGAGACACTCACATCAAGTATTGCACGCGCCAATCTCAGGCCAAGGATCTTTACTGATACCGTAATAAAAAACCTCAAGCACTCGTCTGATACCAGCGCTCGTGGGCGTGCACAGGGAGCGCCCAACATTTGCACCCAACTTCCAAATTTATGCACCACCACGGTTATATGCACACCGCCACGACCCAAGCTGCCGCGTCGCCCCAACGATGAGTATCCGCTGGCCAGGTTATATACTTCTTGTTTCCAGCCATTCGTGTTTCCCACTAAGAAATTTCAAGCCATTTTCATCTGCGTTCATTTGTTTGCACCTGAAGACTTGTGTTGGAATTTTACCAGAGCAAGAATCGCTAAGTCTAAGGGTAATCCTTTGATCCTTTGATTATTTATAAGGAACCTACTATTTCTTAACCCCGTTTTCCCCAAAGCAGATTTTCCTCTGATCTACAATGAGACCCGAGATCGAGCAAGAGCTTTCTCACACTTTGTTGACAGAGTTGTTGGCGTACCAATTTGCGTCTCCCGTGAGATGGATTGAGACCCAGGACGTGTTCTTGAAGGAACACAACACCGAGAGAGTGGTGGAGATTGGTCCTTCCCCAACCTTGGCGGGTATGGCGCTGAGGACCATCAAGGCAAAGTACGAGTCTTACGATGCGGCGTTGTCTTTGCAGCGCCAGGTTTTGTGCTACGCCAAGGACGCTAAAGAGATTTATTACACCCCTGAGCCGGCCGAATTGGAGGCTGCCGCTGCCGCGAAGGAAGCTCCTGCACCAGCCGCCCCTGCTGCCGCCAGTGCCCCCACTCCAGCTGCTGCTGCTCCAGCGGCTGCTCCGGCTGCCCCGGCCGCTGCCCCATCTGCGCCTGCCGCCGCCGTTTCCGACGAACCGGTCCAGGCTAAATTGGTGCTCCACGTGTTGGTGGCCCAGAAGTTGAAGAAGTCCTTGGACGCCGTGCCGATGACCAAGGCAATCAAGGACTTGGTCAACGGTAAGTCGACCGTCCAGAATGAGATCTTGGGTGACTTGGGTAAGGAGTTCGGCTCCACTCCAGACAAGCCCGAGGACACTCCCTTGGAGGAATTGGCTGAGCTGTTCCAGGACTCATTCAATGGCCAGTTGGGAAAAACATCTTCCTCCCTC
The DNA here is from genome assembly GCA_009746055.1 of Metschnikowia pulcherrima. Lineage (NCBI taxonomy): Eukaryota > Fungi > Ascomycota > Pichiomycetes > Serinales > Metschnikowiaceae > Metschnikowia > Metschnikowia pulcherrima. Next base: position 658,582 of record VFXK01000001.1, read on the forward strand.
GTTGGTCGTTTGATGTCCTCGAAGATGCCCGGTGGATTTTCCATCACTGTCGCAAGAAAGTACTTGGAGTCGAAGTTTGGTTTGGGTCCCGGCAGACAGGACTCTGTGTTGCTTACGGCATTGGTGAACGAGCCAGCAGCCCGTTTGGGATCTGAGGCCGACGCCAAGGAGTTCTTGGACACCATTGCTCAGAAGTACGCCGCTTCTGCCGGTATCTCGTTGGCGTCTGCTTCTGCCGGTGCCGGCGGTGCTGGTGCTGGCGGTGCAGTGATTGACAGCGCTGCTTTGGACGCGTTGACCGCTGAGAACAAGAACTTGGCGAAGCAGCAGCTTGAGACTTTGGCCCGCTACTTGCAAGTCGACTTGACAAAGGGAGCCAAGTCTTTCATCAAGGAGAAGGAGGCCTCCGCCGTGTTGCAAAAGGAACTCGACTTATGGGAATCCGAGCATGGTGAGTTCTACGCGAAGGGAATCAAACCAATCTTCTCCAAATTGAAGGCCAGACAGTACGACTCCTACTGGAACTGGGCACGTCAGGATGTGTTGCTGATGTACTTCGACATCATCTTTGGTAAGTTGAGCTCGATCGATCGCGAGACCATCAACCAGTGCATTCAAATCATGAACCGTGCCTCGCCGCTGTTGATCAAGTTTATGCAGTACCACATCGATCATACTCCTGGTTACAAGGGCGAGACCTACCAGTTGGCGCAGAAGTTGGGACAGCAGTTGATTGACAACTGTAAGCAGGTCTTGGATGTCGACCCAGTCTACAAAGATGTGTCAAGAATTACCGGCCCCAAGACCACCGTTGATGCCAAGGGCAAGATTGTCTACGAGGAATCCAACAAGGAATCTGTCCGCAAATTTGAGCAATACGTCTACGAGATGGCACAAGGTGGCCCTATGACTAAGCAGGTGCAACCTACTATTCAAGAGGACTTGGCCAGAGTTTACAAGGCGATCTCGAAGCAATCTTCCGTGTCGAAGAACACCAAGCTTGAGCTCGACCAGTTGTACAGCCTGTTGGTGAACTTTATGGAGAACAACAAAGAGATTGCCACCGACCAGGCAACTAAAGATGCTTTGCTGGCCCACACAGGCTCTACCACTCCCAGCGAAGAGGACGAGAATACGTCTTCCGACGACGAAATTGCATCCTTGCCCGATAAGACCTCTATTTTGCAGCCCGTGTCGTCTACCATTCCTCCTCAAACAATTCCTTTTTTGAACCTTCAAAAAAAGACTCGTCACGGTTGGGAATACGACCAGAAGTTGTCCTCGATCTACTTGGATGGATTGGAGAGCGGCGCCGTCAATGGTTTGACCTTCAAGGACAAGTATGTCTTAGTGACTGGTGCGGGTGCCGGCTCGATTGGTGCAGAGATCTTGCAAGGCTTGATTTCCGGTGGCGCTAAGGTGATTGTCACTACGTCTCGTTTCTCGAAGAAGGTCACTGAGTACTACCAAGCAATGTACTCCAGATACGGTGCTACTGGCTCGACCTTGATCGTCGTGCCATTCAACCAAGGTTCAAAGTCGGATGTCGAGGCTTTGATTGACTACATCTACGATGCCAAAGACGGCTTGGGCTGGGATTTGGATGCCATCATTCCATTTGCTGCCATTCCCGAGAATGGTAACGGCTTGGACAACATCGACTCCAAGTCTGAATTGGCTCACAGAATCATGTTGACTAACTTGTTGAGATTGTTGGGTGCTGTCAAGGCTAAGAAGGTCACTGACACCAGACCAGCGCAGGTTATCTTGCCGCTTTCTCCTAACCATGGTACTTTTGGTTTCGACGGTTTGTACTCGGAATCTAAGATTTCTTTGGAGACATTGTTTAACAGATGGTATTCCGAGGACTGGGGCACTAAGTTGACCGTCTGTGGTGCGATCATCGGCTGGACAAGAGGTACCGGCTTGATGAGTGGCAACAATATCATCGCCGAAGGTATTGAGAAGGTCGGAGTGAGAACTTTCTCTCAGAAGGAGATGGCTTTCAACATTTTGGGTTTGTTGACTCCAGCCATCGTGAACTTGTGCCAGGAGGAGCCTGTCATGGCCGACTTGAATGGTGGCTTGCAATTCATTGAGAACTTGAAGGAGTTTACTACTAAGTTGAGAACTGACTTGATCGAGAACTCTGACATCAGAAGAGCCGTGTCCATCGAATCGAGCGTTGAGCAAAAGGTTGTGAACGGTGAGGGTGTGGATGCGAACTACACCAAGGCTACTGTGCAGCCAAGAGCCAACATGACTTTCGCCTTCCCAGGCATGAAATCTTATGAGGAGATCAAACTGGTTTCTCCAGACTTGGAGGGAATGTTGGACTTGAGCTCGGTCATTGTCGTCACTGGTTTTGCTGAGGTCGGCCCATGGGGTAACGCCAGAACAAGATGGGAGATGGAGGCTACCGGTGAGTTTTCGTTGGAGGGTTGCATTGAGATGGCCTGGATCATGGGCTTGATTAAGTACTTTAACGGTAAAATTAAAGGCAAGACCTACGTTGGTTGGGTTGATGCGAAGACTCAGCAGCCTGTTGAGGACAAGGACGTCAAGGCTAAATACGAGGAGGAGATTTTGGAGCATTCTGGTATTCGTCTCATTGAACCTGAATTGTTTGATGGATATGACCCCAAGAAGAAGCAGATGATCCAAGAGGTTGTCATCCAGCACGATTTGGAGCCTTTTGAGGCTTCTAAGGAGACCGCCGAACAATACAAGCACCAACATGGTGACAAGGTTGAGATCTTTGAGATTGAAGACTCTGGCGAGTACACCGTAAAGGTTTTGAAGGGTGCCACTTTGCTCATTCCAAAGGCCTTGAAGTTTGACAGATTAGTTGCCGGCCAGATCCCAACCGGTTGGAATGCCAAAACCTACGGTATTTCAGATGACACTATCTCTCAAGTTGACCCTATTACTTTGTTTGTGTTGGTCTCGACCGTCGAAGCTTTGTTGTCTGCCGGTATCACCGATCCTTACGAGTTTTACAAGTACGTGCACGTATCCGAGGTTGGTAACTGTTCCGGTTCTGGTATGGGTGGTGTGTCCGCTTTGAGAGGTATGTTCAAGGACAGGTACTCTGACAAGCCCGTGCAGAACGACATTTTGCAAGAGTCTTTCATCAACACCATGTCCGCTTGGGTCAATATGTTGTTGTTGTCCTCTTCCGGTCCTATCAAGACCCCCGTCGGAGCTTGCGCGACTGCTGTCGAGTCTGTTGACACAGGTATCGAGACCATCCTTCAGAACAAGGCAAAGATCTGTATTGTTGGTGGTTACGATGACTTTCAAGAGGAGGGCTCTTATGAGTTCGCCAACATGAACGCTACTTCCAATGCCATTGACGAGTTTGCTCATGGTAGAACCCCATCTGAGATGTCCAGGCCTACCACCACTACTAGAAACGGTTTCATGGAGGCTCAGGGTTCTGGTATCCAGCTTATTATGACTGCCGACTTGGCTGTCAAAATGGGTGTCCCGATCTATGCTGTTTTGGCTATGACTGCTACTGCCACAGACAAAATTGGGAGATCCGTTCCTGCTCCAGGTAAGGGTATCTTGACCACTGCTCGTGAGCATCACGGTGACTTGAAGTACCCATCCTCCATGTTGAACATCAAGTACAGAGCTAGACAGTTGAAGAAGAGATTGGAGCAAGTTGCCAGCTGGGAGGAATCTGAGATCGACTACTTGTCCGAAGAAGCCGAGCTTGCCAAAGAAGAGTACGGTGTGGAGTTCTCCATTAGCGACTTTTTGCGTGAGAGAACCGAGGAGATTCACAGAGAGGCTAGCAAGCAAGTTGCCGATGCCAAGAAGCAGTGGGGTAACAACTTTTACAAGAGTGATCCAAGAATTGCTCCATTGAGAGGAGCCTTGGCCACATACGGCTTGACAATCGACGATTTGGGAGTCGCTTCTTTCCATGGTACCTCGACAAAGGCCAATGACAAGAACGAGTCAGCTACCATCAATGCTATGATGAAGCACTTGGGTAGATCTGAGGGCAACCCTGTCTTCGGTGTTTTCCAGAAGTATTTGACTGGTCATCCTAAGGGTGCTGCTGGTGCCTGGATGTTGAATGGTGCCATTCAAATCTTGAACAGTGGTCTCGTTCCAGGCAACAGAAATGCCGATAATGTCGACAAGGTCATGGAGGACTTCGAGCACGTCTTGTACCCATCGAGATCAATCCAGACAGACGGTATCAAGGCTGTGTCGATCACTTCTTTCGGTTTCGGCCAAAAAGGTGCTCAGGCTGTTGTTGTTCACCCAGACTACGTCTTTGCATGTTTGGACAAGAACACTTACGAGGACTATGCTGCCAGAGTTACTTCCAGAAACAAGAGAGCCTACAGATACATGCACAACGCTATTACTAGAAACTCCATGTTCGTTGCCAAGGACAAGCCGCCATACGCTGACGAGTTGGAGCAGCCTGTTTACTTGGACCCATTGGCTCGTGTCGAGGAGAGCAAGACCGGCTTGATCTTCAGCAAGAAGGGTGTTCAGTCAGACAAGAGCTACGTCTCGAGTGTTGCCGATGCCACTTCCAAGGCTTTGGCTGGTTTGAACAAGAGCTCCAAGGGTGTCGGCGTGGATGTCGAGGTTATTTCCGCTTTAAACTTGGAAAATGAGACGTTCATCGAGAGAAACTTCACCTCTGCTGAGGTCGAATACGCTTCGAAGTCTGCTTTCCCACCAGCGTCCTTCACGGGCACTTGGTCTGCTAAGGAGGCTGTCTTCAAGGCCTTGGGTGTGAAGTCCAAGGGTGCTGGCGCTCCTTTGAAGGAGATCGAGATTTTGCGTGATGCCAATGGTGCACCCACTGTGGCTTTGAGTGGTTCCGCTGCTGAGGCGGCCGCTAAAGCCGGTGTCAAGAAAGTCAATGTGTCTATCTCTCACGACGACTTCCAGGCCACTGCTGTCGCCTTGAGCGAGTTCCAGTGATCGCTCACTCCATTGTTAGCTAGTGTTTCCATTTAAATGTTCTGGGAATTGATAAAATTATGTTTTCAAAAATTCTCGGTTGTAACTTACAGGCAAAATTAAACCCGTCGAGTATGAAAAGAACTCTTCACTCTTCAGAACTCTCCTCTACCATGACCACTATATCCAACACTCTACGTCTTCATTGTGATCCCCCGGACACAGTAATTTGAATGATTCTGTAAAAATGAAAAACGAACTTCAGAGCCTGTCTGCACACTTCCAAGAAAATTTGTCCTGACATCTCTTTTGGGCCGCTTGTATCCACCCCTCTTTAAGTGCTAATTGATGAATAATATCGGAGCCGCGCACGGAATGCAGCCAGCTAAAGTACAAAATTCAGGACGAGGACTTACAATAAAACAGAAATCTTGAGATTGAGAAAATTATAAAAAAATTCATGGCTTTGAGCTTTACTCAAAAGGTGTGTTATTCTATATCTGCGAAAATCAACTGGAAGCTGGAAATTCAGCGTTGCCTTTGCTTATAGTAAGTAGTCGGTCATGTGACTTGGTGCACGTGACCTTATTTTTGTTGATAACATGGGTAACAGTGTGGGTCTCGAGGCGAGCGAATCTGGATGGAAAAAAGCCGTTTGCCAGTCAATCACCACAATAAAACAGGACCTGGAACTCGGGCTTAGAGACTGATAGTTGCAACACATTCCACTTGACCAACTGACCAATTTGCGCTTTTCGGATCTTGTAAAAGACCAAATTTGAGTGATTCTCCCCCAAAATGAGCGAGAGGCGAGCCAGCGAGGACTTGCCGCTGCCGAAAGGACAACTTGCGATTTCCAAAGAGGATGATGTCGACGAAGACGCGACCGCTGTTAGTGTTGGCGAAGAAAAACCCGAAAAAATTGGACAGAATACCGAGGAATTAGCCGCTGAAAACGGGTCCGGGAGCGTCAATGTAGAAGAGGCCAACAATGGGCCAGAAGCGAGCGACAACGAGGCTACACTTCATTCAAACGCAAAAGAGAAAAAATCCAGCGAAGCTTCAGTCGGCGGAGCCGGAAATGGGGCCCGGAAAGATGCACAAGCTGCTGTAAGCGCCGTCGACGAAGTCTCAGAGAAAAACGGGACGGAAAACGAGACCACCGAAGCAGGAGAAGTAGCTGAGGCAGCTAAATTCACTGAGAAAGATTCTTTTAATCTGAAAGATCGCGATTCCACGGAACCTGGAGCTGATGCCCCTGATTCATCGCCCAAGCGGAACGGAGAACACGTGACCGAAACCTCAGCTCTCGAAAACACACCAATTGTCACCACAAATGACGATTCAAAGACCTCGGATACGTCAAAGCCGGAGGTGCCGCCGAAGGAAACAGCCACATCCAATATCGGCGTGCGGGAGCCCTTGAGCTTGGCGTCCCCAAGTGGACTTAGCCCAAAAAGAAGGACCTCAAGCTCGGCGACATCGTCTGCGGCGTCGCCTCGCAGGTCTACCAACGCGAAAGTTGACAACACGGCGATCTTCAAAAAGACATTTGAGGCGATCTTGCAGAGCAAAGAGCTGCAAAAAAATGACGCGTTGAAAACCGCCACGCTGAAGGCGATTGAGTCGCTCGACAACTCGGCCTCGCGCGACCCGCATGTGCTCTTTGAGTCGCTAAAGTTGGCTTGCGAGACGTCGAGTATCGAGTTGAAATTGAAGGCGGTGGACTTGTTTGCCAAACTTTTTGACTACGCCCTGTTCGACGACGAAGATGACCGTACTCAGTTAACTGACGCTTCCGTCGATGTGATTGCGTCGTGCCTCGATGGTGAGGGCACCGACCCGGACCTTGAGTTGCAAGTAGTCCGCGCGCTTATTCATAGTGTGATTCTCATGCCGACTCATGGTGCGTCGCTTTTGAAGGCGGTTAGACTGATATACAACGTGTTTATTTTCTCGTTGACGCTGCGTAACCAGGCCGTGGCACAAGGAACGTTGACGCAGGTGATTTCAACGATCTTCCAGAGGGTGGGCGAGGCCATGAGTGCAATGCGTGCTTCGCGCTCAAGCTCGGAGGTAAATCTCCACGCCGAAGTTCCTGAGAAAACCGGCAAAATGACCCTCGAAAAGTTGCAGAACTTGAGTGGTGACTCTGCGGACCATGCACGCGTGAGCGAGGCGAACCGTGCATCGGAAAAGGATGAGGATCTTGTGGTGAAAGACGCGTTCTTAATCTTCCGCGCCATGTGCAAGCTTTCGGTGAAGGACTTCGAAACAGACAACATCGATATGCGTCTGCATTCCGTACGACTGAAACTCTTGTCGTTGCACATAATTCACACTATTTTGCGTAATAACATTGACATCTTCTTGAGCAGAGATGTGGTGATTCTTTCGTCTGGTTCTGACGACCGGACGCGCTTGATTGATGCCGTGCGCTCCTACTTATGCCAAGCGCTTATCAGAAACGCCGCGTCACCGTTGGCGCCAGTCTTCGAGTTGACTCTTGAGACCTTTTGGCTTTTGATCTCAAACTTGAGGTCGGATTTCAAAATGGAGATTCCTGTATTGTGGGAGCAAATCTATTTCCCTGTCGCAGAGATGAAGACATCGACGCCGCACCAAAAGCGGTATTTGCTCTCGGTGATTGAGCGTCTATGCAACGACTCGAGATGTATAATTGAGTTTTACCTCAACTATGATTGTGATAGTTCTCAGCCGAACATCTGTGAAAAAATCATTGACTACTTGACTCGACTCTCGTTGCTGAGAGTTGAGGTTTCAGCAGCTCAAAAGGTCGCTTATCAGGAGAACAAGGGTGCTGGTATTTCTCTTTACGACGTGAGCAAGATTGACAACTTGACCACGACAACAATGTCCTCCAAGCCTCCTGAGCCAGATGTCTACAATTTATTCCCATTAGAGTATTCCATGAAGATAGCTTCATTGAATAGCGCCGTCGCGTTCTTGAGATCACTTTACTCATGGGCTCAAAAGGGATTTCTGTCAACCCAAAAATTGAGAAGTTCATTGCCAAAAGTACTTCCATCTGCATCGCCACTTTCGACCGGCAACAACTCCCGCAATCCGTCTTTTGTGGGACACCAGTATGCTCTGGCTGAGGCAGAAGCAGATGACCCGGAACAGTTTGAAACGCAAAAACAAAGAAAGCGTGCGTTAGTCGAGGGCGCAAAGCAATTCAGTCAGAAACCTAAGAAGGGCATTGCATACTTTATCGAGAAAGGTTTCATCAACTCAGACACGCCTGAGGATATAGCCTTGTTTTTGTTGAACACAGACACGTTGGACAAGGCTGCTTTGGGGGACTACCTAGGTGAGGGAAGTGAAAAAAACATCGCCATAATGCACGCGTTTGTTGACCAGATGAACTTTGAGGAAAGCTCATTTGTTGACTCATTGAGAACATTTTTGCAGCTGTTTAGACTTCCAGGTGAGGGTCAAAAGATCGACAGATTTATGTTGAAATTTGCAGAGCGATACGTGCTTGGAAACCCCAAGGTTTTCTCAAACGCCGACGCTGCTTACGTTTTGGCCTACTCCACTGTTATGCTTAACACCGATCAACACTCTAGGCAAGTGAAAAACAGAATGACGGTGGAAAATTTCATCATGAATAATTCAGGGATCGATGATGGGAAGGATCTCCCGAGGGAATTTCTAGAACAGGTTTACTCTGAAATTCAGAGCAATGAGATCAAGTTGCAATCTGAGCACCATGCTGCATTATTGGCTGGTGATCAAGCTTTGGTTTCTACTGCCCAGTCTGGCTTTTTTGGCACGAGAGACTTGAATCGTGAGGCATACATTCATGCCTCGAAGGAAATGTCAACAAAGACCGAAAAACTCGTGAAAAACTTGGGCAGAAAGATGCGTTCAGAAGACTCTCCGAGTCAAGTTTATTACGCTGCGTCTAATGTCCAGCACGTGAGATCCATCTTTGACACGACATGGATGTCAATCTTAGCAGGGTTGACTGGTCTGTTCAAGGAATATGATGAAGCTGGAGTCATCCGAGTATGCTTAGAGGGGATCAAACTTTCCATTAAGATCTCTTGCATGTTCGATTTACAATACGCCAAGAAATCTTTCATTGGCGCGTTGGTTCAATTTCAGAATTTAAGCAACATTGAGGATATCAAGGCGAAAAATGTGGATGCCATGCATGTCATGTTGGAGATTGCTGTAAGCGAGGGCAACTATCTCCAAAAATCCTGGATAGACGTGTTGACGTCGATCTCGCAACTAGAAAGGCTACAGTTGATCGCCAAAGGCATTGATGGTGATTCGATTCCTGACGTGACTTCTGTCAGATTAGTGAACAGAAACTCCATCGAGAGCAATTCTTCAACGCCATCTGGCTTTTTCAGCCTGTTCACCCGAGAGACTTCTGCATCACAGTCAGCGTCGATCAAATACCACAATCAGCAACTCTCTCCAGAATCTGCACAACTTCTCGGTAGAACGAATTTGAGTGTTGCCGTCGACAAAGTATTCACGAACAGCTCTGAATTGTCGGGCGAGTCAATCAGAGATTTTGTGGAGGCCTTAAGTCAGGTTGCCACAGAAGAAATCGAGTCCTCTGGGCAATCATCCAACCCTAGAATGTTCTCATTGCAAAAGGTGGTCGATATTTGCTACTATAATATGAGCAGAATTCGTTTGGAATGGTCTCAATTGTGGGTCACTTTAGGTGACGTCTTCAATAAAGTGGGGTGCAATTCAAACCTTGCCGTTGACTTTTTTGCGTTGGACTCTTTGAGGCAACTCTCCATGCGGTTCATGGAAATCGAGGAGTTAGCCCACTTTAAGTTTCAAAAAGAGTTTTTGAAGCCGTTTCAACACATCATCGTGCACAACAGGTCATTGGAGGTAAAAGATATGGTTCTTGAATGCATCAATAATATGGTCTTGGCCAAAGCGACTTGCATCAAATCAGGTTGGAAAACAATCTTCGAGGTGTTGACAGTGGCAGCAGGAGAAAAAGTGGATAGCCTTGTCACCAAGGCCTATAAATTGGCTTTCACAATCAACAAGGAGTTTAGCGAGGAGGCGATCAAGCAAGATTCGTTCGCAGACTTGGTCTCTTGTTTCACCGAGTTCGCGAAAAACGAAAAGTTGCAGAAAGTTGGTCTTTTATCATTGGAGGTCTTGTCCAGATTGATCGTTCGTGTGGCTAAAACCCTGATAGAAATCGACTCGAAAGAGACCATATCGGCTGCGAGGGATGCTTCAAGCAAAAAATATGAAAATCTCACAAAGCTTTGGTTTCCTCTTTTGTATGGCTTTCATGATATCATAATGAGTGGCGAAGAGCTCGAGGTGCGTTCACGCACGTTGACGCACTTCTTTGATGTTCTTCTCAAGTATGGGAGTCATTTTGAAACGGACTTTTGGGACTTGATCTATCAAAAGCTCTTGGCGCCTATATTTGGTGTCATTGAAAGTCCGTGGAATTTGCGCTATGACGAAGAAAAGGCTCATTACGGCATTTCGGAAAATGACAAAATGTCCTTTTGGGTGTCCACGACCTTTATCCAGGCTTTGAATGGTATGATATCGTTATTCTCACACTACTTCGAGGCTCTCACGCCAAGATTGCAAGACTTGCTTGGCCTTTTGGTGAACTGCATTTGCCAGGAAAACGACACTATTGCTAGGACGGGAAAAACCTGTTTTGAAGAATTCTTGTTTAAAAATGGCAGCAAGTTTGAGAAGGAGCACTGGAACTTAGTAATTGAAACTTTTGAACGCTTGTTTAGTCTCACAACGGCCAAGGAATTGTTTTTGTTGGACCCATTGAGAGAAGAGGAAAATTCAGACGTCGACTCTTTGGATATCAACGATTTGGACAAGTCTCTCTCAGAGAACTCTAAGGATGGCACATGCGATAAGTCCACCATTGTTGTCAAATGTGTGTTGCAGTTGTTGATGATTGAAACAGTACTGGAATTGTCGGTCAAAGAGGAATTCTATGACGTCATTCCCGATGATCAGCTTATGGCTTTGGGCAAGCTTCTCTACAGAAGTTTTAACTTTGCCAAGAAATTCAACGATGACTACGACTTGCGAGTGAGATTGTGGAACGCGGGGGTTATCGAGCGACTTCCCAACTTGTTGAAGCAAGAAAGCATGTCAGCAGCGGTCTTCTTGAACATCATGTTCAGATTGTATTGTGATGACCGAAAGGCCACGAGCTCTTCAAGCAAAAAAGCCATCATGGCCTCCGTGGTGCCATTGTGCCACACTATTGTGAGGAGATTCTCCGATCTTGATGATGTAAATCAGCAAAAAAGCATTGCTACATGGAGACCCGTGATCACCGAGATTTTTGAAGGGTTTGTGGAGATGGACGAGGCAGATTTTGCCAGCCACTCTCCAGAATTGTACAGACTCACGCTCGGACTATTTGACCGCAGTATGGGCGCCGACTTGCGCAAGGCGCTCCAGATGTTTATGGCAAGAGTGGGGGACGTGTTTGTGAAGTAATTGTACGACTGCGAGTCTTCAATTTGGCTTCGCAGCCATTGCGAGACGCATTGGCAATCAAAATTCTATCGGGCTTGCAGCCGGACGCAGGCGAGCGCACGAAAAATGGATGCAAGCAAGAATCGTTAATAGCAACCCAACACGCAAAGCATATAGCCAAAAATGATATGTTGTAAAATATGTGAACATTTCAATCTGAGCAAGGTTTTCCACACGTCGATGAAGCCTGCTGGATTTTTTTGCAAGTAGAGCCCGTGCCCTGTTATACGTAGCAAGATGTAAAAGCTAGACCTGTCAGGCTAATAATTGCCCACCGGCTGCCGTTCCTGGGACCGACTCCGAGCGCGCATCCGTGCACCAAACAACGTCACACTACAATTGTTGGCGAGGAAACGCTCAGACTACGCAAAAAAACGCTGAAAATTTTTTTGGACGTAGACCCCTCTTTTTCTCCAGACTATCCCGATCTGACAACATGTCTTTCGAAAACAAGGTATGTCTTTTCAATGCCATATGAGTGAAGTCTGCATTATTGCAATTGAAGAAAATTTTGGCGCCTGAATCTGTGTCGTCAAACGTCGTCCATTTCTGAAGCTTGCGGGGTGAGACAGAACATGAACTGTATCCGAATTTGCAGACCAAAGTTTATCCGCTGGTTTTGATCTGATGGCACATTCAGGGTTCTATTGTCACTCGAAAATGTTTTCAGCTAAAACCAACAAAAAACGCTGATAACCGAAGAAATAGCAACTGGTTTATCGAGCTCAAGCCACAATTTCTCGTGCCCGTTAGCATCAACATAGATCATATGTGAACATTATGTTGATGAATGTATGCGAGCTCAACGACAATGCGAAATCCGAATCATTTTCATATTGCCTTCTCATCCAATTTGCGATGCAGCCATCAGCTTCCTCAAGCTGTCCCGACCCCTTTTGCCCAATACTAACTGCCTAGAACTTATACGCTTTGTTGGGCAACGACGTCGAAGACGACTCCGCGCCAGCCTCCTTGCCTAAGGAGATTGTGAAGGCCACGACCTCGTCGAAGAAGGCCGATGTGCCACCACCATCCGCTGACCCAGCCAAGGCCAGAAAGAACAAGAAGGCCCCAACCGGCAACGACGCCGCGTTGAAGAACAAGACCGACAACAAGAGCACGCCTGGCCCTGCCGCCACGCCATCGAAGCACTCCAAGAAGCCATTCGACCGTCACTCGAGATCCGGTAAGACCGACTCGAAGAAGCAGGTGAAGCAGGCCTGGGGTGACGACAAGAAGGAGTTGGAGGACGAGGCCCGTGCTGAGGCCGATGCTGCCGCTGAGCTTGCCGCCGAGGCCGAGGAGAACCCATCTGGTCCAGCTGCCAAGTCCTTGCAGGACTACTTGGCCGAGTTGCAGGAGAAGGAGGCTGCCTTGGGTGGCGCTAGAGTTGTGAGAAAGGCCAACGAGGGCGCCGAGGCCAAGTGGACCGCCGCCGAGAAGATCGAGAAGGAGCAGGCTAGCTACGTTGCCCCTTCTGCCACCAAGAAGAGCAAGCAGAAGGCTCCTAAGGAGAAGAAGTTTTTGGACTTCAGCGCCGTCTTCGCCGACGAGACCCCCAAGTTCAGCGACAGAAAGCCTGGCTACAAGGGCAAGAAGTCCAACGCGCCAAACTCCAAGGTCGTCAAGAAGGAGCAGAACTTCCCTTCTTTGTAAGCGCTCGCCGCCTGCCAGTAGCGACATTGCTTTTGCGCAGTCATAGACTGTGTTTCGAGCCATGTAGATCCGAATGTACAATCTCAACGTATCATTATTGACATTTTTTCGTAGATCTTTGACATACTCGGCTGTAAGTGGGCCAAATTCTCCTGAATAAGACTGTAAGCCATCGTGGAGAGTTGACTGTGAAAATACTCCTAGCGCTCAAGAGATCCTCATATCAGGGGTGATCGAGAACTCAATGAGGCCGGTGTATCGACAGAATTCTCTAGCTTCCCTGATTTGTGTTGGATAATACTCCTTTCCGAGAAAAGCGCCATTAGCTTTTGCTTGCAAATCCCGAAGAATGGGCCTACTAAAACACATTTCACAAGAGCCGCACCGGCCACGGTCAGGTGTTCTAAGAGACGAATTGATCCAAGTTCCTGCGAGAATTATTTCATGTTGTGAAATCTTTCGAATCGTGAACGAACTCTTCCCCACATGAAGTTGAGTGGTCCCAGTCGATGAAACCTAAAATCCACACCCATGGTTTGGGTGTTCTTCGGAGGTGTCTAATCAATACCCCGAAGTGTAGATGAAACACTCTGGCACAATTTGACGATTCATTGATTATGCCCGTGGGCCACACGTAAAGGTCATCTCTTTCTTGGTAATATGCTCATTCTTTTTGTCTCCACTCTCGATGATACGAACAGGTGGCTGCAAACGGAATTCTGCCATGCGTGTTTCGCAGTGAGTGTCCAGTATTGTTCCCGTTATGGAAGTCGGGCCCCACCGCAGTCCACGCGGCGCGACTTTCCGCTCCGAGGAATCATATCGACTCTGCCCGAAACATCGCCCCAGTAGGGCAAAGAATGATACATTCTCTCATTTCAGTTGCGATAGAAAGAAAGTGAAGCCAAATTCGATTGTTAGTGGTGTAATTTATATGTCCCAACTCCCGAAAATTTCCATGGCTGAGTGTTCAGTTAAGGTTTGGGCGCATGCTGGTGTAAACGTGACTCACGTTAAGTGCGCGGTCATTAGGCCCAAACGGGCTCGATAAGCTCCTCGGCGGATAACATGCTTTTTTTTTGCTTGTTGGCGGCCAAGTGGTTGGTATAAGTCATAGAGTCTTTTGTCGTAAAGGCTAAGTTGAATCTATATTTTGCCCTTAACCTCATTAGTTTGTTTCAAGTATACTCATATGTTTCATATGCCCAATGATGGCTATTTGTGGCAATTTTAACGACTTAGTTTACTACTCTTTTTTGGTTTTACCGCCAGCTGCCAGGGCCCGGCCCCACAAATACGGTGGGCGCGCCTGTCCGCGATCCTGCACACACTCGCAAACACAGGGCCTGTGCACTTGCTCGGAGGATAAGCCCAACCGGTAATTTCCACGAAAAAGAAACAACAATACTACTGGTTCTTTTTTCAGTTCATATATTCGGCACCAGCACAGAAAATTCACAAATATAGAGTCTTTCTATCGTTCCGATATCCGAAATTTATTCTCGCTTGCACAAAACTACACGCAAATTCTCCACGTGGCTTATCTGACACCACCACGGTATCTATTTATTTGTGCCACACCGCAATTTTCAGCCAACTGAATTTCCACAACCCGACGCCGTCTGCACAAATATTCACACAATTCGAGCAATACAAGCAATTTCGTACCGTCCATATAATTTGGAAAGCGCCAGAATCGTACGGTATAAACTACCAACTACCAGAATACAAAAGATATGGTTTCACAGACAAGTTCGCTGTCTCCCTCTCCCGAGGCCGGCGCCGAGAAAAAACACACCACGAAATTGTCCACGTCGTCGCCAGAAGCGATTCGTGTGGCCTCGGAGATAACCCCTAACCGGCTTGCAAACTTGCTCATCCGGAAAGGACCATTGGCAATTCGGCTTATCACTTCTCAATTATCTGTTGAAGTGCCCGGGTTCGACCTTCTCTCTCTTTCGAAACAAAGACGTTTGATCATGGCCGCTATGGAACAGGGTGACCCGGAAAATGACGTCGTGTTCGAAAAAATCGGGTGGGGTCAGTGGGCCGTGCGGCACCTGGGCTCCGATTATATCGTGACTGAGCCAAACGGCGGAAATGCAAACCAGCGCGTGAATATTCACGAACTCAAAGAAAAGGCTAAATTAGGATGGCTGAAGAAACTGGACACGGAAGAATCTTTAGGGTCTGCGAAGAATACGAAGACACCCACAAGAAGGGACTCGATCTCGAACCACAAGTCTAACATGCATAACTTCCGTCTACCTGGCGAACGAATGCAGGTTTCGAATCTGCTCACAGACTCCGAGCTGGACTCGGATAACGACGAGATTATGGACCAAGGCGCGCAAATGCGTGATCTCAAAATGAAGTTCGTTAATGACGGAGACGATAATGCAATTGACGAGGATTCTGACGAGGACATGATGGAAGAAGATGACGCTCTCTTCAAATTTGACGACGATGAGCAGAACACAAATGGGCTTCGGCCTCCAAGAAGACTGCCACCGCTCAAATTTGCCAACCGTGTGCCAACTAAGTTCAGTCCTCCTCCAGTGCTTGCGAATAACCGACGTAAACTGTCTTCTGCAATGGCGCCAAACGCCGTCGTGAAGAACACAAGCCTTCACGGGTCTACTCGCCACGCTGTTTTCAACAGAAGTAGGCTCAACTCGATGGAAAATCTAGACGGCTACATTCTTTCCTCGGCACGCAACTCGTCGCTTTCTGTGCTGTCACCAACAGTGCAAAATAGCCTGCTACCTTCTACACTGCCTTTGGGCTCGTGGAACGGTAAAGGCGACTACTTAGGCCTGGACTTTCCTCTTCCTACTGAACACCTCACGGCAGCCTTGCAGAACGCAGGACGCAGGAAGCTGTCATTTAATGAGTCTAGTATCAGATCGACACTTTCTTCATCATTGCCGCGTGGCCAATCAGGCGCGCCTAGGCCTTATGATAACGGTGTCAATGCGATGTCTACGTCGGCGGTTTCCGCTATTCCAGCAAGCCTTCGAAAAACGGCCGCGCAAGACATTGCCAGCGATACGGATGAAGAGGATTGGGCCACGATGGGAGCCGAAACACTACGAAGCCATCTGGAAGGCGCGCCTGGGCCGGCGGCTATTCCGGCGGGAAAGAACTTGCAGAATGAGGAGAGGACGGCAGCACATGCGCTAGTAGACTTGATGGGCATTTGAGAGAACAGTGGTGAAGAGTACGCATCAGAAAAAGATGGTTTCATTTTGAGCCTTGCAAATTTCATTCACGAGTTTTTGAGAGTAAGTTCTATGAATCGATATACAATGGAGCCTACTCAATGTGGTTTTAAGCTGGTAGTGGCAATCGCAAAAACTTTACTACTCTAAGCAAAGTCGGTCGTGAGACGCGCTTAGATCTAGAATTAACATCTGGGGCCCTAAACCGGAGTTGCTTCTTGCATCCGCCTCCTCCTCCAAGGAAGGACAGTATAGTAAATTCAACAAAAACTAACCAAAAAGGTTTACTCAGTGAATGCACAAAATTATGTGTACCGATTGTATCATTGAACATACCTTTTTTCCACGCCATTTTTCCACGCCATTTTTCCACGCCATCGCCATAGACGCCATAGACGCGGCATGGAGCCCGCGTAGACCTGCACGCGTCGACCCGCACAATGTTATAATTTCGCCGAAAAGGGAAATGTAATTGGGATGCGGCCGCGTGCTCGGACGCCGCCTTTTTTTTTGTTAGATTTCACATCTTTCTTGTGCACGCTCCAACCACACATTGTAGCAAATCCACCATTCTTCCGACATGTCGACAACAGTGGCATTGCCCACCGTGCAAATAAATGTCAATTATAATGACATAAAAACCCAGGTGCGGGATTTCTTCACGCATTTCAAGGCATCAATTGCCGAGGATATGATGGATGTTGACGAAATGGCCACCGGCGTGAAGTATTTGGACTTGATGCAGAGAATCGCCAACAGGGAAACCACCACGCTTTACATCGAGCTCGATGACCTCAAGCTGTACCAGGAGAACCAATTTTTCTCGCAGCCTCTGGCAAATGACTTGGTGTCACAGGTGCAGAAAAACGCCTACCATTACGTCGAGTTGTTCAGCAGTGTTGTTGACGAGTTAATGCCCGAGCCAACTAAGGACATCTCATACAAAGACGACGTGTTGGATGTGATCTTGCACCAGCGTAAATTGCGCAACTTGCGCGTCTCTCAGGAAAATGCCGACCAGATGGACAGTTTGCGCAGCGGGTTCAGCGACAACACTCAAACCGACGGCGAGAACTCACAGGAAGGCGACTTGATGACTGAAAACTTGTTCCCGCCCAAATTGACCCGCCGCTACCACTTGTATTTCAAGCCGTTGTCGAACCTCAGCAAGGCCTTTGCTGTGAGACAAGTGAAAGGTTCTCACGTGGGCAAGTACATCACCGTGCGCGGAATCGTGACCAAAACGCTGGATGTGAAGCCGCTGGTGCTTGTCAACGCGTACACATGTGACAAGTGCGGCTACGAAATATTTCAGGAGGTCAACTCGAAGGTGTTCCAGCCGTTGACCGAATGTACTGGTCCGTGCAAGACAGACCACCAGCGGGGCCAGCTTTTCATGCTGACGCGGGCGTCAAAGTTCCTGTCATTCCAGGAGGCGAAGATCCAGGAAATGGCAAACCAAGTGCCCGTGGGCCATATTCCGCGTATGCTCACGGTGCATGTCGAGGGCGATTTGGTGCGCTCCATGAACCCGGGCGACATTGTTGACGTTTCGGGCATTTTCTTGCCGTCGCCTTACACGGGCTTCAAGGCGCTTAAGGCAGGCCTTTTGACCGAGACTTATTTGGAGGCGCAGTACATTCGCCAGCACAAGAAGCAGTATGAGTCGCTCGAACTCACCGATGCAGTGAAGGAGAAAATCGCGGCTTTGCACCGTGAGGGTGGCATCTACAACCGGCTCGCGGAGCTGATTGCACCCGAGATTTACGGCCATTTAGATGTGAAGAAAATCTTACTACTTCTCTTGTGTGGAGGTGTCACAAAAGAAATCGGCGATGGCATGCGTATCCGTGGAGACATCAATGTGTGTCTTATGGGAGACCCCGGTGTGGCAAAATCGCAGATGTTGAAGGCCATCAACCGCATAGCGCCGCGCTCAGTGTACACCACGGGACGAGGTTCCTCTGGTGTCGGTTTGACTGCTGCGGTCATGAGAGATCCCGTCACGGACGAGATGGTGCTTGAGGGAGGTGCGCTCGTTTTGGCCGATAACGGTATTTGCTGCATTGACGAGTTCGACAAGATGGAGGAAAGCGACCGTACAGCGATCCACGAGGTGATGGAGCAACAAACCATCTCGATCTCGAAAGCGGGAATCAACACCACCTTGAACGCGCGCACGTCGATTTTGGCCGCTGCCAACCCGTTATACGGCCGCTACAACCCGCGCTTGTCGCCACACGAGAACATCAATCTTCCCGCCGCACTCTTGTCGCGGTTTGACATCATGTTTTTGATGTTGGACCACGCGAGCGAAGCTGGGGACGAGCAGTTGGCGCGGCACGTGACTTACGTGCACCAGCACAACCACCAGCCACCCATGGAGTACACGCCGCTTGACCCTCAGACGATCCGTCAGTACATCTCGATTGCCCGCACGTTCCGCCCTGTGGTTCCAAAAGAGGTTGGTGAGTACGTCACGCAATCGTATATCAACATGAGAAAGGAGTCACATCGCAACCAGGACTCGGTCAAGATGTTCGCTCACATCACGCCGCGGACGTTGCTCGGCATCTTGCGTCTCTCGCAGGCGTTGGCGCGGATCCGCTTTGGAACCGAGGTCAACAAGAACGACGTGGATGAGGCGTTGCGACTCCTCCAGGTTTCGAAACTGTCGATGGAGTCCCGTGACCAGGAGAGAGAGGATCCAATGTCGCAAGTGCTCAACCATATCCGCCGTCTTGTGCGCGAAGATGGCACAAATCAATTGAGCATGGCATACTTGCGGGAGAGAATCATCGCCAAGGGACATACTGCCGAGCAATTTGAGGCCTGTGTCGCGGAGTATGTATCACTTGATGTCTTCCAGCTCCTTGACGGAGGGGAGAGCTTGTTGATCGTTGACCAGGATAATATGGAAATTTGAGCCGCCCTGAAGGCCTGGGTATGCGCATCTCCATATAATAAAAGTAGATGTATGAATATATCGTCAGATACAGTTTGGTTTGCTTTTTTCTCACCAAGATTTCAGGCATACGTAAAATGGCTGCTTATCAGCAAGAATGAGATTTTACATTCGTTTTGGCGAGGTGGTTTTTGGTCAGGGATGTCACATCTGAGGTGAGACAATGTGACTGACCAGCAAACAACTATGAAATTCGAAACTCTTTGTTTATGGGTTTCCGAGTATATATGAAAAGCAAACTGCTAGTCAAATACACGTTTAGTCGAGAGCCTAATCGGCCTTCTCTTTGAAGACACAAAATTCGAGGGTCTGGCTGCAATTCCCAGCCAGCGTGCCTTTAGGGTACCCACGCAAGCGTCAGACATTTTGGTACAAAACCTGTGTAAATTTTCAAGTAGACACAATTCGGGCTCCTAGCAAATAAATGAGTAGATTAGCTTTCTTAATCCATGCAAAAATTGTGTTGCATCGATAAGCACGAGCAAGAGGTCGTACTGGCTGCGCACGGATTGCACGCAAAACACCATCAACAACAACTCACACGACACCCCTCGCTGGTCGGTATGTCTCCAGCAAATCATACTTTGAACAGGAGAGCCTCGCGTTTCCAAGCCACCCGCTCCAGCAAGCCCGGTGGGGACGAAGATATGTCCAGTCAAAAAACGAAAATCGGTAAATCATTTACGTTATTGAAAAACCACCTGCTTATTCTTAACAATCAAGGGCTGGTTGCGCGCGACCATTTGGCTAATGAGCGCACGTATTTGGCGTGGACACGCACTGCTCTCGTGATGATGACGCTCGGGCTAGCGTTTTTGCAGCTATATCTGATCCAGGCGCGGGCGCATGCGGCGATTTATAAAGATAAATCGTATAGTCTCGATAGTGCCCGAGAGGAAGCACTTCTGTTGGTGGGTAAGCCATTTGGCGTGTTGATCGGCGTATTTGCGCTCATTACAATGTTTATAGGCTTTTATAGGTACGCGGTGGTGCAACTGCTGCTCCGGCACGGTGAGTTTCCAGCCACGAGGTTTCTTTCCGTGGCCGTGTTGCTCATGTGCACGTTGATGATGGTGTTGGTTTTGGTGATGGACATCCGTGCGGTGATGTGAGGTCATGTTTATGCCTCGAAAGGATTTGGATAAGTGATGCAGCCACTCAGACAGAATGCTGGTCTGGTAAGTTGCATATGCAAATTGCGCTTCAAGACCTTTTGTTTCATTTTATCAGTTTTTGCAGAATACCTCGAGAAGGCAATACACGCCGCATTTGATAATCGGTATTGCTTGCATGACCCGGTGTGAATGCGAACTGGTTTAAACGCTTGAGCTGTGGTTATTCATATGGGACGACTTATTATCAACCAAAAAAACAAACAGACATCAGTCTGCGCCTGAGTGTGGGATTGTGTGTTGAGCGGCTCTGACAGGTATGACCACACGCCATCGAGCCAATGATTGCTCATTTGACCCCGATTTTTGAAAGATAATTGATGCTCCGACTCTATGCTGACGACAAAGCATCCAGTTAGTATCAATGGGTACTTTCAATCTAATGGTAATTCTCCTTGCTACGTGATTTCCCCATGCCGTCACCTCTAAAGCTTTGAGCTCGCAATTCTTCGTCTGCGATGAATCTTGATACTACAAGTCACAATGAGGCAAGCGGGACTCCTAGAAATGATTTCATCAGTATAGAGATCGGTCAGAAGAGCCAGGGCCGGAGAGTCACAGTACTAGCAGTTGCGCGACGAGGCAATCATAAGAAACAGTCTCACAAGTTGGGCCATAGCGACCACCATGTGACGACAAGACAGAAACTTGCCATGCCGTTCTGGAAGATAAGGTGTCGCAAGTCACACCTTTGAGTGGCAAGTTTATTCGATTCAAAAAAAGAAGACGAGGTTGTGTTGCGTTCATTTCATAAGCCAAAAATTTTGGCAGCAATATCGGCCGCGCCTGCATACACGCGTGTTGTTGATCGCCCACCGAGCCTACCGACCAGCCATCACCAAGAGATACAAGCTTACGCCAAATTCCAGCTGATAAATTCTAGAATGTCCCAATACGCCTCGTTGACGGTAGCGCAATTGAAAGATGCCTTGAAGGAGAAAAATTTGCCGACAGACGGCAAGAAAGCCGAGTTGCTTGCGCGCTTGGAAGAATCCGACCCAGCCACTGAGCAATCTGAGCAGCAAACACACGATAATGCCGAAACTGAGCAGCCGCCACAGGAAGAAGAGCTTATTGAAAACGACGATTCTGAGATTGTAGATGAAGTCAAAGAAGAAATCCCGGAGAAAGAGGCCAAGCCGGAGAAGAAAGTTTTATCGCCAGAAGAGAGGAAACAGTTAGCAGTAGAGTTATTGACGAAAAAGATCCAGAGAGCAGAAAAGTTCGGAGACGAAGCGCTGGCCACGGCGGCCAAGAAAGACTTGGCCCGTGTGGAGAAATTTGGTGTGGACCCAAGCACAGCCTTGGGCAAGGAAATCGGAGACTTGAGTAAAGATGTGAACAGCGAATTGGGTAATGGGAAGTTCAAAAAAGGGAAAAAGAGAAACGGGAGAGGCAAGAAAGTTGCAAAGAACTAAGAATGTTTCAGTTGAAAAAAGCGGATTTACCGAAAACCGGACTCATGACAATTAGACCCACTGTCTAGATTTTGCGGTGTCCTTCCTCCGTGTAGGCTAGCATGTAAGTTGTTAGGTCTTCTTGTTCAAGTAAATCAGCATGGACCAAAAGATTTTAGCCGTTTCATATAAAGAAGGCTAAGGACAATGTGCAAACAAGCATCATATCACTATTCGAACTAGGCTGGCTAGCTATGCCCCCCTTTTTTTTTCTTTTTGCTCGATCCGCTTTTTTTGTAGAATCAATGACTGCTATTAATGAAAGTCTCTCAATCCGGATACAAATGAGGCAACGTAGTAATCCCGAAACATGTCTGTTTGTTTTTTGGCTCAAAGTGGGCAATGGTGAGCTCTAAAAAGTATATTTTTGGAGGATTTCCCACATTTTCAAAGATGACACCATAAACAGACAACTCTATTGATCTAAAAACCCATTACTCATGATGATTCAACCCGCAGCAAAGATGACATTCCATGAGTGAATGTTGAAATTTAATCGAAAACACAATTAAAACCAGAACCTGAAATAAGCTATTTTTTTAGGTTTTATGTCCCCCACACGCCCCATAACGGCGTTGTGCACATGAGAGACGGGGCGCGACTAACTCCCGAGATGTCAGAAATGACTAAAGTCCTGTTGAGTCTAGCCCCTGCCCTCAAAAAAAGCAGGTTTTTTTGTGGAAAAATCTGATCACGATGTTTCATGGCTACAACTGATAAGTTTATGTAAAAAAAGTGTATTTGCATACTAAAAAACATATGTAAAGGTTGTAATGATTGCACTTCTACTTGGACTGATTCTTACACCACTTTGACGACTGTGACTGGGATTGATAACATGGAGACTCTTGTTGAGGAGGTTCCCTTTCGATATATGTTCATCTTCTACCTGAACATACTCTGGAGAGTACACACCGGAACACCATGGGCATCAGGTACCATCAAGGCACCGTTGGAAACCCATAATGCTGGGACAAGACAAGGCAGCTTGCCCAGTATTCAAACATATTCTCGCGCGGGAATTGACCGCCTTTTATAGTTTTTACAACGCCCCTGGAAACAATGGGAAGTGGGGTACAAGGAAATATTCATACAGGATACTATGCTACACGCCCATGTAACTGCGCACAATGTGAGGCAGTACGGCCTATTCAATTAGCCTTTTTAGCATATCGCGCAATCCCTAGCCATGAAACAGGGGAGGCCCGACACCCTCTGTGGCCCCAAAAAGTTTGCGTAGCAAGTAAGTGCTCAGCGTGCTAAAGATAATTTTTTGGTAGAATCCTTTTTGAAAGGCTCCTTTTTGTTAAAATTCAAAACCTTGCATGATTGTCGGCCAGAATCTTGGCTTCAAGAACAATGGCGTGTTTCATTATTGAAATTTCACTCACCCGCGTTCCTCCTCGAGTACGAAGTTGGATTGGCAACCATAGCAAGTTTACCCCTGCTGCAGAGTGTGCACATATTCCGCTTTCCCATATTACATGCGCAAACTAAAGATAAATTCCTCACGGGACTCCAGGGTGGCACAGGGCGGCTGACAATAATGAAAAACAACGCAATACAAAAATTTGGCTTGGATCGAAGAAAAATGGGCCTTGCAAGATGAAAACGACTGATTTTGATTTTTTTTATCAGCTGAGAAGTTCATTGGTTTACGCCTTGGTGTTCAAGCCACGCTCGGCTTAGAACCTCAGGAATATGCCGCGATGACAAATGCGTGTGTGCAAGAACCCCCACCCCAAGATCCAGAATAGTCGCCTTGTTTTCCTGTTGGCGTCCACTATTTGATATTATTGCGCGTCTTAAATCAAAACTGCCCAATATTCCATTCAAAATGAAGTTGTACACGTTGAAATCACCTGAAATAGCAACAGCAGGTTTCGCCCACTCCTGATACTGTATATGGTATCTGGGTGCGGCCTGGCCATCCAGACACCAACTGGCAACGAGAAAAAGAACCAAAAACTTACGAACAATAATGTGCCCGGGTCACAAGTCCAAGCCCTACTACGAGGCATTGCCTGAGGCTCTCAAGCCGTTGCATTATGATGTGTCTGTTTTCGATATCGGCGAATATGTGTACGAGGGAGTTGTAAAGATCTCATTTGCAGTGCAAGACAGCACCAATTCAGTGCATTTGCATTACCGTGACTTGCAGATCAAGTCAGTCACGGCATCATATGAAAACAATGACTATGCGGGCTCGGTAGTGGAGCAGAACGCAAAGAAGGAGTTCTTTGTCACCGAATTTGGCCCGCAGTTCAAAGCGGGCACTAAGCTTGTTGTAGAGATCTCGTTTTCGGGAAGGATCCAAACCAATATGGCCGGCTTCTACAAAAGCACATACAAAGAGAATGGGGAGACCAAGACCATGCTATCTACGCAATTCGAGGCCACGGATGCAAGACGGGCGTTCCCTTGTCTTGATGAGCCGGCGCTAAAGGCTACATTCGAGGTGCACATAACCGTCGCTCAAGAATTGACTGTTCTAGGTAATATGCCCATTCAGGATGAGCAAAAAGTGGGCGTTGGTTCGAAAACAGTCACGTTCGAGCGCACGCCGATGATGCTGACATACCTTTTGGCGTGGGCCATTGGCGAATTTGAGTATGTTGAATCGTTCACAGCAGAGTCGTATACTGATGGCAAACCCTTGCCAGTGAGAGTCTACACGACAAAAGGCTATACCGAAGATGCACAGTTGGCGCTGGAGATCGCGCCGAAAATTGTCGATCTATTCAGCACTGTCTTTGGTGTGAAGTATCCGTTGCCCAAATTAGACCTTATTGCGGTGCACGCCTTCTCGCATAATGCCATGGAAAACTGGGGCCTTATAACTTACAGACTGACGGCCCTTTTGTACCTGGCGGCTAACTCGGACCCATCGTACAAGCAGAAAGTCGCCTACGTGGTGGCACATGAAATCGCGCACCAATGGTTTGGCAATTTGGTAACGATGCAATGGTGGGACGAACTATGGCTAAACGAGGGCTTTGCCACTTGGGTTGGCTTTTACGCAGTGGACCGGCTTTTCCCAGAATGGGATATATTTGCCGAGTTTGTGCTGACGTCGCTCCAGGAAGCGCTCCGATTAGACGGCTTGAGGAACTCGCACCCAATCAAAGTCGCCGTGATGGACGCATTGGACATTGACCAATTGTTTGATGTGATCTCGTACTTGAAAGGTGCGTCTACTATCCTTATGCTATCGACATACTTGTCCACTGACACATTCCTACAAGGTGTCGGGAAATACTTGGACGAGAATAAGTTTGGGAATGCTACGTCTGAGGATCTATGGCGTGCAGTATCAGAAGTGAGTGGCAAAGACGTGGGGAAAATGATGCTGGCCTGGATTTCGAGAATCGGGTTTCCCGTCGTGAATGTTTCCGAAGAAAATGGTTGGCTTGAATTGAGGCAGTCTCGATATTTAAACGGAGGCGACGTTAAGCCAGAGGAGGACGAAACGGTGTGGTGGATACCAGTTTCTGTTGTGGAGGAAAAACCTTCATTACCGATCGACTCTTTCAATGACAAAGCTGCTCTGTTGCGAGCAGATTTCCTGGGACTCTTTAAGTTAAACAAAAACACCGCGGCACCACTCAGGATTAACTATGACCCGCAATTTTTGAAAAGCCACGTGCTCACGCATTTCGCCGAACTCACAACCAAGGACAAAATTGGCGTTATAGCCGATGTTGCAGCGATTGCCGTTTCGGGAGACCCAAACACGTCTACCGTGACATTTTTGGACTTGACCAAACATATAACTTTGGAAAATGACTTTTTGGGCTCCACCTATGCCACTTGGCACGAATTGGCCACTCGAGTTTCGGCATTTGCACTTGTATTCGGTACTAATGATCTAGCATCGCGCGTGTCTGCATTTTGCAGGGGCGTGTACTCCAAGCTTGCGATAAAATTTGCCAGCGAAAGCGTGAACAGAGATGACTACTCAGGATTGAAAGTACGGGCCTTGGTGATGAATAATGCCGCCACGCTTCATATTTTGGCTTTGGACAGTCTTGCACAGCAAGCATTTCAGAAATGGAAGTCTGAAGGCGTTATCGACTCGTCTATGAGGACGTTTGTGCTAAAACTGGTTGTTTCCACTGAAGCGGTGAGCGAGGAAGACTTTGCGTTTATGATGAGACAGGTCACGCACCCGGATTCGTTGGACGCGAGAGAAGTTGCTTTGGGAGCTCTAGGTTCCACAGCGGATCTTTCTGTGGCTCGCAAAATGCTTGCATATATGGTGGACGAAAGCGTTATTCCTACCATGGACGCGCATTTCCTTGCCGTGCCCTTATCCAAAAATCCAAAGACGCGGGAGTTGTTGTGGCAATTCTTCAAGGACAACTATCAAAAAATTTACGCATTGATGTCGACAAATATGGTGGTGTTGGATCGGTTTGTGAAAATGACATTGTGCAACTTCCAGTCATTTGCGATGGAAATGGAAGTCAGAGATTTTTTCAGGGACAAAGATGTGCATGGGTTTGAGCGTGCGCTCAGCCAAGTCTTGGACCAAATACACATCAATGCTACTTGGTTTGAAAGAGATCACGGTAGTGTTGATGCATGGCTCAAGCATAACAAATACTGAATCAAAACTGCAGAACGGTAAATAGATCCATCGCGATTATTGCATACGTGAGGGGTGTCTCTCTTGTGGCCACGAACTGGCTTGGACTAGTGATCCGCTATTTTTTATGCTTTTCGACACACTCAAGAGAGCAGCGTCCACGGACATATCAACATTTATCGAATACTACGTTCCAAAAAGAAAAAATAAATCATCCCAGACTCGAGTAAAGTGAATTGCGTAAATTTACCATACCCTCGCAGTTACGCTGTCAAATTGCTCATCATTGGCATCAGAATGTATGGCCTCTTGGAGTCAAAATGCATGAAATCTTGGCAATGTTGTCGTTTATAGAATCAAGCAAAGAGAATACGTCTGGCGAGCACTTGAGGAAGTCTATTCTACAAACGGCTTGCAATTAGACAGAGCATCATGACCCATGGCCTGTCGGTTGCGGCCATATCGTGGATAAAGCACTGTTTCCCGTCCGATCAACGTTAGTTAAGTTCCACAGAGCCATACTGAGTAGTGTAGTGGGAGACCATATGCGAAATTGTGGTGCTGCAATCTTTTTTTCTTTTATATTGTTCAAGTGAATTCATGGCTGTCTAGGGATCAAGATAGATCTGACTGAAAATTTTCGTGTTGCAACCAGCCTCTACGGCTGCGGGAAAGTGTGCAGGAAAGATTTAGCGTTATAGCGATTTTCAAGTGGAACGATATGTATGTGTATAACGATATCGTTGCCTTGAGCGATATTGTTCCAGTGTGTTCAAACAGTGTAAAATGGCGACAGCATGTCCAAAACGTAAAAACTAAATGTGTATGACTACATACTGGGCATAATCGCTTACGATAACAGCCAATGTTTGGGCTTGGGTTTTGGAAGAGGCAGCATTATGTACCAGTTGACAAACACCATAATGCCACCCATCAAGTCTAGCAAATGCTAAGAAGGGCTGACCATAAGTACAGGATGACTTTCTTGAAACGAAAACACGCCATTCTAAAGACAATAAAAGCAGCAAGTTTCTGGCTATTATCAACAACAATCTCAAAAAGTTTCCCGGAGTAAACATGATATTGTCTGATTTCGGAAGAAAACTGCAACACTTGAACGAAAGCCCATGTCCATTCTTCGCCTTTACTTCTCTCTTGCCCCCAGCCCTTAATGTCTACGAAAAAGAAGGCAATGGTCCCTATTGTCATGTATTGAATTATCTATGTTGATATCCAGCCGAACAGGCACGAGCAGAATCACTGATCACCCCTTAGCTTAGTTATCGACCTTGTGATCGTGCGTGGTGGCATATCTTCCCGAAGGGTCTGCGTGGCAGCCCCACTCGGCCTTTGGCACCCATCTCATCACCGTGGACGCGGCCGCCTTGGAGCCCTGGAACATCTCGTCGAACTTGCATCTGTACCAGTACGCCTCCTTAGTCTGAGGCACGTCGTCGCCCCATTCGGGCTTAGGGTTGGCCAAATCTTCATCGGAAACCGCAGCCTCGGCGGCATCCTTCAACCCATCAATCCACGAGTACCCAACACCGTCGGAAAATTGTTCCTTCTGTCTCCACAAAATGTCCTCAGGCAAGTATGGCTTCACACCTGGCTCGTCCGAGGTGTCGAAGGCCTTTCTCAAGATGTATTTCTCGATCTTGCCCTCGGCAGGCTTGATAAGCTTGTCCTCTGGGTTGATGTTCATGCAAACCTCCAAGAACTTCTTGTCCAAGAAGGGCACACGAGCCTCCAAACCCCAGGCCAAAGTGGACTTGTTAGCACGCAAACAGTCGGCGTAGTGCAAGTTCTTGACACGCTTAACACATTCTTCGTGGAATTCGCTGGCCGAGGGAGCGTTGGCAAAGTACAAGTACCCACCGAAGATCTCGTCAGAGCCTTCACCAGACAACACCATCTTGACACCCTGGGCCTTAATTTTTCTCAGCAACAAGTACATGGGCGTCAGCGCACGGATCGTGGTCACGTCATATGTCTCCAAATGGTAGATCACGTCGTTCAACGCGTCCAAGCCTTCCTCCAACGTGAATGTGTGCAGGTGGTGGATCAGACCGATGAAATGCGCCACTTTCTCAGCGGCAATCAAGTCGGGCGCGCCGGGCAAGCCGATGGCGAACGAGTGCAAACGCGCAAAACTCGACGTGTGGAGTGAACCAGATGCATCGACTCCGGACAATTCCTTGTTGGCGTCAATACCCTCGGATGAAGATGCGTCAGTGGCTTTTTGTGTTTCCCTGGCGGCAATCGCGGCAATCAACGAGGAGTCAAGGCCACCGGACAAAAGAACACCGTATGGAACCTCGGCCATCAACCGCTTTCTCACGGCCATCTCCAAGGACTCTCTCACCTCCTTGTAGTCCACGCGTTTCTCCGGCACCTTCTCACCGTCCCACCACGTAGGCGTGAAGTAGCGGGTGATTTCGTCGGTGTTGGAGTCGTAAACGTGGCCTGGTGGGAAGGCGAAGATCTCGTCACACTCGTCAATGAGACATTTCAACTCAGAGGCGAAGTAGCGTGTTTTGGGCGCCTTCGAGTTCTTACCCATGTACAACGTCACCACGCCGATCGGGTCACGTGCGGCAATGATTCTGTCGTTCTTCTTGTCGTACAATGCAAACGCAAACATGCCGTCCAAGTGCTTAGGTGCATCAATGTCGTATTTCTCCACCAATGGAATAATTGGCTCACAGTCCAGCAACGACTTGTATTTGTAATCATGCAATTCCTCACGCAACTGGATGTGGTTGTAGATTTCTCCGTTCACGGCCAAAGACCATCTCTCGTCGGGTGAAATGATGGGCTGGGCGCCAGAGTCCAAGCCTACAATGGCCAATCTCTCGTGGCACAAAATTGTGTCGTTGGCAATCACGTTACCAGACCAGTCAGGGCCTCTGTGCCTGATTTTCTTGGAGTACTGGAGCGCCTTGTCCTTGAACGCCTCGACGTTGTCTTGCCTAAAGGCAGCGTAAATTCCACACATAGTATTGTTTTATTTGAGGATAAAAGAGTTGACTAAGAAAATCTCGGATGCGCTTTTGCTTTTCTAACGTTTTTTTTTCACCCTCGGAAATCGCGCGCGGTTACTCATAGTCTCACTTCATGGCCCCGGTTCGGCATAGTGTACTCGCTTAGCCCTTCTTTACCGGAGTTCCGGGGAATCATTTGCCCTCGGAATGACTCAGGCGTGACTCAACATTCACAGAGATAAGACCTGGAAACTTCTGGCATCTCCCGATTCATTACTGGCATTCAATTGAGCTGGCTGATTTGATTGTTTCTCGGTTTTGAGTTGGAAAAATGTAAGCTGAAAGGCGTGATTTTAGTTTCACAACAATTAGTTGTTAGCAATTTCAGTTTCGGAGTCCCGGGCATTTCCGGGTAAGATGGAGTCAGGGTCCAGGGTCCAGAGCGAGAGACGGTGCCCAAAGGTAGTCATTTTTTTAAATTTAATCGATATTTTTTTTATAGTGCACGATTTAAAGAATCAAACTGGGTGGATACATCTCGGAAGGCGCAGTAATTCTCAGATTGTTTTGATTAGAGAATAGTCTGCCCCGAAGGTTTGCATGGAATTTGCCAACGTGCGACGCCTTGCAGTACAATAATCATATCAATCATTCTAAAAAACAGAGCCTGTGAGTTTCTGATTAAACATATTAAACAGTTAGTTGATTGGTTCTTGTTGATCTGATACAAAAATCTGAGTGGGAAGAGAACTGGCGTTCCTATGGTGATTTCAGTGAAATGCCAAATTCTTCGTTGAGATGACGTTTCGAGGTGTTCTGGCAATCAATCTTAATCCAAGAACAGAATTTTAGTCACACAGTTACCTCTGCTACGATGAGCTCTTTGGGCGCTACAAAAAATGCTTTTCTGCTATTGCGTACCCCGAAACATACCGTGCCTGAAGTATAATAGTTCGTGCTCTCTTGAAAATACTTGATGCTGACCGTAATAGAAGTACCATGATGAATAAGAGGCTCAAAAGCGTAAAAACTCTACATTAAAAGCGTATGTCCTCTACAAACTTCTACACAAAAGTTAGACATCCCGAGTCCCGACAATATCCAATTACCAAGCATGTATAAAGCGTTGTTCACCAGACATCACTGGCCATCTGCCACTTTAACGCTGTCCACAAGTCATATGTACTCATCCAATATGGGCACTTTTTTTAGCTATTCCAGTTTTTAGAAGAATGTCCAAGAAGATTCTTTGCGTGGAAAACGAGCTATCGATTGGTTTCTGTAAGTTTCACCTCTCCAGGAATAAAAACGATGTCAGATAAAGTCCAGCATAATGACACGGGGTTTTGATACTCTCTGTTTGGCCAAATTGATAAGTTCTCTTCATTTAACCCAATCAACTTGAAAACAAAGTCAGAAGACTTTTCCAGAATGTATGTGACTTGCAATTGACCGTCCAAAATGATATCATCTAACGCAGTAGTAAAAAGACCGGCACGAGCACGGCTGCAAGTATCAATACGCAGAAGATTGCACCGAAAAATACCCACCGGTACCTAAACCTCTGAGTGGTGTCCAAATTCCGATTTTCGCTCTCGAGTGGAGGCACATCGATAGTTCTTTCGTTGTCTTCAAGCTTGACGTTTGAGCTTTTTTGCATCATGGGCTAATTTCAATGAATTGAGTGGGGTTGAAATGAGATTGAATATGAAATTAGGGGTATTTAGGCAAAAAAGCGGTGATTCTGGTTTTTGAAAATGAGACTCAACAAAGATTTGCCTTCACAGAGAAATGTTAGCATCATATTGTTAAGATTATAGCCGAGACGGGCAGGAGACGGAGATGCGCTCGAACTGCCCTCATGGGCTTTTCAGGAAATGCTCCAGCTCCCCGTAAATTCCGCGTAACAAACGTCTTTAAATACTTCAAGAATGAGAAATGCTATTCTATTTTGAATTTTTGGAAAAAATAATAGACAATGACGGCAGAGCATCACCTTCTTGCAATGTATAGTGTTCTGTTAACTTCATGATTACGACTTTCGCGGCGAGTAAACACTTTGAACACCGAATAACGACAAAGGTAAGCGGATCAATATTTGCGTTTTTCTTTTGAGTTTAGTGAGTTTGTTGATGAATGACTTTAACATGCCACGTTTGCTCGAACTCATGGAGGTCAACGAGTGTTCAGTGATTGTCAAACCGAACACTCGTGGCGAGGCCGTGAAACTACCGTACCTAATTATAGCGAAGGGGGTTGGTAGCCATACTGCAATTATCTGAGAAAATCGAGAGATATTAGTCTTTGTTGCTAAAAGATTAGAGTTTCCATGAAGTATAACCAAGCCAAGGAATCTGCCAACCCCTGCCAAACTTCTAGACAATCTTCTCACCTGTGAAAGGCGTGCCCAGGTGGAAGAGCGAGGCGAGGCGAGGCATTTCCCTCTTGATGCTTCTGAAATATACCATGATTCATATTTTTTTTTATTTTTCTGCTTGGAACATCTGTTTAAGGACGGGGAGCCAGAATTGCTGACTCAGCCCAGCTCTCCACAAGACTATATATGATTATATATAAAACCCTAGCCAGCTTCACTACTTTGCCTTGCGTGGATATCTTGGCTTGGCTGCGTATGAGATATAGTTCATCCTTGAAGCAAAGATCAAAAGGACTTTTAGGCTGATGAGACTCAGTGAAAAAAGTTTTCGATCTTTATAACGACTTCAAAGAATCATCCACATATCAGATTCAATAGTGTAGCTAGCCAAGCCGATTCTCCAATTCGATCAGTTCTCACCGAGGAAAAGCGCCCCCGAATTCTAGATTTGTTTTGCAAATCCGTACATGGGAAAAAAGCCAGAAAACCTAGTGAAAAATTCCATTTTCATATCATTTTCAACTCTCCAGTATAACATTCATCAAGCTTACGTATGAATTTGCACCCAACTGAATGGACTGTATCGTTCCTTGCGCGCACACGACCGACCGACCGCCACCAACCGCACCACACCCATGCTCTAGGCAACAGATCCTAAGACATCGAAAAAGTGCTCTATAATCACCATTAAACACGAGGCACATAGGTTCGTGGAATCGTTTCAATCACAAATAAAGCACCAGAAAAACAACAATGGCACTCCCCAAACTTGCCGAGGAGTTGTATGCGCTGTTTGACGCTGAGAACTATGACAAGTGCCAGAAATTGCTTCCGCCAATCAAAATCGAATTGATCAGACACAATTTGCTTGTGCCTACACTTGCCAATACGGTAACCGCCGAGCAGGAAAATGACTCGAAAATATCTGAGCGGATTCTCGAAATTGGTGCGTTGCTGCTGCTTTTAGCCGCTGAGTACGCCAGTTTCGAGAACTACGTGGCATCCTTGAGACCTTTCTACGGATCGGCCAAGTTGCACGCCCAGCGTGAGTCCAATACTGATGCAACCAAAATAACGTCGCTTTTCTTGATCTATTTGCTCTCGCAGGGCCAGATTCTGAAATACCACGTGGAGTTGGAGCTGATTTTCAGTTCCCCGCTCATCGATGTTGAAAATGACACGTTCTTGCGCTACCCGATTGATTTGGAGCGCAATTTGATGGAGGGAAACTACATCAAGATATGGAAACTGTTGCAGGATGATGCCGCGTTGCCATGTAAGGAATACCGCCATTTCACCGACAGTTTGCGCAATACATTGAGGGTAGAAATTGCCCGCTCGCTCGAGAAGTCTAGCGAGTCAATCCCGGTCACAAATTGCAAGACGCTTTTGTATTATCCACAGGAGCAATCTGATGTGCTGTTTGAAGCCGCGTTGCGGGACGAGCTCAACGTGACAAATTGGCTGTTTGAGAATGGAATCGTGTATTTTGATAATGGCGAAGAGAACAACTCTATTTCGGATAATGCTGCCATAATCAAAAACGTGTTGAGCTATGCTGAGCAGATTGAATCGATTGTATAAACATGTATCAAGGAGATGCGTTACTTTTGCGAGTGACGCTGAGGCGCTTAGCCAGATGTTGAAGTCGAATCTTGAGCTGATGTAATGGAATATGAAAGAGGTTCACGAAATCGGAATCGTCCCTGTGCGGGCTTAAGAATTTCTTGAGAAATTTGTTTTGGTTTGCAAAAATGATCAGGGTATATAGTGTGATCGACGCACACACAGACCTATACTGTAGCTTGATGGTACAACGTAAGACTTTCTGGTAGCATTTTGGTGACCAAAGCAAAAATGAAAAGCTTTTTGGCAAGAAACAGCAAGATGTATTATATCTCGAAGCTGGCTTATGGCGCTCACGACACCCAAAACCTTCAAGTGCAAATAAGCACCCCTACCCACAGCAATTTTCGTATCTTTAAATCGACGCGAGAAGCAAACATCTAGCCTTGTCACAATGATTTTCACAAAGCCAAAAAGCAAGAAGGTTGCCGTGACTCAAGGCAAGGGCGCTCACATGAGAAAGTCTAGCATAACGGGTTGTAAATCTGATCATGACCGCAATTAAATCGGCCAATTTCCAAGGCTCAAAAGGAGACAAATCTCTAGCCAGGTCGGGAGCCCGACATTCAAGTATGTAAGAGTGAGGTTTGACCTGAACATAGCGCTGATATCATCCAAATAAGAAAAAAAGCGAAACTGAAGCTGCTGATACCTAACGAAGATAAGTACCATTGCATTCTTGGCGGCAGAGAACAAGATTACTCTAAGGAATCATAAAAGCCTTTATAGGAGGCGTCCAAGTCCTGTAGGAACAGTTCTGCGTCCTCAGGGGCCAATTCATCTGAATCCGCTAGGTTATTGAGCTTTATGAGCCAGCTTACCAATTTCAGCTTGCCCGGGAATTCCAACGTGACCGTCTGCGATTGCTCGCGCGTGACCAATTCATTGAGACTGATCACTAGGTTGGAAAGAAGCGGGTGAAGTTGTGTTTTCGTGTTATAGTTCAATTTCAACGCGTCCATGAGCGTGATGAAGTTGCCCGTCGCCTCTGCCACGAGCCGGGCGCTGGCGGCGGACAGTTTGGGCGCTGCATGAACACCTCCATCTGTAGTAGGGTCGGCTTGTGTGTTTTGGCCCGAATTGTCGGCTCTTTCCACGTGTTTGTGGAAATGCTCTATTGTAGCGGGCACTTTCTTGGCGAGCCTATCCAATGCCAACGGCGCATGAAGGTCATATTTTGCTGCTAGCGCCGTGAGCACGTTACTGTAGTCCAGGTTCAAATCCGGGAGAATTTTGCTCAAAATCTGCTCGTGGGTCGGGCTGGCACGAATGCTTTCGAGGAGAATCTGGCACTGGTTCACAAGACGCATGATTGTGGCGGTGTATTTTTCCTTATCCGTGATATAGTCCTTCACAAAGGCGTTTTCAACCATTTCGGTAACGTTGAGGATCGCATAAAGCTCACACAAGGAATCGTACACGGATTTGTGCACGCTTGTGGGGATTAGTGAGCTGCGGGTGATTTCCTCGTTATAGTTCACATGGCTATGTTCACTGGGTGTATATGTGGAGGTGGTGGTGGGCGCATACGCCGGCGGTGCTGACATCACAGTATTGTTTGTGGTTGTGGTTTTGGAACTTCTAAAAAAAGAACGAGTTTGAAAGATCTATATTCGATTCGTATTGAAGTGATCGGTTATGATAAGCCGAGAGGGAAGACCGATCTGGAGTGCGCATAGTCGCATAGCGGACCTCGTTCGCGGGCATTTCGCGTGGACCCAAAATTGGGGGTATCACATAAATATAATACGCTTTGCAGTAATGGAAGAGAAGAAAGGTGGCTGTTTTTTTATTTATATTAGGCAAATTATCGACGAAAGAAGCGGAAAACATTGTTAGTTTCAGAGAATAGCTCAAAATTTTTACAAAGGCCAGACCAGCTGTAGTGTGAATGCTCTTTCGAATCAGTGGCTTATGTACCCTCGCGTTCGACCACACCAGTTTATCGAAAACCTTGAACTGTAAATCATGTGATTTTTTTGCTTTCGCATAAAAAACACAGAATTTTTTCAAAGATGAAATTCTCATCGAATATGCTCGCGAAGTGGGGCAGTCATGCCAACCAGTAGTCGACTTTTTTCGCGAGAGCCGAGTTAAGCCGCTAATACCAATCATCTATAACATTTCGTAGTGCCGCATCAAGATTATTCATTCGAGTCAGTAAAAATTTAACAAAGTCGAAGTTCACCACACCCCATAGGCCAAACGCAGTAGCTAAGCAGCCCGGTCCTCCTTACATCTCATTTTATACCGATCTTAGCAGTGTCTTGTCGGTGCCATAAGCAGGCACGCACTGAAAGTAGAGTTCTCAATCACTCTTTTCGGAAACAACAGGAGAACACGCATGGCTAAGACACTAAGATACCACCCTAAGATGTTAAGACACCTCCCTAAAATGCTAAGACACCTCCCTAGTCGATCTCACACACATAGCGTCGCTCACTTCGTGGGCTGTAGAACGCATCTGGATTGTACCCTAGCTCAACCCAATCCAGCGGATTATACGAATACACTACCGGAGGCTCACAGAAGCGGCGGGTGAGCCTGTACATGTCATCCAAACGGCGGCTCGTGACGATGTCAGCTACAGTGTCCCTTCCAAAGATATCACGAGCACACTGGCATTCGCTCATAATCCACAGCATTAGGTACGTGCTGCTGGCTCGATTAAAGGGGGATACCGTGAGTGGAATCGACACAATCATGTCTTTCCCATGCGCTAGTTTCACTTTCAACACGAACTCATAGCGAATTGAAAATAACTTACCCAAGAGTGTGAATCCTTGCACATGACTGAAAGGCACCCCGTCGGTCAATTTCGGGCAGTTTTTGCTCTTGTTGAACGAAGCGGAGATCTGTGTGACATTGCCCTTCAGGTGGTCTTGGATGTGGGCAGAGTAAAGCTCCAAAATGTCGTTTTCGTGCGGAAACTTGAACGAGAATACTTCAGTGATCCCTTCTGTAGTTAGCAAACATTCGTGAGTCTTGGTTTCCAGGTAAAGCTTATTCTCTTTTCGGCCAGGAAGGCCGCCGTCAAACCCCTCGAAGATCTCCTTGAGCTGTAGCGTGACCAGCTTGAGCTGGAGATTTTTCTTGCGTTTATGGTACAAATGGTTTGCCGCGACTTTTGCGCTGATATTGATCACATCCTGTGGCCCCACAGCCGAGGCTGGAAGTGTGATATCAACCAAAACCTGTTTATCGGCAGATACTTGCGACTCACACACGGGCTCGTTGAATTGCCGATACAAAGGTAGCGTATCGTACATTTTTAGTGGTATAGGAAAGTCTCGCATGTAATACTGTTCGTTGGCCACAGAAGTGCCGACTGAAACACGCACGTTTAGCGAATAGATGGTGGTAGCCGCCCACGTTTCAATGTAGCAGCTCGGCGTCAAGTCTCTATCGAGTGGAATTAGCAACGGCACGTCTAGTCCCAACATGACTTGCGAGAATTGTCCCATGGGAGGCGCATACGCCAGTGGGTCTGCAAAGACGCGTGTTTGTTTCACTGTTTCGCTTGAACTAAGCAGCGAGAGTGTACCGACCTTCTGTGTAGCAAGAAGCTCTATTGCCACTGAGCGGCAGTCAAAAGTCGGGCTTTTCACCGGCCTTATTTCGATCACAGTCTGGATTCGGGGCTAGTATGTTAGTATGGATCTAAATAGGGCGAATTGAAGAATAAGAAGCCGAAATTTGGTGGGCCAGCTTGCGAATGCAGCCCCTAAGAATCGGGACCAATTCATACATACAATGGAGTTTGGCACGCCCGGGCTGCCCTTGACCAAGGCGTGACCGTCCGATCGTAGATTAATATGCACCGGGCACTCTGATTTTGGGGGCATTTTGTGTGGCAGAAAGAGAAGACCGGTGTTGTGAATAAAAGCGGTTTCGATTTCGAAGAAAAGAACACTTTCAAGTTTTTTGGAATTGTGCAAAGCCTGTTTTTGGGGGGTTTTTGATGGAAATTGAACCTGAGTATTAGGCTGACCATGATGGCTGAGAGCTGCTGCGCATGCATGAGACTGACGTTACGCGTGGGTGGACTGTGTGGGTGGATGGATTGTGGGGTGCGACCCAAATTAGAGAAGGCCGTCAATCTTTTTAATTTTTTTTCCTGTTACTCTGCGTGATTGATATATTTGATTAAGTACTGGGGGCCTTTTCTTGTTTGCCTAGCTCTTCACGAAAAGTTCTATGAATGTATTGAATATACATGAATATATATGAAACCCAAGCGAGCTTCGCTACCGTGCGTTGTAGTTGCAATCACGGCTTGGCAGCATCACGAGAGTGATTCATATGCTTTTTAGTTAAGCTTGGCTCAGGGTGGCTAAATTCTAATTTTTGATTGGCGGCCCAAAGACAAAAAAACAGCCAAAAGCTCTCAAGTCGTCAATTTGTTTTTTTTTTTTTTTTGCAAAAATTGCGTCCCAAATCCCGTTTTTTTGGCTGAACTAATATGTCGAGGCGGCTACGATGCCCGAGGTGGCTGACTCGATTGGTGCATCCTATACCGTTTGTCCCTGGTATAGTGTATCACTGGGTAAACTATCCTGGCTTTTCCCTAGTACTGGATTTTCATGTGTGATCAGTTGTCATTCCCTTCAGCCTTGCCAAAAATCAATTTTATGATGGCCTCATCATGACCAGCATCAAGATTCATATTCGATATTTTATCACAGTTTATTATTTCTACTGCTTACCACTATTAACAAGCAGCCAGGGTCCAGAAATGAATATGTTTAAGACATATTTGTAATATTTGCGACATTGAGCTTCATGCAATCATAAAAATTTCACTGTGTTCTTCTCTTCCGTCAACCCCAAAGCTTTCGAGATCCGAGTGCCTTTTTTTAATTAGCTCTATCCAGCCAGGCCTTTTGGGCTTCTCTCATTTCGTACATAATCAACAATTCCGGTGTAAGAAGGCTTTCGATGGCACTGGTACACGCCATTAATGAACCTATTGAGATTAAATTGATTCTCATTCTGCAAGGGTTGCAAGGGGTATATGTTTCTGAGTCAAGTTTTCGTTGTTGGGGCTCGCTCAAATTCGGTCAACTGAAGCTTATAAGGTATGAATGAGGGTATCCCACCAAGTCAGAAAAAACAAGCGAGAAAAGTCAGATGGATTTTTTTTGTCTTCTAAACAAAAAAGTGCATTTTAAAATGTCAATCTTTCAAACAATGGGCCAAGTACGTCAGATGCAGACTTCACTACTTGCCCCCGCCGTGGGTACCGATAGCCGGAGAGAAGATGCGATGCACTAGTGTGGATGGAGGCTTCATTATATGAATTGATGAGTTTGTTTTCCACTATTCAAAAAATTGTCATTATTCAAGAATCACAAAACACTCACTTTTTGTATGTTTCGAGCAATTGAAGGTGACACACAAGTGATCTCGAAGGGTCTTCCTTCGCTGACAACTGTCAGTGCAGGCAAACGAGAAAGGGAAACTAAAACTGTACAGGGGTTTGCCCGATTTTGTATGAGATTTGTTGTGATTTGATTTCGAACAATAGGGAGCTTACGTTACACTGGACTCTCCCGATCTGAGCTCAAGGATCGGCTGGGAGATGAGCCGAAACTGTGTAGCATTCTGAATGAGCATGCGAATTATACTGGCTAGTTAATTGGAATACAGTTTTGACAAGAATCCATTTCACCGATGAATCACAATTATTCAGAAATCCAAAAACGAGGTATGAACACAAGCATCGATACTATGGTCGGGCAGCCCTCACAAACCCTCGACAAGCGCGACTTACCTAGCTCATAGACAATGTTTACCTATAAGTTGATTTCATCATTCTTTGCATTCTCTATTTCGCTTGCTGATCATGAGCCGTCTCTTGGTAGTGGGCGTCTTGTGATCTGAGGCAAATTCAAGAGATGCAATTTCTTTGAAAAAGAAAAGAAAACTACAATCAAAATTCAGAGGGAGCAAATCAAACCAACGCTCAATAAAGAAAAGAACAATGCGACCTGAGGCACAGCCTCTTTTTACTCCGCCTATAATCATTCGGAGATTTCAATTGTCTTTAGCATTGTAATCAACAAAAGTGGCGGCATCGGCTGTCACTCGCATCAGCGGATATAGATCATAGTTCAGTGTACCTGGATCAAAGAGCCAATAAGGGTAAAAATCATGCCATCCTAGATATTCATCGTATCATTCAACATACCCAGAAAAGGCGTCTTGATGGGTATGACGCGGGACAACAGCACACATCCTGGCGCATATGTAAATGAGCACATGAACTAAATTTGTGGGGGTTTCAAGATTGTCTTAAAGAATTCCGGGGAAAATAGCGTATCTCAGATGAAAATCCTCGAATTTCGTGAGGTAATAGCTGTGCGTCTCTAAAGCACTTATCGATAAGTTAATCACCACAAATATCCATATACTCAAGAGTGCCCAGTCTTCAGCAATCACACGACCTCGAGTAAATGCCAGTAGTACAACCGTGAAGTAGATCAAAATCTCGTCACAGTAATGAGCGCTTGATACTAAAGAGAATAGTCCCTTTCTGGGCACGGAATATTTGACTAGAGCGGCTAAATGTTTATGGTTGCGATATTGATCAAGCTGACAGATTGCAAAAATAGCCACTAAAAGTAAAGTCCAGAAAAAGCTTGTCCCTCTCAAACTGTTCCCGTAACCACCTTGATGATTTTGAAGGCCACAGAAACATATAATGGAAACGCTCATATAAAACCCAAGGCCTAGAAAGTAATGGGAAACATGCATTTTCGACGCATTACTCCAGCGGGTAATATGATAACTCTCATACAAACGTCTCGTGGCCTGACAGGTGAAAAACAACCACACAAGCAGGTACTTCCCATCAGATAGAATCGTGTATGGATCGTACAAGAATTGTCCCCACATGAGAATCAGATACAACACATAAAAGTGTGAAAACCAAGCTTTCGGCACGGTAAGTCCGGCCACTGCATTGATCAATTTAGCGAACCACGAGGTATCTATTGGTGTGCGATTCTGAGCCACTTTGCCATGCGCTGTGAGAGCGGTCAGCCCTTTCAACTGGACAAAGCATAAGAGGCAGACCGAGAGCGCCAAGAAGCAACAGACAATAGCATGGGCCACCTCCATTGCCGGATCAAGTGACAAATGATACTTTTCAAAAGCGTTTTGGTTTTGCATGGTGTACGGGTGTGCCGCGCCGCGCCGTGCTATGCTCTGTTGGCCGTTGTCTGTTTTTCGATAAGAAATTGACTTTTAACTCGGACCAACCCGAGGCGTGTGTGGGGTCGAGATAAGAATCTCGGATATAGTTTCCATATGCGGCATTTGTTTTGAGTCTTTTGATGCATACAATACGTGGTCTAATGTTTGATTGCACAGGTTCAACAAATGGCTTTTCAAAGTCCCATTCAAGATAATTACATATGTCAAGTAACTCTCAGAACATGGCCACATGACCAAAATGAACAAGCGAAAACTCGGATTTTGCTGGAAACAACTTGTCTCGAGAGTTGGCCTTCAAATGATTAGCCCCCGCTTTTACTTACGGTAGAAGCACATCCTGCTTCATCATCAATTTCCATTATTGTCTATTAGTTATAGTTATACTGTACAGGGCGCCATGCGGCATAAGAAAGGCCTAGCGGCCAATGTACTTAATCTCGAAGAACCGAGCAAAGTTGAAGCCGATAGCCGAGAAGGCACCGGCCAACTCGAAACCAATCTCTCCACCGTATTCACCAATCTGTCTACCAAGCACACCTTGGTACCAGACCTGGTTCATGCCAATTACCACACCGGCACAGCCGCAGCAGAAGCCAAAAACACCAGCAATTCCAACAGGGTAGACTCTCTTGTCGTTGAAGTTCTCGTAATCGTATGCGCTCCACTGGTTCTTCTTCCAGATGAAGTGCTCAGACAAACACATGCACTCATAGATAGCCAAGTAGTATCCAATCAAGTTCATGAAGTTCTCCATGACGTCCTCAAATTGGTAGTAGCCAGGAATACAGATTGCCAAGACGGCAAAGTTACCGGCCACGGTCCAGAACACTCTGGGAATCTTCTTGAGAGGAGACCAAACGGACTGCGCGGACAAGGCCACCGAGTACATGTTGGGGATGTTGTTGGCAACAGTGGAAAGAGCAAGAATGACACACAAGAACTCACCAAACCCGTGCAACGAGTCCTCAACGAGAATCGCATATACCAAGCCACCAATGGACTTGTCTTCGTACAACTCGGCCCATCTGGTATTGGTGAGCGTTCCTGTAGCACAAGCAGCGCCCAAAGTCATGGTGAAGATCAACGGGAGAAGCAAACCGAACAAGATACCGAAGAAGATTCTCACCACGTTGGCGTTTCTTGGCTGGTACACAGTATAGTCCGAGGCGTAGGTGGTCCAGCCAGTGGCGAAACCATAAATGGCACCACCAAACGAGAGCACGTTACCGGCGGTGGTCTCGCCACCCACGGTTGTGCCCCAGGTGAATGTCTTGGACATGGCCATTCTGGCAATGATGGCGATGAAAGCCACCATGTTTGGGATCCACGAGTACTTCTCATATGTGTGAATGATGTTGTAGCCAAAAAAGGTGACGATGATCGTGCACACCACCAAGATGATACAGCCGGCCCATGGCGGACAAGCACCATTGTTGATGATGTTCAAAAGCTGTGCGGAGGCCATGATGTTAACGGCACCCCAACCGACACAAGCCACCATGTTGATGAAACCAAAGATTCTCTGGCCGTAGTCACCCACAAGAAATCTTGAGAGAATCATTTGACGGAGTCCCAACTTAACACCA
This sequence comes from Metschnikowia pulcherrima, assembly GCA_009746055.1. Classification (NCBI taxonomy): domain Eukaryota; kingdom Fungi; phylum Ascomycota; class Pichiomycetes; order Serinales; family Metschnikowiaceae; genus Metschnikowia; species Metschnikowia pulcherrima. The sequence goes on from VFXK01000001.1 coordinate 700,916, forward strand.
AAAATCGAGAAATAAGCCACGGGCAAAGCACCCAAGAGGTTGAAGAAAACAATGCTCATGATACACTGGAAGAACGACAAGCCGAACACGGTGACACCAAGCGCACCCAACGAGAAGGTGGCAATCACCATGTTCGCAGACCACCACATACTGGCGGCACTAATAATCGATTCATCACCTTTTTCCTCATCAGTGACAATCTCAATACCTTTTGTCTCGGCATTCAACTTGGCAGCCAATCTGTTGATCATGCTCAAGCCGCCCACGGAGGTCTCGCCCAACCCAGAGTCCGAAAGTGATTTTTCATAGGCATCTAAAGAAGACCCATCTTTGACAGGGACCCTAGTTTCGTGGCCAACAGCCTTTTCTTGGTCACTCATTATTCAGGTATAAATGCAGGCGGATAATCGTTTAAACTTGATCACGAAAAAAAAAGTCACGACACGAAACGGCGCTCTTTTTTTATATATGCCTCGATCCGCTCTTACAGAGATAAGGCACTGGAAGTCAGGAGACAGGGAAAAGTGAATTTTTCCTATTGTCATCGCTGCGCGGAGTGCATATGTTTGCGCGCGCCTTTCGGGGAGTCAAGCGCAAGAAAAAGCAACGCGCGCGACGGCAGGTAATGCTAATCAGACTGCACACCGCACGATTCATTCGCGTGTGGGCCGCCGATTTGATGCGGCATTATTGCAAAGATACGCTCCCGAGGCATTGCCACGGCTTTTCCGTGTCACCGTTGCCATTTGTTACGCTCCCTATCTCTAGCCAAATTTCGTATTTCTCGAAAGGACGCCGATAAAGTCTTACAATGAGACCCCGCAGATAATGCAAGGTGGTAATTTACAGTTTCAGATTCACTTGAAATTCGAGGCGGTGCAGTTCCCAACGCATTTTTTGTGTTTAATCACCTTTTTGATGCCGGGAATTTCATCTCCACTCATGCTTCAAAAAGCCGTCACAGGGTGCGTTTGCTTGAGCCGTCTTCCTGTGTCGGGCCCTCCATGATGACACCTTCCAGTTGACTCTTTCGCTTAATTTATTAGTACATAAATTACATGTAGCTTGCTGAAAAGTGTTTGCACGATTTTCTTGGTTTATGGGTAGCCATTGAAATAATCATTGTTTGAAAGTCTGCAAGTTTTATTCTGGATGCCCTTTGTATTTCCTGGATCGGAGATATTTCGCAGAGAAGTTTTTAAACAATAGCGTGATAAAAGAGCCCTTGCGCGGATCGAGCGAAAAAAAAAAAAAAAAAAAAAAAGAGAGGCGACTGGTCACTCACCACCGATGCGTCAAGGGAACTTCAGTGCGTATGCACGTAATTCGCCTAGATTGAGTCGAGGGGCTTTTTCATGAATGAGCCGGGTACAACTGCGAGTCTTGAAATGGGTAAAGCTTTTTGTGTTCATTTTTCTATTTTGAATTGTTTACTGTGGAATTCCAAGCCTGGATTTCTCAGAATCGATTGTTTTGCTTGAAACCAAATTTCATGCCCAGAAAAACTTTTCGAGGCGGAACAATTCTGACATCTCACCTGCGCGAGGACGACTGATGGTCGGAGAAGGCGCGGCTGGGCCGGCCTTGATAACAGATTTGATTAATGCAGAGAAACCACCTAGGCAGTGCTGATATCTATCGTTATCTTATCTTGCATTTCTGCGTGCCATGCTTTTTAGATTACTATATTGAGCTGAAAAATCGGACTAGACCGAATTTCGTGGTTCGCTCCTCTGCCACCCTCACGCAACAGCCCATCCTGGTCTCTCTCTGGACCCTGGCCATTGTTCGATTTTCGTGATATGCAACGATTAGTGGCGCGAGTCAAGTGTAATCTATTTTTTTTTTTAAGATTGTTTGTTTTTCAATGAATACATTTCCTGAAAGGCATAAGTGCTCGAATGATTCACCCGAAGATTTACAAACCCAATACATTGAACCACGAGCCGGCTTTATTTTATACACTAAGGTCTGAGGGCCGAGCTTGAGGAACACAATCGTTAGAACACATAGAGATACCATCAAAACATCTTTGCATTCCAAAAACCTAGTTCTAAGGCCTTGAACTTCTGAATGTTCAAAAGCATTGGCTTGTAGGCTTATGAAGCCCCTTTTCCGGGTTGAAATTACGTCCAAAATATCAAATTCGAAGCCACCCTTGCAAAGTTAATTACGTGACGCTTGAGGTCGAATGCACACTACTCAATCTCTAACATTCCAGAGCTTCATATGAGCCAAATGCCTTTGAGATCCTGAAGGCTTGATGTCATATATTGCACAAGCATGCATACATGTATGATTCCATCTGTTCAAGAATTCGAGGTGTGGTCCACGCCGTCAATGTGCTTGAGTGCAAAGTATTCTTGCAGTTTGACAGGTCTGTCACTATCTTCAAAACATTTTGGTGCCTCTTCAAATGCGTCAATATTAGCTAAGGCTAGAGTCGTATTACCAAGAACAATACTTACGACAGGAGTCTTTTGCAATCGCAAGTATCCATGTCACCCTCAGTGTTTTCTTACTCGAATTCCACTTAACCTCCCCGGTTCGGATTTTTTATATTAACTTTTCATACATTTACTTCACAGTCGTTTCACGATGAAAAACTCTGCCATTACACATATTCTATTCTTTAGATATTACTGCCGCCCTCGAGTCCGTCATGCCCTAAACACCAGAAAGTAGTGATGTCTTGTGAAGAGTGACATATTGCAAGTATCATCTTCAAGGAATCTCATCAAAATATTGAGATTATTCCCCGCATCAGTCGTAAGAAACGATGACATCAATCGCGTTCTTCATGACATTTCAAAGTCTGCAATAGAGCAACTGCGCAAGGGTACACTTCACACGCCTAACAATATTAGGTGAGACTCTGAAGGTCAATAAGTCTCAAGCCTGATGAGTTTCCGATAGACTAAGCTGGACAATCAACATTCGCAGACTGCGGAGACGAGCCAAGAGGCAACAAAGTCTCAGTCCTTAAACATGACACCCCCCATGCTACATCACCTTATGCCTACTTCTTCAAGCCGAAGTAGAGACCCAAGATCAACGCAAGGATCACCACAATAAGCAAGCAGATGAAGAAACACCACAACTTCTTCTTGCGCGCCTTCTTGGCCAGAACCACGGCCTTGTTAGTGTGCCCCACACCCTGTTCGATGTCATGCTGCGCGGTGTCGATCTGTTCCTCAATCTGCTGGATAGGCTGGTCCTGTTCGACCACTAACTCCTCCATGTCATGGAACAATTGTGTCAACTCGGCCATGGTCTTTTCCAACTTCAATAACTCGCGGTGACGTACCTGCACCTCGTTCAATACCGTACGCGCCTCGCCGCGGCGGTTCAGCTGCATTATTGCCTGCTGGAAGATCTGCTGGTTGCTCAGGCCGTCCTCGACCACCGCCTGGATTTCCTCGGGCGTGGCGTCGGGCTTCACGATCCGATACTGTCTTTCAGCATGGATTTTGGTCTGTTCACGGTTGTTACTCTCGGTCAAACGGTAGCGCTGAATCAAATCCAAGAACTTGTTTCTTGTGGTCTCGGCCTGCGCTGCCTTTTGCGGTGACCGCAGCTGTGCCGCCTGCGATTGCACGTTTTTGATGCGCAGTTTCAACTCGGTTTGTAAAGACAGCGCCTCCAACACCAAGGAGTCGATTTGCTTCGTGGCATAGTCACCCTCGCCATCGTCATTCAAGTCCAAATCTTGAAGGTGATTTTTTTGTTTCGTCGAGATCAAATTGACCAAGTTGGCGTAGTTGTCTAATTGGAGGTTGATGTCCTGGATCTCATTCATGAACCCAACGAAATCGTCCTCTTCCTCGTACTTGAACGCACCCATCTCGTACAGATTCGTGTTGTGGCCCAGCACATTGCCGTTATAGTACGGGTTGCTCATGTTGTTAGCTCAGCGAGTGTGTACTTGGTGACCAAAAAGCGTGTTTAGGCCAAAGTGTGTTTGAGATTTGTAGCCGTTGCGGCTGGCGCGGGCGGTGCTGGCTTTTTGCGGGCGTGCACATAGCGCTGCGATCTGAGTGCTAGATCGAGGCTCGAGAGCGCATCGATGATATAAATAAAGTGATCGCAGTGCCAGTGCGGCTCGCCCTGGTGCCAGAGGGGAATGTTAAACACGCGTTTTTTTTTCCTTTTCAATTATTTACCTATGGCGCTCGTGACTAAGAGCTCTATTACAGTTTAGAGAAAGCTTTTAATGAGGTTCCGCCTTTGTGTCATCATGGTCAAGACCGTATTGATCTGATTTGTCTGTATGCCGGGTTTCATTGTTTGAGTGGCTCCATGCGGTGAGCTCGTTTACTCTCGTTCAGACTTGCATAAAGCACGCCGCTTTTGACTGCGATATATCATTCAACAGATCGGTGAGCGAGTGAATGACCGCGGCTGCGCTAAAGCGTGACCACGATACATTACTCACTTACCTAGTTTCCAAGGCGAATTCTGTCTCAGTATCTGACTTGTTATTGCGACCGCTAATGCTGCAAAGTGATTTTTTTGCCATATGCGTAATCAACTCTATGAGGCGTCAGCGATTCATAAGAACGGAAGCGCGAAATGAGCGAGGCTTGGTTTAAACTTTTTTGATGTTACTAGCTAGGCGACTCAAAGGGCGCTATCTTTTTTTTCTTTCCTTATTTCACAAGAAGGCTATTTCTGGGGCCATTTCTGAATTCTATCCCAATCAAGTAAACCTCAGCACGTGATGAACGACTAGCCTCCCCGCTTCGCATCGGACGAATTCACGTCCCGCCCAATTTCCCTTATATAAACAACAGTCACGCTACTCAATTGCTCTTAACCCCAGGTTGAAATTTAAGAGCCATAGTATCATGTCTTAAAGGCATGTAAGAATCCAAATGAAAATTGAAGTCTGTTTTTCCGAACCGTCCTCGTAGTCACCATTGTCTTGGGTGTGTGATTTTTGAGTCACGAGGAAGTGGAAAATTCCAACGCTATTCTGTACTGGGTAAGACAGAAATTCTTTCAAGAAAGTATGAAAGTACGCAAATTCTACCCGTTGCATCGTGGCCATCACTGCTTTAAACATGTGCGTTGTAGCATGGCTGCGTAGATTGGACTGAAGTATAGCCCCTCAAACTGGGTGTGAAACTTTCACTATGGCACTTCTCAGCCGGTCATGGTGACAAGTAAGGATAGTAGGGAAATCGGGATGAAAATTGGATGAATTTTGTTTCTGTCTATAAACGTACCCCGTCTTGTTATAGTGAGCGGTGTAGATGCACACTGAGTGGGCTGCTGTTCAATTGTAATCATACATTATCTGTCATGACTACCGCGACCATGCCCGTTGTCTACGCCAACTTGCTAAGGCTGAGCAATGCTAGCGTTTTGATCTTTTCTTTAGGAACTTCCGATTTACGCATGCTCTAGCTAACTATTATGCTTAGCACTTTCAAAATTAATCCCCTTTAGCCCTATCACGGAGATGAGGAGAAATTTTTCTTATTTTACTGCAATGTTCTGAAAATAAATCTCACCACTTTGTCCCCCTCACGCCGGATGTAGTTTAGAAAGGAAAAAAGGATTTTCTCCAACCGTCTTAATTCCCTTCGCTACCTTAAACTTCATCCTGAGAAGAACTCATCGAGCTAAAATTCTTTCAAAGCACTTGGAAAGGCACGTATTTGCATCGAACTATTTACATATACCAAAACAGTCCTGCAGATCAATCGATTTATTTTCCTAAGTGCTTTCATCTTTCACGCCAACCTGATAAAACTCTTAGCAATGCAACTCATTCAGATTCGAACACCTTAACCGCTCCTCAAAAATGTGTTCAAGCCACTGCAGCCTTTTTGGGGGCTGTATTTGGAATTGAAATTCAAGACTCGTGCACCTGAGCGGAACTCTGTTTTGCAGAGCGTGCTGCGGGCTTGGTGTCCCAAGAATATCACGTTCTCGTGCTGTCAAATGTAGTAGAAACTGTGGTAGTAAAATTCACGGGATTTTTCTCCGCTTTGCCCATTTGCTTGAGCACCATCATAAGTCTAATGATTGATTTCACATGGAACGTTGTTTTTTTGAGCCTCTCATGTGATCTCTGGTTCTGGTTAAGAAACCTCTAGATTATCAGCGGCTGGGGGCGGTAAAGCATATGAGTCTTGTCTTGTGGATGGGAAACGGAGCTCTTTTTGGAATGGAAAACAGTTTCAAAATATGAGCCACTGGGAGAAGGTTTCACAGGGAAAAAACATCATGAATCTCAATCTATAAAGCATCATGCGCGTATAGCAGACGTCATGAAGAGTGTCACTCAACGGTTTGAAGCGTGAGGAAACTTTCAGCAAAGCCCGAAAAATTGGTTTGTATTTCTACCACACAAAAAACATGGCATGAGAATGTGCTCACTGCCTAAAATCTTGAGCCGTCATTCACTACTCAGTATTTTCTTATTAGACTCGTCATAGCTGGTTTCAGGGTGCTTACGTAAGAAACTCAGGTCGGAGTTGGAACACTTTAATTTACATTCCAGCTTATGAACGCCAAGTTCAGTTTACTCTTAGATAAACTAACATGCCTAATTGAATCGGGAGAATGCATGCAGCCTTGTAGTAATTTGTATCACTAAATCCATGCCAAAAAGATACCTGAAACATATCAAAGCAAGAGATTTCGATAGTGAATTACCGATTTTCAATGGATGATATTGATTTCGGGCAGTGCTATGTTTTTGTTTTGGCTAAAATCATCGATTCCACCATGTCTGAAATCTAATTCCTCCTACTCACATGATATCTATAAGCTTGTATTCTTTGCTCGCACAGAATGTGTTCGAGCGTTCTTTTTCTATCAAATGCGTCTTAATCTATCATGCTTATGTTTTTTCTTTGTATCGGTCATACTGGCAAATGAATCTATCCGGGAACGGTTCTCTTATCAAGGACTGCTTAGGTGTGCTCACGGTGGACTGCTTGACCATACAGGTTGCCATGATTCTCTTGGAACCAACCGTGGCATGGAGAAGACGAAAATTTCTATAGCCAGGATCCAGTTGGGCAAGTTTGTTGCAGCCTTGCACTCTTACGCAAACAAAGATCACTTCAATTATGTGAAGTTCAGCAATCAAGCCGTCAAAATGCATCAGGACTTTATCGAGATTGAACGATTGGTTCAGAGCATACCCATGCATGATGATCTCGCGAGTGAATTGGATTTTCCCGGCCACATGTTTCAAGTAATGGCTCATTCAGCAGCATTCTTGAAGGATACACCCAATGATAAAAGGCGTGACCACCTCAGTGTGTATCAATTGATTGATCTAAGCGTTCGCATTTTGGCGCTACACAATGTAAAAGGCATGCTCGATATTACGAATTCGAAAAGCGAAGAAAGAATAATTAGCCTTCACCGCGAGCTCAGAGAATTAGTTTCGATCTTTGTGAAAGAGGGGGATGCCCAAAGTATCATGAGCTGGATGTTTAAGGACCTAGCGATCCAAGCGGAACAGGATCTACAGAAACTATGGCAACAGGTTTCTGCCCATGGAATTGGGTGTCTCAGCAAGACGGATCAACAAAGATGCATTCAACTACCGTGATCTTTTGAATTCTGTCAAGTTTTCTTGAAAATTTTCTTATTTTATCAAATTGAAATCGCTGTTCTGAGTTTTAATCACTCGGGTGTCAATTAGTTGTTGTAAATTTGCATTCACTTATGCGGTTGCAACACCAAGTAAGTACATATGCCAGGCAAGTAATTTTACTGACGGGAATTTTAGTTTCGATATTTTGCGAAAAAGAATTCTATTTTGTGGAAACTAATCTCTATCAGTAGTTGACTTTTTACTCAACGCGCTATCTGAAGTTGCTATACATATGCTAAGTCCCCCATTGCAAGATACCACACTCACGCATTTCAAATATTCTGACCCGAAAGTGAGAAACTGACCAGATTGTCGTTCTGAGGAGCACATGTTTGGTGTGACATAAATTGCCTCAGCCTACTTTCAAAAAAAAAAGGAAACATGGCCAGTTATGAGTTTGACCAAGATTCTCCTAAGCTCGGCCATCTATAGCTGCTTCTTTAGCCATTATTGGTTGGTACACAATCACTTGTATGATAAAAGTGTATGTATTGCCACTGTGTGGCAAAATCTTAGTACGTAAAGCGGTTGCGCGAATCATTGAAATTATCATAATCAGGAATAACGACTTTTTGTCACTATGACTATAACCAGTAATTTATCAGACAGTAATCTGATATTACTTGTCTAAGACATGTATCGGCCTCTCAAATAGTGTGGTTAATTGGCTCAGAATTTTTTTAGGTATTTGTTGTTCATCATTGATGTTCGGCTTGAGCTACACTTTGACGAGCTGGTGTTTCTAAGATCACGTGGCAAGGCAAGGTGACTTGCTTGATCCTTCACCGCCAAAACTTCTCACAAAATATTGATACAGCCAGCTCACCATCCCACGCGCATGCATTCATTGCGTTGACTCCATTCGATTCATAGTTTGCAACCAAAAGCGATGATAGCCAGCTCGAACCCAACTAGTATTTTTTGCAACAGCAATTCCAAAAAATTTTTGTGATAATCTTTTCTATGTATTGAGAGAATGTCACGACAAATAATGATGACTCTATCGATTCTAGCGACAGTTTTATATTTGCTTTTGATGCCTCCCGAAGCTTCGTGCCGTGCGACGTCAACTTTTACGCTGTTTACAATTCTTTGAATACTGATTTCTGATAATGATTACTCCGCTTTTCAAACCATGTTATTACTAGCCGTCTAATAGTTGAACTTATAAGTATAAGTGTTTTAGTAGATTCTCAAGGCAGAATGTCCTTTTCCGAATCATCTCTGGCACGCTTGCGCCGCGGCAGTCCCGCGGGCGCGCCGCCTTTAACAATCCGCCTCATGCAAGCTCAGAAACTCAACGCTAATGAACTTTGTACCCTCTGCGCATCAGGCTGCGGGCCATGACGGGTGTCTTACCGCCGGCCCTGTATTTGCTAAGCTCACGCTGACGCAGGAAATTGCTTTTTACGCCGAGGCAACCCGCCGCTTGTCTGTAGCGCCAGATCTTCTTGGCTCTCTGTTAGCGCACTGGATGCCAACTTACATGGGCACTATGAAAGAGGGAATCGGGCTGGCCGAGGGCGCATTTGTATTGAACCCAGAAAATGTTCGCCTTGATGGCACAAATGTGTCTACATCATTTGCCTCGGACGAAAAACTGTACCTTGTGCTTCTGAATCTTTATCATGGGTTTTCACACCCGTGCATCCTAGATATCAAGTTAGGGTCAATTTTGACCGACGACACCGTGACGCCCGAGAAACAGGCCCGTCTCGCAGCCGTAAGTAAAGCCACGACTAGCGGGTCGCTCGCATTTCGGATTTGCGGTATGAAGATTTTTCATATGACGCCTCTAAACGGCCATTCCTTGTTCCCCAATATGCAGGACACCATGCTGGCCGAGCCTGCCGGGAAATCAGGGACATATACTAGTTTTGATAAGATTTTTGGCCGGTCTCTAACCGAGGAGAATGTTGGAAAGGCGCTTGAGCTATTTTTCCAGGGCCTGCGCCAGAAAGAAATGCTTTTGACAAGGTTTCATCAAAGACTACAGTTGCTCTACAATTGTCTTCTTGACACCGAGGTGCGCATAAAATCAGGATCGTTACTATTCATTTATGAAGGCGATCCCGCCAGATGGACCGATATTGACGAGACCAAATACTTCGAGACAGACCCATTGGTATGTGACCCGCTTGACGCATCCGAGGAAGAGACAGATTCCGATTCTGACGCCGATACAAGCGAAGCACCACTTTCGCGTTTGAACCTAATTGATTTCGCTCACGCAAAGTTTGCTGACGGCCAAGGACCAGACGACAATATTATTGACGGCGTTGAAAATCTCATACGCATCTTTGGCCTGCTCGCGGCGTAGCGTAAATAATGTATGGCACCGAAATTGCTTACAACAACTTCGTAATTTTACCAATAGCGATCGTGGTTCCCTGGTCTCTCAACGTAAAACGTCCTAACTGTGGGTAGTCGCTGTACGTTTCCGCACAAACAGCCTCGTTGGCCTCCAACACAGCGATGATCTTCATGCCCTTCTTGGCAAATGCTGGCGGCTTCTTCGACTTTCTGTTGGTGCCTTTCTCCAATTTGTGCTTCAACTCGATGAATTTGACTTCCTCGATCGATGCGTGCAAGTGCATCACACAAGAAAAACCATTGGACAAAATAGACTTCAACTCGACAATTGCAATTTGCGCCTCGAAACGGGTGACCGTCTTCACTGGGTTTTTCGGCGACGTCAACACGTAACCCTGTTGCACATCCTCCTCCTCTACTCCCTTAAGCTTCAAGCGAATCTGCTCGCCACAGAACGCCGTGTCGCACTCCTGCTCTGTTTCATTATAGATTGTAACAACCTCAACCGAGGTTCTGTTGGGCATCATCAACAAGTTTCCATTTTTCTTGATGTGGCCCGACTCGACCTTACCTTCGACAACAAGGCCCATGTCCTTCATTTTCCCGGAAATGGGCAACATGAATGGCGCATTGATATGCCTGTTTACCGTTTTCATGTTGTCTAAGAACTCAAGCAAAGATGGTCCATCGTACCACGGGCACACGTCCTTCGCGATGCGGTCCTTGAGACCAGCACCTGTGTAACCGGACACGGGCATGAACACAATGTCGTCCTTTGCGTAGCCAATACCCTTCAAAAACATTGCCAACTTCGAGGTACAGTCCTTGTAACGGTCTTCGGCCCATTGCACAGTTGGGTCGTCCATCTTGTTAACCACCACCACGATCTTGTTTACACCCTGCGTCTTGGCTAATAAAGCGTGCTCGCGTGTCTGACCACCCTTCTCGAAACCGGTTTCATACTCACCCTTTCTGGCAGAGATCACCAAGATTCCCACATCTGCTTGCGACGCACCGCCAATCATTTCGGAGACGTACATTTTGTGACCTGGTGCATCCAAAATTGTGTAACGTCTCTTCTCCGTCTCGAAATAGGCTTTACCGACCTCGATCGTTTTACCGTCATTTCTTTCCTCCTTGTTGGTGTCCATGACCCAAGACAAGTACCAGCCTTGGCGACCGGCGTCCTTGGCCTCACGCTCGTACTTCTCGACGGTTCTTTTGTCAACAGCGCCAGTCAAGTACAAAAGATTACCACCCATGGTGGACTTTCCTGCATCGACGTGGCCCATGAAGATGATCGACACGTGGTCTTTACCGCCGAACATGTCCTTCACGACTTCTTCGTCGACTTCGTCTTCTTGAGCCTTGATCACATCCTGTGGAGCAGGGGTCAGCTCCTTAGTTGTTGTTCCAGACTTCGTGCCCAGTTTCAGCTTAGCTAAAGGCTTTGCCTCGGCTTTTGGTTCGGCCCTAGGTTCAACCTTTGCTTCGGTCTTTACTTCAGTCTTTGATTCGGTCTTTGATTCGATCTTTGGCTCAATCTTTGTTTCAGCTTTGGTTTCCTGCTTTGGTTCAGACTTGGGCTCAGCCTCCTTCTTGGCCTCGGGCTTAGTCTCCTTTGCCTCCTCCTTCTTCTCAGCGGGTTTGGATGCATTGGCCAACTTGATCCCGGACGAAGACGCCAATTTCAACGTCTTCTTCGGCTTGTTCAAGCTCGACAGCGCAGACTGCTGCTTCTGGTAGTCAGCCAACGACATCCCCTGCGGCTGTTGTGCTTGCTGCTGCTGTTGATAGCCGCCGTAGGAGTTGTATTGGTTGGTGTACTGGTTTCCATACTGGCCTTGTTGGTATTGGCCCTGTTGGTATTGGCCCTGTTGGTATTGGTTGCCGTATTGATTGCCATACTGGTTACCGTATTGATTACCGTATTGGTTGTTGTATTGGTTGGGGTTGTACAGGCCCTTGTTGTACCCCTGTTGGTAGTTCTGGTACTGGTTTTGGCCCTGGGGCTGGTAGCTTTGGTATTGGCCATACCCGCCCTGAGGCACAAATGCCGGTGCCGCGTTAGGGTTAAAGGCGGCGCCCTGGTCGTTGACGTTGGCGTTGCTCAAGTCTTGGGCCAACTTATCTGGGTTATACTGGTTTTGGTCAGCCATTTTATTCCAAATTGAAGGATGCACTTGATGGTATAAAATTTTTCCTCTTTTGGTTTTCGTCGATGTGCGCGGCTTCTGCCACTTGTCACGTGGGGCCATTCCTGATTCCTGTGGGGCAAAGCAATGGAGACGAGTATTAGTTTTGCAACTTCTGCAAAGACACGATTGGAATGTTATTTTTTACTTTTTGTTCTTCTTCAAGAGTTTTTGCCGGTCTGAAGGAGGTTTTTATTTGTAAGATTCGAATAGGTAGAGCATGATAAATGGCGGGGTTTATTTCGTAATCGTGGTGTTTCATAGCAACGGCAATATTTCAGATGTTTAATTAATTTGTGGTTTTTTTCAACAAAAGCAAGTGAGTCTTCTTGCATCTTTGGTGACTTCGCTTTTGGACGAACATTTCGCCGAGAAGCTATATGTGCACATGAGGTTGCATTCCATCACTTGAATGTTCATGATTGAGATTACTCATTCACTTTTTTAGATTGAGAAAAAAAAGTTTTTAATAAAAAAATTCAAAACATCTCCAGCAATACAAAACTTTGCTTGTACACTTACTGTGAATGGAAGTGTTAGTTTTTGCTTGAATGCTGTTTTTCTTTCTCTGTGTTCTATAAGTCGCTAGGTAGGTTTTTTTTAAAAAAAAAACTTAAAACACACTCGATACCTGATTATGTGTATTGTCATCGAGAAGTCGGGCAAGCTTAAGTGGACAACACACAGACTGGACTCATTCACAAGGCAATTGAAAAACGGGTCTCGTTCATAAGAAGCTAAAACCATTAAGCAATGCGATAATTGTGCAAAAACTCCGATCTTCCCTTTGATTTCAATCTATAAAATAATCAATGAGGGAATACATAAGGGCATTTCGAGACTCAATGATCGGTGGCTTGTTTCGCAGCCGGTGGCTACAGAATGTCTCACGCAAATCCGTATAGCAACGTTGAGCAGACCAATTGCCAGTTGGGATCAAAGTATCTGATCTCAGACTGGCTTAGATCATTTTTCTGCGTGCTTTCAAGATTATCTGAAACCAGACTTTCCATATGCTAAATATCACAAATAGCATTTTTGCACGGCAAAAGTATACCCCCAAAAACGCCATTTAAATCGGCCGATCCCAGGGCTATCATCCTGCACACAGCATTATCGATACGATTAGCTCGCCGGCCAAAAGGTGTGGAGACCATTCTCAAATTTTATCTCCATAGAGTTTTTTTTTCTTATTTCTCGTGATAAATCTAATCTGAAGTCTCTTGCTCAATCATATAGCTTCAAACTGTTCACAAATACTCTCCTAATTGTCAAAATATGCCGATCTTTGGAGAAAAACCCTTCACGTCGATCACGGTGAAAGTGAACCAGCTCTGCACGCCGAACCGAAACGCCGATTTGGAGGACGACTCAATTGAGCTATATGTTGACGATTTGATTTCGCTCATCAAGCTCCAAAATTTGGGCGCTGTTGAGGCGGCACGTGCTATTCGGAAGAAGATCAAGTACGGAAACACGCCGCTGGAGCTGGTGTTGGCGTTGAATTTGCTTGAGCTCTTGGTGCTCAATGCCGGTACCAAAATCGGGCAAACAATCGCGTCTGACGATAAGTTAACCGAGCTTTTGAAAGGCGTGGCTTCTGGCCAAGCTCGCCTGGGGCTAGGCGGACCTTACGATGGCCTGGTGGTGCGCCGGGCACGCGAACTAGCATTTGGCTGGCGCTCGGAATTTAAAGATCTTTCTGGGTACGCCAACTTCGCCAGTTTGTACAAATCCGTGCCACGACCCAAGGGCCATGGTCACCTGAGGCAGCCCAGTATGCAGCGGCCAGAATCGGAGGCAGGAGGCGCCGACTCAGGCAGCCACGAAAGTCTTGAGAGCGGGTCACGTGACTTGGGAAGGAAGTCGCCAGCGCCGCCAAGACCGTCAACAATGTCCCCCTACGCGATGCAACTGTATCTCAATAAAGAAAAGCCCAAAAAGAAGGCCAAGGGCCGGAAAAAGAAGGGCATTGTTTACGCGGACGAGCAATATCAGATCCCCCAAATCAACTACAAGGTAGAGGGCCCTAAGATCCGGACTACCATCGCCGAGTGCCACACGCACACCACCGCGTTGGAGAACGCGCTCTTGGTGCTTGGGAAAGGTAATCCTTTGGACGACAAAAAGGCGTCTGCCGAGTTTGAAAAGTGCCGGAAGATCAGGCGCAAGGTGTTGAGGTACTTGCAATATGTAGGAGCAGGAGACAGCAGCCACAAAACGCCTGAGGTCGTGGCGTTGGATGAAGAGTTTCTCGGCAGTCTCATTGTGGCAAACGACCAGCTTGTTTCTGCCTTTACGCGTTTTGACGAGATGTGCGGATATACACCGGAAAACCCGGCCGAGTATCATCAGCAGGATCGCGACGAGTCCGATTCTGAGGAGAGTTACTATTCTAGTGACAGCGAGGAAGATTCTTTGGCCGAGAGAGTTGACGATATGAAAATCCACGAGGCCAGTTCACGCTTGGAGGCTGTCACAGCGGAGCCCGTACGTCTGGCTGAGAATAGTGTTGGAATGCGTCAGAATCGTACTCCTGCCCGGCCCAAGCAAGTAAGGCAAAACACGGCCGAGACTACTGATAGCGCCGATCCTTTTGGTGACAAAAATGAGGTTTCCGGTGCCTCCTCTGTGTACTATTAGGTGCTTTTTGATGTCTGAAGAGTTTGGTCTGGGCTCTAGAGTTGCGCAAGACAGCGGGAGGACCAACATGATATGTAATGTGAGAGTCACATATTTTTTTCCCCCCAAAGAACCTTTGATTTAATCCGGCCGGTTCATGCCGTTGAAACGAAGCGTTTTGTTTGGTTGCCCATTCAGTGGAATCCGATGGTGGGGTCCCTTTGAAAACATGTCTACCAATATCCCACCAATGGAAATGGGATCGAATGTCTTGCTTTTGTTCATCAAACTTTTGCCCTTTCCAGCGAAATATTCTCTTTTATGATAAATGAAAGACTTAGCAGAAGTGACTTTTATTGCAGCTGTCTACTCGAGTGGCAGACCACGTCGTGCAAGGATAACAAGTTGGTGACCGGGGCAACATAATCACAGTTCTTTTTTTACACTCCTCACCGTCAATAATAATACGAAATCAAAAGTAAGTAAATTAGTAGCCAGACCATAGTTTCATTCGGACCTGTATATGGGAATTCCGGGGAAATGCATTCACGAGGTGGCTGGGGCTCACAAGGTCTTATTCTTGATGGTACCGAATCTACCTGCAAAGAAGTATTCCAGGGCTATACCAATTGTTAGATAAATACTCCTCATATTTAAATTGCTTAAAATCGGTTCCTTCCCATTCCAGAGAGTCACGTGCCAATCTTATACATTCCACGGCCGATACACCGATCATAGACAGTTGGAGGAAATTGTTCTGGAAAAGGGATCTTTCGTATACAAAAGGGCATAGCGATGACGGGAGTGGCAAACTCACAAAGTACACGAGCGGCCCACTCGCTGAAATTTAAACCACGGTTTCACAATCCCGACCCACTACCGTCCGTGAGCGAGTTTCGGCTCGATCACATTTTGGCAAAAGCGTTACACCAGGAATCGACACAGGTATGTGAATCCTTGGTAAAAGTCAGCGATAACTACCAGCAGGACCTCAAGAGAGAGATCCGAAAGGCGCTAGCAATCGAACAGAAGATCCAGAACAAAAATATTCATGCGATTAAGCGTGCTCATAAGCTTACGAAACAGTGGCAGAACACTGGCAAAGAGTTTTCGAGAATTATGGTTTCTGTGGGTGAAAACAGGAAAAACTGCAAAGTCAACAAAAAGGGGAATACAGGGCTCGGATCTGATATAGATATGTTGCTCACACAGTCAATTGACGTTTCTGGCAATGTAAAGAGCCTTGCATTGCGGATGGCCCAATTAAGCCGCAAACGAGGCGGGAACGGGAAGCCAGATCAGGCCAAAAGTCCGAATCTCAATAGATTATTGGATTTCCTTGACCCTCCAGATTCATTTGACCCGAGCCAGTTGCAAAATGAACTAAACGGCATTGAATTGGATGTACCTTCAAAAGGCTCTCTACCGCAGGACTGGGCAGATAATGGAATGGAGGAGGCAGCACCCAAAAATGAGCATACGGAAAGTGTTGAAGAGGTAAAAGAGGACGTAAGAGGGCCTTCTGATAAGTCATCAAATGGCAATTTACAGCCTTTCCAAAAAACAGATATACGTGTGGGTACCTCACAGGCACTTCCGCAAATGGGTGCATCACAGAATACTTCAGCAGCCCAGATCGGAAACGCACTACAGGCAATGAGAAAGAAAGATAACAGAGGAGGCAATTTCCCAGAGGGCACTTCAAGTGCTGGCCACGAGAACGGAAATCCTAGCCCTGTGAATGATGACACCGTGATGGATACAGATGCGTTTGAGCTATTCATGGACACCAGCATCGCCAAATACCGGGAACGGAAAGACGAAAGAAGCCGGAGTTTGAACTCGTTTCTGCTTGAAAAAAACGGGAGTTTGAGGAAAACCGCAAGAAACCCGCTTCGTTTGCTCTCGTCCGGGTCTTTGGCCTCAGGCCACCTGATCAAACTGTCACCGTACATCGAGCAGGATGATCCGTTGAAATACCTGTTTCTCCCCCGAAAATCAGCCGCGACGGTGTTAGAGACGCCCGAGATGTCGCTACACAAGAAACTCCGGATAAAGGTTTTGCCGTCACCTGCAAAGTCACCCAAAGATGACGCGTGTATATGCCAACAGACGGATCCCGAAATCAGCTCTGAGCAAGACGAACATGCGAAATCGGGGGAGCCAAGCGATACCAACAAAACTCCTAACGTCACTGAAGATGGTGCAAAAACACAATATCCCAATGAAGATGTATGGAGCTCATCTGAGGCTCCCACCGAGGCCGAGCTGAGCTCAGATAATCTGATGGCGAGCAGTTCTTCCGACGAAAGCTCGTCAGACTCAAATGACGGACACATCAACGAGACCAATAGCTACTATGTTCTGCTTCGAAGCCAAATGAAGCGCAGACTGCGGAAGAAACAGAAAAAACCGACGGAATCAGCCTACTCGAAAGACCCTTCGCCATCACGAAAACACCAGCCGCTGCATCGCGTGCTACAGCCGAAACAATCGATTTTGAAATTGGGCAAGGCCAAAACTAGCCACAGCGGGGTCAGAGCAGAAATTGCAGAAATCGTGAATATCGAGGAACTGCAGTATATGGCAAGCCCGCGGGCGTCGTTTGTCAACGAAAACTCTGTGGTGGGCATGATTCTACATGTAAGCGAGGATACTGGAATATCACCAAAAGATGACACTCTGGAAGCATTTGACGGAGGAAAAAGTGATCAGAACTTTTCGAGAGGCTCAAACGATTCAGCATCTCCAAGCCAATCACCGTCTTCGGAAGGCAAAAAGGACATGTCGCAAGCCATGGGGAAGCTCCGGAGTCTCATTATCTAACATATTACATGCCCAATTGCAAGGCCGAGCCCCAATTCAAAGATCGTTCCGCTAAAATAACCATACATAAAAACACCACAAGAAGAATATGGCAAAAAAGCCGAGCCACATTCTCCACAGAATGCCTGCTCGTTTGCTCATTACTACCATCCGATTATAGGTATTCTTCAACGTGACGGAGCCGCGCTCAAAATTATTCGAGATGTCATCATTGAGTTGCATCAGCCGATTTATTTCCAGCCCCATCCTCACCCCTAGATTCTTTAGCGCCGAGACTTTAGAGCTCATGGAATCAACCTCGTTCTCGTTCTGGTCTTCTAGCAGCAGTAAAAACGCCTCGTTATGCTTTGCAGACACTTTAGGCCCATTATCGTACGGCGAGCTCATTCGTTGAGGTGTCAGAGCCGCCAGAGACCTTTGTGACGGCGTGCTGAATAGTTGTGTACGAAGATCCCGCTGGTGGGCAGACCCAGCCGTAGAGTAGCGCAGTTCCATCGATGATTTGGTCTTTCTGGAGTTGTTTTCGGAGATTTGAAGGAGATTTCGGGGTATTTAGAGCCACAATTCCGGAAAAGGTTTCTAAATTTAGCTGATTTATGAGTGAATGTGGGATTTCCCTGCTGGTATAAAATGACAAGTTGTCTCCAGCGACGCGCAATGTCAGTTGTGGGCGAATGAATACCACCGCGAAACGGTTGTGTTTGGCGTGCATAGACGCACACGCGGCTGAAGCGCTTTTCAAGAATAGGAAAAGAATAGATGGAGAAAAACCAGCACGGGGTCATGTTTCAGATTTGGAAAATATGTGCTTTTTTCCCTGGCCTATCCTTGGACTCGCATCATTTTTGAACCGAAATTTATGGATTGGTATGCCATTTATATCCATCCCTTTGTGTGGAATATCATGCGATCGAGACCTTAGATTTGAGCAAGGTCTAAGCGCTCTTTAGATTAGTACCAGGTGATGTGCCTGCACCGAGCGGGGACGATTTGAATCACCAAGAGATGGTTGAAGGTTTTTGATTCCGGGAGCTTGTATTTTTCTTTGAATTATTCAGCAAGCGGGGAGTTGAAAAAACATATGCCTCGAATCTGTACCAAATTTGTTTTTTTGCTAAACTGTAAATGTCACTTACGGCGCCCATTGTGAATCCCACTACTTCCACGCTGAAATGTTCTGTAGCGAGGCCAAATTGGTCTTGATTTTGAATTTCATGTGAACGAAAATGCCATGAGGACTCAGTAGCGAGTTGTCTTTTTGATCGTCGTAAACTTGCACAATTCTATTTTGGAGGCAAGTTTCTGGTTCCAGAGACGCATCCTTGCTCATTGGGGACAAGAATAGTCCCGACAACTTAGCTAATGCTTTATTCTCCCGTTATTCTGTCGGAGAACAAAGAAAGAAACACATTTGTAAAGTACGTTTAGATCGATGAAAGGCAAGAAAGTTGCTTCGAAGAGTCGCGAGCTAAAGTCTTTACGAAATACATCATTCATATTTCCAGAAGACTTTGCATTCATCATACAAGGCGATGAGACGCAAACCGTTGAATCTATCAACTGAAGGCTGAAAAAAGGGATTAAACGAAACACTCGATATGTGAATGCTCGAAAGGACTAGCCAGGTATTAACTTTCACTTGTAGGGGAAGGCCAAAGTTCATATTGTCTAAGGCAGCCATCATTTAAGCCCGCCATTCAGCTGGTAAATGAGCGTGCTCCAAGACTGAAAGCTCCGCCGGCTTCAGGATCATAAAGGCTGCATTCATCGGCAAATATCGTGAATTTGACCGAATAGAATACAACAAAAACACATCAGAACAAAATTTTGAACTAGATTAGCCACAACTGATTCCCAAATCTAGCCGCTGTCGTTTCCTCAAATGCGATATCACATTAAGTATCATAGTTTTCAAGACTCAATACAAATCGATTTCTGTGGTGATCTCACGCTTATCATCATAAGTTCCATCACATACTCAACCCGCTGCGGTGGGCAAAGTCCCTGTAGTAATCAAGCATTTCGGGCGTTATGCCCCTAGAAATGCCCTTCAACGCGTGGTCAAAGTGGCGTTCTTCCACAGTGGTGGTGGTTTTGTTTTCCATAATCGCTGCAAGCCCGGCCTCCTGGCACAAAAGAGCAACCTCGGCGCCCGAGCATCCCTCTGTAGCATGGGCCAATTTCTCAAAAAGTACTTCCGAGTCTTTCACGTCGAATTTGGTGCATTTCTTAGTGATAAGGTCTAAGCGGGCGTCAAGGTCTGGAGGCGCCACGTAAATGTGCCGATCAAGGCGTCCAGGCCGCAAGAGAGCCGCATCGATTTCCGAGGGTCGATTTGTGGCCGCCACAACGACAACACCCTTCAATTCTTCAACGCCGTCAATCTCGTTTAATAATGATGTGAGTACATTTTGTGATGCAGCAGTAGACGCGTCCTCTCGTGAAGAGGCAAGTGCGTCGATTTCGTCGAAAAAGATAATCGAGGGAGCTGCAGCACGTGCTTTTCTGAAGATTTCCCTGATTGTGCGTTCACTCTCTCCAACATACTTGTTGAAAATCTCAGGACCTTTAACGGCCAAGAAATTGAGGCCCGATTCGGACGCTAATGCTTTTGCGGTGAGCGTTTTTGAGCATCCAGGCGGGCCGTACAACAACACGCCTTTCGGGGACGAGATCCCGAGCCGCTGAAACGTTTCTGCAGCCTCCAAGGGTAACTGCACCACTTCCGTGAGTTTCTGTTTCAACTCATGCTGACCAGAAATATCGCTCCACGAAACCTTGGGCATTTCCAAGAAAATCTCACGCATGGCGGAGGGGCGGATTTCTAGAAGCGCTGCCTCGAGGTCTCCCACCTCGACCCTTGTCTCTGGGTCGAGATTAGACATGTTGCTGAGGTTGTGGATCAAGGACAGTTTCCCGTCTGTATGTAGGCCCAGGATTCCTCTAGCGATCGCCTTCATGACTCCCTCTCTGCACAATGCGGATAGGTCGGCGCCAACGTAGCCGTGTGTCTTTGCGGCAATCACTTGAATGTCTTCTGCTGAAACCAGGCATTTCTGCTGGTTCATCCGCGCCAACTGCTTTGTCAAGATCGCGGCACGAGACTCTGCATCTGGGATCCCAATTTCCACCTCCTGATCAAACCGCCCGGGCCGTCTCAAGGCCGGGTCGATGCTATTGGGCCTATTGGTGGCGCCCACAACGACCACACGCCCGGCATCGCCCATTCCGTCCATCATCGTCAAGAGTGTGGCCACAACGCGTGACTCTGTCTCTCCCGCGTCATCCAGGCCGCGTTTAGGCGCCAACGAGTCGATCTCGTCCATGAAAATGATCGCCGGCTGGTACTTGGTAGCCTCGGCGAACATGTCGCGGAGCGCGTTTTCCGTTTCGCCCAAATATTTCGATACAATCAGCGGGCCATTCACCATGAGCACGTGTGCGTCGGACTCGTGGGCTATGCATCGGAGAAGCATCGTTTTTCCCGTGCCGGGCGGGCCATGTAAGAGGATGCCACGTGGCGGTGAAATGCCGAAATCCAGAAACAATGACGCGTGGTGGAGTGGGATTTGCACGGTGGAGCGTAAAAGCGAGACTGGCTTATCAAGCCCTCCGACTTGATCAAATACGTACGGCCGCGGTAACCTAGGATACGCGGAAACGTCGATATCGCAGTCCACAATCTCTATCACAGACGTAGGGATGCATAAATGTGGTGGTGACACGAAAAGATCGCTGTTTTCGTGGGTGATTAATAACCCAGCCATTTTCGCAGACACGGCTGCGACACTAGACACATTCAGGGTGATATCGACGACTTTCACCGCCAGGTTTTCATGAGCGATGACGAGTCCTGGATGGAGCACGCCTGCTTTTGTCAAAATCGATTTTACGGTTTTGTCGTCGAGTTCGGGTCCCTCGACTCGGACCTTGACCGTCTGTGCAAATGCAACCTGTTTCGCGTACTTGGCAATATTCACTCTGTCTCCCAATAAAAGTCCCGCCAAGGCACGTGTAGCCTTGGGGATAAGAACCACATTCATGTCCTCTGCATCTTTAGCAATATCTACCAATGCAAGAGCATCGGCGCCGCCTTCTTTACTTATTCTCACAAACTGGCCGGGCGAAAGCTCGAGGCCTTGCACGATATCTGCATGTAAGTATACTGTGGTATGACTATTCAGCGTTGGTCTAGTAATAAACAGTTTTGGAAGCTTAATCTTCTTGCCTTCAACCGGGGCATCTGGTGCCAGTGGTTTTTTCTTGGTTTTCGACGACATGTTGTGAATTAGACGATTAAGTGTTTCGCGATGAGCATCGGTAGTTACGTGCCTACATGAGAATATATCATTGCCTGAGCCCTGTTGCTCGCCGCTCGCGGTCAGGCACAACAGACAATCAAACACTGAACAAGACCTAAAATTCAGGCAAATATACGTTCTTATTTTTGATGGTTCACATTTCTGAGACAAAAAAGGTTGTCAAACGTAATCAAATCTTTTGTTTCTTGTTCGATTGTTTCTGAAACTATCAGTGTTGATTGATATGCAGCCGTCGCCATGAGCCAGAGCACATTAGTTGCAGATTTCAAAAAACTGGGAACAGTAGTCTTTCATGTTTTGCCACAAAATAGTTATGAAAGGGATTTATATGGATAGCACGAGCTGTGTTGGGCACACACTGAACAATATACCACGGCATTTGCCAGGTAACAGGCATAAGTCACGTGACCATCAAGACTAATCGGTCAGTTTCATTTACATGCCAATTCATGGATGATAAGTGGTCGAGAAAAGAAGACTTTTTGTATGCCGTGCTAACATTTAGTAAATGCTCAAATCAAATCGTTGACTTTGTTTCACATAATCGACAAGTCATGACTACCCAATAGCACTAGAACATGCTTGTCATGCTCTTCCAAAAGGGTGCATGCCCCTATCAAACCATGGTTTTGATATACATCCATGGCCTTTATACACTCATTTTCAATGATATGAAGACTGTTAAAGTCGACTTACAATCAACTTGCGGATGCAATTTGGGAAAGTTTGTGTTAATGTGGACTCACTGGTTGCAAGAACCATCGCGATCGTTGAGCGAATGATGCGTAAATTAGGGCCATGATATACAAGATCCATAATTTGAGCGAATCAAGCAAGAACTAAAGAAATGCTTGCTTTAATGGGGCATGTGTGTACTTCTGTGGTCTAATGCTTTCACGATAGAGGCAGGTTCAAGACCAGCTCCTGTACCACCGCAGATGCCATGAAAAAGCAAGAGGCATGATATCATATTACTTCTATGCATCCTTAAAATCGTATGCGCATATTTCCATTGTGAAAATTTTGGACTATTTCCGGATCAAATTCCTGTTAACAGGGCCTGGTCATTTAATGCTTCATGAGTCCCGCAACTCCTCTGGATGCGCATCTTAGTAAGCGAGCCTCAACTATGCGACATTAGTCTTCGCTGCGAAATCCTAATCTTCATATATTATCCATAAACCACATTCATATACAAACAACACACCCGAAATGAGCGAGGAAGTCCCGAAATCACTCGCAAACATCAAGCATATTGTTTTGATCCTTTCAGGGAAAGGAGGGGTCGGCAAATCGCTGGTGACGACGCAAACAGCACTCACTTTGGCCCTAAAAGGTTATAGTGTGGGGGTATTGGACATAGACTTGACTGGGCCATCGCTACCTCGGATGTTTGGTGTTGAGCTGAAACAGGTTAGGCAGGCAGCTAACGGCTGGGTGCCTGTTCCCGTGTACAACAATCCTAACGACCCGTCCAAAGGCAGTATTCTGCTCATGCTGCTAGGGTTTCTTCTAGGCTCCAGGGACAGCTCAGTAGTGTGGCGGGGCCCCAAGAAAACCGCCATGATTAGGCAATTTTTGAAGGACACTGTGTGGAATAATGGCAAGCCGTTGGATTACTTGCTTATAGACACACCCCCGGGCACTTCTGATGAACATATAGCCATTGCTGAGGAACTCCGGTGGGCCCAGCCGCTCGATGGTGCCATTGTCGTGACCACGCCTCAGCAGGTGGCCACTGCAGATGTACGAAAGGAGATTAATTTCTGTAAGAAAGTGAATTTCGCCGTGTTGGGCGTGGTTGAAAACATGTCAGGATATATATGCCCGCATTGCGCCGACTGCACCAACATATTTTCGAGCGGCGGCGGCAAATTGCTCTGTGACTCGCTCAACTTGGACTTTTTGGGCAAGATCCCGATCGATCCTACTTTTGTTGAATTGATTGAGATGCAGGATTCCGACACGTCTGGGAAAAACTTACTTGAGCTATACGAGACGTCGAATCTTCGCCCGGTGATGGCTGAGATCGTGGAGAAAGTCTTGACAAAAAACCTCCCGAGCCGGTTGTTGGATGCGAGTCTGGCTGATACAAATTAGGTTGTGAGGAGAGAAACTTTCAGTGAACGCCATACGCCAGTCTTAATTGTGAAAAAAGCTTCGGTTTTGCCAATTCTTGCAAGAGTCAGTGTTCTCATTTGCTGGTGTTAATGCCACTACTGTTAGGTGACACCAACTTTCTCCATGAGATGTATTGAAGTATTTATACGCTTTATATACATGGCAAGCATCAGCACACTTTTTTCTCTAAGCGAGTTTTTGGAGTGTTTTGCAGTTGAGTATGTTTCACAGTACCCAATGCGGATATATGGAAAAATACGATGCGTCAGGCGCACAACACATATTCGTGAATTCTGACAGCAACTAGTTTCACGATGTAGTGATGGAACATTATCGATGACCACATTGACCACATTGTGAATCTGGGTCTACCCCATCAAGCTAGCCTCTTCGCCACGACGTTTTGGCCAAAAGACTCCTAATAAGCTTATCAAAGTATTAAATGGCTCATAGAATGTGCTAAGTTTCACAATGGTACTTCTCAAACTACGTGAATATCTGAGAAATGACAATAAGCAATGTTCTGCCAGCTGTGCCAATAAATGCCTTCGTCACCACAGCTTCTTTCAATCCCAAAAAAACCCTTCCTACATTGTGTATCCACAAATTTATCTATTACTGTACAGTTCTACCCAAATCAAAGTCACGCAAGACCATGCACTTTCTTGTACAGCGCCATTTTGCGTTTCAATTGGCCCACAGACATGAAAGTCGGGTTCAACTTTTTGTCCCACTTCATTTTCTCATAATCCTCGCCGTGTTTCTCGCGTAATTGGGCCAACCAATAATCCTCTCTCTCTGTAGGCCTCGCTTCGCGGGGTGGTTTTGCGTGTTCCTGGTCATATTCTTCCAATTTGCTGATGATCGAGAATTCGCTCTCCTTTTTCGGCGCTTCTTGGGGCTGCATCTGCCCATGAATCACTTTCAAAACCTCGTTCGTCTCGGGGTCACGGATGATTCTGGCCTCGCCTACAGGTATCTTCATTGGGTCTGTTTCGGTAGCCACAACTCCTAGCGACGGCGTTTTCTCCTCATTTTCGCTATCGCTATCTTCACTATCACCTTCACGTGCTCTGCGCTCGCTTACGGTTTCCAATTTGGGCTCCAACCCTCCTTTCTCTTTACCGAGACTCAAGGCCAACCCCAATTTTTCATAGTTCTGCTTCAATGTGAGCTTCGGGTCCCAGTACTTTTGCACGAGCGGGTGTCCCGTGATTGTGACCTTCTTGCGCAGGTCTTTCGTGCGCTTTGTGTTCTTCTTGACCGACGAGCGGGCCATCTTCCTCTTTCTAACCGACGTCATCTTTGCTGTGTATGTGGATAAATTTGGTGTTGTATGAAATTATTACAATCGGTGCGATGCTCTTCGCGTTTTCGCTGCAACTCTGCGCGAGTCCTATGTGCTTGGTGCACGGGTCTGTGTGGGATGGCCAGACGGTGGTTTGAAGGCAACGAGGGAGCAGTATGATTGTTTATCAAATTTAGTATAGAATGGATTTTCTGGATGGATAAAGCTGAGGCTTTCTAAAAATCCTCATTTTTTCTTGCTTTTGAGGTTTTTGCTTCATTTTGGCAAAGTTTTTTGCAGCCGTTAATTGGCTACAGTGGGCCCTATTTAAACCTTGTGAATGAATGAGATCGTAGTAAAAGATGAAAATGCAATTCCTTATTGCCATAGCTAGAATTACGCTCCCGCTTCAGATTAATCTGAGTGGGAGCTTGTTTTCATGTACCAAGCTTGATGTGATAAATCTAGATGCGTTCAAAACAAGCTTTTTATAGGGAGCGCGCAGCATGGTTCTGATGGGCCAATTCAGATGTGTTCAATGATTTTGAAAAAGTCAGGCAATAGTTTTTTTTTCTTTTTTGGCCTGAAAGTTCGGAGAGCTGACCAAGGCGTTAGGATCCCTTTCCTAGCTTTCCATCAAACTATAAATCTGCGCAAAGAAAAGCCTCTACTTTATGGCTTGGAAGTACTCGTTGCACTCGTGCGATCTTTGAGTTGAATCGTATGTCATCAACCTTGATTAACATATTTATAAAAGTGCGTTTTTCTTATGTTACCATGGGAAAAGTCATACTCAAGATTTCAATTCTCGTGAGTTTGAGCATGCTGGCCATTTTGTCTCACAAGCTCCTTCAGATGCAGACTTGCATTGCACACATATTACACTAACACCTGCCTATAAGTAGCACTATTGGCCAAAAACATAAAACATGCCCAGGTTTCCGTCTTCGACATCGCAAGCAAGTATAAGCTCAAGCAACTTTTGTAAAATAAGGAAAGATTATGAGTTTTCTCAAGATCATGATCGCGTCAAACTGTACGCACTTGAAATGCATATGATCGACTATTCTCTTGTTACACTACTTCACTGATTGATTCCACCTGACTCGCCGGCTACTTCAACATTGATTGAGCCTTGGCCCCTCCCTTTTCCTCGTCCTCTTCCCCTGCCTCTGCCCCGGCTTCTGCCTCGGCCCAGACCACGACCTCCATGTCCGGAACGGTCCACTCGGTCATATTTTATAGTTTTCTTTTCGTACACTTTCAATGGCCGTCCGCGAAGAAGGTGGTCGTTAAATTTCTCAATAGCCTTCGGTACACTCTCTTTCTCCTGAAATGCCACATATGCGTACCCTTTTGGGAACCCAGTGTATCGGTGCACCAAAATCGTTACTTTCTGCACGTTCCCCACCTGCAAGAAAAGCGACTCGAGCTGCTGAGGCGTAGCAGAATAGTCGACGTTTGCAACATAAATCGATCTCTCATCAAGCTCATGTGCCAACCTGCTCGCTTCAGTGCTATCATCACGTGTTTCGTTTGGATCGGTTTCTGGGTTCTCCTCTGCAGTGAAATTTTCGCTTTTTTGCGAAACACAAGGATTTGCTTCCTCGTGTGTAGTGATGATTTCTCCATTCTCAGGATTTTCGGAACTCATGCCCGTGTATTATCTCTTGAACAGCTCGAGATTCCAAAGGATGCGTGTTGCCTCTGTGTTGGCAGATGTAGAATGTGGAACTGCCACGAGAGTCTCATTGTTATCTGTAAGATCTCGCGTCTCTGCAGTACAGTGTGGGGCGGCGATGCAAACACCACACTGGACGCAGACTCCTCAATGATGAGGTCATCAATTTGTGTAATTCTAGGTCTAAATCTATATGTATTTTATCCATCTATGTGTTCAAAAGCCCGGGCGTTTGAACGAGAAAATCAACGTTTGGCTACATCTAGTTGCCTTCCACGAAAGCTCTGTAGGTAGTGAAGGGCTCCGCGGTGGAGGTAGACGCCAACTCGATCTCGGTTTCTGGCGCAATAAAAAAGACATAGCCAGTCTCCACAGGAAGAGCACCCTCAGAGCCCTTGACTTTGATGGAGCCAGTACCGTTCGTGGCAATGACAATCGAGGGCCCGTTGAAGCCGTCGAATTCTTGCTTCTGACCAGCCTTGGCGTCGAAAATCGTCTGCAACACGGCGAACTCGGCAATTGGAGGGTCGTACAATACAGACTTTGGAGCGTCTCCTCTGGACTTGGCGAATGGCAACAATGGCATTTTCTGCTTCTCAACAGACTCATAAGAGTATGTCAACATCTCAACCAAGTTTTTGACGTCCTTGAATTTGGGTGTGAAACCGGCACGCACCACGTTATCAGATGCGGCCATACACTCGATGATGTCGCCGCTGATGTATGCGTGAGGGTCCTTGGCCTGCAAAAACATGGCCTCTCCGGCGTTCAAGCGCACATGGTTTAACAACATGCATCCGCAGAACAAACCGATATCGTTGGGGAACTGCTTGTTCAAGCGAAGAATCAATTCAGACAAGCCCGGCGCCAATTTGTCGAACGTCTGGGGCTCCTTTTCGGCTCTAGCCACCAAGAGCGCGGCCTTCTCGGCAATGTCAGAGTCAGACAAGTTCATCACTTTTCCAAACACTTTTTGCAACAAAGCGCGATTCTCTTTGTCCTCGCTAGAGCCAACGGCGGCGTCTGGCTTGATGTTCTTCGTGAACTCCTCTGCGACATCAGCACCCACAATCTCGAGAAACTCGGGCACGGCCTGCAACGTGGCTGAAATCTGATCCAAAGGCTTGAAGCCACAGAAACCTTCGAAGTCTGTCACGGCGATGGCCATCTCGGGCTTGTGGTTGTCATCAGGGTAGTTCTTTGGGTCGGCAGCATGGAGCTGTGCGGCCAACGCCTTGTCTGGGTGGGCTTGGATCGACAAGACTTTCTCGATGGATAAAACCTTGAACAAAAATGGCAATTCTTTGTCGGAACCGAACTGCTTGATGACGGAGGAGTGTAAATACTTAACGGCATTCTCGCCAATAACGTCTCTCAAAACCTTTCCTTGCAAGGATTCGTCGTCAACAACTTTCGATGGCACCGAAGGGTGCGTGCCCATCCACAATTCAGCGTATGGCTTTTTCTCGTCGATGACAGTGTTTGGATTTGACTTAGCGGCGAACTGGGCCACGGCAGACGAAGACCCGATTTTGCCCCAGTCGTAGTTCTGGTACCCGCAGTCGATTCTAAACAATTGTGACATTTTGTGTTGATCTTGAGCGTGATTCAATATTCTTTCAAGATTTATTAACCCGCGAAGTTGAGTCTATTGTGCTGTCGAAACTCAAGCAGTGAAAGAAAAACATGTTCAATCTCGATGTGTGCCAATACGAGGCGTGGACGCACCCTGCGTCGGGCGCGTTCTTCGCGTGTTCGTGCACATAGTCAGACGCGTGCAGAGCCCAATAAACGCAGCGTGATTTGCAACAATATAGTGAAAAAAGGCGGGGATCCGCCTTGGTGCGGGGCCACATATTTATACTTTTTTTTGCCGCGTTCGTTTTTGCAGCACTTTTGAACACAGCCAGAATGTGACACCTTAAATTGTGTTTAGTCCTATCTTTCGGACCTGTCTAACACTTTGAAAGATCGTATCGAGAGCGCGGCTGGACTGCCAAAGCCACCTTCGGTGTTATAAACATTCTTGCTCTGAAACACCCTGCGATCGTCATCATGTTAAACGAGATCACAGAATAGGGCCGTTTCATGCTGAGTGAAGCTCAAATAAAATATGACTCCAAACATATCTATTACTTTTGAGTAAAGCCTCACCTACTTACATTGCTGTTTTTTTTTTCTCTCTAACTCTGTCGCTTAAAAATCGAATGAAAAAAATACGTTTGTCAATGTTTACACATAGCAAACGTCCGCTAAGGCTCGTCGTCGTTTGTACGTTATATGATCACATTTTCACGGACTTCAAACACAAGAAAGGAAACCAAATTCATTTGAACACCAGAAATTAAAACTAATACCCGAGGTACATGTTCTACTTAAGCACCTTGCTGCAAGAAACTGAACAACACCATGTCCGCACGAATCACGTGATCGTCTCAGATAGTCGAGACGCCAGCACATTCGTCACACTGAACGCGTGATTCTACATGGACGATTGGATTGAAACGGGTACGGGCAACCGAATCTCACGGCTGGCTGCCATAAAAGGGGCGCATCGAATTTCTATACTGGAAAATAGTACGATTTGCGAAAATTGCAAATTGAACGGCGATGTGGCAACAGCATCTCCAAACCAGCCCTCGATAGTGCTTGGCAAATACACGTATCTTGCGGCGAACTGCCTACTAGACCCACCGCGGGCAAAACTTTTGCCTGAATTTGCAGTTTTTGCCGACATTAAAGTAGGTAATTACACTACTATTGGCGCTGGCTCCTTAGTGCGGCTGATCCAGGTCGGCAATCGAGTTTTGGTAGGGTCTAAATGCATCTTGGGTGAACTCAGCGTGGTAAATGATTGTTGCATCATAGAGGACTGTACCGTGGTGCCTCCCAAAGCTGTGATTCCGCCATACAGTAAAGTTTCGGGCATTCCTGGGGAAGACTACAATGTCGAGCAGATCAGCGCCAGCTACCGTAAGGTGCTCGAGGCAGATTCTCGTATACGCCATGTATTAGAGTAGGTGTCCCTAAAGACATCTCAAGTGTTTATGCTGAGTGGAAGATCGAGGCCTGAATGAAGGTGAAAAGAAAATGTCTGGTGTGGCCCGGGATCACGCTTAGTCGCTTTTCGCGAGCACGTTCCCAATGATGCCTCCCCTTCTGTTACCGACAGGCTTTTGCAATAGCTTCTTCGCCCCCTGATATGCCATGAAAACGATCAAGCCAAAAAATAAGTACCCAAAAAAGCCGTGCTGATGCACGAAATCGGCGCCACGGAGATGTCTGTGGTACGGGCTTCCCACGAGTTTAGACCTGAGTTTGGGCTTCTCGGGAACTAGTTTAGGGCTCAAGAGAGCTTTCAAAACCTCACGCAACAGTTGACGGTCACTCGTGAGCTGTACGCCATTGAAATCTTTGTCCCAATAAAGCTTCTGAGCTTTTGAGACAATGATGGTGTCACCTGTCTTGTACTCTCCGCCGTCGATGTTGAGGCCAAACTCTTTTGCAAAATGAGGATGTTGCACCATGTCCACGTACGTGAACAAAACTTCGTTGTGACTGAATAAATGGGGTACCAATTTGCGCATTTGTTGAATGATGTCAGTGGTTTTGGCATTGTTTTCCTTCATTTGAGCCACCTTCTTATGCTTCTTGTCTCTTTCTTCCAACAAGTCCTCAAAGTAAAACCGACTCTTTTCTGCATGATATTGGTGTGCAATCATGGATAAATTGAACAAGGTATGCTTGATTGCCGTGGCGTCGTCTGTGTTCAAAAATGTGATCACAACCTTATCGTTTTGTCTGTTCTTTTTCCCCTTTTTGAAGAAGTACGCGTTGTAATTTCTGGGTGTTAACTCCCCGTATGTGGGGTACATGTTCTTCTTGACGAAATTCTCAACCTTGTCTGCGTCACGCATATCCTCCAATGCGAAGTTTTGATATATGGCCGGTATCAAAGAGTTCTCCTTGAAGATGTAAAGTGTGGGTTTTGCCGACAAGCTGGTGGCGAGGTGCAAGTGCCTGTTGAACTCCACATTGGCAAAGCTCTCGTCAGAGTTCACATACTGCACCAAGCCCTTGGCCTGGTACTCCATTATATTCTGTAGCTTTGGGCTGAAAGACTCGTACAAGCTTATGTCGAACGGCAACTTCATCACTGTTTCCAACAAGTACGGCAAAATCGCCTTGTCCTCAGGCGTGACAGTCAGTATGTCGTACCAAAGCACCAATGCCATCTTGTTGGAGATCGGATAGTACACATCCTGCGGCTCTTCCGGAAGCTCCGTCACCAAAAACCCCAGATCTTCCAAACCCCGCGAAGTGACCTGGTCGTATTTGTAGTTTGTTGCCAACTTAACCACAAACGCCTTCATGTCAGGGAGCGACAATTGGTGCGGGTAATCGAAGCGGATAAGCCCCGCCGATTTCGGCACGAACATGATATACCGCGGCAGGAGCGATTTGGCGCGCCGTCCCATCTCCGCAAACCCTAATTTTTCGCAAACTAATGGGTACGTGTGACAATTAAGGTGTGCGGTGCGCGCCGACGTTGCCACAAGATTCAGCAAGCGGTCCCAAATCTGACGGTGCTCGATGCAATTGAGGCACGAATCGGGGAATTTCCCGCGCTCATAGTTTTCGGTGGAGCTCGAAAAAAGCGCCACGAAATACGGTTCCTGGGCCTCGCCGGCCACCACACGCATGGCCAAGTCGATATCCATTTCTTCAGACAAGCTGGGCAAGTCTAGCGTGGCGGAATTGTACTCGGCGACGGCGGTCTTCAAATATTTACGGAAATTGTCCGGTGTACGCGCAAGCGCGGCGGGGTACGAGTCGACAAAACGCAGCTTGCCGCCGTTTTTCGTGTCCGGCGCGTAGAGTCGCAAGTTCGGGTAGAAATTGATATCTTCACGGGCACACAAGTCGCCGCTTTCGACGCAATTCACCTGGCGCATGTATATCTTCGAAGATTCCTGCTCTTTTTCCGTGAGGAAATACGCCTCCTTCCATTTGGGCGCTAGCGTTTTGCAGTGCAGACAGTAGGGAGAATAGAACTCCACAAGCGTGAGTCCCAGCGTCGTGAACAGATCAAATGTTTCGAGGGTCAACTCTTCAGGAAGCTGCTTCTCTTCCAGGGCGGCCTGGGCCGAATCTAGGCCGGTTTCCGCTGGATTTTCGTCCCTTTTCTCAACCGGGGCGCCATTTTCCGGGGCTAACAGCGCCGGCGCGTCTTGTGCTGCAGAAACAGGCGAGATGGCACCCAATGAGAGCACCGCAGCAAGTGCGGCAAGAACCTTCATTGTTGTATGAAAAAGGCACGTTTCAATAAAGGGTTTCAGGTGCCTTTTGTGCGGTCTTGCCGGCTGTAATGTTATACTTTCTAAGCATGCACATGCTGACAGGCCGCGGTGTTGCGCGTCACGTGACGCGGCGGCCAAGAAGGCAGTCTGAGCGGACACAGCACACTCATTTTTTATGAATGGAACATTTTGAAAAATAAGGGGTCTTTTCAGACACTGACCAAGTCTGGTGTGGCTGATTTTCTCGATTGATTCACAAACATTTGATGGTTGTGTCTGCTATGGGGCCTTTCGAGTATAGTAGTGTGAGATCCCGTGACCGGCACATAGTCATCTTACTAATTGCGAGGGTGTAACAGATCAATGTGGCCTCATGCCAGTTCCTCTTTGTATCCCAAAGAGAACCATGTAATACAAAACTCAATATTTCTGAATATCGGATTGCATGCATTTTACTGAGTACGATAACTTTCAAGAAACAAATGACGATGCCAGTTGCCATTTCTAGGCCACCTGGCTAGTCACGTGACACTCTGTTCTCGTGCGCGCACCGCCTCCACCGGACTCAATTGCGGCTCAGAAATCTTAGACTTGCTTTGACACTCATACCCTCAACAAAATACTCTTTTTCAATATGGCGGACAGCATGCAGATAGACTCGCCCGTGATTGACGAGAGCTTGTACCTGAGACAGCTTTATGTGCTAGGCAAGGAGGCCATGCTCAAGATGCAGAACGCAAATGTGCTTATTATTGGGCTCAAAGGCCTAGGCGTCGAAATCGCCAAGAACGTGGCATTGGCGGGCGTGAAGGCGTTGGCGCTATATGACCCGCTGCCCGTGGCCGTACAGGATTTATCCACACAGTTTTTCTTGCGTGCTGACGACGTTGGCAAGCCTACTGCGGAAGCGTGTGCCGAGAAATTGCTGGAATTGAACTCATACGTGCCGATCTCGGTGGTAGACAACATTTCCGAGGCCACGTTGCGCCAGTACAAGTGTGTGGTTGCAACGAACCTTTCGCTCGAGGAGCAGGTGCAAATTAACGAATTCACGCATGCAAACGGAATCGGGTTTATAGCCGCCGACGTGCGCGGGCTTTTCGCCTCCTTGTTTGTTGATTTGGGCGCAGAGTTCCCTGTGATTGATCAGAATGGTGAGGAGCCATTGACGGGCATTGTTTCTGATATCGAAAAGAACGGCACGGTCACGA
The DNA here is from genome assembly GCA_009746055.1 of Metschnikowia pulcherrima. Taxonomy (NCBI): domain Eukaryota; kingdom Fungi; phylum Ascomycota; class Pichiomycetes; order Serinales; family Metschnikowiaceae; genus Metschnikowia; species Metschnikowia pulcherrima. The sequence continues at coordinate 734,416 of VFXK01000001.1, forward strand.
TGTTGGACGATAGCAGGCACGGCTTGCAGGACGGAGATTACGTCAAGTTCTCCGAGGTGGTGGGGATGCCGAAATTGAACGAGGGTAGCCCACACAAGGTTGAAGTATTGGGACCTTATGCGTTCAAGATTCAGCTCGACGAGTCCTACGGCACGTACGTGAAGGGGGGTCTTTATCAGCAAGTGAAAATGCCTGTAAAGATCTCTTTTGAGAGCTTGAAGCAGCAATTGGCTGCGCCCGAGTATCTCTTCTCCGACTTTGCCAAGTTCGACCGCCCTCCACAACTCCACATCGGGTTCCAGGCTCTCCACGCTTTCAAGACCCGCAACAGCAGATTGCCCAGGCCATATGATGATGCAGACGCGAATGAATTCTTACGTTACGCCGAGGAACTCAGCGCACAGAATCCGAGCATTTTGGGCGAAACCGACTTGGACGTGAAACTCCTCAAGGAATTGGCGTTCCAGGCCACAGGTGATCTCCCTGGCATGGTTGCTTTTTTGGGCGGTTTGGTGGCCCAGGAAGTGTTGAAATGCTGCTCGTCAAAGTTCAACCCTGTCAAACAATTCATGTACTTTGACTCGTTGGAATCATTACCTGCACAAGATAAGTTCCCTAGAACAGCGGAAAACACAAAGCCTATCGGGTCACGTTACGACCCACAGATTGCTGTTTTTGGTGCGGACTATCAGCAGGCAATCGCCAACTTGAAGGTGTTCCTTGTTGGATCCGGTGCTATTGGCTGCGAAATGCTCAAGAATTGGGCGTTGATGGGCTTGGGCTCTGGGCCTGCTGGCGGGATTATTGTCACTGATAATGACTCGATCGAAAAGTCGAACTTGAACCGGCAGTTTCTCTTCCGCCCAAAGGATGTCGGCGGCAACAAGTCGGAGATTGCAGCTCGTGCTGTGCAGGCAATGAACCCAGATTTGACCGGCAAAATCTTTCCTAAATTGGACAAAGTCGGACCAGAAACCGAGGATATTTTTGGTGATGAGTTCTGGGAGCCGTTGGACTTTGTCACCAATGCTTTGGATAACGTAGACGCGCGCACGTACGTGGACCGTCGTTGTATTTTCTACAAGAAGCCGTTGCTCGAGTCAGGCACGTTGGGCACCAAGGGTAATACACAGGTAGTGATTCCAAACTTGACTGAGTCGTACTCGTCATCTCAAGACCCTCCAGAGAAGTCGATTCCCTTGTGCACGTTGAGGTCTTTCCCAAACAAGATTGATCACACGATTGCGTGGGCGAAGTCGTTGTTCCAGGGCTACTTTGCTGATTCGCCTGAAACGGTGAACTTGTACTTGAGCCAACCCAACTACGTCGAGCAGACGTTGAAGCAGAACCCAGACATCAAGGGCACGTTGACCAACATTGCAGACCTTTTGAACAAGAGACCATACTCGTTTGCGGACTGCGTTCGCTGGGCCAGACAGGAGTTCGAAACCAAGTACAACCACGATATCAAGCAGCTCTTGTACAATTTCCCCGCTGACGCAAAGACATCAAACGGCGCACCATTCTGGTCTGGACCGAAACGGGCTCCAAAGCCGTTGGACTTTGACGTCAACAACCCAGACCACTTCAACTTTATAGTGGGTGGTGCCAACTTGTTGGCATTTATCTACGGCTTAAACGATAAGAATGTCTCAAATGACGAGTACAAGAAGGTTTTGGACTCCTTTGAGCCCGAGCCCTTCGTGCCCAAGACCGGCGTGAAGATTGCTGCCAGTGACGCCGAAGCCGAAGAGGAGGCAAAGAAGCTTTCTGGTGGATTCGACGAGAGTGAGATCCAGAAAATTGTGGCCACCATGCCTGAACCTTCTACTTTGGCTGGCTATAGATTAACGCCAATCGAGTTCGAGAAAGACGACGACACGAACCACCATATCGAATTCATCACCGCTGCATCGAACTGTAGAGCGTTGAACTATGGTATCGAGACCGCCGACGCGTCAAAGACGAAGTTCATTGCCGGAAAAATCATTCCTGCTATTGCCACAACTACGGCGTTGGTGACGGGTTTGGTGTGCCTCGAGTTGTACAAAGTGGTCGCTAAGCATGACGACGTAGAGCTTTACAAAAACGGTTTTGTTAACTTGGCGCTTCCATTCTTCGGCTTCTCGGAGCCCGTGAAATCAGCCAAGGGCAAGTATAACGACAAGGAGTTCGATCAGATCTGGGATCGTTTCGAGGTACACGGCGACATCAAGTTGAAGGATTTGCTCGAGAAATTCCTGGAGAATGAAGGATTGGACATCTCCATGTTGTCTCATGGCGTTACGTTGTTGTACGCCTCCTTCTTCCCACCCAAAAAAGTGAAGGAGAGATTAGAAATGAAGATCACAGAGTTGATCGAGTCCGTCAGTAAGAAGCCCGTTCCCGCTCACATGAAGAACTTGATTCTTGAGATCTGCTGCGACGACAAGGAAGGAGAGGATGTGGAGGTGCCTTACATCAATGTGAAGATCTAATGAGAGACGGATATAGATTGAGGGAGTACCTTGAAATGTATACACATACTAATTAAGCCATAAACTCGGCAAAGGCGCCGTTCTTCTCGATAAGCTCATCGAACGGGCCATCTTCTGCAATGGCTCCTTTCTGCACCATCAAAACCCGTGAAGCCTGTGCCATAATCCGCGGGTCGTGGCTAATAACGATAGTGGTAAGTCTCGGGTCGATTTCGTGCAAATCGTGGAATATTAATCTCGAGATTCTAGCCAGATTTTCTGAATCGAGACGCGACGTGGGTTCATCAAAAACAATCACTTTCGGCTTGCGTAGAAGCACCCTGGCAATCGAAAGCCGCTGCAATTGTCCCAGCGAAAACAGGCACTCTTTACCCATAATCGTGTCCAAGTAATCCGGCAATTTCTCCACGAATTCTAGTGCGTTGACAGCCAACAAACTTTCCTCAACATGGGCCTCGCCACGAATCCGTGCACTACCGGATAGCCCGTACAAAAGGTTATCAATAACAGAACCTTCGAAAAAATGGGGTTCCTGGCCCACCAAGACCACGTTGCAGCGGTACCACTCCGGGTCATAAACTCTAACATCCTTGCCGTGAAAGCTGATTTCGCCCCGGTCCTGTTGGTGTAGGCGCAGGATCAATTGTGTGATCGTAGACTTGCCCAGGCCACATTCGCCAGCGAACACGACTGCTTCGCCAGAATAAACTTCAAATGATAATTCCTTGAAGACTGTTTTGAACGACAGGCTTTGCGGGTCCGAGTACGCAAAAGCGACGTTTTTAAAGGCCAAAATAGGTCTGTTAACATTAGGTAGCGCGCGGTTTTCAGTGCCGTCACACTCCACAGGCAGTTCATATAGCTCCAAAATCCGCGAGATCAACGTGCCTGCTCGCTGTCCGCGGGCGATTTCCGGAAGCAGTTTCATCAAGTGGGACGCGCTGGCCACAGTGAAGGTGAGCATGGTCAAAACTTGGATCATTTGCTTTTGGGAATACTCTTGGCGCACAATCAAGTACATGCCGTAGTAGAGCACCGTGGCGGTGGCAGAGGTGCCGCAAAACTCCAGGAGCGCTATACCAAAACCGCCCGAAACCGCTCGTTTGCAGCCGGCTCGGTTCAACCTGCCCAATTTGTCTGTGTACTCGCTAGAGAGCTGCGTCGCAAGGCCAAACAGGCGTACTGTGCGCATGGCGGTGACAACTTCGAGCAAAAACTTTTCTGCGTCTGCAACATGGTCTTTATAAGCAGTCTCGTATTTTTGAAGGAGGAAGCTGTATGTGAGGGTGACCAAGAATACGAGCGGCACGAATGCCATGCCCACGAGGGCCAACTTCCAGCCAATGACCGTGGCCCAAATGAGACCCAAAAGGGTGAGCGATACCACAAGTAATAACCCCAGCAAGAACTCCGAAACAAGGTTGCGGAGATCACGAGTATCGTTCATGAGAAGTGTGTTCAAGTAGCTTGGCTTGGAGCTGGCGAAGAACGACATATCCTGATCATTGATCTTGGCCAAGCACAACTTACGTAACTTCAAGATCCATTGCTCCAGCGCATATTGAAGCGACATGTGCGACCCGAAGGTGACCGCCAGTTCCGCCACAGACACAGCAACAATTATGAGACACCACGTGACGACCGAGCCGTGGCCATTAGATGGCGAAAACGAGTACCTGACAATCAACAGGAGCACTTCTGCGAAACAGTAAGAAAGCCCTGGCGTCGCGACACCGCCTAGAAGCGAGCAAATAAGGCCTAGGGCGATAAGGAATTTATTTTCTGTGGTTTTATAGCAAAACTTCACGATTGGAATCAAACCCAAGGAGTCAGTTTTTTCAACCTGCAGGCCCGCCGCCGGCAACAGCTCCAAATCACGGAGAATTGCCGGATTGTTCATGTAGTTATAGGTCTCAGCAGCTTCGGTATGTGGATCCACTGAATCGTCCCCAACTTTAAGCGACACCAAAGAAAGTTTCGGGAGAATACCCCGCATATCGTCTGCGTACCCAGAAGACTTCACGCATCCTTTTTCCATCACCACAACGTGGTCCAGCCCGCGTATATCTGTGAGATCGTGACTTATGATAAGCGTGAGGCAGTTTTTCCTCCAAACTCTGATTTTTTCCATGATCAAAAGCTTCAGTTTTTGGTTGATTGAGCCCAATGCCTCATCTAAGATCAATACTGGCCGGTTAGCTAGCCACGCGCGGGCCAACCCGATCTTCTGGATCTGCCCACCAGAGAGTTTATTGGAGTCCAAAACAGTGTGGAGTTTCTTTGGAAGCAGCGATACGAAACCCGTTAGGTCTGCAAACTCACACGCCTCTTCAAGCAACGTTTCTGTGGCGCGGTCTTCGCTGGATAAATTGCTTCCTAAAAGCAAATTTGCAGCCAACAGGCGCTCGAAGATGAGGGGCCGCAGTTCGACGAAACACACGTTCTCCGTAAACCACTCCGGCGCCAAAAATTCGAAATTCACGTTATCCACGAGCATCTCACCCTTGGACTTCTCCAAAAAGCCCGATATAAGCAGCGCCACGGTCGATTTGCCCGATCCAGACTCGCCAACAACAAAATTCATCTGCGACAGCGTTAACGTCGTGCTCACGTGATTCACAACATCTGACTCCGTGTTTCTATATCGAAAAGAAAGGTTTTCCAAGGTCATGCTCTGGCATGGGATTTTCTGGCTGAAACAAGAGATATCGCTGATTGCGGAAGAAGGCGTGGAAGATACGTAATGATCCTCGAAATCCAAAGCATCAATCGTATTTGAACTCGCCTGGGCTTTATTCAAAAGTGCCACAATATCGCCCACAGACGAGATTTCCGTCCCAAAAAGCACACATGCACTAAATGCAGTGATCACATTCCCCAAGCCTAGCTGGCCTGTTTTGACCAAGTACTGTCCAAACGCTAGTCCTCCAACCACAACTAGATTACTCAATAGCTTGAGCACGGCCGAATTAGCACTAATTGCAAACGCCATATTTGTATATGCCTCAGCAGACGCATCCACCACACGGCCAAAATGTACCAAGTCCAAGTACTTCCCGTTAAGCACACGAACAGTATCACCCTGCCCGAAACACCAATCCAAAATCTTTGAGGCGCGAGCGTTTTGCATGTTTTCTCGTGTGGCGTATTTGGCCGTGACGCTGCCAAAGACCCAACTGGAAGCTGCAGAAAGCGGGATCGAGCAGCATATGATGAGTGTGAGTGACCACAGCGAGATCATGGCGATCACGAAAAGACAACACACAGAAGCAATCGTTTGTACAAACAACCCCAAGTTCTCCGAGACGCCGCTGCGGATTTCCTCGATGCACCTGAAGAAAAGTGTTATGGACCCGATGAGGTTCTCCTTTGTCCCGAGCCATTCAACGTCTTTGTGTAATAAGGATTCGAATAAAGACTTTCGTGCGTTCATTTGCGTGTTTTCGCCAACTATTAGCCACACGGTAATCCCCAGCCAGGCAAATATTAAGCGTCCACCGGCGATTCCCATCATGCCCCCGATAAGCACCCGTAGATCATGGAAAAAAAGTTCCACGGAGCTGTAATCACCACTGAGAAACTGCGCCAACTTATCGAAGATTTTGCCATACACGATTGTTTGCATGGGCGAAGCGATAGCCGATAACGTGATCAAAATCGACCCCACCATGAGTAGTGGGATGTCCGCACGGCTCGCAAAGCGGAAAATCCCTGTGAAATGTGGTTTCGTGGTACATGTTGGATGTTTTGCGATTGTTTCAAGTGCCAAATTGCTGCTCATATCTGGACTGGCAATTAGTTTACCGTAATAGGTGAAAGCATCTCATTATATATTGGATTCGCAGCCGAAGAGAATCCCGTCGCGGAAAATTACCCTTTTCGGCGCGCACAATACGCCAAAGAGACAAGTGCATTGGCATCGTGCATGCTGCGAGAGATGAAACTGCGAGATGGGGCAAAAGCTACTTATCAGAACCACATCGGTGCATGATGGAAAAAAAGAAAAAGAAAAGACGGAGATGAGATGTGGGCCACACTGCTTTGGGCAGCAATGCCAATAAATAAAGCAAATTGCTGGGCTAGATTGCACGCTAGATGTAGGCCCATCCTTTCGTGTGAAAATCGCCTAGTAAATGTCAAAAATCTGCGTCAGGTAGTCCATGTCTGTATCGTCCAAAGGACGTGGTCTTTTGAGGAGTCTTTTTTTCGACAAAATCTTGTTTTCTCTCACTTTTTCCGCAGCAGCCACACAGTTGCCACAGCCCAACCGTACCAAGCCCTCGAAAAACAATTCTAGCTTCTCAAAATCGGCCTCTGAGTCAGTGAGCTCTATGCATAGTCGGAACGGGAACTGCACCATGATTGCACGGTGGTCAAATAGACTTTTTGACAAATAATAGTTCCCGGAAGCCAAAAACACGCTTGCATTATTGAAATCCGCGGCAGATTTCTGTTTCACGAAGAACATAAGACCCATAATCTCCTCTATCAACGATTTGATCAAAGGATGGCTGCGGGGTAGATGTAGAAGCCCACGAGAAGTTAAAATTTTGAGGTATAGGAAGTACACGTTCAGTTTCACCACCACATCACACCACGAGTAATGTATTTGTAGCGGGCCATCTCTGTCGATCCCATACGCACAATCTGGAAGTATAATGCGGCTGAGCACGTCCACACAATCTGGATGGGCCGGGTTTTCCAAAGAAATGATGAAATTCGAGGACGACACTCCCGGCACGACATTCTCTTTCAACGCCCGACTGATGAGTGCCATGATGTTTGTGATGGCCTCGGGTGATGCCTGGCGTGGCTTGCCTGCCGCAAATCCCTTGTTCAAATGGCATATTGTGTCCAAAATCTCGTAAATAATCTTCATGACCCCCGGAGTGAGCGCATTGAAAGTGTTGAACGCCAGATTCAGCCGTGTTGCCGGGATCATGAGCCCCAATTTCTGTAACGCGTCAATATGGTCTGGGTCCTCAACCATGGCGTCAAATTGGCCAGTGATTGCCCACAAATCATCAAGCTGGTCCAGCCGGATTGCGTCCACGGGCAAGCACATATTTGTGTTCCAGTCATAGCAGAAAAACAACAGTTTGGCGATGACTATGCCCAAGGAGTCCGGCCGGTGCATTGCACCTTGCGCCTTGAGGTTTTTATATTTCACTAAGAGCGACCGGGCGCTGTTGAGGTGCGCCACCCACGACACAGGCGTCAGCGACGTGTCCGAGCACGACATATCGGAAAAGAGCATTGTTAGCAACAACACCGTCAAGATTAGGCCCTCGATGTGCCATAGCAGCGATTCGTTATTCTTCAAATCGGTGAAAGCACGCACGATAAGCCGCATACATACCCGTGTATACTTTTTCTGATTGGTTTCGTGCTCTTGCTCCTTCGTGATGGTGTATAGACACAGCGCACTGAGCGCCATCATGGCATATACCATATATTTGAGCACCATCAGGTACTCTAGTAGCACGTGTATCACCTCATTATTGCCGCGGTTTGATATGAAGGGGAAAAAGTACAAACACGCCTGGCCAAACACCATATCTTTCAAATAAGACTGCTCGACGGGAGAAAGCCGGTAAGTATCGACCACGGTCTGCACTAGCTGTGGATTCGACAGATTTTGCCGCGTGTCAGGCGTCACTCCACCGCCCATATTGCTGCTGAACACATTCCACATCTGGGCTAGCATGGGGTTGGTTCCGGCGTCGGAATCTTCAAGATACCGCTCGAGCTCATTCTCTTCAAAAAACACGTTTTTTTTCGGCAGCTCGTTCAAGATGATCTGCAGGTGGAACGGCTTCAAGTCACCTAGCCGCTCCGACGCCAGCGGCGACAGGGCTCCCATTGCCGGAGCCACGTGGGTTTCGAAATCGGCCAACCCGTGCACCAACGTGTTTGCATCATCAAAAACGTTCTCAAACAAGAGCATGTCGATATTGTTAGCGGACGGAGAAGAGAAGGGGGCATTTTGCACCACGCCGTGAGATCTACCGTCTTCTCGTGGTGACTTTGGCCGCCGTCGCTGCCTCGGCCGGTTGCCACTATTCGGGTCCGGGAACACGCAGGCGATTTCAACGCGCACGCAGTTGCCGCACGCCGGGTGCACCTCGTCACACTTGATTTTGCGGCGCTTGCACTCCTGACAGCCCCGCCGCGAGTACTTCCGTTTTCTGATCGCCGGTCTGTGTGCTGAAGCCTCCATGCTTGCGGTGGGGGCTGGTACTTTAGCACGATGCGTGCGCCGCATTGCACACCGTGCGCCATGATGCGCCACGGAATCTTTTGTGCGCCGCGACATGCGCAGGGAAGGAATTGCCTGATGCGGTCCACTTGCCCCAGCGCCTCCTATTGCCCTGGTATAGAGCTAGTGTCGCCTTACCATCTAAACATTGGGAAATTATGGAGTTGTTTACATTTATGAGCACATCCGTAACTTTTTCCACCATTTATACCGCATTTGAGCGTTTGGATCTATTGTGGTGCCTTTTTTCGGCTGCAAAGCTATATATCAAAGAAATAAGAATTAGAAAACATAAAAAAAAAGTCGTTTATTAGTATATTATCGTTATTGGCTTGTCTTTCCGCGGCTCAGGAGCGGCAGCAGATACGGGAGTATGCTATCGTCACGCACATTTGGCGGCGGGTTTGGCGGGGTTGCCACAACCACTTGCTCGTGGCTTATTATCTGTTTCTGTGTATGCAAATTTCTCGACTTCACTTGTTCGAAACTTTCCATACCCGCGCGGCTACGGTATGTCCCAAAGGCAACGTTCACCACAAACACGCCGCCGACAATCAACCCACTGAATAATATCAGCAGTTTCCACAGTATAGGGTGTAGAAATCCATTCACTATGTCGGCAAACGTCTCCGCCGTGATCTGCGACTTGCCTATTTGCTGTGGATCGCGGTTCATACACTTTTCCAAGTTTGTACATGTCTCTTCAAGCGCGGGGGCGCGTGTGTTTGTGCCTTCATTGGCACACTTGTTCCTGTAGTATTGCCGGGAGCAAAGAGAGATCTCCCGGAGAGCGTCAGCAGTATACATTTCGATTTTGTGTTTCACGTCTTGCCTCACAGTACTGATGAAGACGTATAGTAGGTACAATACCACAAATATGAGCACGCAATTGAAGAATAGCTGGAGGTAGAGCAGAAGTACGTACGGCACACGAGGATCCACGGCCAAATTGCGCCAAAACGGTGATTTCTGGCTGATTTCGGGTTTAATCCCTTTAATATCAGTTTGCTGGTGCTGATCTTTGGCCAGCCGCTCGAGCTGCATCAAATCCACGCGGAAATCCCGATCCTGCTCTTCGTCATATGACACGACTTCTTTAGTCGGCGAGAAATACACTTTTTGCGCCCGCGATTGCTGCAAAAGCGGGTTCCGCGACGCCTCATTGGCGACCGAGTAGTAAGACGAGTTGAGCTCCCCATTTGCTCGAGGGATCTCGTTCCCCTTATATGTTAGCGAAGATTCGTCAAACGGAGTTTTGCTGGTATGTTTGAGAATCGAGTGTGAAGGGCCCCGTTGCCTGATACTGGCACCTTCATGATTGGGTAGCTGTAGCGGGTCAATCCCCGTGTTTTCTCGGTGCCGCTGTGGGTTTATAGGTGTAGAAGTCTCGAGTTCGGTTGATAACACTAGGGGATTAAGCTGGCTATACGTCAGCGCAGACTCCTGGCTCATTTTGTGATCAGATCTTTTAAAATTACCTTTTTGAGACAATCGTCAGTTATTTCTTCGGTGATAAAATACATAACGTGGACCAATTCTTCACGAATGGACGATAATGCCGTGTTGGTGCTTATGTTTTGAGTGTTGTTTCCGCATTCGTAAAAAACATCTTTAGTGCGATGCGCGGAGATGCGCGAAGGTGCGTCGTGAGTCGTGGGGCGCCGCTTAGCCGCCGGCCCAACAGGTTTTTTTTTTTTTTGCATTCAATTATCTCATGTCAAAAAGCCTCCGTGATGTCATTGGGTCATTCAAATACGATCAGGATGAAGTTGCAAAGCCCAAAAGCGTAAGTGCTGCAAAAATAGTGAAAACCTCGCCAAGGAAGCGTAAGCCGGCCAGTCCTACCAAGCATGCTAAATCTAACGAGAATCTCAAGGATCTTCCGCCTTCCATTAGGCCAGGTCTCACGATTGTTTTTGTTGGGTTCAATCCGGGTGTAGAGTCTTCTCGGCAACAACACCACTATGCGCACCCAACAAATTTGTTTTGGAAGCTTTTCAACCAGCTGGACCTCTTATCTGCCGTTTTGGACTACAGAAATACGGATGTCGCGTGCCACAGACTTCTTTTGGATGAAGTATATACAAACGGGAACTTACAGGCTCGCCTGGAACATGACTTTGCACTTATAGAGCTAGGAGTGGGATTCACAGACTTGGTTCTTCGCTGCACAAAGCAGGCACTGGAGCTTTCGCTGCTAGAAAAAGCGCAAAACATCCCAAGACTTCTTGGCGAGTTCAATGCTTCGAGCGCCCAATTTGTTGTTTTTGTGGGCAAAGGGATCTGGGAGGTGGTATGTAAATACCTAGTGCCTGGGCACAAATTGACGGCGGCTAATTTTATGTGGGGTTCGCAAACGGATCCCGTGGTCATGCTGCGATTCTACTCTTTTTGCGAATACAGGCCAAGAGTTTATGTGTTCCCAAATACGTCTGGCTTGGTGGCGCTGATGAAATACCCCGAGAAATTAGCGTTATGGGATAAACTCGTTAAGGATATGCAAGATAGTCATCAGGAAAGCACTTCAGAGATATAACCTGAGCACACGCCGAATTTTCTGTTTATCAGTGTCGTGGCAAGAATCGCCAACTTTAATTGACCATTGCTGATGAGAGTGCTGAGCAACTTACACAGTCTTCGACAGAATTTCGCGAACTAGACCGTTCTGCCCAACAACAATTTTTGGTCTTTATTCATCTGTGAGCTATGCGTTTGCAAACAACACCAAAATCCCCGCTTACAAGATTAGCTTTGGACAGCGTCATGCTTTCTGTTGAACCTTTACATGTCAGGCATATGAATTTCTCACTTGTCAAGATATAGGCAAAGACCGAATGACTGCCGCATGTACCATAAACGGTTACTATTCTGAAAAATAGGACAAAGTCACATGTCGTACGTACCCGGAAAGCCCGTGACCAGATCACAGAAACCCCTCAAGGCTTGGCTTGCTGCAAGTGCACATCAACGGCGCCGTGTTGGGTGGGTCGAAGCTGTACGAGATATGCGAGCCCATCAAGCCTTGGGACCTGTTAAAATGATAGAAGAGATAACCCTTTCCAATATCAAGATTGATGCCCAGGTCACGTGCACGAACCGTCAAAATGCCTGTTTCGGGACTATAGCTAAAAAGATGGAAGAAAAGCGTAAATCTGATTGAATTGCTGTTTCCAAAGCCCGCGACCTTATACGTTGGGTATTCGTTGAGACAGCTTGTCTCCGACAATACTATTTCCAAAAGAGAGGTCACATCTATAAGAAAGAAAGTTTGGTTGGGTGAAACAAATACCCCCGGGTTTCCATTATTATCACCGCTGGCAATTATTTGAACTTTGGCGCCTTTTTCAACTATAATGCACCCATGTCCACTTAGATCGGAGGATGGAGTCCAATCAATGTTTTCGAGACAAATAGCCCCGTCATTTATCACCGGGCCGCCCTCGCAAGCTAGCTCAAGTGATTTTGTGAATCCTTGTGTTGTTTCAAACGTCATCTGCCCGAAATTTCTCCATGATTTTTTCGCAGTGATATCAAGCATCAAAACGGAATAGAGATTGCCGGAAACACCTACATACATCTCGCCTGTGTTGCGGAACGTATCGGATCTGAGCAGATAACTACTTTTGATTGAAGGATTTCTGGAATCGAAAACAAACAGATTCATATTCTCGAAAGACGGGCCACTCACTGAAATAGATACCTCTTGATCGTTGCTACCACTCATGTATAATACGCCTTCGTTTCTCACGGAACCTTATACTTTTGTGATCTCATTATTCGGTACCGAGTATCGCACATTAGGACCAATAGTAAGATTTTGGATCGGGCCTGTGAAACTTGAATTTTGCACTGTGTCTTGAGTGATTGTCAAGGATAAAACGCACATCCAAAGACGAGACACTGCAAAAGTTTTCAATAATATGCAACAAGCCATTTTTGTGAGCTTTGATGGCGAGGCTTGTTTCCTATTGGGTCGAGATGCTATAGCGTTCTTTCTTATGCCTATGCGACTTTTATGGCTTTTTATCTCGCAAAAAGAAGTTTCCTTGTCTAAGACTTGAAATTTGGGGATCAATTGCTAACTTTGCATGTTTCAAACAAAAGCTCAGCCATTGGATGGAAGCAATGTCTGGCAAATCAAGAAATTCGGCATCACGAACTGGATTTTCTGAACCCCGTGGCTAGCACTTCCCTTTGAAATGTGACTTGTGAAACAGACCAGCTTTGCCACACTAGGCAAATTGCGCCAAGGGAGCATGGTCACACGGTGAGGTCACACGGTGAGATATGCCAAGTGTATTCATCACTATATGTTTCCAGAGTGAAACTCACATCAAGAATTTTTTTGAGATTGTCTGATCCTTATTTAAAAACCAACGCTGGCTTCGAAATCGTGCACACAACTTCAAGAAGAACTTCTTGTTTAGGAAAATGTGTATCTGATCATAACTGGAAGCTTTCATTGGTCAAGACCTCGCGACTTCTTCATTTGTTGCTTTCCCTTCATTTCATCACAGCTTACTGTCCATGCTGGGTCATCGGATTAATCAAATTTAACAAATAAGTGTCATTTATCAGATGACCCAGCGGTTAGTTCAGAGTTGAATTACGAACCGGTGAAAAATCTGAGCTCAGTCTGATGTTCTGCTTGATGAATTGGAGCTCACACAACAGAGAAACATCGTCAATTCATCAATGGCATATTTGAAAAACCATGAAAACTCCATCCTTTTCTTTTTCCCAGTGAACTTCCACAATTCCAAATCTTATCTATATACATTTTATCTCCACACCGCCGGGAACGCCTCTTCAAGTGCCGTGTCAAACCGCGCCACATTTTCATCATCCATCTTCTCTCCATACTGGCCAAAATGGCTCGTGAATAACTTATCTGTGAAGGCACGTATACTGGCGCAATGCTTGACACTATAACAATCCTCATACCTTAATTTTTTCAAAGCACTTTTTTGAATATCCATGCATTTGGTCGTCCTGGCAATCTCCAGCGAGCATTCGCTTCCCAAAAACAGCCACCCGCGATAACACTCCACCACTACTTGTTGAAGCTCGGCGCAATTTATCCCCGCGACTTTTCTCGGCGTTTCACTTCGCTTGTATAGATCAAATTCTCCACTATACTGTTTCTTTTCTCGCGCTAGCACTTTTTGCACCTGTGCTTCTTTCGGATCTTCATTATGCTCATTGAGCCTATATGACGGGTCTGTTTCCTTGAAAAACTCCTTGAGATTGTCCGGAAGTTCCTCGTCGAGCTCAGCAGAGCTTTTGTCACTGGAACAAAATGGCCACATCTAATAAAAATCACGATCAACTTCGCTTAATTCGTGTTTCTAAAACGTATACTAAACGTAAGATTTGGGTGTGCAGTGAGATGCACGGGTCGCATGCGCGTAAGGTCCCGGTATTTCGAGAAACGCTTTATTTTGGCGCTGACCCAGTACAGTAAAACCTGTTTACAAGGATCACATCAATAGAGCAGACATGGAAACAGTCCCCAGATTATCTTCTTACTGAGCGCATTTTTGGTGTAAAAAAACAATTTTTTGCGCTGTTTTTTGAAATATAGAGCCAGGTTATCTCTCTCACCAAGATCCTTTTTAGGCAGGTCTCACAGTATGTTTTCGTTCATCATATATCTTACATGCAAGTCCAATATGAATTTTACAGATTCGACAGCTACGAGCAAATTATCTTATGACACTTTTTGGTTCATCTGCGGGGACGAAAACAGGTAGCAATCTATGTTGCACAACATAATATGGTAGAACTCTAAACTTATCAGCTCTGAAATTGGTCATAATGGTCTGGTGGGAAATCCTGAGCTGCGATTAAAGCGGCAAAGGGCTTTACACTTGAGAGGCCCTGGCAGGCTAGAAATAATTCATAGCCCTGTAACACAGCAAGTCAATAAGCCATATAAGCCTGACCGGTTTATGAATGATAGTGGCTAATGAAAGGCGCTGAATATTCCGGAGGCCTCCATTCAACTTCTGCACACTTTTCTCGCTCATCTCTTGCTTTTCTTGATCCTGAAAGCTGCATTGTCTCGCGTATCATCCGAGTGTTTTCCTGGCTTTGGCCGAAGTTTCCTGAATCAGCTAGATTCATGCTTCGTGTATTCTCCATGACGCCACTTCAATGACAACCCGGCCCGATCGCCGCCGCCAGGTTTGCCGCCAGATCAGGCAAGGTGTCACATCTGCCTTCGTTGGATAAATCAGTACGAAACTGATTCAAAGCTGGATTATAAAATTAATGTCACATCCTTGATTTGCTATCACGCTATACTTTTTGACTTCGTGGAGTTTGCTATATGCATTGACCAGCATCACAGGTGCTTTTTCATCAAAGGCACCACTATCTCATGTAATCATGGACAGTGGCCGAATGTGAAGACTCGGCGGTCGTTGAGTATATTGTGAGGCAAATCAATGCAATTTAGGCTCAACTGGGCCTTCAAGTTTCGAGAAGCCTCTCATGCATTCGCTTTCACCCAGGCATTCTCATATGTTATGAGGATTCGCTTTTCAAAGAGATTATATTCGTTTTCATGACCCTGTTCATGACCATTCACGACATGTCAAGCAATATTCTCATCGACAGAAGACATTGAAGCAGTGATGCCTCTTATCAATGCTCTTGTCTCGGGAAAGACCCCGGCTGTGATTCACACGTTGTTTAGTGCATTGTTTATCATACCAAAAGTGTCCTCTTTGAAAGAATCAGATGGGAGCTATGTGTGTATCGTGTAAAACGTCTGAGGAATCTGAGCGTTTCCTCCAAACCTTTCCAGTTGGGCTGGATCTCGTCACATTCTTCGTCAGTCTTTGCCATATACTCATACACACTCGAAGCATGAATAATCATGAGTCACTCGTCGTTGCCCATAGGCGGTTGCTCATATCCTTTCGAGAATGCCTTCAAAAAGACGCCCAATCTCAACATCTAGTATATTTAACAACTCGTCGTTCGCAGCCACGTCACGAGACGCAGATAATTTTGCCCTAGAGAAATCAAATTTCTCCACAATCGTCAATCGGAGTCTCATGACAATTGGCGAAAGCCTCACCAATGCAGTAGCACTCATTTTGGTGAATTGATCCTGTGCATCGAACCCGTCAATCAAGAACGAGACCTGCGTATCGATTTTTTGAATAAAATCAAAAAATTTGACGCTAAAAGCCGTTGCCTCGGCCAGCCGTGGCTCTAAATTTGGAAACGTGTAGTAGGATATCCAATCGTCCAAATCGCCCAAGATTTTTATATAATATTCATCTTGGCCAAAGAGGGTTTCGTGGTCCTGAAGCAGAAACCATATTAGGTCAATGACCGGCGATAGATCGGCGATGAGGTCAGACACAGAATACGTTATCGCCAGTTCTGACTGTTTTTTGATGAATTTTCGTTGGATCTGGAGAAGCTCGCCATCAATATAGTTGATGAACTTGCTCTGTTGAGAAAGAGAAATCGGCCCGTGTTTGGCACTCTCTGAGAATCGCTTCTTGAGCAGCTCCAACGCCTCATCAAAGGGCAAAGTCCACAGCAGAATCAAAAACCGTGATTGGGAAATGTCAATATCGTTTTCAATATTGTTTTCGCGGTGATTTTCGGAAATTTGACGAACCCCATCATCTTCAGCCGGAGTCTCGTTCCGTGTATTGGCCGGGGTATTCAATGGCGTTTCCTGCGGCGTGTTTTTCGTGAAAGGGTTCTCGTTATTTTCGTCTCCGTCTTCCAATTCAGGGTTCAAATCGAGATCTGGCGAAATCGGCCCGCTCGGCACCTCCACCTCCTCGTCTGCACGTACATGTTCCGGTGTTGGTGGCGTCTCCATCACGAATCTGAGAAAAGCCCTGGTAATATCTTGGCCTTCTGATAAAAATTCTTGTTTGTTTTGCTTGTTTCCGACGGCAATAAGCTATTTTTCTGAGTATATTTTTCACTCGCCCATCAGTCGTTCTCTAACGATTCTCAACCCCGGATGGGTCGCGATTATCGTGATGTTGTGCAGACAAGAGACAATAGAGTACTGAGCGTTGCGACTTAGGGAGGAGTCGAAAATGTCAGAATACCTGCTTATGCAAATTCAATTTTTTTTTTCGGAGGAAAAAAATGGAAGAAATGATCTGAGTTTGGCAAATTTGCATAAAAATAAAGGCTCCTTGGTGTTCTACATTGCTGCCTGGTAAATGCGTCTGACTAGCTGTTGGGTAGATTGGAACCATTGACAGGCAATTTGTAAAAAGCCAGGCCAGAATTTGACACCCGCCATGACGGAGCCTACGCTAGCTGAAAATCGGTGTGTATACTTACCGACTTCCTACTGGACAAGCTTAATCTTTGACCTCGAAGATCATCGTCTGAATATATGCTAGCGGTCAGAACCATAATCGAAAAGGACTTTTGCCACGATAGCTGTCTTTTCAAAATGGAAAGATGCAAGCATTTTCAGGCTCGTAAGCAGTGGCCTTCTTTGTCCAATACACCTTGGATAATGAATAGAAATACTGTCAATACACACTTTCAGGTTGCCTGGTTTCATTGTGAATAATGTTGCATTTGTATGTTTAGCAAGCCCGGCGAGCGGTTCTTTGCAATATTCAAGGGCCACCTTTCATGTTTAGCCCAAATAAGCCAATGTCATTATGGCGCAATACCCACTCAAAAATCCTACGCTTCGGATAAAGCGATAGAAAAAAAATTGCCAAAAAAAAAAAAATCGTTATATGCGCACTGCTGTCTAAGTGCATGCGCTGCGGCTTTATTCGCGTAACAGGTCACGAACGCGGCGTAGTTGCTCATTCAATCTACCACACTCGAAAAGGCACGCTTACAAGGGTACGAGAACCCAAGCTTTTTGCACTTTAGCAAACCCGAAATTCTTAAGCTTTCTCAGCTTTACCATTGATGGTAGCTTATGAATCCAAAGCTCAGTGTACCAGCATCCAGCTTTATGTAACAGGATTTTCGTCCATAGCAGTCCGGCCAAGACTTCTCGCCTATTCCGGGCGCGGGTCCAGAAACTCGGACTTATAATCTCACCACCGATATCTCCGTGGGCCATAGGCCATCTTGCTCCGCGCACGGAGACCGGTTCGCTAGACATCACCTTATCAGCATTTCGAAAATATGGATATCCGTAGTCTTTTTGTTTTCATTTGGCACTAACATTTCCACACGTTTCGCTTTTTGCATTTTTTCTCTTTATTTTGCAGCCCTTTAGATTGTCTTTTACTTCACGTCAACACACGCTTTTTCTTATCTGCTGCAGAAACGCACACTGCCAGGGACGCTCACATAATCCGTTTCATCACCTCACATTCTTTCTGGAATATATTTGAGCTGAAAAGACAGTTTGAGGCTCGAAAGATAGAAACAGATTTATCTATCAGAGATCATTTCCATTTGGTCTTTTCTTCGGTCTACTGGAGTAATAAGGACCTAGCCTTGGAATTTCTCCAATTGATCCCCTCATAGATTGCACAGCCGCCCTATTCAGCGGTCACGCCACCTTTTAAGAAGAAGGGGTTGCTTTTTTGGTATCCCGATCCTTCAGCTATCGCCGAACCAGCTCAGATATGCCTGTCACACAACTGAGGCCAAGCTTGGCGCCGAGCGAAGATGTTGGGCTCAAACCCCTGAAGGCTATCAAGCCATGCTTGAAACTACACGTGCCGGGGTTTACGTCCTTTCACAAAGATGAGAGGACTAAAAATTCCGAGCATGACCAAAAGAAAGAGATGCTACATACTATCAGGGTGCCGCGAGCGGGCCAAAGATCCTCTTATACCCATACAGATGCCTATAGTGCATTTTTCTGCGGCTCGCGTGCCCACTTGGGCACGGAAAGAATACCAGCTTTCAACAACACTTATTTGCGGCCAAACGCAAGGTTCTTTGGGGACCAGCAGAGTGGGTGCCAGCGGTATGAGATAAAAGTGGAGATCAAAACGGTTGATCTTGTCAGTTCTGTAGTTACAGGATTCTTCCAGATAAGTGGTCTCACAGACGAGCATCCGTTGATCACCACGTGCTTTAAGGGCGAAATCATCAATAACCCACTTCACCGGTTGGAGTGGGGCGGTGGTGCGCACGTGCAACCAAAGCGATATTCATTTGTCACAGAAGAGACTAACTGGCTGTCGTTCCCCAAAAACGATCTAGAGCACTGGAAAAAACTCACCGGGTGCCCGAGCCATTATTCAGAGTCCGAGTTGCGAAAGAAGCTTCAACTCATCCAGCTGGGCCAGCAAGACTCCCAGTACATCTACATGCGCTGGAAGGAGGAGTTTCTACTACCCGACTCGCGTGTGAAACTGTTGACCGGCGCATCGTTTGAGGGTTTCTACTATGTGGTGTTGAACATCGGCGGGCGCAGCGAGCCGAATGAGGAGCGCCGCTTAGCAGATATTCCGCCAGGCACAATGAGTGGGCTTTACTTCTACACCCAAAGCGAGAAATTCCAATCGCTTACTTTAAGATATGCGGATGACCGTGGGCAAGTGGGCACATTTGACTTTGCGTGAGTTTATGTCTCGCTTCTGGTTTTGGATCGGAACAGCAAGGGGTTCGCTTCTGACTAGTATTAGTCTTTTACAGGGATTTGCGGTGATGCGAGTCCTTTCGGTATGTAATTCAATTTCATTTCAGGTTTTATTTCATTTAGCATCAAAAAACACGTTATCAATCTTCAGGACATTCACATTAGCACTCAAGCTACTTAGTGTCATAAACGCTTATCCGAATTTCCAAACTTTCATCTCAAGGACAACATCTCGACAAAAACTTTATGGTTTCCCAAGAGTCTATATACAAATTGAAGCTGATAGAATATGTGCAATTTTGCCGTCTGTTCGATCTTTATCGTATAAGGAATCTTCAGTCTCATGCCCTCAAAGGAATCTACTCTTTCAAGTTTCTGTGGGCATAAATCTTGGCAGTGTATGGCTCCTCAAACACCAATGCAACGCGATACATCACATAAACAAATGCAGACACCAAGATGCCCGTGGGTTTTCCGTACCACAATGCCGTGCCCAAAAAGCAGAGCGTCAGTCCGTTATACATCGGGTTATCGTTGATGTTGAATGGAAATGAGGTCACGCGGTCCTTCATCAAAATACCAAAATAGTCGCCCAAATACGTGCCCGTGACACCCAAAGCCCACATTGAAGAAAGTACAAGGATGTTTCCAAACCCAAAAGTCCCCACTGCTAACGCCTTGACCAATGTGCTGTCTGCAAGCGGCGCGTAAGTTGGCTGCTGTAACAACGCATCATGGTAAACGTGGTCACGATAAATACCCAAAGAGAAAATCGTGAATGCCAACAAATAGCAGCCGTTGTATGCACCACCAACAGCTTTCGACAAGAAATGCGTTTTGTGCTGCAAGCGGGCGACTATGTTCCAGAATACTGGGTTGAAGAGAATAGTTGCAAGCGCGTACCGAAGCTCCGGCGTCACATCCACATACTCTTGGTGGTGTTGCAAGAGATAGGTGAGGTCGTCAAATTTCATCTATGATTGTTAGTATCAAGTCACGTGATGAGAAAACCTCTGAAAGACTCAATTCTAAACGTTCCATGAGCTTAGCCACTAATTTCAGTAAGACTTCATCGGGATCCTAAAACCAGCTCTCATTTGGTCAATGAAACGCAAATACAAAGGTCGTTGTGTTTAACTGGCATGAGGGTTTATGGAACATCTAGCAATCGAGACACAACCCATGAGAGATATTCCAATGGGCAATTCTTCTCTTCTGTCTGCTTGCATTTGTGGAATATACCATATGGTGTGTTTGTCTTGGCCAATTGAGCTTAAAAAGGCTGAACATACTTCATTTATTTCCTTATGATGGATATGCTGGGGTGGAAGAAATGTGGCCTGAGTGCGTGAAATGGAGCCTATATACGCATTGGCTGAACTCTGGGGCAACTCGCGCGGCAGCACGCATGTGATAATTGCCACGAGTTTGCCAGTGGGTCACGTGCGCATTGATATAAATTAACACTCTTCACTTAATAGTCATGTTTCAGGGTTTTCCCAGTGAAACCTTCCCGGATTCGACTAGAGAAACAAATGCGCGATTTGCAAAGATTCAAGCTTGCGGGACGAACAATTCATAGCTTAGGCCATGATTGACGAAGAATTGGTATCTTAAACAGAAAAATTAAGGTTGCGTTCGAACCAATTATCACCCCAACGCTATCCACAGATCTACCGTTTTGACATTGGCTTTCTTTTTTGCTTGTTGGTAATCCTGATGAGCTGGGCAACTTGGAATGGAGCTGAAGAACATGTCTTCTCGTTGATAAGCCCTATTGCCTAGAAGGTACAAACCCTGACAACATTATTTGAATCCTCTCACAAAAACGACATCCTTTGGACAAAACGGATACCGGCTTTCTGTTTATTTGAAACAAAAAAGCGAAGTCTTGACACACAGAGAGAATCGATGAAGTAGGCTCCAACAACCGACAGGAAAGTCAAGGTTCTTTACACTGTCGACTTCACTTTAAATAAATGAAAAAGAGATTATTCGTACCAGCAATGAAGTTTAAAATTACATAAGCTCGAAGGTTCAAGCGGTATATTTCAGATGTTTTTTCGATCACGGATTCTGGCCCTTGAAATGAACCTGCTTAGGGTCTTCTATGCATATAAATATATACTTTTAGAGCCGACACGAACTTTCGGATGGGATCGCATGACTGATTCTTTTGTGGAAGGATTTGAGTTGTAGTGGCCGGTTGGGACGATCTCTGCCTTCAGGGCAATAGCAACCAATCTAACCAAATCTCATACGCTGCCATGTCAAGATATCAACGCAAGGCGTGGTAGCGTGGCTGGCTTTGGGTTTTATATATATGATGTATACTTTTGTGGAGAGGTGAGTTAACAATTTTGGTATCCAATCTTTAATCAAAAATACCAAACAAGCTACTTGAAAGAAGTACAGTTACCGGCTATGTGGTGGCCAAGATGACTACGAATAAATCATGCGCAACATCATCTTCGTGCTGATTCACCCACAAAGCTCTCAACGTTTGAAAACCCAAAAATATTTTTATACCATACTAGATATACTTCATGTGTTAAGTGTCTCTGTTCGGTATCAAACTTCCGTTGGTGTTATGACTCATTGCAACTTTATTTGTGACATCTTACCAATTCATAATATCCAAAGCAATTTTTCCCTGGCTACTCCATTTGCTTCACCAACGACTCAATCGTGAGTTCAGCCTCGGTAATGTGATTTTCGAAACTCAGCCGCATGTCGTAGATATCCAGTGAGAGTTCATGAACTTTTTTCTCATAGTCTCTCATCTGAAGATCTGGCTTGCCATACATATCATGCAAAACCAAGGCCCTGATGTTGAGTACTATCAGCTTGTAAGCCACCGGGTCAACCGGATTTTGCGGATCCATTGTCAACCCTTTGGCATACTCAATTGAAGCATCTTCCATCACCTGGAACAAATGTTTTGCAGATTTAAGTTGAGCGCTTTTTTCGGAAGAAAGTGTTTGAGTATGTGCTGAGAAATTGATATCCGCAAGCTGATGCTTAAGCATTGAGAAATGCATGTCAAAAGTCAAAACATCAAATCCAGTCTCATTTACAAAACTTTTCAAATGCTCAACAAAGCTTTCCAATGGGTCATTTTTTTGGGCAAGACTCTCTGGTTGGGTTTCAATCTCATCTTCATATATTTCCTCGCATTTATACTTGGGGATCCCTCTGCGGCGTAAATTTTTTGCTGCAACTTTGAATGAACCGGATTCAGTATTAATTATCCCAGATCCAGCCGTGAGCTTGCTTTTCAAAACAGTAGCAATCGCGTTTGAAAACAAAAATGCCCCGAGTACGAAAATGACTGCTCTCATGATTGATACAATTCTTTGGATAGAGGTTTTCGAGAAAAAGGCGATCGCCCGTCATTGATATAGAGCAATGAAAGGCCTGGTTTCTTTTTTGAACAGGAGAGGCGGAGAACAACAATCACTTTTGTTACATGAGTTGTGAAAGAAACCGCAATTTCCCCACAAAAAGAAGTAAACAGTCTCAAAATGGCAAATCTAGTCTGCATTTGGCACTTGAGCAGGTGCCTAAGACACAACAATGAGCTTCCTATAATTGTGTGGTTTTTTTACACATTTTCCACGGCTTTGAAGACCTTTTCAGTCAAGAAGATCCCGACTGTTCTATTTAGTCCTGAACAGGAAACATAGTGTATCCACTTTCTTCATGACCGGCTTTTTCAAACTTTCATTCAGGAAATACTTGCTAATGCAAGCACCATGATGCTTTTTTCGGCTTGACTCAGCCACAGCCACAATAGGAGTTCAACGCATTGTTACCAATATGAACAAACGAGTTCCATTGTGATGGTCCATTCGAAGGAGCCAATTATTGTTATACCTGAGAACTTCAGAATCTGAAAGTTGAAGTAAAGAAGATGACAGGATGTGAAAGGTTCTGGAAACCTGGATTAAGCAAGTGCCGTTCATTTCCCTTGGAGGAAGACTTTATATCCGTGTAAATCTTGTGATCTAGGCTATCAGTCCTTATTTTCAAAAGAACAATAGCAAAGTAAAACACATCAGTCGTTCATCGTAACATGCAGCGACTCAAAATGACATCAAATTAGGTTGTTACTTCCAAATTGATACATGATAGAATAATCAGAAAATAGCATCAATAGTAACACTTCTGAAACTTGTTGAAAGCGTGTGTTTATGCATGTCAGTCAATCAGCTTGATACTCGCTTCGGAGTTGACATTTCGGTGAAATTTGTTTCTTTTTCTTTTCCTGCTTGATGAACTAAAACATTACTTCTTTTTTTTTCTGCTTGGAACATCTGGTTACGGAATGAGAGTCAGGATTGCTGAGAGATAGCTCCCCACAACACCAAATATGAATACAGTAAGACCTGTTGATAAGACTTCCGATTAAAATGATAATTGGCTCTACTTTTTAGATGACTACAGCGAGAGAAATTGTTCTTCACACCAAAAAGGCGCTCTTTAAGAAAATAACCTGGTAACTACTTCTATTTCTGTTCAATAGATGAGATCCATATAGGCGTACATATGAAACATTAGCGATAACAGGCCAGCCCCAGGTCACTTAAGTCTCAAACTTTCGGAACTTCATGCGTAAAATTATCAAAAAAAAATACCCTTTCCGCGTGTTTGAGCAAATTGGGTTCTTTCACAAGTGTGTACACCTTAGAAAAGAAATAGAGTCCTTTCGCTGGAAAAAAACACAGATCCGAAAAAAAACTTCACCTATTTGCATTTCGAAAAAATAAAGTTATTTCATTATATATAAAAAAATATCATGATCCACCCAATTCTGCCATAACGATACACCCCATCATTTATTGATCACCCCACCAAACCATGAAACGGGCCGAAACGCGCAGCCGCGCCTATACTACATGTATAGTGAGACCAAACCACAGCTGCCAGCAATAATAACCACCTCCATAAGGCATATCCATTAACGCAAAATGAGACACAGAATCACGTACGTGCACCTGAACGAGCCTAAAAGCCCGGTCAAAAAAGTCAATTCTACGTATGTGGAATTGGAGCCTAAATTGACCTATGCAAGAGAGGATAAGTATACTCTAAATGCTGAGGCCCTCTCGCATGTATCTGCCATACGCATACATATCAGTCGTGGCGCTGAAACCGGCCCTTTTGATCTCACTAGTCCATTTTCTTATAGCTATCAAACGGGCGTCCACGTCTATGCCGTGCCGATTGGCCGGGCTGGGCCAGATGACGAAAGCCTCTTTTACGAGCAACTAAATTCGGTGCTTCTGCTGGTTCTAGGCATACAAGTGCCTGCACAAGAGTGGATACTTTCGTTAAACTCTTTTTACTTCCACACATCTGTGGAGATCGAGCCGAAGTTGCTGGAGGTTCCACAGTTTCCACATGCATGGCTGGCGTTCGATTACTACTACTCTGACTCGAAGTTGACGGTAAGCGCCCTTACCACAGACCTGCAGGACTTGTCTGTGCACAAGAAACAAGACGGGTACACCGAGGTGGGCATTTTTAAGGTCCTGGATAAGTCCTCGCGTGACGACCTTATACTCCTGGGCGCACGGGTCATTTTCGACAACACCTCTAGCGATTCTGGACCTGATTCTGCAGATGAAAAGCTCGTACACAAAACGATGTTTCACGTCAAGCCGCGGCACAGGCACGTCGGGGAATTTGCCGAAATAAGCTTCCGCCCAAACGGCTTGCACCCAGTGGTTAGAGTCGATAAAATCCCGTCTGTTCCTGCAGACGACGACGTTTTGGACTGCAAGTTGTTCAGTTACTTGACGTTGGAGAAATCTGTTTTCTTAGATCCGTTCCAGGTCCCGGACCTGCTCAACATCGTGGCCAATTACGGCGTAACGAACTTGGAATTGCCTGAATATTCCGTGCCCCAGTGGGGAAACGAGGTCTTGATGGAGGTAAACAAAGACGGGCCGATCGAGCTCACGTTACACTCACGGTACCAGCTTCCAAACACCACAAAGACGCACACCAGCGTGAGTGTAGACCATCCTGTTTTGTTTTATGCATGTGACGCTAGCAATGACGCGTACCTTTTGAACAATTCGCCCTTTGATAACAAAAAGTACATTGGCGGGTCCTTTGAGAAGTTTTTCACCGACGACACGATATTCTATCACGTGCTGAATCGTGGAACGAGCGATATCCTGATCCCCAACGCGTCGGGAAACGCAAATACCGTGAATCTAATCACGTTTGGAGCTCTTTTGCTAGGCCTCTACATGGTGTTGTCCAAGGCCTATGAGAAGTTCGCTGCAGGAACGCCCAAGGCGGCGCCGGCGAAGAAAAACGACTAATAAACACTAATGATACGCCTTCCCATTCTATGCAGCCATGCTGGCTCTATATACTCACAACTCGTCCTTTTCGCGTGACGAAGTCCCGACCGGAATCACCTTGTAGTCGACAAACAAGTGACCGTGCTCATCGTGGTCGCTCGCAAGCGGCATGCCGTGGCCCGCAACGATATCAACATGTCCTTGCATGACCGCCTGCCCCTTTTCACGCTTCAAAGTCACGATTTCGTCGTCAAACATGTGAATTTGCCTCAGCCAGCCGCCCTGGGCCGCCTCCTGCGCTGTGAGCACTTCTGTGCGGTACAAGTTGTCGCCCACACGACGAAATCCCCAGTTCTCCCGCGGGTTTTCGGTGAAGCGGAGATTCAAATTACCCGGAACCCAGTCAGGGTTCTGGTCGCCCTCGCCTTCGAGAACGTGCATGTGGTTCCGCGGCGTGCCCGGAGCGATGAACACGTTGTATTGTCTAGGTTTCTTGGCGGTGCCCTGCCCGCCGCAGGATTTACACCTATTGGCTATGGTTTCTCCCGAACCCTGGCATTTATCACATGGCAGCTGGAACTGCTGGATCATGGGGCCGAACTGCCTTGTGGTTGTTTGTACACCCAGCCCGCGACACTTCAGACACGTGTGGCGCTTACCGTCGGCACTACCGCTCCCGTCACAACTCTCGCAGATATTCAGCATTTCCACGCCGAAGTCCAAGTCTTTGCCCACGTAGAAGTCCTGCAAAGTCAATTCGATGGCCACCTGCGTGTCCGGTCCGCGCCGGCGCCCCTGCTGCCCGCCGAATCCTGGATGCCCGTGGAAAAACTGGCCAAACATGTCTCCCATGCCATTATGCTGCGGCTGGCCTTCGGGGTCGCCAAACCTGTCGAAATTCTCGCGTTTTTTCGGGTCGTTGAGGATCCCGTAAGCTTCGCCAACCTCTATGAACCGCTCGTGCGCCTCAGGGTCTGGGTTTTTGTCCGGATGGTATTGTTTCAGCAACTGTCTGTACTGAGACTTAATCGTTTTCTCGTCCGCGTCACGTGCCACGCCCAACACCTCGTACGGGTCGAGCCCGGCGGCTGCAAGACACGCAAAAAGCCATGCTAACAGTATGAGCCGCACAGAGATCATGATGCGCTGGTGCTACTGATGAGGTAGTGTGAGTTGGAGCGTGTTGGTAGGCAAAACTGAGGGTTCTGCGAGGCCTGCAAACTGCAAATTGTTGACGTGTACTCTCCCAGGCTGCGAACGCGCTGCTGAGTCACGTGATGTGGAATCGAATAGAAGTTGTTCTTCAGAAAGATTTGAAGGCAACGATTTTTACTTGCGTTCAGAATTTGCGATTTTCCTTCAGATGGTCTTTTTTTGGAGGGTTTGGCTTTTTTTTGGTTCGAAAAATTCCTCACCTGGTTTTTCCATGCCTGATTCTCCAAGTGTCGGCTTGTATCGATTGTATGCTTGAGACAACCGTGATGACCAGATCTGAATCGATAGGTATCAGAAGCCGAGAGATTAGTTCGATGTGGTGTCAAGATGACAAATTTTCCTTTAATGGCTCTTTTTTACTTATTCTGATAATGGAAATTGTTCAGCCGACGTTAGGCCTTTTGCTGGCCACAGGTGATTTGAGCCCTTGACCTAGATTAGGCGCAATCCGAAATCAAATAATTAAACGAGCAGGGCTTCTATATGAATTTGTCCGTCTTTTCTCTCGAATATTCATTGTCCACGACTAGATTCTTTTAAAGCTATAGCGATTTTTCTAGTTCGCTTGCAATCCATTGGTATCATTAATGCCGAATTTAGTTAGGCTGGGTATTGGGTCTAGCCAGCTTAATTTGCTACAACACTTCACACTTTTAAGTCACGCGTTTCAATGTTGACAAAGAATTTCCCAGCTAACTTTGGTCAAAACTCATTAAGTTTGAATCTTTTGGAGTAAGTCTTTGAAGTGGCCGGCATCAAAGACGGACGCATGATTTCAATGAGAGTTTTCTGAGTACCACAGCTTGCAAATTGATTGATGCCATAATACTGGCCAGGATAAAATATTTCACAGTCTCGTCAATGAGATCAAATATCTACAGAAAGTTTGGGCATACTATTGGCAACATGATACATTTGAATCACATGAAACTGCTCAATCTCGCATATACATGAACACGAAGATAAAACGGTGTCGTTATACTTCGATCGTGCGGCGATGCATTGACCCCTTCTACGTTCTTAGATAACAAATTTCACCTGTTCAAAATTACGAAAAGTCTAGACTTGTTGGAAGGAACCAGAATTTGTGAGCAAACTTATAGATACCACCCTCTGCCCAAGTCAATCTCTGAAAGAGCGCATTTGAGGTATGAATTAATTATCGTTAGCAGCCCTCGCCAGCCAGCCTGGGAGCGGGTAAAAATTTGGCAGAGGCGGTTTTGTTAAGGCTGGGGACGGGTGTGCAGGTAGGCCTTGTCTGTAAGCCCCTTTTGGCAAGATTCTGGAGAGTTTACTGAATTGCGTATTTGTTAATAATTGCTTCTATATGGGAATAAACTATTACATAAATGTTTTTGTTGCTTTCGAAACAGATTTCAGTTTAGTGCCATGTTTCAGGTCAATGAAATGCACGTTATTTTGTATCAACGTTTTCTGACTAATATCAAATAATAATAAAAAAAAATCGCGAGCGAACAAACTGGCTTGAGGCCTCAGAGTATGGTGGCTGATTTGAGGAAAATCATCCATGCTGGAAGAATACCGTGAACAAACCATGGAGAAACGTACAAATAGAATCCGCGACCTACATCTTCGATACCGCTCGCCAAGCCCTAGGTTTTTCTGAGTGTTATCACGTCCGCTCTTGTTACCTTGTTTCGTGTTTATCGCATGGCCGTCTTTTGGGTGACACTTTGACGAGAGAGGTTCAGGGAAGGTCTAGTCGCACATTGTATACTGCATATGTGATGACTAAGACGCTGCCAAGAACCTCGTCTCTCTTGTGTACTGACTAGGGCTTCTCGGGAGAATATGGTGTTATCTTAAACCTTCCTGATTGATAACATGCAGGCTGCTTCCCATCTATGAACAATGGGTACAGTGGTATATTCTAAGAATAGCATGTTAGACAATGAAGCCACACGGAATACCCAGGAATGCACCAGAAGGTATTACGTGTAAAGTCTGATATATAAGAAGGACTGAGTTTCCCTCACAGGTCACTCAGTTGATCAACTAATTCAATAGACAGTTAATCAGTATCATCATGACTAGATCTACTTCCACCTCAGCCACTTCAGCTACTCCTGCTGAAACCTTCATGAACTTAATGAGTAAGTTCATGGTCCACTCACCACTGAGCGACTTAACATGGAAGGAAAAGGATACTCCTGCAGAGTATTCATTAGATGCGACACTGTTCGTATCTCAACAGGTTATGAGCCCTGTAAAGAGGGACAATGAGCTTACTGACTATAAGCTTGAGAAGGACATGGCTCAGGTGTTCCCTGACTTCTATTATCAGTTCTTGAGGAACTTCTCGAAGGAGTCTTGCGTCAATGCTGCGTATTGCGACCGCGACTTGGCAGCGTTCAAGGCAGTTTTTGAAGGACCAGAGACTGACATTCGGCGGGTGGTGGCAAATGTGAAGAGTGACTTTGCAACTGCATTTAAGAGTTGTCTTGGTGCGTCATTTGATGAGGAATACCAAGCCTCGTTCTTTGACCGCACTTTTGTCGAATCTCATTTCGTGAAACGATTGATCGAATTGAAAGAATGGCACGAGATTGGAATTCGCCAAAACACCGTCGTTGGTAAGGCTCTCTCTGGAAATGTGAAACCTTATGTTTGGTTTCTCAAGGCGTTCAACTCCACTGACGATGAAATTTGGGACAGAATCTATCCCCTTCTTATCAGAGGATGCGTGTCGAGAGAAAACAAGATCGTGTTCAAGAAGAAGATGGAGAGCTTCCAAAAGAGAGATGGACCTCTTCTTGACAACATGAATGACTTCATTGATTGTCTTGTAACAAAGAAACTCTTCGTAAAAAGGGGTTTGAAATCTAACCAAGCGCAAAACTCGGCTACTGAGAATACGCAGGGAGAAAAGAGATCTGACCCATCGAAGAAAGGCTCAGGCGCAACTCAGAAGTTTCAGAGAAATGCGAATGGAGAAAAGGCGCCGGCACTGGGGAGCAACCAGGTTGCGCGGGCAGAGAAGCTTGGTGGCAATAACCAAGGAGCTGGCAAGCCTGGGGCGTCATCGTATAACGTGGAAGACTTAGACTCAGATGATCAATACACACCGACTGATTGTATCGACTGTAAGTTTTTGTGGGATTCTGGAACCACAAGCCATGTGGTGAATGATTCCAGATTGTTTTGGACGTCCTACCCTATGCGCAAGCGCATTAAGAGCTTGGTTGCGTACGAGGAATGTACTGCTGTTGGAGAAATTCGATGCAAGCTTTGGGATGGCACGGTGCTAGTCCTTCAGGATGTACTCCTTGTTGAGGGCTCGGACAGAAACCTCATGGCCCCCAGCTTACTCGAAGGTTTTCACTGTTACACCGAAGGAGACAAAGTGATGAAGCTGGACACGGCGCAGCCCGTTGGCTTTGTTGAGAGGCGTCTTCCTATTGTGGCAGCTACAATCTTGCAACCTTCTAGCTCCGAGGCCTGTATGGCTGAAGTGCAGCTTGAGAGTCAGGAGACTGAGAACGATGGCAATATTGACGACGAGGACATGTCAAACTCGGATAGCGGAGATGAAACGCCTACCGAACCCGATGTGGTCTCTGACATCGATGAGTCAGTTACTGAGAATGTGGGTCCTGTGCCGGTCAGTGCATCTGTTGAATGGCATTACCGTTTCGGGCATCCAGGTGCAGCACACTTTGCCAAGCTTAAGTTAAAGTATGGTCCTGACGACATTGTGCATGTGGCCAGCAAAGACTGCGAAGGGTGCCTGACTTCGAAATTTGTACAGTCCATGCCCAGGATCTCCGAGCAGTTGACAAAGGTAGATGCGCCTTTTGAAATATTGCATATTGATTTGAGTGGTCCGTTTAACTTCCCACGGGCGTATGACAATGCGAAGTATTTCCTTGTTATTGTTGACAGATATGCTCGCATGGTCTACGTTTCACTACTCAAGGAGAAAAGTGAGGCAGGTCAACACTTGATCAAGTTCCTCAGTGAAACTTTCACGACATTGACTGCGAGTCACTACCCTCGGCAGATCAGATCGGACAACGGAAGTGAGTTTGTGAACTCTCAGGTGAATGCGTTTTTCTCTGAGCATGGCATTCAGGGCAGGTACACGCAGGCCTATTCGTCGTATCAGAACGGAATTGCCGAAAGAATGAACCGTCTGTTGCAGGACAAGGCTCGAGTGTTTCTTGCGCAAGGGAATGTTCCCCTCGAGTTCTGGTCGGAAGCCATACGCCTTGCTGCCTGTGTTCTCAACTCAACTCCACGTACGAACATGTCCGAGTCACCCTTCGAGCGCTTTTATCCTGACGGAAAAGCGCCGATGCTCCGGAAGTTTCATACCTTTGGATGCTTAGCGCATGTGCGATACCCTAAGCTGCTCAAGTCGAGCAAATTCAGACCAAATGCAGTGCTGTCTGCATATCTTGGCCCAGCGTTGGCACGTGCTGGACATCGTTTTTTCACATTCGATCCGCCACATGTGTTTGAATCAGATGAGGCGGTGTTTCATGAAACAAGGTTTTATTTCAAGGAATACTCGGTCTCGCCGGAGGTGATCAGAACGTTTTACGGGAACAAATCGCCGACTAACTTACTTTCGTCTATAAAGTATCCTCTTGCTGCTAAGCGTCGCACGAAAGAACAGCGACAACAAGACTATGTGGGTCTTCAGCAGCTCTTTAACGTGAATTTCGATGTTTCGCGAGGTGTTAGTTCAGCCTTTGACAGCGGATCTTCGGTGCAGGATTCCGTCCCGCCGCCTGACGTGGCTAAGATAAATCCTAGCATTAGAGGGAGTTCTACCTCGGAGTCCGATTCCAAGTTCACACCCGGTTCACAGTGTGCGAAGCCTCGTACTGTGACTCCTTCGCTAGCACATGCGCTGCCTACGCGGATGGAACTACTTCAAAAAGTGTTTGGAAAGCTGGGACCCATCAAGGGCAGCTCGGGACCATCGACCACTGCGGTGATGGGACCCACCCAGACACCTGTGCTCACACCACTGAAAGAGCCTGTTGGTACGCTGGTTACAAAACCGGTGAGTCCAAGACTGCAAGTCATTGGTCTGAAACTGTCTGATGTGCCTTTTGTGGAAATAGAGGTGTCCTCTTCTTCTTCAGCTGGTGTATCGACACCTTCTCTTGAGACGGATAGCCGGCTGGAACCACTGATCTGTGATAGTGCTCTTACACTCAAGAAGCGATCTCGGGAAGATGACCCTATCCCGGTTTTTCAGCGCGTTACCCGTTTGAGAACCGGTGCGATTCCTCGTCGGAGTTTTCTTGTCTCCAGAGGGAGGAATGACACATTTGGCGCGACACTGTCAACGAGCAAAGCAGTTCGAGTGTCAGAGGGAGCTGATAGCGCCAACTATGCCGACGTTATGCAGTGGCATGAACCTTGTGCTGTCGGAGACAATGATGTTGAAGATCAAGAAATTCCTCTCGATTCAGATTTCAATGTAAGACGGAACAACGCAAGGGCAAATGCACTCTTTCAAGCGTCAGTGTATCATGTGATGGGGCTGCCTGATTTGAACAAACCGGTTCCAGACTCGCTTGCACAAGCAAAGAAGTTACCGGATTGGGATCACTGGAAAGAGGCATGTCTTACTGAGATGGATGCTCATCGGGAAAACGGAACGTTTGTTGCAGTAGCGTGTCCGAGAGGGGTGAAACCAGTGGGTTGCCGTTGGGTCTTTACGATTAAGGATAGTGGGCTTTACAAAGCACGTTTGGTCGCCAAAGGCTATACGCAGGTCGAAGGCATTGACTATAACGAGACGTTTGCTCCAGTCATCAAGCATACAACCTTGAGACTCATCCTTGCCATAGCTGCTTCAAGTGGCATGGTTGTTCAACAGCTTGACGTGCTGCTGGCTTTCCTTCATGCAGAGCTTGATGAGGAAATCTTCATGAAACAACCACCAGGGTTTCACATTGACCCTGTGGCGGAGGTCGAAGGACAAGAGTATGTTCTTAAGCTCAACAAGTCGTTGTACGGGTTGAAGCAGGCACCGCTTATGTGGAATGAGACCATCAATGCAGAACTTTTGAAGCAAGGGTTTCAAAGAACTGTGAACGAACCCTGTCTCTATTTTAAAGGACAAGGAGTCGATGTGCTTGTCGTGGCATTGTATGTGGATGATCTCCTTATTGTTGGAAAGAATGCAACTGAGATTGATGAGGTGAAGAAGGATCTAGGCCGTCGCTTCAAGATGAAGGACTTGGGAATAGCAAGGAAGTTTCTTGGCATAAACATCGAGTTTGGGGCGAACTATACGAAGTTGCACCTTGAAGACTACATTGACTCACTCTTGAAGGACTACCATATGGAGACATGCAATCCTAACAGGACTCCAGCGGTGACTACCAGAAGCAACATGGCCTCGGCTGATGAGGACAGCTACCAGAACATCTCGGAGTACAGATCTATTGTTGGAAAACTACTCTATGCTGCTAACACGGTGAGATTCGATATCAGTCATGTCGTACTGAGATTGTCAAAGTTTCTTGCTAGTCCAAGGGTCAAGGATATGGAGGATGCAAAGCGGGTACTTAGGTATCTCAAAGGAACCAAGTCACTTGGGTTGTTCTATACGAATAAGGAGCAAAATGAGTTGACATGCTACTGTGATGCCGATTTTGCCTCAGACATAGAGACAAAGAGCAGGTCAATCACAGGGTCAATCATTATGTTCGGAGAGTCTCCCATTTGCTGGAAATCCAAGTTGCAGACAATGGTTGCCTTGTCAACGGTGAATGCAGAGTTGGTTGCCTTGTGTCATGTAGCCACGGAGACACTTTGGTTGTCAAACTTGTTGACGGAACTAGGCTTTGTCCTCAAGTGCAATTTGCTTTGTGATAACCAAGGTGCCATTAAAACGGTGAAGAATGCCGCTGTGCTTGAAGGTACGAAACACATACGAGTCAAGGCAGACTTTATCAAGCAGCAGTTGGTGTTGGGAAGGCTTAACTTGGACTATGTGAACACTTCAGACAATGTTGCTGATATGTTTACGAAGGCACTACCATACCCTTCATTTAGTCAGTTGAGGATGAAAGCGAATATGAGAGATTCGCCTTAATGAGGGAGTTTGACGAGAGAGGTTCAGGGAAGGTCTAGTCGCACATTGTATACTGCATATGTGATGACTAAGACGCTGCCAAGAACCTCGTCTCTCTTGTGTACTGACTAGGGCTTCTCGGGAGAATATGGTGTTATCTTAAACCTTCCTGATTGATAACATGCAGGCTGCTTCCCATCTATGAACAATGGGTACAGTGGTATATTCTAAGAATAGCATGTTAGACAATGAAGCCACACGGAATACCCAGGAATGCACCAGAAGGTATTACGTGTAAAGTCTGATATATAAGAAGGACTGAGTTTCCCTCACAGGTCACTCAGTTGATCAACTAATTCAATAGACAGTTAATCAGTATCATCATGACTAGATCTACTTCCACCTCAGCCACTTCAGCTACTCCTGCTGAAACCTTCATGAACTTAATGAGTAAGTTCATGGTCCACTCACCACTGAGCGACTTAACATGGAAGGAAAAGGATACTCCTGCAGAGTATTCATTAGATGCGACACTGTTCGTATCTCAACAGGTTATGAGCCCTGTAAAGAGGGACAATGAGCTTACTGACTATAAGCTTGAGAAGGACATGGCTCAGGTGTTCCCTGACTTCTATTATCAGT
The DNA here is from genome assembly GCA_009746055.1 of Metschnikowia pulcherrima. Classification (NCBI taxonomy): domain Eukaryota; kingdom Fungi; phylum Ascomycota; class Pichiomycetes; order Serinales; family Metschnikowiaceae; genus Metschnikowia; species Metschnikowia pulcherrima. The sequence goes on from VFXK01000001.1 coordinate 768,947, forward strand.
TCTTGAGGAACTTCTCGAAGGAGTCTTGCGTCAATGCTGCGTATTGCGACCGCGACTTGGCAGCGTTCAAGGCAGTTTTTGAAGGACCAGAGACTGACATTCGGCGGGTGGTGGCAAATGTGAAGAGTGACTTTGCAACTGCATTTAAGAGTTGTCTTGGTGCGTCATTTGATGAGGAATACCAAGCCTCGTTCTTTGACCGCACTTTTGTCGAATCTCATTTCGTGAAACGATTGATCGAATTGAAAGAATGGCACGAGATTGGAATTCGCCAAAACACCGTCGTTGGTAAGGCTCTCTCTGGAAATGTGAAACCTTATGTTTGGTTTCTCAAGGCGTTCAACTCCACTGACGATGAAATTTGGGACAGAATCTATCCCCTTCTTATCAGAGGATGCGTGTCGAGAGAAAACAAGATCGTGTTCAAGAAGAAGATGGAGAGCTTCCAAAAGAGAGATGGACCTCTTCTTGACAACATGAATGACTTCATTGATTGTCTTGTAACAAAGAAACTCTTCGTAAAAAGGGGTTTGAAATCTAACCAAGCGCAAAACTCGGCTACTGAGAATACGCAGGGAGAAAAGAGATCTGACCCATCGAAGAAAGGCTCAGGCGCAACTCAGAAGTTTCAGAGAAATGCGAATGGAGAAAAGGCGCCGGCACTGGGGAGCAACCAGGTTGCGCGGGCAGAGAAGCTTGGTGGCAATAACCAAGGAGCTGGCAAGCCTGGGGCGTCATCGTATAACGTGGAAGACTTAGACTCAGATGATCAATACACACCGACTGATTGTATCGACTGTAAGTTTTTGTGGGATTCTGGAACCACAAGCCATGTGGTGAATGATTCCAGATTGTTTTGGACGTCCTACCCTATGCGCAAGCGCATTAAGAGCTTGGTTGCGTACGAGGAATGTACTGCTGTTGGAGAAATTCGATGCAAGCTTTGGGATGGCACGGTGCTAGTCCTTCAGGATGTACTCCTTGTTGAGGGCTCGGACAGAAACCTCATGGCCCCCAGCTTACTCGAAGGTTTTCACTGTTACACCGAAGGAGACAAAGTGATGAAGCTGGACACGGCGCAGCCCGTTGGCTTTGTTGAGAGGCGTCTTCCTATTGTGGCAGCTACAATCTTGCAACCTTCTAGCTCCGAGGCCTGTATGGCTGAAGTGCAGCTTGAGAGTCAGGAGACTGAGAACGATGGCAATATTGACGACGAGGACATGTCAAACTCGGATAGCGGAGATGAAACGCCTACCGAACCCGATGTGGTCTCTGACATCGATGAGTCAGTTACTGAGAATGTGGGTCCTGTGCCGGTCAGTGCATCTGTTGAATGGCATTACCGTTTCGGGCATCCAGGTGCAGCACACTTTGCCAAGCTTAAGTTAAAGTATGGTCCTGACGACATTGTGCATGTGGCCAGCAAAGACTGCGAAGGGTGCCTGACTTCGAAATTTGTACAGTCCATGCCCAGGATCTCCGAGCAGTTGACAAAGGTAGATGCGCCTTTTGAAATATTGCATATTGATTTGAGTGGTCCGTTTAACTTCCCACGGGCGTATGACAATGCGAAGTATTTCCTTGTTATTGTTGACAGATATGCTCGCATGGTCTACGTTTCACTACTCAAGGAGAAAAGTGAGGCAGGTCAACACTTGATCAAGTTCCTCAGTGAAACTTTCACGACATTGACTGCGAGTCACTACCCTCGGCAGATCAGATCGGACAACGGAAGTGAGTTTGTGAACTCTCAGGTGAATGCGTTTTTCTCTGAGCATGGCATTCAGGGCAGGTACACGCAGGCCTATTCGTCGTATCAGAACGGAATTGCCGAAAGAATGAACCGTCTGTTGCAGGACAAGGCTCGAGTGTTTCTTGCGCAAGGGAATGTTCCCCTCGAGTTCTGGTCGGAAGCCATACGCCTTGCTGCCTGTGTTCTCAACTCAACTCCACGTACGAACATGTCCGAGTCACCCTTCGAGCGCTTTTATCCTGACGGAAAAGCGCCGATGCTCCGGAAGTTTCATACCTTTGGATGCTTAGCGCATGTGCGATACCCTAAGCTGCTCAAGTCGAGCAAATTCAGACCAAATGCAGTGCTGTCTGCATATCTTGGCCCAGCGTTGGCACGTGCTGGACATCGTTTTTTCACATTCGATCCGCCACATGTGTTTGAATCAGATGAGGCGGTGTTTCATGAAACAAGGTTTTATTTCAAGGAATACTCGGTCTCGCCGGAGGTGATCAGAACGTTTTACGGGAACAAATCGCCGACTAACTTACTTTCGTCTATAAAGTATCCTCTTGCTGCTAAGCGTCGCACGAAAGAACAGCGACAACAAGACTATGTGGGTCTTCAGCAGCTCTTTAACGTGAATTTCGATGTTTCGCGAGGTGTTAGTTCAGCCTTTGACAGCGGATCTTCGGTGCAGGATTCCGTCCCGCCGCCTGACGTGGCTAAGATAAATCCTAGCATTAGAGGGAGTTCTACCTCGGAGTCCGATTCCAAGTTCACACCCGGTTCACAGTGTGCGAAGCCTCGTACTGTGACTCCTTCGCTAGCACATGCGCTGCCTACGCGGATGGAACTACTTCAAAAAGTGTTTGGAAAGCTGGGACCCATCAAGGGCAGCTCGGGACCATCGACCACTGCGGTGATGGGACCCACCCAGACACCTGTGCTCACACCACTGAAAGAGCCTGTTGGTACGCTGGTTACAAAACCGGTGAGTCCAAGACTGCAAGTCATTGGTCTGAAACTGTCTGATGTGCCTTTTGTGGAAATAGAGGTGTCCTCTTCTTCTTCAGCTGGTGTATCGACACCTTCTCTTGAGACGGATAGCCGGCTGGAACCACTGATCTGTGATAGTGCTCTTACACTCAAGAAGCGATCTCGGGAAGATGACCCTATCCCGGTTTTTCAGCGCGTTACCCGTTTGAGAACCGGTGCGATTCCTCGTCGGAGTTTTCTTGTCTCCAGAGGGAGGAATGACACATTTGGCGCGACACTGTCAACGAGCAAAGCAGTTCGAGTGTCAGAGGGAGCTGATAGCGCCAACTATGCCGACGTTATGCAGTGGCATGAACCTTGTGCTGTCGGAGACAATGATGTTGAAGATCAAGAAATTCCTCTCGATTCAGATTTCAATGTAAGACGGAACAACGCAAGGGCAAATGCACTCTTTCAAGCGTCAGTGTATCATGTGATGGGGCTGCCTGATTTGAACAAACCGGTTCCAGACTCGCTTGCACAAGCAAAGAAGTTACCGGATTGGGATCACTGGAAAGAGGCATGTCTTACTGAGATGGATGCTCATCGGGAAAACGGAACGTTTGTTGCAGTAGCGTGTCCGAGAGGGGTGAAACCAGTGGGTTGCCGTTGGGTCTTTACGATTAAGGATAGTGGGCTTTACAAAGCACGTTTGGTCGCCAAAGGCTATACGCAGGTCGAAGGCATTGACTATAACGAGACGTTTGCTCCAGTCATCAAGCATACAACCTTGAGACTCATCCTTGCCATAGCTGCTTCAAGTGGCATGGTTGTTCAACAGCTTGACGTGCTGCTGGCTTTCCTTCATGCAGAGCTTGATGAGGAAATCTTCATGAAACAACCACCAGGGTTTCACATTGACCCTGTGGCGGAGGTCGAAGGACAAGAGTATGTTCTTAAGCTCAACAAGTCGTTGTACGGGTTGAAGCAGGCACCGCTTATGTGGAATGAGACCATCAATGCAGAACTTTTGAAGCAAGGGTTTCAAAGAACTGTGAACGAACCCTGTCTCTATTTTAAAGGACAAGGAGTCGATGTGCTTGTCGTGGCATTGTATGTGGATGATCTCCTTATTGTTGGAAAGAATGCAACTGAGATTGATGAGGTGAAGAAGGATCTAGGCCGTCGCTTCAAGATGAAGGACTTGGGAATAGCAAGGAAGTTTCTTGGCATAAACATCGAGTTTGGGGCGAACTATACGAAGTTGCACCTTGAAGACTACATTGACTCACTCTTGAAGGACTACCATATGGAGACATGCAATCCTAACAGGACTCCAGCGGTGACTACCAGAAGCAACATGGCCTCGGCTGATGAGGACAGCTACCAGAACATCTCGGAGTACAGATCTATTGTTGGAAAACTACTCTATGCTGCTAACACGGTGAGATTCGATATCAGTCATGTCGTACTGAGATTGTCAAAGTTTCTTGCTAGTCCAAGGGTCAAGGATATGGAGGATGCAAAGCGGGTACTTAGGTATCTCAAAGGAACCAAGTCACTTGGGTTGTTCTATACGAATAAGGAGCAAAATGAGTTGACATGCTACTGTGATGCCGATTTTGCCTCAGACATAGAGACAAAGAGCAGGTCAATCACAGGGTCAATCATTATGTTCGGAGAGTCTCCCATTTGCTGGAAATCCAAGTTGCAGACAATGGTTGCCTTGTCAACGGTGAATGCAGAGTTGGTTGCCTTGTGTCATGTAGCCACGGAGACACTTTGGTTGTCAAACTTGTTGACGGAACTAGGCTTTGTCCTCAAGTGCAATTTGCTTTGTGATAACCAAGGTGCCATTAAAACGGTGAAGAATGCCGCTGTGCTTGAAGGTACGAAACACATACGAGTCAAGGCAGACTTTATCAAGCAGCAGTTGGTGTTGGGAAGGCTTAACTTGGACTATGTGAACACTTCAGACAATGTTGCTGATATGTTTACGAAGGCACTACCATACCCTTCATTTAGTCAGTTGAGGATGAAAGCGAATATGAGAGATTCGCCTTAATGAGGGAGTTTGACGAGAGAGGTTCAGGGAAGGTCTAGTCGCACATTGTATACTGCATATGTGATGACTAAGACGCTGCCAAGAACCTCGTCTCTCTTGTGTACTGACTAGGGCTTCTCGGGAGAATATGGTGTTATCTTAAACCTTCCTGATTGATAACATGCAGGCTGCTTCCCATCTATGAACAATGGGTACAGTGGTATATTCTAAGAATAGCATGTTAGACAATGAAGCCACACGGAATACCCAGGAATGCACCAGAAGGTATTACGTGTAAAGTCTGATATATAAGAAGGACTGAGTTTCCCTCACAGGTCACTCAGTTGATCAACTAATTCAATAGACAGTTAATCAGTATCATCATGACTAGATCTACTTCCACCTCAGCCACTTCAGCTACTCCTGCTGAAACCTTCATGAACTTAATGAGTAAGTTCATGGTCCACTCACCACTGAGCGACTTAACATGGAAGGAAAAGGATACTCCTGCAGAGTATTCATTAGATGCGACACTGTTCGTATCTCAACAGACACATGCATTGAGTAAAGGCGTTGTGCCACGCCTCACTACCGTGAAAATTACTTAAGGTTTACTCACTTTTGAATTGATTCATATTATATTTATCCAGTCCAATTTGAAGTAAAATGATAATAAAACTGGGCACAGGCTGGTGCACCGATTTCACCGCTTCCAAAAGAAAAAAAGAATAGGTTTAGATCGGTTGGACGGGCAACGCATGCAGTCCGTTGCAGCACTGAGTGTGGCGTCACCACTTCTTGCCATACACTGTGTGAAATTTCTCACCTAACAAAACTGAGGTTTCCCCCAGCATTGGCAAAAATGAAACATGCTTATCGCTTGAGAATCGACAGGCAGAAATTTATTTATTACACTCCATGAAAAAATTCTCCGCCATTGTAGCCTTTTCGGGTAGGGTCGGGCCGAGAGATAAGCTTCCAGGTGTCGGTAGCAAACGCTTATTGCCTAGTCGGGCACGAAGCGCGGGGTCCGGACTCCGCAATCGCCGGCCGCTATGGCGAAATATGCGCGGTGCCTGGAAATTCCGTTGCCGGCGATTTGTCATCGTCGCCGATTTTAAAAAGTCGTTTATTCTCTGTGTGTGCAACTGCAAGCGTGAAAATAACAAATTTCTTACAGCTCTAAAACCATATAACTCCAAAATGTCTACTTCCGTGTTTGTTTCGGGCGCCACGGGCTTTATTGCCCAGCACATTGTGCAGCTTCTTCTTTCCAAGGGCTATAGTGTGGTGGGCACTGTCAGGTCGGCCGCAAAAGGCGAACACTTGACCAAATTGTTCAATTCCGACAAGTTTTTATATGAGATTGTGCCTGATGTCGAGCCAGTGGGTGCTTTTGACGACGCGTTGAAAAAACACCCGGAAGTCACGGTGTTCTTACACACAGCGTCGCCCTTCCATTTCAAGGCCACAAATGTCGAGGAAGAATTGCTCAAGCCGGCGGTTAACGGCACGAAAAACGCGCTCAGTGCCATCCAAAAGTACGGCCCGCAAATCACGAAAGTGGTGGTGACATCGTCGTATGCAGCCGTCGCCACGGCGGAATTGGTCACTGATCCAAACCACACTAATACTGAGGAGTCGTGGAACACGATTTCTTGGGAAGATTCGCAAAAAGACGCCCAGCTGGGGTACAGGGGCTCGAAGAAGTTTGCGGAGAAAGCCGCCTGGGATTTTGTCGCAGCGGAAAAGCCAAACTTCACGATAAATTATGTGAATCCGCTGTTTGTCTTTGGGCCTCAGGCTTTTGACTCCGAAGTAAAGGACGAACTCAACACATCCTCGGAATTCATCAATTCTTTCCTAAAAATGACCGGCGACGAGCCTGTGCCTGCATTCAAGGGTGGCTTTGTTGATGTCAGAGACGTGGCAAATGCCCATTTGGTGGCGTTTGAAAAGGATTTGTCCAATCAACGTTTATTGTTGAATTCAGGAAGGGTCACGGGCCAGGACATCGCCGATGTTCTCAACGAGAACTTTTCGTCTTTGAAGGGTAAGATTCCAATTGGTAAGCCAGGCTCTGGCGAGGAAATCGGTGCTGGCATGTGCAAGATTGATAATTCCAAGACAAGAGATATTCTTGGGTTCCCGTTGATCGACTTGAAGACAAGTGTTGTCGATTCAGTCGAGCAGATCTTCGAGGCCAGAGGGGCGTCTGCCTAAACTGGTTGGTCTTTGTCTGATCTGTGTGTATACTGACTAGGAATCGGTATTTCATGACCTCATCCGCTGATCGAGAATCGGGTGTGACACATTGGCTATGTATTTTGATAATTTTTGTGCGGAGCTGCTCAATCGATGTTTTTAAAAGATTTACCATTATTTTGTTTCCACGGATCAAATTTATCAGACCACATTTCAAAATGCTATCAACAGAATCTCGCACATATCAATTGAACGTAACAGGTATAAGACGTGCAAGGTACATTTGCGATACATCGAAAAATTGTCCTCTGTTCCATTTCCGGACAAGATATCTTGCTCAATCGAAGATTATCATTTCTTTGCTGGCTCTTACAACGAAACCGGACAATTGTACTCACGTCATTAGTTTAAAGATCTATCACAATAGAGGATGCTCTCGTCAGAGTATGACAGGCACACCCAAACAAGCGCAAAAGCTATACAACATATAGAAAAACCCCAAGATAGGTCGCAACTTCACCCTAGGCATCGTTTGCCGACACGAGATTTCTCATCGGACGTCATAGCAAAGGCAAAAGAGGTTGAGGCGAATAGTCAATGTAAATGAAGAACATGAGATAAAGACCCAACTTTCACGCCTGAGACAGAACGTTTGTTCATAGATTCTATTTTTCCAGCTCAAAGACGATGTCTTCCAACAGAAAACCGTCGTTATTTTCATTGTCCTAGGAAAATCGGCCAAAAATCCACATATCTATAGAGATTACAAAAACCCTGCATATGGCTGGTTGGAGCACTAAGTAATGAAATCTCCATATATTTCCCAAAATTCATTTATTTTTCGGCGACAAAGCAGGTAGTGCTAATCCGGTCACAAATGACTCGCCAAAGCCTTTTTGGCCCGGTCTACACCTTGACTCTTTTAGTTTAGCTTGTTACTTAGTATCAGTACAAAAACTCACACAATCGGTTTCGTGGTCCAGTTGGTTATGGCATCTGCTTAACACGCAGAACGTCCCCAGTTCGAACCTGGGCGAAATCAATTGTTTTTGACTGTTTTTTGTGACAGGTTCATCATCTTTTTTCCAATCGTGACCAAAGTAAGCCCTACTTGCTTCCCTATTGATCCACTCCTACATTCGTCTTCTCTAATATGCACGAGGTGATCAACTTCTCGTGCTCGCAAGCGTCGGGGCATCTCATCACCCAGCTCTACAATGTGCAAGAATCACATCTTCCATACACGAGAAACAAAACTCTCACGCACGCCAACGATGTGTTCCTCGTGGCCAGCAAAGTGAAGGGCAGAACCAACTACTACCCTCGAAGCATAAATGTCGAGTTTCAAGGCGGATTCGGGTATCTTGGCAAGTACGAGTATCATGGGCCGAAAATCGAGCCCGAACTGATGGAAAATGTGGAAATCAGGACACAAGAAAGGCGGGCCAAAAACGACTTTCAGCTCAACTTGGATGCGGGGAAGCCCACTGATTCTTCATTACTTTCGAAGCACAACACGGAGTATTGGACAGATTACAATAAGCTCATATACCGGCCGGAACTGCTCATTTCTTTGGGTGGGTTTAGTCACCCAGAGGGCACGCACAAGAATTTCCCACGGCTCAAATTTGAAAACTTTAACGTTGGCGAAGAGGAGTTTAAGGCCCTGCGCGACGAAATCGACGATTTTTTCCGCAAAAACTTGGAGCTGCTGGACCAGATCCAGGGTGTGAATTTCTTCACCGAGTGCGACAGTGCATGGGCCGGTTTCACCGGAGAGATGATGACTTTTTTGCGGGACGAGTATTTCGGGAACGGCGTCACCAGCAAATACAACTTGTGGACATATGGGTTATTTGAAAAGGGTGAGAAGCCGCCTAAAATCGATACCTATCTCACGCGAATCCGGGCCATGACTGAACTCGCGGCTAACTCTACGCTTTACATGCCGATTTCGTCGCCAAAAGCACCAGAGGCTATTTTATCGTCAAATTACGATTCATCTTCTTTATGGCACCGTGCGGCCACGCAGAGCATGTTTGTCAACTCGCTTTGGGGGCTCAACTGCCAGGCAGACAATCCTGCCTCGATGGCGACAATTGAAAACAATCTTTTGCGCGGGAACAGCAGCAGAAACGTTGTAAACGAGGTGATCATCACACTGGCTCAGGCTACTGGGGGAAAGGAGACCCAATTTGGCATTGTGGACGATGTAAACATCATGGACATGTACCTCAATGCAGGACAGGCACCAGAAGAGCCCCTGGAAGTTGAAAGATTGAGTCTTGGACTCACACTGGGAAATGGCAAGCATACATATGCCAAAGGCGTGATAGGAAAAAAGCAGCCTGAACTGGGGAAGACAGATTTGGTCACGGATACTTACGTGAACAGATACATGGATGAGATCGCCAAGATCGACACTTTCCCCAATATTTTGCAGACAAGTGAGTTTGGGGTCGAGTTTTCGCAAACCGATTCATTGAAATACTTATTGAAAGACTACAGAAAGACAGTCGAGCGTGTTAGACTTCCTCAGCATATGGAGATTTTGGGTGATAAGGCCGAGGTGATTGAAAGCCTTTCGTCGTTGATGCAGGAATATACTATCGGCTACTCCGACGAGTCGGATTTCGATGATTAGTGATGGATTCTGAGAGCACGAATGAAGACTTTTCAGGGTTCATAAGGGAAAAGCTTGAAAAAAGGGAAAACATAAGGCAACAAGATTCAGAATAAATGGAAGAGGCTATTCTTTTTCGATTCAGGGTCTGATATGACCGACCTCAATGGCAATCTTTCGAGCCATGCTATTGGGGAGAAGAATCTCACACAGAACTTTTTGCGGGAAACGATTTCAACGTTGTCGAATTTGAACCACTGATTCGAATGCTTCTTCAGAGACGGTTGAAAATACGCCCTGTAAGATAAAATGAATTGTTAGGTTGTTCGCTAGATAAATTTAGTAGACTGTGAAGTTTCCTAAATTTGAAGATAGGAGAAATCTCCATCACAATCAACAAATCTTCATAGGCATACCAATACAAAAGGAAAATGTCGAAGTCTCAAGTATGTGTCAAGAAGTTTCGAGCAAAGTCACACCTAGAAACTGCGAGTTCCTAGCATGTTAATGCCAAACAACAGCTTCTGTAGCGTGTCTATTGAAGATTGGTTTCCTTCACCCAAAATTATAATAGTCACATCAAAACAAGTCACAATTAAAACTTCGAGTGTTTGTATAGTCATATCGATTTCCAAGATCAATATTCGAGTCTTTTCCTTGATGGTCTAATAAGTCAAGACCGAAAGGCCAGGGTATTCCAGCATGTGTCAGGTGCATGTAACACCAAAAAAAACAGTATTCACTTACAAAACTGGATCTTTTCCTCAATAAAAACGTGCCGTCTTGCGTTCAACAATTAATACTATCTATGTAAACACTCTAGATGGTCTTCTCGACCAAATAGATGCCGTATTTGTCCTTCAACGTCTTCATGAGTGGGTCATTGATCTCCAGCGACATTGGCGCCAACAAGCCTCTCTTCAGCAAAGTGCCGTCCAAGATCTGCTCCACGGCCACGGCACATGGCACACCCACCAACTTGGCCATCGACGAGTAGCCCTCAGGGTTACCGTAGTCCACCAAAGTCGAGGTTCTGGTCTCGGTGGTGCCATCAGCCCACTCAATGCCGAATTTATGCTGCAAGCACACCAAGTCTCTCTCGCCCTCCTCGTACTGCATCAAGTCCTCCAAGGTGGCACATAAGGTGTCCAATGGGTTGCCTCTAGGCGTGGTCTTGTTCTCCGAGAACAATCCCAACCAGCGCAAACCAGCAATGATTCTCTCTCTGTCGGCATCGTCCTTGAACGTGGCCAATTCGTTGATCTTGGCAATGAGGTCGGCCTCGGAGCTCGATTTCGCGGAAATAAGCTGGGCCAACGCATCCTTCCATGCAGACTCGGTCTTAAAGGCAGGGTGCTCGGCCTCCTTCAAGAAACCCAAGTCGACCAAGACCTTGATGAATTCAGGGAAGCCCTGGAAACGCAACGTGCCGCGCACGACGGTCTCGGCCTCGGGGATATTGTACAACTTCTTGTATGTGGTAGAGTCTCTGTTGGGGTAGCACACAAACGCAAAGCCAGGGTAGATGAAGTAAGGCTGGGCCGTGGCCATCAAATCCTCCGACTTGACATTTTCAATCTGGCCGTCTTTCCAGTACGCGGCCGGGTTCAGCAACGCCAACAACACACCTCTCGAGGACCACGAGAACTTGTAGCCCAATGGGTTATCGGAGTTCTCTGGTGCAGGCAAGCCACCGCAATACGACAAGAACGACTTGATCTTGCCGCCCTGCGCGTGCACCTCCTCGATCGTCTTGACCGCATACAAGTGGTCGATACCTGGGTCCAAACCGATCTCGTTCATGACGGTGATTCCTGCATCCTGGATCTGCTGCTCCAACGCCTTCAACTTTGGGTTGATGTAGGACGTGGTCACAACGTGCTTCTTGTTCTTGATGGCGGACTTCACCACCAACTCGTGGTACGTGTATGGAATCAAGGAAATCACCAAATCGACTTTCGCCACCGCAGCGTCCAACGCCGATTCGTCATTGACATCGAGCGAGATGGCGTTTGCCTTGTCGCCGGCCAATTCCTGTGCCTTGGACAACGTTCTGCACGCCACCGTGACCTCCACGTTAGGGTTGGCGGCGAGAATGTCCACTGTGGGCTTGGCTACGAAGCCCGAGCCGAGCAAAAGTACTTGTTGAACCATTTTCGTCTATATGTTTTAAAATACTCGAAAAAGTGCAATATTGTCTACGTCTGCGCCCACCACCATTTATATATGGCCACGCCGAAATTTCGCTCGCATTCCGCTATCTGCGCCGGCACTATGTAAAGGGCTCGGCAGCTTATGTATAGGATCGCGGCCGCAAATGACTCACGGCGCCTGCTGATAGCCGTGTTTGAAGGGTGTGGGAAAAATTCTGATAGCCTGCATATATGGAGCGGGCCTGGCGCGGGAAGGCCTTAGCGGTGGCCTTGCGGATTGGGCTCCATACAGAGTGAACGGTTAGTCAATATGATCAAGAATACGTATTCAGACGACGCGCGTTTGACGGTATTGAAGAAACAAGAAAACGAAATGAACGGTCATTCTGGTGAAATGGTCAAAATTTTCGGAGAATAAATGCCTGAGTCTGAGGGCTCACTTTCGATAAATTGTTTACTTTCGTTGCAGATGTAATATGCCTTGCAGAGTATGTACTTGAAAACACGGAATAACCGACACTCATGGAGTCAAGTCAACGAGATAATCCCGCGGTGTCTTTTCGATATCTATGTACATGGACGATGTGCTTTTTGCAATGATCACTTCGGGATTCTTTCTAGTATTGTCTTTGACATGTGATACACATTTCCCACAAGTAGGTTCACTTCATTCGAAACGTACTTGCGTCTATCACATAGAAAACCCGTTGATCTGTTCGTCAAATTCCCAGTTATTTTCATCAAGTTGGCCACTAATGAAAGGGTTGGTGAATATCGGGCTAGGTTAGCATTCCCACCTCACTCCTCCCCCTCAAGCAGATGCATCGAGCAAAGACAAATACTTCACGAAAACACCTGCAATATCTGTGAGCAATTTTTTACATTGCCGGAATCAAGAATCAGCTGAATAGTGTAAACTTTGTTTGGCTATGCTTCACGCATTCTCACAAGTCTGTAAAAGCAAAGAAAATTGGATATAAAATGGTGAGAACTTTCAATATTTTGAGTGAAGCGGCGCGATGATAATCAGACAGCTCACAAAATATAATCTTTCTAGTGGTGTTCCGACTGATGAATAGGTGAGATATCATACATGCATATCATGCATGGGGCGAAATGGTAGTGATCATAATTTGTGTAGTAGAACAAACGATTTATCACCAGTCACCAAATATTGAAAGAAGCACCAGGTTGACCGATAGCGAGATTGCACAAAACCTTTGGAACCTTCATCATTTATTCGAGGCCTGACTTGAGCACAGATTCTGTCCTGAGAATCAAATGCATTTCCATGCCCTCATTAGTTCAACCGGGAAAACGAGATTCGGTTTCTCATGATAGACTTTTCCCAACTTTCGATATCTACTCATACTATGAGAGAGGACATCATTGCAGTAGCCGGCAATGTCAAGGAAACATTGTCTTTCTGCTCCACTGCCATGTAGACTCGAAGAAGTCAGAATATTCACAATCCGGTTGCCCTTTTTCAGGTGTTGATAAATGTTAGTAAACTTTATCGTTTCACGTGAAAGCAACATTATTTTATAATCTTATTAGTTAAATGAGTGAATATAGGTTAGTTAGGGACAAAAATGTCCAATGTCTCTCTACGCTTGAGCGTGTAAACTTCCAGGCCCGTGTTATGTGGTTTTCCAAATTTTGGCCGACCAGTGTTTGGCGAACGCGATTGGGTCTGCGATCTTACCATCCTTCGATACCTCAACATCTGAAGCGAATGACTTACTTGGCAATATCAAGATGTCAGAAACAAGTTTAGGGCCTTCCAAGTTATGGAAGTCTTTCCAAGAAACGGACTGATAGATGGAAGACCTCACGTAATCGTTGAGGTATTCAAATACGACGTCCGTCCAAAGACCCGAGCCTGTCCATCTCGATATCTCTAAGAGTTTCTGATTTGGCGATCCCGAAAGCAGCAATTTTTCGCCCTCTCTTAGAGCACGCTTCTTTTGCAAGGTGGTATCCGTGATTTTTCCAATGATTTCTCTCAAAACAGGATGGCCAGGCTTGCTCTGGATTATAAACTGGCCGAACTCAAGTCGCCTATGCACCTCCGATCTCCAATTCTTGTTGTTGACCTCCATACCCACCGACATGATTAAGCCCAATTCTGTGGCTTCAACATTTTCTGGAATCCAGTTTGGCACAGGCTGCAAGGGCATGGTGTCAACATCGGCATACACTCCTCCCCTGGCAAAAAGTATCAAGTATCTAAAAAAATCCATTTTGAGAACAACTTCGGGCAACGCCTCATATGCTTCAATTACTTCAGGCATATGATTATAGAGGTGCTTCACTGTGGCGTAACTCGTATCGTCATTGAACAACTCATGTACAAACCCGGGGTTTCTAAACGCCCACTGGGCTTGGCCCTCTTTGTATGTGGCATCAAATCTATCATCGTTCAAGCCGTGTTTCCACAGTTGCCATATGTAAGCGGGAAATTTCGAGCGGGTCTCGTACGGCATCATGAAAAGCAACTTCTCTCTCACCGACATCGAGCTGGGAGGCACTTTTAGCGAGCGAATCTGTTCCAACAACGCCTCGTTCTGCTTCTCTAATTGGGATAAGCGTTGTTCCTGCATCGCGTAAAACTTGGAATGCATTTTTTCCATTTTTTTTAGAAATTCATCCTGTTTTTTGTCGTTTTCTGAGAATACGAGCGAATAGATACCGTTGAAGTTGTCCATGGCCAAGGTATCCTTACTTTTCAGCGTCGACCACTTTGCGAACGCGAGAATGATCACAACAACCACGGCCGTGATGCCGATGGACTTCCGGCGGCTACTGATGGTGTTTGTTTTCATCGCAGCAGAATGTGCAGATTTCCGGCGCTGCTATAGCAGTTGTGTGTATTCGAGGACGACAGATGTGTGTGCGACGATGCAAATCTACATACCGATGTGAGAAAATAGCCCACGCGCGAATCGGCTGCCCTGAGACTCACGCTGTGTACGGCGTGCCGGCGCCAAAAGTGCGGCAGTAAAAATACGGGGCCTTCGGCGGGGGAACGGCCGAATATTTATAGACTTGGGATGTATGAGGGGTAGCCTCGCCCCCGCGTTTACCAATTTGTTGGCCATGCATGTCGCTGGAAGGAGAGTTTCGACAACAGCGGGGAATTATGATTTATGCAGCACATTTGCCAGCTCCCATAATAAAAGCGTTGCATTGACCTCTGACCCAATGCGCGCATCATCTTGCTTTTCTCGGCACTCCACACGTGACTCGCACGAAAGATGGTCTTTACAAATCTACAGGCTGCAACTTTATCCCATCTTCCGTTGAATAAACGATAAAACTCCAGAAGTGATGAATTTTAAAGAGCACCAATTGTATGGTGGCGCAATAACTGCTGAAATTCCTGAAGGCGCTATCGATGTGTCAAATCTACGTGAAGTACCCGATACTCAGGAGGTTTTTTTGCTTGAACAACCCAACAAGCTTGATCAGGCAATCATTATTGACTTGCTAGAATCGGTTGAGAAGCCTTCTCTTGCCGAGATTGTCTCGATACATTTAGATGACATTTTGGATGACCCGCCTTCTTTCTTGGCCCCTTTGGAGTCCTTTCACAACACAGACATTGAGGCAGATGTGCACACATTTTTGGTAAAACCGGCGCCATCGAAGCAGGAAACTAAGGGCGTGAGACTATTCATGTACATCGCTTTGTTACAAGTGCTGAAGGCGCAAACTGACGTTGTCATCACGATGACTGTGCCCCACGAATGTGGTGAAATAACTCAAGCTGCATTCTTTGAGCTGGCGCAGAAAACTGTAGGCGGAGGCGAGCCTGTTTTGAGCAAGGCCTACAATGAAATCAAAAGCGTTGGCAAAACGTTCAAAATATGTGATTGGGATTTATTCGACTAGTGCTGGGCGATTAGTCATAAGCATTACCGAGCGACAAAGTACTCTACAATCTACGCTCAGACGATTAGAGATTTTTTTTTTGTGTGAGTCATCATCGTTCATCTATTCATTTATTCATCATTTGCTCGTGCCTACACCACCCCTGCGAGCAGAACACTTTGATCACGTGCGGACAATGTTGCATCTTTCACGCCTGCACCTTTGCTAAACCCAATGTGTGCCTGGGCCGCCTCAAAATCAAGTTTTATTGCCTCAAAGCGCAAATTGTTTCCTTCCCATGCGGGTGATGTTGGTTCCATGTTGTGGTATCGAATGCGAGGACGCGTGCCAGAAGAGCTTTCTGGAAAAATACACCAGCGCAAGCACGCCGACCGAGATCGTGTTTCCTGTTAGATAGTAGTATGTGGCTTCTATTGCACGCATGCTCAACGCTGGGAGTACCGCTACTATCCAATATAGCATAAGCAGCGTAGAGCAAAAAGCCACACAATTGAACGCAAGGGCCTCATATAACGATAACACACCCAATGGAGTGTTGTATGTGTAAAAGTAGTATATTTTTGAGGCATGTGTCTTGATGCGAGACATAATGTGTGGGGAGTCGATTTGCATGAGTTGTTGTGAATATGTGAGTAGCTGATACGAGATGGAAAAACTGCGGGGTATTTAACGTGAAAGGGGAATTGATTTAGATGAGGTTTCAGAATATGTTTGAGGGGAATGACCCTTTTCTTTAAGTAGGATTCATCCGTACTCAGCATTCCTTAGCTTTCCCCAGTCACCGGAATCATCGGCAATTGAAGATGGCATCCGAGAATCCCGTAAATTCCATGCACGCCGTGCATGCGGCTCGGATGACACAAGCTCTTGAAAGACAAATTTCGGCACAAAAACACAACTTTCTCAAGCCACCAAAAACAGATGAAGCTTGGCCTATCTTGCAAGCTTCTGAAAGGCAGAAGAGCGTTGATATAGCCTCACTGGTTAATTTTAGCATATTCTTCAATGGAGACCGTAGCCGTGCAGCTTTATGACTTGCGTCTCAATCTGAGACATGGACTGCACACAATCGACGAATATGTGCAAGATGCAAAAAAGGTTGCAGCGCTGCCGCGAATCTCCTTGCTCTTTTTGATTGCAAGAAAGAGCCTGGATCTCCGTGTTCCGCGGAAAAAATCTGTGAATGATCAATAGCGATACGCCATGTGTAATGTTTAGTCATATCGAGGTGTCACTTATCCAATTGACAATCTACACCCAAGCTCCAAAAAATGTGGCTGGGGAAGTCAAATACCTGTGTTGTCGAGGTTTGTGATTCATTTAGTTCCTCACTGCATCGCCAAAACAAAGTGTGGCCCGACAGTATACAAAATGAACAATTTGCAGCAAAGACGATACAGACACATGAAAGGGTGTCTTCAGAAAATCGATGAACAGGCAAGCAGCAAAAACGACAGTTAGTTTTCGGATCGTTGTAATCATAAATGGATGTCTGGATCTCGTCACTGGGCCTAGTACCTCACCTGTCTTGAACAACACAGAAAAACATCGAGATGCAAAGCTTGATAAACCGGGCCTATTCGATGACTCTTCAGGCTAAAATGTTACTAATATTTTTTTTTCAAGTTATGCACAAACGAAGCGGCGCCCCAGCCTTGAATACCTGTCACACGTTCCTACCGCGTTTTCATTCTTAAATCTAGAGCTCGTTTATCATATAGGAGAATGTCAACCATTGACTTTCAGAGAGACAGTAGGACCTGCCTATGAGGCAGCATACATACGATATCCGACCGAGCAGATAGCACCATACTACGCGCTGTATAGTCAAAGGTCTGTTCATTTTCTACGGCTCAACTGTAATTGATGCTTCTGGAAGAGCAAACAGCCATGCGCAAATCAAAAGACCCCCGGATTCTGTCAAAGTGCACTCGCTGAGCATCTGAAGTAAGAGTGCACAGTTGATGCCTGACCCTTATTAAAAATATTAGCTCCCAGCCAAGAAATGAACAAAAGATGAGAGATCAAATCACAGAGTCTAAATAGGACGCCAGAAACTGGAAAAACAACCTGTAAAGCATCACGCCGACCGCCATAACTTGTGCTACACCCGTACCTCCCTAAGAAAAATGGTGTGTCACGTGACTCTGTCACGTGCGCATGTTTTAACTAAACACGCGTGCCTCACAAGACTAGGCCATAGCCAATAAACCCCACCGTATGTCGCTCGAAAAGAAGATCTTGAACTTCCTCAAGGGGCCCAAAAAGGGCGAGGCGCACGAGTTACGCGCGGGACTTGTGTCACAATACAAAATCGAGCGGAAAGATGCAATCGAGCGCACGATCCAGGCCATGACCGTGGGCAAAGATGTGCTGGCGCTATTTCCCGACGTGTTAAAAAACATCGCCACGCACGACTTGGAGCAGAAGAAACTCGTTTATTTGTATCTCATGAACTACGCGAAAACCAATCCCGAACTCTGTATTCTCGCAGTCAATACGTTTGTTCAGGATACTGAGGATGTGAATCCGTTGGTGAGGGCGCTTGCGATCCGTACTATGGGCTGCATAAGAGTCGACAAAATGGTGGATTATATGGAAATCCCACTTCGGCGCACATTACTGGATGATAATCCGTACGTACGCAAAACCGCAGCTGTTTGTGTCGCCAAATTGTTTGACTTGAGCCCGCAAACATGTGTCGAATACGGTTTTTTGGCCATGCTCCAAAAACTCATCCACGACCCGAACCCGATGGTCGTGGCCAACGCTTTGAATGCATTGTATGAAATCAGGGACATGAACAAGGACCCCGCCGTGGTGCCGCTTCTGGTTGACGCTGGCTTGGCCCGCAACTTGCTTGCCTGTTTGAACGAGTGTACGGAATGGGGCCGCATCACGATTTTGACGTGCTTGGCAGAATACTATACATCAGATTCCACTGAGGCTCTTCATATTGTCGAACGCAGCGTGCCGCAACTTCAGCACGTCAACCCGAGCGTGGTGTTGGCGGCCATCAAGGTGATTATCCGGCATATAGACGCGTTGGCGAACCAAGCACAGAAAACCAGTTTCTTGAAGAAACTCGCTGCGCCCATGGTGCTGTTGGTGTCACTGCTGATCCCGGAGGCACAATATGTGGGCTTGAAGAACATCCGCATAGTGTTGGAGAAGTACCCACAGATCCTTTCGAAGGAGCTCAGAGTGTTTTTCATCAAATACTCAGATCCGCTCTACTTGAAGCTTGAAAAGCTCGAGATTGTGGTTCGCTTGGCCTCAGAGGCAAATTGTGCGTTGCTTTTAGGCGAATTAAAAGAATATGCCATGGAAATCGAGCCGATTTTGGTGGCCCGCGCGGTTCAGGCCGTGGCCGCCGTGGCGATCAAGCTTTCTGGCGCTAAAATTCCCGCTGTGAATCTACTCATACATCTACTCGAACAACGTGGTGGCCCACTTATTGTCAATGAGGCTGTGGCGCTGTTGACGCAGGTCTTGAGACGGTACCCTGGTCAGAATGACTTGATCACGTTGATTGTGCCTGTGATCTCTAATTATACCGAGGAACTTACGGAGACTGCTGCACTTTCGGGCTACGTGTACTTGTTGGGTGAGTATCCGAAATACTTTACAAACTTGCCCCTGCAGGTGCGCCCGTTTGTGGACGACTTCCTCGCCTATGACGCCACGCTTCAGCTCAACATTCTCACCGCAGTGGTGAAAATCAGCCTTGCGTCTGCCAGCGACAAGTACGCCCCGTTTTTGCAGAAAGTCTTGGAAACGGCCACGCAAGAGTGCGACAACCCGGATGTGCGCGACAAGGCGTTTATCTACTGGAGGCTTTTGTCCCTGGCAACAACAGAGACACAGAAAAAGGTCGTATGCACTTCGCTTCCTCCAATTACAACGATCATTTCGCTGTTTAATCCAGTGGTCTTGCTGGCACTCGTAGCCGAATTGGGCACATTATCGTCGGTATACCACAAACCTGCATCCACGTTCATAGATCCTGCCGCATATGAGAAATTGGAGCGCCAGCCAGTGGCGCGTACTTCTACAAAGGCTGGCATTGACGACTTGGCGAACATGGCAAAGCAAGAGATCGTCAATAACTCCCGCAACGAGAATTTGCTCGACTTTGATGACGACGACGATACAAATGCTTCGCCCTCTGCGCCATCGTCTGCGTTGGACGACCTCAACGACTTGTTCAGCGTGCCCGTGGCGAATAGCGGCACAAAAAGTAACGTGCAACTGTCGACGGACGATATCATGAATTTATTCGATTTCACTCCGCAGAAAGACGTCACAAACGGCATGCAGAAGATGAACCTTGGGGGTGACAGAAAGCTGACAGGCACATCGGGCGGCAATCTCCTAGATTTGATCTAAGCCATTAGGGAGCTGATGTGTCTGAGATCATGAGTCGCACGAAACCAGAATTTTGAATTTATTAGAGAGACCGTCGCAAGAATCGTTGTGATCGCTATGGATCGGCAACCACAATGCAGGTATATGCAAGGGCCGAAGCAATGTATATTCGATAGAACACGCTTGTATCACAGTTCTCTATTAATGTGTGTCGGTATTTGTGCCGTATACGGGCAACGTGGAAGCTACGCTAGAGACGGGACATTGCCTTTTTACCTCTGGATTTGTTTACAGCTCAATCCGCCTTTCTCTCCAGAGAGAATGGTTGTGATAGGTATTCAATCGTTTTAGTCATGGTCCTAACTCTTTCTTCTCAGAAGTGTGTAAATATAACTTCATGGATCACAATGTTGGATATCTGATTCAACCCCATCAACCCCACTTCTTGTTTCAATGATATGATCACTAGAATACCAAGCCTCATGATTCGTCGCACTTATCTCCATTTTCATCGATTGCAAACTAGACGATCAATCGATCTATGTTTACACGATTGAATAATCACAGGCTTGCCTCTGATAGTAGCTCCTTCAAAGTTTCAAGTTTCTTTTTCCTCTCCAGTTCTTCTGATCCCGATTTCTCTGTATTTTCCATTTCCGCGTCTTCATTGCCAACACCGCCAAAACTCGTCTGTACCAAGTCTGCAATATGTTGCTTGACCTCGTTTGTGACCAGATCGATTTCGGAGATTTCAGCTTTTTTCCTGTTGATTTCACCTTGTAATAGCATAATTAGGCTTTCTCTCGTTTGGTGCGGTCTGTATGTATTCAAAAGATGGTTCATGTTGATCAAAATAAGCTTTAGATGCTCGATTTTCACATAAAACTTTGCCGGTTCAACGCTCACAGACGCCACAAGCTCGAGAAAGTTGAGCAAGAGTGAGTCTAGAAGTTTATGCAATTCCTCGATTTTCGCCTTGGATGTGATTGTTTCGTCCTCATCACTGTACAATTGGCGCCACCCCAGGTCTTTTAGCGAGGGCAATTTGTTTTCGAGCAGCCATACGCTTCCGTAGCCCCTATACTGGTCTGAAGTAGGGATTTCAGGGGGTACCAAAAGCCGTAGCTCGCCTGCTGGAGGTGTATCTGGATGTGCTTCATTCCACAGCTTGAACTCGCCCAAATTCAGTTCTGTAAAGTACTTATAGTACGGCGGCGGAGGCGGGTACAAGGATGAGATTAGGTCTTCCGACATTGTGTTTATTTATGTATAGAGCTTTCGCTTGGTGCACTTCCCGGCAGCCTTTGTGGTGAAAGCACACTGACTATGAGTCGGATCTGGATGAGGCCGGCCTCATGCACCCGTGCCTCACGTTATGGAGATGAAATTAATAGGTGATACTAAAGCTGCAAACGTGTGTAGCTCAAGGGAATTATTTTCGGCTTTTAGGAAACTTGTTTTTGTTTATAATTCTCAAAAGATTATCAATTAATACAATTATGGGGTATGTTGGAATCGGGCTGCAAAAAGAGGGTAGTCTCTACAGCAGTTGGCCTTACTTCATTACATCTGCTTCAACTTACTGATTTGATTTTGCCGAATTCGGTGGATAGGATGGCATTATAAACTTATCATCGTGCTTTTTTTTTTGAGAAAGGCAAAAGAATATTTTATTTATTTTTTCTAAATGTGAATGCTACGCCTATACCATATGTAGTGGTTGCAGTATGAACTATAGTATGAGACCTATTCGTGAAGATAATGGCTAGAGACAATCCAGCTGTGCTTTATTGTCAAAAGAACAGTCAAAATCATATGCTTCTGAACCAAAAAAAGCCGCTTTCAAGAGTAGCTAATGAACTGTTTCCATTTTGCACCAAAATATACGATCTTTATATCTACATGAGCTACTCTTGGTCCAGTAGTCCTTTGATTTTTCGGATCGAAAGTCCGGTTTTGCACGGGGCCCGAAAACGGTTTTTCTGAACAATAAGGTGAATCTTTCCATCAACCAATATCAAATTTTGATCTTCTATGCTTTGATTGTTTTTTTTCGAAGATTGAAATAATCGAGAAGTTCAAGTATGGTCCTCTCACAATTATTTGAAAACACAGCAAAACGCAAATTTGAAAAGTAACAAACAGTGCTAGTAATTTGCAATCTGAGCATGACTTTCCAAAAAAACCACTCTAGATTTATTTCACCATCCCAAGATACTAACGCATGAAAAAATATATAGTATCTCAACCACATGGCGTAAAAACCTGGGAAACAAAAAAATCCCAGTCGTCTCTGCAACTGCTGTGGTGTTCATTCAAACAACTTCTTATCTGCAGGTCCAGATCTCACGAGCACCTGCGCAGTCGCCGTGTTTGATTTGTAAGTGCGCTTCTTTCCTCAAAGTACTCCAAACCGTATCAGTTAACACCACACAACGGCAATAAAAACGCCATTTTACCACACTTTTCGAGTGCATAATTCCATAAAAATTGCCAAAAATCACATAAATTGTCATGAATGACGAGGACAGGATCGAGATCGATGAGCCGGCGCTTAGTCATGGCCACGACCACGTGATGGAAAATGCCGAGGATCAAGTACCCGCCGAGCCCGTTGTTGCCAAAAAGAAACCGCGTTTCGAAGTCAAGAAATGGACTGCGGTGGCGTTCTGGTCATGGGACATAGTTGTGGACACGTGCGCGATCTGCAGAAACCATCTTATGGAGCCTTGTATTGAGTGTGAGCCAAACGCGATCAACAACCAGGCAGACCAATGTATAGCCGCGTGGGGAACATGCAACCATGCCTTCCACCTGCACTGTATCCAGAGGTGGCTCAAGCTGCGTGCGGTGTGTCCATTGGACAACAAGGATTGGACATACCAGAAGTTCGGCACATAGATATTTTGGTCTTCAGTTGAAAGCTTTGATTCACGAGTCTTATTTAAGGAACCACAGTGACCTGATGTTTTGTTTAAGAAGTACATGTCATTGAGCGGGCTTCGAGGCCCTCTAGAGGCTGTTGACTAGTAAACTCGATGGCTCTTATGGAGATAGTCGAGAGTCGATCATTCGGGAGCTCATTTGATCAAGAAATTCAGTGTCCATTGAAAGTGCATGGATATATCGCGATATCGCGATAACCTTGCAGTACCGGTCATGTGCCATATGGTGAAGGGCATCGATTTGGCTCATGTCTGCAAATGAAGAGTATGATTGGGTGTCGGTCCAATTGAGAAACGCTCAATGTGACGGAGAAATTGCTCATGAAGAAGTATATATGAAAGAGGTGATGAGCTTGAATTGGCAACGCCATCACGATTTAATTTGAAATATCCGGAAATGTATCGCTATGAATGCACTGGAAGGCTTGCCTAAGCGTTCACCGTAGCATAACCTCGATTATCGAGATCAACATCTCGAAAGTCTCATTCTACTTGTGAACTAAAAAAAGTCAAAAAGATGACGCCTGATGATGGAAATCGCCATGTTCTCACGAGCAAGTAGTGTTTGCAAATCCACAAAAACTGTCAACTATGGATAAAGTTCTATCCCATCGATAAGATGCTGGTGCCAGCTCACTGATTAGGTCGTCTGTATAGTCATAACGTGAAGCAGACAAGAATGCACGTGAAGACATAAAATTCGACATACTGAATTGCTAGACTTTTAGATTGAACAACTCGAAAATCCTTTTGTAAGGTCCGAAAGATCGAAAACCCATGCAAATTCAGCATAAAGATCGAGATTTTTTGCTACTGACTCTGCCAGGGTGTACTATCTCCTGATCTACAACCAAGCCTTATGCTGAACTCATAGAAATGTCCAGTGAATGATTATCAGAGATACTTTGAATAATTGTCATGAATGTTTTGCAGCCAATGTAAACTACTCCTTTCTGTATCGCCAGGAACGCAAAAACAGTCCAATTATGGCCACTTTGCGGCACTGGCGTTCCAACATTTGTAAACTGCGCTGCATCGCTTCACTCTCGCCCAAACCTTCCGCCTCCACGAAAAAAACGTATTCCCAAGGTGTCTTTTTCGACGGCCGTGATGCAATCGAAGTGAGGTTCACGTTGTTTGTTTTGAATGCATGCAATGCCTCGCATAAGGCACCTAAGTCATTATCATTCAATATAAATACCAAAGATGTGATATAGTTTTTTGACTCTGAGGATGTAAAACCGATGGTTTCATCACCTTTTGTCAAGGCCAGATCATTTTCACTTCTAAGCATTGCGCCGTATCCGAGAATAAGGAACCGCGTGGTGTTCCCCTTCATGTCCTCGATTTCGGCCGCCTTTGTAGGCAAATCGTACAATTTGCCGCTCATTTGTGAGCTGATACAAGCCGACACGTTTTTCTTGTCCTCATGGACCCGCTCTGCTGCCTGTGCCGTCGAGCTCGTGTCGATTCGGCTGTAACTGCCGTTGAATGTTTCATTATGGAGAAACTCACTCACCTGGCCCCATACTTGAGGATGTGAATATAGTTTTTCGACTTTTGATAAGTCTGACGCGTTCAGGAAAAGGTAGTGGTGAATAGCCACAAACTGTTCGCCAACCACGGAGAATTTCGGTGGGTTTGTACCGTCTTGAGGAAGAAACCAATCTCGGAGCAAATCGTATGTGAAAACGACCTGTCCATTTGTCGAGTTTTCTAGCGGAACCACCGCGTAGTCAACAAGTTTTTCGTTTAATCGGTCGAAACACACTTTAATGGACGGCTGGGGCAAAATCGTCACCATTTGTGGGTCATTGCCAAACTGTTGGGTGACGGCCTATCGTTAGTGCCTGGATCGGATTGGAATGGCCATACCGTGAGCCGTTTGAGTCATTTGACTGAACATACTTGGTGCGTATACGTTCCCTCTGGCCCGAGAAAAGCGACCTTAACCGGAGAAGTCATGTAGCTGTTTGGTCAGAGGTGAAAGAGATCAGTTACAATCTAATCATTAGTTTAGATGTGCGCACGTGACATGCTTTCAACACGTCAATTGGCGTCACGTGATACATTAGAGGGTGAAGTGACTTAAAAGTGAAAACCTGCCTGATACATGGCAATATTCCGAATTGAGGCCTTTTTGGAAGAATCAAATCTATACTCGAACGTGATGTCAAAGAACTAACTTTCATTCACTGTCCAAATTTATTGAGTAAAGTTCATCTGGACATTTGGGCTCAAGGACATTTGGGCTCAACCACCAATTTCGTAACCGGAACGATGTTTTTTCAGTAAAACTACATCTTTACGAACACAAACGACCTTTTCCGTGTTCACAGTTAAATGGAGAGAAGCGCCAGCCTCTCAGCACCAAACAATGACATGGAAAAGTGACAGATATCTTATACTGACCTGAGACAAACACCAATAATCACACCACAGAACACCAAAAGATGCCATGGCACAAAAATTACGCCAAAAACGGGAAAAAAGCTAGTGTAAGTCCCAGGTCTCGCTACAAGGATCGTCGGTGGCTCTGTATTGCAATGAGCACGATGACAAAATCCTGAAACCGGGTAAAACCGTAATAAAAGCCGTATTCGTATATACACGGGACCCCCGAAAAAAAGTCAAAAGAAGTAATGTATTGATTAAACCGCACGCACACACACTTAGGCCTCGGCGTCGATCAAACCGCGCTCAGACACGTAGATACCGTCCAAGAACTTACGGATATCCTTGTTTCTGACTCTGCAGATCTGCTGGATGTCAGCAGCGTTCTGGGAAACAGCCTCCAAGGAGTTACCGGACAAAATCAACTCATCCTTCTGGGTGGTGCTCTGCTCAACGGTGACACCCTCGAAGATCTTCACCTGTCTGACACGCTTCTCACCCAAGAAGTTTCTAATCTCGACAAAAGACTGGCCGTCAACCTCAACAACATTGACATTGATTGGGAAATGCGCGTACACATATCTCATCTTGTACTTGTAACCCTTGGTGACACCGGTGATCAAGTTGGCGATCAAGGACTTGACGGTTCTCAAGGCGGCAACGTGCTTTCTGTCACCGTTGTGGACAGTGATCTTGATGGCCTTGTCAGACACCTTGGCGAAGGTCACGTCAATGTGCTTGAGGTCCTTGTGCAAGACACCTCTTGGGCCAGTGACCTTGATGGATCTGGCGTCGATGTTGACGGTCACGCCCTCTGGGATGTCCAAGATTTGGTCGGTTTGGATGTACTTCATTGCTGCTGATGATGAAAAAAAAATGGGTGACGGGAAGTGAAAAATCGGGTTTATATGTGAATTGCGAGCTGAGAATTTTTTTTGCAGACTGCATAGTATTCGGCCTCTGAACGTTTTGCGCGCGCTAGGTCACGTGAGCGCATGGCCCAAACATGAGCGCAATAATGTGACTGCTTTTTACTTTTTGCGCCCTGGTGCGGCTGCTGGTTGCAATTAGGGCACAGATATTAGGCGCCAGCCCACCAAGTACACTTTCTAACGGAATTTTGTGCATTTTTTTTTGGGATGGGTTGTTTGCGTTTGCCTTCGGCATCGTTCACGCCTCGCGAACCCGCCGCTTGATAAAATCCTTGACGCGTTTGCTTCCAGCCCTTAACGGTCACTAGTACTCGCTGGCGCTTTGCTTTGCTTAGCTGGCACGGTCTACGCCTTGATTCTGCACTGCACACAAGGTTCCGTGTCCCCTTTCACCTTTCTCTCGGATCCTTTTTCGAGTTTCGAAGGTATACCTCGCGGAGAGTAAGGAACTCCGTTTGGTTTAACACGATTGTCTCTTCATAGTTCTCTTAATCGGTGTTCTCTTGGGTTCGTCTTCAAAACCCGCTCTCGCTATGTCCCTCTGATGGCGTTCTCGACTCAACATTGACGGATAGTCTAGTTCATTAGGTTTTCTCGGGATTATCTCCCGGATATTGGCGTTCAGTGCATGAATTTTCAAATTAACACCGGTTCTTGTGCTGGCTCTATGAACTTAAGTCATGCGCGTACCCAAAAATATCCTTGTCACTGATGACGCCTTCTATGGCTAGCCAAATTTGGATAACTAGTCGTCGATTCTGAGCCAATGGTTGACTCAAGGGGGAGAATAGGAATCACACATGCTTCGTTCGTTGTTGTCGAACATGGACACTTAAGAGCCCGAACATATAAATCTGAATCCATTTGTGATTAAGGTGAGTCAATTTCGATTCCTCCAGTCGACTTGCACACTAGTCCAGGTGTGATATCTCAAAGCTCTTAACAGCGAAGAAGGAGAGTGGTGTGGTGTGTTAGATTCTAGTCTACTGAGTGGTTTAATTACACATGGTACACACACGTGATTGTTGATTGTCAATCTGACGTTTTTCGATCGATCGTCGATGAGTTCTAGCGATGTATACTCGGAACGCTGATTTTTATTTCTTTGACTTGTCCGAATACCACATATATGAAAGATTCTGATAATCTTATCGGATCCATTTCCGGTCGAATCAGCTACTTTTGTTGAGTATGAGGTTGGAACATTCAATGGAAATTACAATCACTTTTCCGGATGACATGAAAAGGAATGGCGCGGGATCAACAATCGAAACGTCACTTTGGATTGGCAACTGAACGAAACACCGCCTAAAGGTAGGTTGTCGTTTGCCAACACAAACTATAGTCCTGCTTCCGGATTTATGATCATTGTTCAATGATTCTCCAGCTAAGAATAATAAACTTTAGCTCTTGCGTCTTGAAGTTTTTGTTCGATATAACGCTGGAATGATTGCTTTGGTGCCATGTTCCCCAATGTCTGGTTACAGCTGCCACTTTCAAGATGGTCTAACTAAATGGCATGGTGGGGGCACTGCACATTTCACGGTGCGTTTGATGCAGATTTGCATGTTTACGACTTGTCAGGGCTTTTTTGCAGACTCACCATTCAGCTATTGAATCTGTGGGTTTTACTTGGAGACCAAGTGTCAAAAGCTTAAAGTTCAAGCATCGAGAGGAGTATTGGAGCACCAACCGACCCAAACACGTGACTGTACCGTCTTATTCGGTACAAGTCTGTTCTAGGTTGGTGAGTCCTTTGTGCATACGTTTCTAGTAATTGCTGTAGCACTGCATCTTGGATACTCTTTCTTTCTTCCCAGTGAAAGCTTTTCACTGTGGACAACTACCCTTTACAAGGACTATCGAATGCTTTTTCCGGTTCTTAGAGCACTGACTCGATGGACACACCAGATTCTATAGAATCTGGTTTACTACTCCTGATCTCTATGATGGGTTATCAGTTATCAATGTCTTACAGTGATCTTCCCCCAGTGCCGGAAGAACTAGCCAGATCTCTTTCGAAGTCTGCCTCTCCAGCTTATACTGGAATCCTTTACTTTGAAGGTGGACTTTGTCCCGGGGACTCTTCTCCGGAGAGTCCGTTTCTTTATGACACGAATCTATACAGTTCTAACATCCAACAACACCAACAACAGAATGAGCCCCTGTGAACTTACAATTGTCGTGGGCGTCGGCCAAGTTGGAGGAGAATGAATGGACAATTTGAAGACGCTTGATAATGATCGGTTCTGGTAATTTCGATGCGGATCCTGAATTGCCTGCAACTCTATCAATTAGAAGCTCAGGCTGTGATACGAAATCTTGCCGCACTAGCACAGTTCTACTCATTGTGAACGCCGGAACCCTGACTCTCAAACATGAGGTGTTTTCACGGATTGTAAGACTCGATGTGAACAAGAATTTTCAAAAAAAAAATAAAAAAGTATTCCGGTACGGGGAATTGAACCCCGATCTCGACGGTGAGAGCGTCGTGTGCTAACCATTACACCATACCGGAAAATTGTTGAGGGTATTTTGTCTACAAATGATATATAATAATGAAATAGTTTTGCTGTCGACGCCGACGCACTGGAATCCAGATTTGATCAAGAGCACTCTTCTATTTTTCCCGTTTCAGATGCGGTCTTCAGCTTCACTCCCAGCCAATTATTTTCGCTTATTATCTATCATCAGATAGCTCAATTTTTTCTAACGCCTCTCAAAGGCAAAGGAGAATATTTCAATAAAACAATGATATACCTTTAAAAAAAAAAAAAAAACAATACCCAGGATGAAGTTGATTGAATTACAATCAATCCGAGTCCCAAATAAAAACACATTTGGGGTGGTTTACGTTGTGAAAGGCTTGCGATTGTAACGTTGTGTGAGACATTATCGAAAGCTTTATGTAATGTGACAAGGCATTCTTTTGTGTAGATTCGTCACCTTTGACGCCATCATCAGACTGGTTTTTGAATGCAAAACAAAACAAGAACAAAAGTTGAGCAGAGTCTTGTCGTTAGGGTAAAATAAAGCTGTAGTTTTCGTGATTAATTATCGGACCGACTGCCGTGAAAAAGAAGTTTAACGTGAGTAGCAAAAGTGTGTCAAATTTCAGATAATTATTTTACTGGTTCGAATTGAGCGTCACGAAAAGCCCCTTTGAAGTGAAAATGGTGAGACATTCTATCACGTCGAAAAAGGTGAAAGTGAAATCAACATTTTCTCATTTATATTAACTCCAAGAACTGAGGGTGGCCGACCAGGTGCGGAAACACAATGGCACGCCAGGTCTTATTTTTGCAAATCTTTATTTTTAACTTAGAAATCAAATTAGTTCCAAATCTAAACCTAAACTTTCAAAGAACAACGTACAAGATGAATTTCTGTTGTGTTCCTAGAAATGGATTCAATTCCAGTACAAATCTGAAGGTTTAACACTGAGTAATAAAAGCTTCAAACTTGAATCCAACCTATTCCAAATTACCCTTAGTGTCCATGACGGCATCCACGTGCACCACTTCCCCACTGTTTAGGTCATTATCATCAACATTACTCGCAGGCCCATGGTAGTGATGACGAGCGTATGCATAATAATACCCTAGTGACAAAATCCATACCCCGGAAGCCACCACGACGGTATAGTTCATAGTCTCTTTGTCTGGATTAGTGTCAGTTGGAAACATCACCATTATGATCGTGAAAAGGCCATAAGCCACCGAGATCCAGCCATTGATCCTGCTCCAGACCTGGCCCAAGAAAAATTTTCCAGGAACAAATTTGGATTCCATGTACAAAAGCCTCAAAAACGTGGGTGTGCCCCAAGCAAGGTAATTACCCGCGATCACTAAGGTAAACAAAGCGTTTGCAGCCGTAGGTCCAATGAGACACAAAAGCCCCACCACAATTGCGAGGATTCCGCCTGTTATGACCGCGTGGATTGGAACGGCTAGCCGTGCATGGACTTGCTTCACCCACCACGACATGGGCAAGCCGTTGTCTCTTGCAAACGCGAAAATCTGTCTTGAGATTGCCGTGAGCACGGAAGCACCAATCATGAACTGGCCAATCAGAATCAATACCATGAAGAAAATCGCCATTTTCTTGCCCTGGCCCGGCACGGTCTCAAAAGCATCATAGATGATTTGTGCCATCGGCTGGCCAAATTTGGATCCCAAGATATGGCCTTCGATATCGTATGTCTGAATCGAGAACATCGTAACCACCAACAACACAAACCCCACAGTTCCGCAAACAGCAATAGAAGTGATAATGCCAAACGGAATGGTTCTGGACGGGTCTATGCACTCCTCCGCCATGTGGACACAAGCATCAAAGCCTCCGTTTGTCCAGATTGCTGGCAACCACGCCTGCGAAAGTTGCACCCACCCGATTGGGTAATGCGTGAGGGTCTCAAAGTTTGTGAATACCCATGCGGCCGGCCTAGGCTCGCCCCTGCAGGCCGCAATAGGCATAGCAATAACAAACAACAAGATAACAGTGACATTCACGATGATGGATGCAGTCTGAAGCCATGCGCAGTGTTTGGAAGATGCACTCGTGATGGCTATATGTAACAACACGCTTGCAACGAACACGCCATAAGTCTTTGCAGGAGTTACCTCAAAATCCCCATCTTTAGCGATTACAACAATCGACAAGATTTGCGTGGCGTAGCCGTAATTTATCAGACACAAGCCTGCCACAAGCGCCATAGTATTCGTGTTGCCAATAACGAACGAAAATACAGTCTTGAGTTTGGGTGGTGCATAGAAATTTGTCCAGTAATATAAGCCTCCACTTGTCGGCTGAAAGGAAGCATTCTCGCTCATTGCAAGGCCGATCGTCATGATGAACCCCACAGCTATGAGCCAGCCCCAGATGGCCCCTGCCGGACCGGCGATAAGACCTGTTCCCAAGATCGAAGCAATCGAGGGCAAGAGGCCCATGATGGAAAAGGCCACGCCAAAAACCTGTATGGAATTGAACTTTCGCTTGAACTCCTGTTTGTATCCGATTTGCGCCAAAAGATCCGCATCATTACTCGAAGAGATAGGGTCGATATGCGGCGCCTGCACATTCTGTGTATTGTTGTAAAATTTCGGGTTAGACGTGACTGCTTCGAGCACCTCCTGTTGTGAAAGAATGGGCTGTATCATTTCAATGAATTGTAAGTTCAGTGAAGATGAGCACGTCTATGAATGAACTACCGGTATGTGTCTTAATCTTGAAAAAGTGTTTTCTCGAATTTACAGCAAACTGATGCACTCAGATAGGATATTTATTTATAGTAGTTGGAATTGCTATCTCCATTTTGATAATACCAACGTGTTGATCGTGATAAGCTTTGGGTTGAGAATGTTGAGTGCGATAAGCGTTGTATCGTATGCTCTACGTGATAAGCATTCTCGTGCCGAACGAAACCGTGCATCAGAAAAGAATATAGAGAAACTTTGTTCGCTCTTGCTCTTGGTTTTCGACAATCTTCAATTGTAGGCTTTCTCCTAATTTCAGACTATTCGTAAAAAACACACTTTTTCCGTATTTTAGCACGAGAGCGGCAGGGATTGGGCAAGTTTTTTCAGGTGATTCATGAAGATCGGCGCTTTTGCAGCCACGCTCGCCGGCGCACTGCAGCGGTAGGAATGCGCCAAGTTGGCCACTTGGGGAAAAGCGCAAAATGCACACGCAGGTCGATTGGCCGCAAAACGAAACTAAAAAGGTTCGAGCATAGTAAAAGGTTGGCTTGAGAATTCCTGTCTTGTTTACAGACCCAAAATACGGAAAAAGAATGTCGAATACTTGAAAAAGTGTGTGCGATATGTAAAACCTGCTGGCGAATCACGATTCTGTCAAGGAAAGTTACAGCGACTCAACGCACAGAATGCCGCGGGATCTTATCAGGCGCAATATCGAGCGCAAAATTCCACTGCGGCTTATGCGATTTCAGCTCTTGCCCCCTGGGCCCCTAATTTGCAGGTTCTACACCGCCAGCAGTTTGCGCTTTTCAAATTCCGCCGAGTAATTCCGTTGGCGCTTAGCTTTATGTTATTCTTTTGTTGATGAAATCAGGATGCACTACTTTTATGGCCGGCGTTTTTACAGAGCACCCTTTGAAACAAAAGGTAATCGAGATGATTTTCGTATAGCCAGACCTGATTCTTGATAGATCTTGTGCAATAGGATATTTTCTTCTGCACTCCCAATTAAATATTTAGACTTTTTCTGGATTTGTTCAGAAAGGACTGTTATGGTTTAAAACTATCGGTTGCGGATCATCTTTCGAGGTTGTGCTCGTAAGACAACTGCACATTGTTAGCTCTATGATACGTCAAAAAATACAGTGATTCCATAGTATGCCAGTATCGTCTTATATCAAGCCTTGTCATCAAGAGCTCCAGATTACGCGGGACTATCCTTTTCCACAGATCGTCCTTATGTAACTGTGAAACACCGTCTTGATTTCCGGGAGTGTTTCAAGTTCATTTATCATTGGATTTAATTGAAAAAATTCTCGGTCTGGACCTTCGTGAATCTATTAAGCGAATAATCATACAGTTGCACCTAGACGTGAACCATTCCGTGGCTCTGCGCGATTCCCAGGTATGTAATATATAGCCTAATTCTTTATCAAATTGCATCACTTCGAAATAAACTTTGACAAATTTCGTCGTTCCAGAACCTGTCCCTTGCGGAAATCACAAATATCGACACAGTAACCGGCCCGAAGCATGGTTCACTACGTTAGTCTAATAAAGTTGCATGAACATAGGCTGTGATCGTTTAATGTGCGACAACGCAGACGCAGCAGGCCAGAGCCATAAAATTGGCAGAGAAAGCACGATTGACGGGTATTGACGCTGTTATCTTTTTTAGTTCTGGTTTGTATTGTACAGTAAATTATATTTAGGTGCGGGATTTTCGGCTAGTGTGCCTGCGCTCTTTTTGTGAAGGACTTATGGTTAATCGACAAGCACTCTATGAGTATGCTTCCAAGTAATTCTCAATCGTTTGAGCGTCTTCATATATCCAAGAACCTTCTTCATTATAGGTTTTGGCGTTCGTGCACATCAATTTGAGTTGTTTCAAAAAGTCTTCAAACGTTTCAAACTTTTCCTTCTTGAGCTGCTTGCGAATCTGATTAAGCGAGACTGGCTTCTTGATTACAAGAAAATAATCGGCGTATAACTTCTTGGATGGCAACTTCAAGAAGACGTCGGCAATGCTATGCCCATCACTTTCGGCCCGGAGTTCCGTGATGCCGTCCAAAACTTGCAATCCTTTCTCGATTATAGGATCATTTGGTACGTCATCGAGGTCACCGCCATTAAAGTCATCCTCTTCTTCTGCGTCCTTCGACTTTGGTGGTCTTCCACGCTTCTTCGGCATCTCCTCTTCCGCATCACTGTCAGGTTCACCTCTTCTTTTTCTCCTGGCTCTCTTCTCCTCCTTACGACGGATTGCGTCCTCGACAGTATCATTGTCGTCATCCATTGCCATTAGCCATTGTTCCTCGGTTAAGCCGTCATCGTATTTGACCAGTTTTTTGTCTCTCATTCTTCCCAACTCCTTTGTGTCCTTAACGAAGTGATGAGAGATGTCTTCGGTGAACACGGCAGGCAACTCCTCCTTTGTAATTAACCTGTTCACGTAGCCACCTTGTCTTGACTGCACCTTCTCCTCTATGATTCTCTGGGTATCCATCTCTGTGAAGAATTGCTTCTCTTCCTCAGAACGAGCCAAAATGTCGTTCAACTCATCGTCGTCTAAAGAGTCGTTTTCCTCATTTTCTCTGTCTCCTTGCTCGGCATCCAACAATCTCTTGAGGAACTCTTCTTGTTCCTCTGCAGTAGACTTATTGTCGAATTTACCGGCTTGAATGACCTTTCCGTCGATGTCCAATTTCTGGTGAGCTCTCTCCAAAATGACCTCCTCCACTGAATCGTTCGTGATTAATCTCAAAATCCTTACCTCATTCTTTTGACCAATTCTGTGAGCTCTGTCTTGGGCTTGCAAGTCCTGATGAGGATTCCAATCTGTATCGAAAATGATGACGGTATCGGCACTTTGCAAGTTCAAGCCCAAGCCACCAGCCCTAGTGGACAATAAGAAACAAAAGTACTCCGACTCTGGATGATTGAAACTCTTCAACATATCCTGTCTGTCTTCAGCTTTAGTAGAACCATCTAGTCTCATATACTTCATGTCTCTGAGCCTCAAAAAGTCCTCAAATATATTCATCACCGATGTCATCTGGAAAAAAATCAAGACCCTGTGGCCCGTGGCTTTGAACTTTGGTAAGATCCGGTCAAGCAACTCAAATTTCCCTGATGTTCTCCAGAGATAATCGTTCGACATGCGTGACTCATTCATCACATCCTCGACTTCATCGAAGACAAAAGGATGGTTACAGATCTTTCTCAACTGCATAATTTTGTTGTTCAAGCCCCTGATACCGGACTTGTTGTTCGTGCCCGTAGTTTGAGAGCCAAGGAATAACGCATTGTGCTTGATCATTTGTTGATACATCACGTGCTGTAAGCCCGACAAGTTGCACTTCAACACTTTCTCAACCTTATCCGGCAAGTCTTTCTCGACGTCCTTTTTCAACCTTCTCAATAAGAACGGTCTAAGAACCTTGTGCAATCTGCGAATGACCAACAAACTTTCTTCTTCAGTCAACTCGATTTTTTCTTGCGAGCCTGTATTAGCGAATGGTGTGTTGAACCACTCATCGAAAGACTTGACCGAGTTGAATATTTTGGGAAGCACAAAGTTCAACAATGCCCATAATTCGGGCAAATTATTTTGCAAAGGCGTACCAGTCAAAATCAACCGGTTCTTTGTTCTGTAGTATTGCTTCAATGTGATAGACAACTTCGAATTAGCGTTTTTCATGCGGTGACCCTCATCGATGATCATATGCGAGTAGTTGAAGCGGGCTAACAATGGTCTTTCCCTGATCACGTACTCATAAGTCGTCAAAATGACTTGAAAGTTACCTGTTCTTACCTCGTACAGCAAGTCCTTACGCTGTTGTGGAGAGCCCTTGTAAACGATCATTTTGATTGAAGGCGCCCACTTTTCAAACTCAATTGTCCAATTTGTGATGGTCGACAAAGGAACGATTACCAAAAACTTGTCCTCGCCCTTATTCTCGATCAAATGCGCGACTAAGGAGATCGACTGAATTGTTTTACCCAATCCCATCTCATCGGCCAAGATACCGTTCAACTTGTTATTGTATAACGATACCATCCATTGCAAACCCTTGATTTGATACTCCTTCAACTTGCCACCCACCAAGATCGAAGGCTGCTCATGAATCTCCTCGCGGATACGATGCGCCACTTGGTAGTAGTCAATTTTCTCCCTGAGTTCATCCGGCGTGTCTTCTGGCTCCATGGGTATGTCATCTTGTTCTGCCTGTTGAACACGCACGGCCTTCGACAAAGAGTCGAGGAAACTGTTGGTTTGCTTCAATAAGTGCGTGATTCTGTGATCCTTCGTCTGGTCCAATAACTTGATGTAGGCTTCCTCATCATTCGCTTTCAAAGCCTGCAAACGCTGCTTGGCTGTCTTTTCCAACTTCTTTGACTCTTCTTTCTCCGTGACAGCGTGGAAGTTACTGACAAATTTCGTTAAAGCCACGCGCCGGTTGAACCGTGCTAAGCGGGCCTCCAGCACTTGCTTCAGGTTTTCCAAAATGTGCTCAATTTTCTTCACATGCAAACGGTGTTTACGGGCCTCGGCTTCCAACTTAAACTTGTCTTGCAACTGTTGAGCTAGAAGGTGTGGGTTGGGCTGATCAACCTTTTCCCTGATGTAGAGACCACGCCTGCCTTGCAAAGACAAGGCATTATTGCTCAATTCACTCAGCTCATACTGTGCCAGAAGAGCGACTTTCCTGATAAAATTGTTTTTCAAATGTTTCTGAAAAGCAAGTACTTGGAGTGCCTTCAACTCTATTAGCGCATTGATCTTGTGGTCACTGGCAATGGAGTCATCGCTCGAGCCATGAACAAAAGTGCCCTGATTTGCAGGCAAGTTCTCCAATTCCAGAATGCGCGCCAGTATTTTTCCCGCTATGATCTGCTCGGTGTAGTAATTACCCAAGGACGTCAGTAAAGGGCCCGAGGAAGGAGTCACTTTCTGCGCATCCACACCCACAGATTGAGCCCTTGCAAGAAAGTCCGCTGGCGTTTTCGAGGGAAAAAAATTGGTGACGATATGGTCGACAAGCTCCGCATGTGCCGTGGCGCCATGGGCCTTGTGGTACACTTGACCATAATCCATCTGTAAAGACTCGGGTAAGTCGATATCTTTCGACAACAATTGCAAGCCCGCAATCTGCTTTTCGAAAAGTACCAGGTCAAACTCAGCACCTTCGTCCAAATAGCTTACAATTTCCTCATACAACGCGTCCTCCTCGGCTATGAACTCTTCGTACTTCACGCTAGCCTTGGCCATCACATGCTCCAACGCCATTTTCTCGGGCAAGTAGGTGTCAACGAATTTTGCCGGCGTCAGGCCAAACAGCCCGGCCGGATTGGCGGGGTCCGCGAGACGCGTGTACGTCTCGTGATTCTCTTGCGCATCTTTGGTGGCTTTGAGCAAGTTTTGGTAGCGCAAAATGATCTCATCAAGTTCCCTTTTCGTGCTGGGGAGCGGGATCTCACCAACAGAAACAGCCTCTGGCAACAGCGCGCGAGTGTCACCATGATTCCCATGACCGTTCGTCGCAATGGTTTGCGAGGTAAACCCGTTTTGTTCAGGATATGTCGCGATACCATTCATTCTTGGGGCCTGCTCGTGAATTCTAGATGGAAATGAATATTGTGTGCAAAATGGGTGTTCTGAACCAGGTTCGTGTTCCTGAATTGATAGAAGAAGTGCAGTTGAGCAAAGAGTTGTGACGTTTCCTGATTTGAGCCCTCTGATTGGGAGGGAATTCAAATGCACAAGTGGGCGGTGAAAATCGTCCAGTGATAGAAGATCTTTCTTTTTAGGTGATGATAATGACCTCTTCTGTAAGCTTGTTGCTTGAAACAGATGCTCCTTCAGACGGTAATCTCGATGTCAACAACTGAAAAAGCGTCCAAATACGGCCACTGCGGTATAATTCTTTTTCTAAAAATCTCCTCCGGGCAGACGTGGAAAAACGGGCGTGCAATTCGACGTGTTCTTGCGAAAAAGGTATGTTGGTGATGTTATTTTTTTCTCCAACTTTTTTTTTTGCACAGCTCGCCTCGTCAAATTGGGAAGCACGGTGTTTTCTCTGATACGTGAAGTGATAAACCGACAAACCTTTGTGGGTGTTGTTTTCGAGGCAAATTCGCGTTCGGGGGACGGAGGCCAGCACGACATGGGCCGCGTGCACGACATAGCGAGAGTGCGACATTTATTCTCAAGAAGGGGCTGGACGCGGTCGGCGGCTAGTCACGGTCCAATAAAATTGCACGGCTAGGCGTGATAAATAGAATGGGAAAAGTCACGCAATTCGAATTTTTGACAGCGTGACACGATCAAGATTTTTGAACATAGCGTGTTTGTTTCGTGTTTTTCGCGCAAGGTGACTTTTCCCCATTTTTGAAACGATCTTGTTTAGTGCAGCAAAAGCACGTTGCAGCCCCGATAAAATGCCAGATCTTAGCCCGCGCCACTCGACCAGGAGTGATGCTAATATGTGTCACTGAAGGAATGATCGCTAAAATCTAATTTTCTTCATTTTATGCATTTATTCAATGTTTAATGAATATGCGCCAGACGTTACACCTTAGTCAATATCACTTTTCACATTTAGAGCGCAAGCAGCACCGCGGTGCAGCCATGTGCGAGAGTTATTTGCAACCAACCTAGTTGTCAAAAAACTACAATCAACTATCTCGAAGTACAGAGAATGATTGCTTAGTCACGCGTGCAATCTTGCGAAGACATGAATATTCCATAATACGACGTCGAGCACGATATAGCTTTGAAATGACGTGTTAGAGCACGTTTCACCTAAAATGTTCTTCTATACGAGCTAACAAGAATCAAAAGGTTTTTTGAGTGACGATGTTCGTCTATAGCCTACTCCCAGGCATTTTAGATGGGTTCATAATTCACGACCCCCGCTTGCCGGCCAGAACATTCAATCCGCTTTATTCATTGAACTTACGCCAGATTTGACACCCTCATCAATTTCTTCTCCGAAAGTCAATAAGATCGATTGAATCAACAGGCAGTATTTAGCGCGAACATAAAACGAATCAATTTCTCGATCGAGTCTGGCCACAAGCCATACGCTTATAATGCCGCACAAACAATTTCGCAACCCGACTTGGCGCGGTGGGACCGCACGCTCAAAGAGATACGTGAAAACTAACCATGTTTTCAAGAATGAAAATCTACTTTACCTTTGACTAAGGAAATTCTCTTGTCATTTTCTCGAGGCACAGAACCAAATTTGAAGTGCCAAACTTAGTGTTTCTCACGTTCAGTCCTGCCCCTGCCTCGATCTCAGAGCATCACGTGATGCGACTTCAAGGTGAGCGAGTTTACGAGACTCATCAGCTCACCTGATCAATATTCCTCAAAATCTTACCTATTCACAATGTTTAGAACAATCGGTATTTACGGCAGGCTTGCGCTGCAGAATACTTTCAAGAGGTCAGTACGTTTCAACCTGAGTCAGCATGTGGGCACGATGAACTGGGTTGATTTCTTCAAATTGCGTAAAGAGAGCAAGCGCATCAATGTGGTTGCATCCTCGTTGACAAGTTTGGCCGGAGCCTTTGCGACATTGACATACCTCGGAAACGTCGAGATTGACGTGGAAAAGCCGATTTGGGGCCTCGATCCGTTTATGGTGATGGGCGGTGTGGTGATTGTTGGGGGTGTTGCCGGATATTTGGTGGGCCCCACTATCGGCGTGAAGCTTTTTAACATGAAGAACAGCAAGGTGTTACCCGACTTCATGGTCAAGGAGCAAAACTTCTTGCAGAGAGTGCAGAGAAACAGGGTCGACCCTTCGTCACAGTCGTTCTCGAACCCTGTTCCTGACTACTATGGCGAGAGAATCTATTCGTTAGACAATTACAAGCAGTGGTTGCGTGACTGCAATGCGTTCCGCAGAAAAACACAGGAATTCCTTTGATTAGTGTACATAGCAATCGATATCAAAGCTGGAAATGAGGTCGAATTTAAGTTGAAACGCGTCTTCACCACGTTGTAAGAGACTAGTGCTCAGAGGCCAGAGGGTGCCAAGCAGTAATTTGGCTTGAAAGTATTATCTCATGTCGTTGAAATCTCATGTGTTCGGATATTGAAATTTGAGGTCGTAAGCTTACTAAGGCTAGAACCAAAAAAAACAAAAAAAAAGAAAAAAGAACACACCCACATTTAAGATTGAAGCCTATACAGACATAAATTTATGGCTAGTTTTCTTCAGTGCAATGTACATGCATTGAAAGAAATGACTAAGAAAGATTCAATGAATTTAAAAAAAAACGTTTCTTTACGACCAAACCATTTGTCTTGCTTGATAGCAAAGCCTCGAAAATAGTGTTGATTGCGCTAGCGACATAAATGGTGTTGACCAGCAAATGATCTTGGGCCGAAATGTCATTAGTCATCATACTCAGCTGTAGACATGCTAAAGTTCTGCTCGAAAATGATTTAAACAAAACAATGCGTGAGTTTTCATAATGGAACATCGGAAGTTTCCGAAATTTAGGTTCCGTCCTCTGCAGATCGGCTCACCGTAAACAAAAACGCCGCTCATAACGATCGAAATAAACAATGGTACTTATGAGCTTGTTTGAAGTAAGAGTAGATTCCAAGCACCAATCTAGCCGAATTGTAGGACTATTATTGCCGTTTCGTCATTAATCCTGCGTCGGGTATCCCCGCCCTCGTGTTCTGGGTTATTGTTATCTATACCTTAAGGGACTTATTATCCTCCGAATTTAAACAGTACGATATTGGGGACAATAGACTCATCGAATAACTTTATTGGGTGATAACCCCATTGTGGATTGAGCAAAAAGTGAAACATGCCACATGGCGGCTTGAAGGCGATTACCTTCTCCATTATTTCAATCACTACAATGACAAAAAAGACCCACAAAACACGGGCTCGCTAGCTATAAGGGATCTCTCAGCAAGAACGAAATGATAACATACTCAAAAATTTTCTTGAGCTAATGACAGACAATTCAATTACGTGACTAACTCTCTGGTGAACAGAAAAGAATACGTTTCACTAGCGTTGTTCGCGTGATCATACATTGTGAAAAACCATTGTTAGCGATCTACACATCTTGTCGCGGGATTGACCGATTGCATCGACGGTGCTTCATGGATTTATTGTTATCTATTTTTCGATTTATATTTCTCCAGTTAAAGGTACATAATGAAGCACACAGATTCTTGAAATAAACAAGTGCCTCTCTTTTGAGAAGCATACTCTCATCAAGAATATAGCTTCAATTGAATCATGAAGGCATCAAGAATACTAGCATATAGTGCTGCTGCTGCTGTTGTTGTGAACGGTGCGGCATTACAAAAGGAGCTTGAATTATCAATTGAAAATGTCGTGGATTCAAAAACCAACAAAAGAGGTCTCTTTCTGGATCTAATCGAGTTTTGCTTCCTGGAGTGCTCCCCTCGTGGCCCCCCATACTATCCCCCAAGTGCGTCTGCTAATTCAAGATCCACCGGAGGCGAGGAGCCCAGATTGTCCGCCGAAGAAGTGACCTTAATTTTCGAAAACACGAAAAACGAGTTGAGAGACTTGAAGAGAAAGCTCAAGAAGCGCGATAAGTACGACAAGCTCTCACTTGATGATAAAGTGATAGTCATGCGCAGGGCGATTCTGAGATGGAATGCATGCCTTGCGGACTTCCAGCGAATTGGTGATCATGGTTTTGCAAGACTTATTGCGTCTACCAAAGAAGAAAAAGTCGCTCAAATCGAAGAGTACCAATCAGATATCATGGAAGAGTTCAATCATGTGAAAGCGTTGATACTTGATATGATGCGCAAATACGAGATTGCTTCAGGTGCCGTGCTGCCGTCAGCGCCCATCGTTATTGGGTAATGCGTCTTCTATTTTTGGCTTGTTGTGATTGAGCAAACAAGCATCTTATCTAATATTATATGTTTTGATGACATTTTTTTCTTGTAGACTCGGCTGAATTCATGGTCGCAGACGATGTTCCTCTAGACCAAGCCTCAAGACCAGTCAGAGATAAAAACGCAACATAATTTCAACACAGGAATCGATTATATACATCTCTTTAATTAAATGGCCGTGAAACAGTATGACAAAAGTTTTTTTTTGATTGAGGTCGCATGAATCAAAGGGAATATCTTTCAGTCACACCCATTGTCAAAAATCAAGACTTTGTCTAGTCAGAAGGCTTCACCGTCACGGCGTGAACTGGATTTTGAAAGAAAAACACAGAAAGCAAATAACGGATTTATCGAGCGGCCAACTGTTTGCAAATACCGAAACCATTGTTGGACATAGTAAGCCAGCCTGGAAGGGTTGCCTCTAG
The DNA here is from genome assembly GCA_009746055.1 of Metschnikowia pulcherrima. Lineage (NCBI taxonomy): Eukaryota > Fungi > Ascomycota > Pichiomycetes > Serinales > Metschnikowiaceae > Metschnikowia > Metschnikowia pulcherrima. The sequence continues at coordinate 810,757 of VFXK01000001.1, forward strand.
TAGTCAAAGTCTATATCACTTTCGGCTCTCGAGAAGAAAGCAACTACAATTGTATCCTACTCATTGGAAAAACTGATATTGCTTGTAAATATCATGAAGCCTAAGAGATTCTTAACAGCGTTTCATCGATACAGTAAGGATAAATAAGAGTCGTACGAAAAAGCGGATGCTATCACCCAATACACACAAAACGCTTCTTACTTGAAATAAATGGTTGCACTAGCTGTGCTCAAAAATCCGTTTCAGTATATAAGATAAAGCATAATTATACAGAACAAGTCAGCCCAAAGCGGCAGAAAGTACAAAGAAATCACGAGTTGTTTTGTTAGAGAATACTGATTCCTCTTCAAGGAGGGCTTGCAGTACCGCTTAGAGCCAAAAACTGTAAGTACAGGTCTTCTTCACCTCCGGCAACTGATTTATTCATATAAAAAGTGGATACTCGGTGGAGTGGAGATAACACTCACAAATATCTGACATTCTTAGTCAAATAATCAAATCAAGAGCAACAACCCCAAGAAGATGGCTTGTGCCTCAAAATCATAGTATGCTTTCCAGCGCCTTCACTAGAGACTGCAAGATGCCATCTATTGGCGATATACGACATGGCTGTGATATGGTTTTTCATAAAAGTGAAGCACTCAAGTATAATCTAGCGCAGTGCAGTATTAGTCTCCAAACACTTATTTTTGATCCAGGTTTAAAGCTAAACCTTTTCGTTACAATTTCCCGGAGGATTCCCAAAAAAAGACTTGATGCAAGAATTTACTGACTTGAAAACGCTTCCTCAAATTCTATCATGCCGAAGAGCTTTCCGTGGATGTGACATACCTCAGCAGAGGTATCGTTGCCAAGATTTGAACCAGAACATTCCGTTGATCACCATTCAAAAAACAAAAAGAGAAAATGACACAGGACATGCAAGGATGGCTTTGAGTAGTTTTGGAAAAAGTGAGTGAGAATCTCGGTATAATTCTCGCGTACGACGGCCTTCTATGATACGGCCCACAAGTGTTGTGCCAAAGATTCCGGGAAGAGTTCAGTGAATTATGACTACTGCCGAATCAACATGATTTGGCTAGAAATCATTTCTCTGTAACATTTGAAAAAAAAAAGGTCATAGGTCCAATCTACACAGTCATTTGGTGTGCCTCAATGTGATAACGTGTTTTCCAGAATAAAAAACCGACACCCAAATGTGACTACCCTCGTTTAACATATTGTTTCATGACAATCTCTAAAAATCATACCCGATTTCCCGGAGAAAGAGCAAGAGAGTCTTGATCACGACGCTGATTCCATCCATTCGAATGCTCTGTTGAGTGGGATACCTCTAAACGTCACGCATGACGACAAACCACCTCGCACGAATAGTGAGCTTTCAATGTATCTGACATCATCAAATGGATCCCTCTCAAAGCCAAAGTCGAGCTTTTTTGTGTCTTTGAGGGCTTCAGCAAATGATATAAGCTTCAAGAGTTAACGAATCTATAGATCATTTAGTCTCTATCTTCAGGCCACCATTGCTATCACAGCCAATATCATACACATATTGCCGACCAATCGCGAATGCTGTTTTTTATGTTCCTTGTGAAGTTCACGATAAAATGGGTCAAAGATGCTTAGCGTGTCAAACAGCCAAAGACAAGACATCAATTGAAGTGTTTACTGAGATTTCACCCAATGCGATCGCCTCAAAACATGTCAATCCGTTATAGAGAAATGGGGAAATGTAAAAGAAGCCGCTTGTGCTGAAACTTGGGGATTAAACCTGGCCCCGAAAATGCCAAGTCAGCCAGAATTCCTCGCTTTGATGAAAAAATTCCAAAGCTTAGTTACGGACGGACACCTAGATCTCTTCATTGTTCCAAGAGAGGCAATCCGAATGCAGATGTGGATGCCGGGTTTTTCTTTTACCGAGAGACAATGATAAATTGCAAACAATGCTATGGGAAATAGATTTAATTTGGTCGGAAACCTGCCTCCGTCACTCAAATTTCTTAGACAATGGAAGAATCTTGGAAATTACCAGGCAGCAAAGCCATTGTTTGCGCAAGGGATTCGAAAACGGCGAAGATCAGTTTCATTTCGAGTGAGGGCTTTTCTCCTCCCAAATGGTTATTGAAATCGAAATTTTCCTGGTCTTGCTTTTCTTGGTATTTTTCGCAACGGCTACCGAAGGCCTATATTAAAGCACGGTAAACGGCCTCAATGAGTTCCTGAAACTTTATCAATCATGAAATTTCCGGACATGCTAATTACCGGCCTATTCGCCCTTCGTTTAGTTTATGCTAGCCCTTCGAGCAAAGAACCACCAGTGACCGAAGTGTTGGAACATACAGCCACACCGGTTGCCATTTCGTCAATCCCCACAATCCCGCCTGAGGATAATTTGGAAAATGCACTTTCTGGTCTTCATATGTTTGCACAGCCGAATCACCAGGATGCTGCTAGGCCACAGCAGTTTCGTAACGTGAGATTCGTGATACCACCATTGGATACAATCCGAAACCCAGTCACGATCATTACAGACGTTGGGCTGGTGTTTTGGAGTTTGAGAACCAACAATTCACTGCGTGAAGATTGCAACATACGACTCCAGCGGCTACTTTTCGAGCGTTTACTCTGGCTTGACTCGCCCTCGGAGATACAAGCAACCATGGGCATCGACGGGCTTTTCAGAGAGACATACGAGGCGCTCTACAACCCTGACGGCTTGCATTCAGCATTGACAGAAGAACGTAGGGCAGAGTTATGGCTTGCGGCGACAAATTTAATGAACTTGCGACTTCCCTTGATCACCATCATATACCCGAATGCGCCACGCATCGACGCATTGGGCTTACAGCTATTTGTGAACTATTTGCGTAGCATGGAGACATCTTTGGACCTTCCAATGCACACGAACATTCCGGAAGAACGACTTGTCATGGACATGTTGCGGGGCTTACGCGTTATTCTGGGTCGTGTTAGTGAATTGGTAAGAAGCGCAAGAGCACGCATTGCAAGCAGCTCCGTGATAGGCTCAGCAAGGCATACTTGTCTGCACGAGTCGAGTGCTGAAGAAGCCACGTGCACATTGAGTGAACCGGTTAATGGTCACATTTAGCAGACCCGTTCTGCGTACAGCCGTTATCTTGCCTTGCTGGTTCTCGTTAAGAAATTGTTGGGGCGTTCTACTTGTGAGTGGCTGGTTTCGACGGAATCCGTTGGATGCTGATTGACAGGCAAATCGATTCTGTAGCAGATTCCAAAATAAACTGTTCTAGTTTTTGATCCGCGGTCATAGCGACGAAATCATCGAGCAAAGTAGATGTCATAACTTGTATTGTACTCCGTACCAGGTGCGAAAAACGTAAACGACCATTGGCTGCAATGGAAATGATCTGCACCTTGAATTTTCGGACCGCCAGTTGAACGCAAATCAAAAAACGAATCTTTTTTTCGCAAATGCCTTAGGGGAAGTATGTCTTTTGTTCCCAGTTCTCAATTTTAATCATGTTCATGGCAATCGTAGCTCCGTGGCAAACTCAAAAACAAAGATCAATTTCAGCTGGCCCCGGATGTGACTTGTGGGGAAGAGTCTTCTGAGTCTTCCGTCGCGGGAGTGCAGATGACAGCGACATGCATGAAGGCACCCTTACGTCCTCAGATCGAAAGAAAGAAAAAAGTGATCATGCACGCGTTGTCGTGAATAACCATCTCGGATGCTTTGAGGTAGTCTAACATGAGCAAGTGTATCCCAAGCCCCAAAATTCTCCAAGTTGGCAGTGAAAGTCCCAATTTATGGCTATGTCGGTGGCAACTTAAGCTGGGTAGATGACGGTAGTCTGAAACACCCGTGCACCTTAAAACGACAGCAACCGACTGGCCCCAGCAGCTTGACACCAACAGCTTGTAAATTATGAGAAAGCTCAGTTAGACGAATATAAAGCCAGTGTAAGTTGAGATTCACCGATTTTACCAAGAAAAGGACATATCAATACTCTCAATTCATTCTTGGGTATACCTTACAAAAGTGTTGCGCACGCTGTGTTCCTCGGAGTCGGAGTAGCCATGACCCGGGGCCAGTCGGGAGCGGCGCGGCGAAACCGGAAAACCCCTCTGGAAAATGTCGCGCTTTTCGCCAATCCCGGGGCAGGAAAAGCCATGACCGCACGCAAAAAAAAATAAAAGACGCCATCATTGCAACGCGAAACCACACCCAATAGTTTTCTTTGCAAAGCTTCACAAACCCAAAAACTCATACTTGGGCCATGCTTAGAGCTTTCAAAACCGCAATCCCCAGGGCCCGTGCTCACAGAGCGCTGGCTTTGGCTCAAACACATCAGGTGAAATTTGCCCGTTTTTTGGCCACAGATACTTTCCTCCAGCTGAACAGCAGTAACTACGTCGAGGAAATGTATGAGGCTTGGCGCCAGGACCCACTGAGCGTGCACGTGTCCTGGAATGCGTACTTCAAAAACTTGGATGGCGGCGCGCCGGCCTCTGCCGCTTACTCCGCCCCGCCGACGCTCGTCCCGGTTCCAACCGGCGGTGCCGGGGTCGGCTTCAACCCCGGATCTCAGCCTCATAGCGAGGATGTGGTCACGCATTTGAAAGTGCAGCTTCTCGTGCGTGCGTACCAGGTGCGCGGCCACCAGAAGGCACAGATTGACCCGTTGGGCCTCTCGTTCGGCACCCAGGGCCACGTGCCCAAGGAGTTGACGTTGGAGCACTACGGTTTCTCTGACGCCGACATGAACAAGCAGATCACGCTTGGCCCCGGAATTTTGCCTCGTTTTGCCGAGGATGGTAAGAAATCGATGACCCTCAAGGAGATCATTGACGTTTGCGAGAACTTGTACTGCTCCTCTTACGGAATTGAGTACGTTCACATTCCTTCTAAGGAGCAATGTGACTGGTTGAGAGAGAGAATTGAGATTCCGCAGCCATTCAAGTACTCTGTTGACCAAAAGAGACAAATTTTGGACCGTTTGATCTGGTCGTGCTCCTTTGAGTCTTTCTTGGCAACAAAGTTCCCCAACGACAAGCGTTTTGGACTTGAGGGTGCTGAGGCCATCATCCCGGGTATGAAGGCTTTGATCGATACCTCTGTTGAGCACGGTGTCGAGGACGTGGTCATCGGTATGCCCCACAGAGGTAGATTGAACATGTTGTCGAACGTGGTTCGTAAACCCAACGAGTCGATTTTCTCTGAGTTTACGGGCTCCAAGGAATTTGACGAGGGCAGTGGTGATGTCAAGTACCACTTGGGTATGAACTACAAAAGACCTACCACCTCTGGCAAACACGTAAACTTATCGCTTGTCGCTAACCCCTCACACTTGGAGGCTGAGGACGGTGTCGTCTTGGGAAAGACTAGAGCCATTCAGCAGTACAAGAACGACATTGGTGAATACCAGAAAGCCATGCCAATCTTGTTGCACGGTGACGCTGCGTTCGCTGCGCAGGGTGTCGTCTACGAGACCATGGGCTTCGCAAACTTGCCCGCCTACTCCACTGGTGGTACTGTTCACATCATTATCAACAACCAGATTGGTTTCACCACGGACCCTCGTTTCGCTAGATCTACATTGTATCCGTCGGACATTGCTAAGTCGATCAACGCGCCGATCTTCCACGTGAATGCCGACGACATCGAGGCCGTCAACTTTGTTTTCAACTTGGCCGCTGACTGGAGAGCCACTTTCCACTCCGACGTTATCATTGACGTTGTTGGCTACAGAAAGTACGGTCACAACGAGACCGACCAGCCTTCTTTCACGCAACCTGTCATGTACAACAAAATCGCCGAAAAGAAGTCTGTTCTCGAGTACTACAACAAGAAGTTGGTTGAGGAGGGCACTTTCACAAAGGAAGATGTCGAAGAGCACAGAAAATGGGTGTGGAACATTTTGGAGGAGTCGTTCAAAAAGTCCAAGGAGTACGAACCAACTTCCAGAGAATGGTTGACCACACCTTGGGAGGACTTCAAATCTCCTAAGGAGTTGGCAACCGAGGTCTTGCCTCACCTTCCCACAGCTGTTGAGCCCGAGACTTTGAAGAAGATTGGCACCGAAATTTCTCAGGCTCCAAAGGGCTTTGAGGTGCACAGAAACTTGAAGCGTATTTTGAACAACAGAAAGAAGACCGTTGACAGCGGCGAAGGCATTGACTGGGCTACAGGTGAGGCTTTGGCTTTCGGGTCTCTCTTATTGGAGGGTTACCACGTGAGAGTCTCCGGTCAGGATGTTGAGAGAGGTACCTTCTCGCAGCGTCACTCGGTATTGCATGCTCAAAACTCCGAGGAAATTTACACGCCATTGAAGCACTTGTCTGAAGACCAAGGTGCCTTTGACATTTCCAACTCTTCTTTGTCCGAGTACGGTGTCATGGGTTTCGAATACGGTTACTCCTTGTTCTCCCCAGATGCTTTAGTTCAATGGGAGGCTCAGTTTGGTGACTTTGCCAACACCGCTCAGGTGATCATTGACCAGTTCATTGCTGCCGCTGAGTCCAAGTGGAAGCAGAGATCCGGTATGGTCTTGTCTTTACCCCACGGATATGACGGACAAGGCCCAGAGCACTCTTCTGGTAGAATCGAGAGATACTTGCAGATGTGTAACGAGGACCAGCGTTTCTTCCCTTCGCCAGAGAAGCTCGAGAGACAACATCAGGACTGCAACATGCAAATTGCTTATCCAACTACGCCGGCTAACTTGTTCCACTTGTTGCGTCGTCAAATGCACAGACAATTTAGAAAGCCATTGGCTCTCTTCTTCTCCAAACAGTTGTTGAGACACCCATTGGCCAGATCTGACTTGGATGAGTTCACTGGCGAGTCTCACTTTCAATGGATCATCGAAGACCAAGAGTTGGGCAAGTCGATCCACAATAAGGAGGACATCGAGCGCATTGTCTTCTGCACAGGCCAGGTCTACACTGCCTTGCACAAGAAGCGCGCTTCCATCGAGGACAAGTCTACCGCGTTCATTAAGATTGAACAATTGCATCCATTCCCATTCGCTCAAATCCGTGACGCTTTGAACACATACCCTAACATCAAGGACTTGGTCTGGTGTCAAGAGGAGCCATTGAACATGGGTGCCTATTCATACGTTGCTCCACGCGTTGCGACCACATTGGCCGAGACCGAGAGCTACAAGGACCTCCAATTGCGTTATGCTGGTAGAGACCCATCTGCCTCTGTCGCCGCTGGTACTAAGTCCATGCATACCGTTGAGGAGGAGAACTTCTTGAAGGAGGTGTTCGAGGAAAACTAAATAAGACTTTTGTTCCATTCTACAGAACAGGAGAAAACCACTAAGAGATATTGCTAAGTATTTCAATGTATTTATTCTATGCGCATATGAAGAAGTTTGTAGATATTGAATTGCGGAAAAACAAACACGCGCATAGTGTGGGTGCGCGGCATATACCCCCCACTCAACGCGGATAAATGCTCTCCCGGAGCGCATTGAGGGACCGGAGAAAGGCTTTTCCCCAAACAACCAAGCTCGTGTTTGCAAATATAATATATAAAACATGGTCTCTCACTGGTTAGAATCTCATAAATAAATACCGCGATCATTCGATCACTCTCGATACGTTCTTGCTTTTCAACCTCTTCACATCAGTTATTCGCCTTCAGTACTTTTTTTCGCAGCCAAATGACATACCAAGGTTCAAAATCCACGATCCCAAAAGCCAAAGCGCCACTTGACATTATTATTGTTGGAGGCGGGCTTGGCGGAGTCACTGCTTCCATAGCGTTGAAACTTGCTGGCCATAACGTGACGCTTTTGGAGCAGGCAGAGCAATTAGGCGAAGTCGGCGCAGGTATCCAGATCCCTCCGGCATCCACTAGAATTCTCCACACTATTGGCGCATACGAATACGTCTTGGAAAAGTCCATGATTCCAAACAATGTACGGGTGTTTCGGTGGCAGAACGGGCTGCAATTATCCAGTCAAAACTTGGTGCCAACCACGCAGAACGAATACCAGCTGGACTATTTGCATATTCATAGGGCGGATTACCATTCAGCGTTGGTGAAACGGGCAAATGAGGTGGGTGTTGATTTCAAGTTAGGGTCACGTGTGAGCGAGATCGACTTTAAGCTGTCGAGTGTTTTCTGCGCTAACGGCCATGTTTACAATGGCGATGTCGTTATTGGGTATGATGGCATCAAGTCGTTCATGAGATCTGCCATTTTGAAGCGTAATGACCCGCCATACAATACGGGCGACATGGCGTTCCGGGCACTAGTTGACGTCGAGAAAATCAAAGGCAACCCGGAATTGCAGAAGCTTTTCGCAGAACCTAACATCAATTTCTGGTGGGGCCCAGATTGCCATATTGTGATTTATCTCTTGCACGGCGGAAAAACAATCAACATTGTGATTTTGTGCCCAGACAACTTACCTGAAGGAGTGAGTATTATGGATTCTTCAAAAGAAGAATTAAAGCAAATGTTCAAAGACTGGGACCCGAATTTGTTGACGCTTTTTGATTTGATTCACGAAACCAAAAAGTGGAAGCTCCAGAACTCCAGAGAATTACCCACCTGGACACACGAAACCGGTAATGTGATAATTTTGGGCGACGCGTCCCATGCTACTTTGCCTTACTTGGCATCTGGGGCATCCCAAGCATTAGAGGATGCGGCGGTCGTTTCTGGATTGTTGGCTAGAATTGAGGAAAAGAGCCAGATCCATGATTTGTTGAAAATCACAGAAAATTTGCGTAAATGGCGCTCTACCCAGATCGTGCAGGGCTCTACCAAATGTAGAGATATTTTTCATTTGCCCGACGGCGAGGCACAAACACGCCGGGATGTTGAATTGACTGAAGGATTGCCCCAATTGGGATGCCCCAACAGATGGGCCGACAAAAAGTTCAGGGACTTTTTGTTTGACTATGATGCTTTCGCTGAGGCCGAGAGAGGATGGAACGAGTACAAAGAGGGAAGTGCTCCCACATATTTTGTCGATCAGTTGTATAGAAGTGCGCTTTAGGTGATTATGGGATATAGTAAATATCTAGCCCTTCAACTTTTGAGCGAAAGTGGTTTTTTAAAGACTATTCAAGGGTGCTCTTGCTTCAGAAGTCTCATATATTCTAGGAGACGGATCATCTATTTTATCTGTGAGACATGTCGTGGAAAAGATATGTGATTACACTATGCACCGTTCGCTGGGGCAGCCATCCGCTCAGTGCAATCCATTTAAGTCTCTTTCAGTTGCCTCGGCAAAAAGATTGTCTGCGGTCATTTTCATCACTGCTACGGGGGCTTGTTTCCCGGTGAACATTTCAAATTGAGCAATGATTTGGCACACAAGCCACGTAAGACCATTAACGGCCATCCATCCTTTGTGTCTCAACTTTTCTGCTTTCTCCAAAGTCGTGCTGTGGATCGGTACGTATCCCGTTTCAAGGAGTGTCCCGCCTGTGTTGCTAGCAAACCAGATGTGATGTATAGGCAAATCAACTGGGTGTCCATTCAGCCTGTCCAAGCTCGGAATACACGAGATGATACTGACCGGGAACATGTTTTGCAGAAACTGCATTGTTCCGTTCTGTAGCTCATCCTCGGATATCACAATTACCTGGTACGACATCAACGCCCGCTGGCTATCACAGACAGTGCGCGTAGTAAAAGCCCTGGAGGGAAGCATTGGCGAGAGGCAATTGTAGTACTCAGCGAGCTCCTCTGCCCGGCTTCTCGTTCTGTTGTACAAATATATCTTCTTGAAGCCGAGTTGTATCAACGCATAGATGGCTGAGCGAGCCATACCGCCAGCACCCAACACTAGTGCAGACTTGCTTTCATTTGCAGAGTTGATAGGTGACATGTTGTTTGCAAGCGCAATCTTTACACCAAGCCAGTCAGTATTTTCCCCATGAATGCCATTGATTTTGTCTGGCTCATTGAGCAGTCTCTGTGGCACTATCGTGTTAAGTGCACCGATGATTTTGACGTGATTTGACATATCATCCACGAGGTCGAGGATGCTCGCTTTGAAAGGCATCAAAATAGCCGCGCCACCAAACGAGGGTTGACAAGTGAGCAGCTCATATGCTGCTTTGAGATCTGAACATTCGTAAAGTTGCACCTCGTGCAGGAGCCCGATTGCTGCAAAAGCTTTGGAATAGAGTATGGGAGATGCTGAGGTGCTGACGTTTGAGCCCAAGATATAGAACTTCAACCTAGGCGTCAATCCGGTCGAGATAAGTGTTCGTTGTAGCGAAAGAGCAGTAAATTGAGACGAGTCATCTTTTCCATGTGCCACTATGGGAGTCAAGAACTGGTTGAGTACTCTGGAAAGCACGCCAGCGTTTCCCCTATTGTAGGCGCAAATCGTGAGTGCACTGAATCGGGGCAAAGCGGCCTGACGGGCCCGAAATTGGACAACAAGATGATTGTCGGAAACTTTCGTCGCCACAGATGTAAGCCTCAAGATACGCACACCCAACTTGTGAGCAAGTTCAAGGGCGCCTTCAACTTTCCGATCCCAAAACAAAGGGTCTTCCGAGCTATAGGTTCCTATGACACGCGTGCTTTTCACATCCGCCAAGAAGGTCTTCAAAAATTCAAAGACTCGGTTTTGAAGGTCTTTCTCCAAGGCTTCCTGAGGCACAAGGACGTTTAAGAACAGGGGCGTGAGCAAGCCCATGTCCACGCATAAGTAATCAAAACCAAGCCGGGCTGCGCTGCCAAGAAATGTTATGTAATAGTCTGTGATGGCTATTTGCAAAGATTCGTCACTTTCGATATCTGAAAGGGGGGAATATCCCCCCACAAAATCCGCCACGTCTGCCAGGGTGCAGCAGATGCTCATGGAGATAGGCGTCGAGCTTCTGGTAATACGCCTCAATCTAGAGAGAATCCCGCCAAGCTCCAAGGCCGGGGACTGGATATTTGACTTGATGTATGATATCATATCCACGTCTATGTTCAAGTGATCTACACCTAACAAATCCAAGTTTGTGATTTCCTCGACATTTGTTGGAAACTGTACGCTCAAGCAATTCGAAAACCTTTCACTGAAGCGTGAGTGGAGATGAAGATTCCCCGTATAGGCCCAAGCGGCTTCAGGCCCGCGGATGAGAAATATCAAAAAGCGTGAGAAGTCCCTCTGGATCGGTTTCAACACGAAAAAATTGCGCTCGATTTGCGCACGCGGCGCACCCACTGAGATTGAAAGTTCATCTGAACCGTCCGAGAAACAGTTGAAGAAATCATGCGTAGCCACGCTGCGGTACATTGCAAGTTTCTGGCGCACGAGCTGGAGGCCGTCTTCTCTCGAGCCTTGGTAGTTCAAGTACCTCAAAATGCGCTCCTCTTCGCACTCAATGTTGATGACAAGCGTGAAGCGCCCTGAGCGGAGATACAGCATCAAGCGTGCGGAATGAACGACCGTCAGCGGCATGACCACGACCTGGCTCCGGTGTTTGTTTGCCAAAAGCTGGCGGGTCACCAAGGTGAACTGTAGCTCGTAATACTCGTCTGCAGACACCTCGCTCGAGTATACCGCCTCGGGCTTGCCGGTGTATCCACTCACACACTTTTCTGTGTCGACATATGCAAACCCTAGGTCTGCCAGCGCCATGAGCGCGAGCGTAGATTTCCCCACCCCTCGGTGGCCGATGATGGCAATGGTGTGTATTTCCGGCGGCTCGCATGGAAGGCCTTTGGATATGGCTTGCAGCCATTCACAGACACGTTCCGGGCTTGGCCGTTTGCTTTCGCTAAGCTGATCCAAGGCTTCTTGTGGGGTCAAGTTCATGATATTTTGGGGACAATTGAAATTGAAAAAGCGCGATTGAGTTTAGGTGATTGAAAAAGCACATAAAATGCTTACAAAAGACTGTATCCTCAAATTGGCGAGTATTGGAGTGGAGTCATTGATAAAGCTCGTAACCGCTGTTCCTGGCTGCCGGGAGTATTGTTTATCCAGGCTTACCCCATAAATTCGCAGTCGCATATGCAGGACAAGATTGTTTTGGTGGGGACTGGCTCGAACCGAAGGAGCCTGGCGAACACTATTTTGTCAGGCGCTGGCTTTTCCTTTGATTTTTCTTCTGGAATATGAAGAAAGAACTTTTTTTTCTGCATGATTTTTGAATCACTCATAGGCACGAATCTGTCTGTGGCAAATCCGTGCTAGTACCGAGTGCTGCTTCGTGGGTGGCTTAGTGAGGCTTATTAAAAACACGGGTAAGTTCATTTAAAGTGTATTTTCAAGGATGCGAAAGTATTCAATAAATCCTGAAAAATCCAGAGCCGGTCTTCAGGTGAATAGTCTCATCACCGCTCGTTCCCCGGCGCTTTTGCCGCCGTGTTTTAATCAATACAGTTGTATCACGTGACACTTAATTTCTGCTCCCCACGCGTCGACAAGGCACAACGGACCAGCCAGTCTGTGCAGGCCATTCTCAAATGGACTTGGCCACCAAGGACGAATCTGAACTTGTGCAAAAGAAAACACTCAGTTTGTAATTTTGTTTCTACAGCTATTTCTGTGAAGGCATGCCGTGAAGGCAAATACATGATGCATGTAGCTGTATTTATCGTGCAAAAATTGTTTGTGTAATATTTGGGCTGGAAGCGATCTCATGTTGGTGCACCTTCTGAAATAAAATCAAGATTGGAAAACTATGGAAGTCAACGCAGAGAGTTTATCTTACATCCGGAATTACTTATTTGCCTTTCTTTTGCTTGCTTTAATCTGATTAAGTGTGGGGAATTCGTATTGTGAAAGACGAAAGTCACTTATTCGATGGAACATGCTCTGTTTAGGCTCTATACATAAAAAATTGTCAAAGTAAACAATGTATTCAAATAAGAACAAAGTGAGGAACCGATTAAGGAGTCGAGGAAATGACTTGGAAAACATGTACATTTGAAGACTAGACTGCGTTTACCTTATTTCCACGACTTTCTTTACCGCAGGATCTGTAAGAGGCACATGTCGGGCCTGAAACTTGGAACGCCGATCGGTGACTATTTGAGATTCATGCCACTCTTTGATGATACTGAGGTTCCTTCGCCCCCAAGCGATTTGGCGTGAAAAGGCGCTGCTGCGATGTGAAAGCGAAAATTGAAGCAAACCTCAGTTTCTAGCCGAAATCGTTTCGAAAGTGAACCAAGGTATAGTGGAGATGAGACCTTTGACAAAAAAGCGAAATTAAGGAGTAACATCAAAGGTCTGCCTTGGGAAAGTCAGGGGAAGTTGCAAGGAGTACGGACACCCGTACATCTCAGAAGGGACGGAACAACTTTTTGCACCCAAAACAAGTAGCACATGCAATAGTTGACATTCCCTCTTTCAAATCATAATCGCAAGATGAATCACAAAAGGTTGTTTCCAACAACCTGTACTCATGTGGAAGTCACGCAAGAGCGCCATAACTTCACAAACACTACGCAGTACATATGTGACGACAGCCACTATTTTCAGACTCATCAAAGCCATAGTTCAAAAGACATCAGGAACGGAAGCCCAAGATTGAGAACGAGAGCCATTTCTGAAACAAATGCTGCAAAATCTACAGTCAGCACGAGATTCTCCGGCCAGACGGATTATCAAAAAGACGTAACTTATCGACAAAACGAACTTTACAAAAGGCTCCTCGATGCAGAATGCAATGAGTCTCAAGATGATACAGTGATTCAATCGATTGAAAAAATTAGCACGCGTTTGACAAAAACATCGTCAAAACAGTCAAATTCAAGAGCGAAATGTGCACAAAACTATGTGACAAGCTCGTGCTCCCTGGCTTGTTCGCCCACAAATCTATGCGATCCGCGTCAACCGAAGAAACTCACGTTTCAGCACACACCAACATACTCGTATTCTTTCACCAGCCAAGCAGGCAATGAGATGGATAGATTGGTAGTCTCCAAGAGAAAAGCCGTCACCAGGCTGGCGAGGGATTTGTCTTCGCGAGCATATGGTCACACCTCTTCCAGCTTCCGTAAAATATCCGACCCTGGTGTTGTGAGGAGAGGAAAATCATCCAAGAAGTCTGATTAGAAAAATGTAAGTGTTTTGGTATTCAATATTTGTAATGTGTAGTTTCCACATTTTTTTGAAATTTTTTTGAGAGGCTTGAGTAGACTTATAATCAATTCAGGGCAATTGTGTTGTTTAGTCGCCTCAGAATGCCTTGTCTTTGCTTTGATGTTTTAGACTTTAGTATTATCTATTCTCTTCCCTAAATTGTTTTATTCACACCCAACGCAGTCAAATTTCCATCACTCCATACAATAAGCCATGGTGGTCCATGCCTGAAAAGGGTTTTATCTTCTCATAAAATGGACTTGTTATCCTTTGCCATTCATTTCGGACCAATAATCATCGTTCGTTCAAGTCCAAGTAAGATTGCCAAAGCACATGATTATCGGAAAACGATTTATTCAAAAATTGTAATACGTCTCCGTTGGAAAAAACAGAAATGTCTGCAAGAATCAGAGTTCATGTGCTCTACACCGGCGAGGTGTTCTTTCCAATGGAATAAAAAAAGGAGCCATATGTGAAAAAAGGCCAATCTAGTAAAGAGAAAAGTTGCTTTACTAGCCGCAGTAATTGATGCGTGGAGACTTATATACTGAAAGTGCAACAATCAGCTTACCGAGTAACAACTCAATTTTATGTGAATAGAATTCACCCACACAAAGAACTTACCAAAGCACCGACTAACGTTTGCAACCAAGCCTTGGTGACTTATATTTGTGTCTTGAAACAATCGATTCTCGAGTGTATCAGATTTCTATCCACCTGGTAAATAACCATATTTCAGTTGATTGGTCTCAGGCATCATTGTATGTTTCAAATGCAGCGAGTTTCCACCCCGCATGGCTATTAGGCAATCGTGAAACTTGCCATTTTTTTTGTAAAAACGTGACTAGTTTTTTGTTGTCATTGCATTGGCTGTACACTTTTGCCCCCTCAATGAAATGAAGTCTGTCAAACACCATCGAGTGCCTCACTATGTTGCATGCTTAACGACTGACTAAAGGCTATCAACTTCAAATACCAATACTTAGAATCAAACAGCCAGAACTTGAAGACACAGCCTCATGGATTTTGTTTCGGATGTGAATAATCCATCGCCCGCCGAAAATTTCAAATAGCGTCATATAAAAGGCCACCTTTTCCGCTGATTATGATAATAGCACATCTTTCAAAATCATCAATCTATGCTTTTCTTGAACACAATCACGTTTCCAGTGCTTTTCGTGAATGTCATAGCAAATGCACTTGAGCAACAGGTGAGAGACAGTACAAAACGCATTGCTTCCGAAGATCAGACTCAACATTTCGGGCAAATGAAGAATTTCACGAATTCGGCGAGAATTCCAAGAATTGGCCTTCACGACTTGCGAACATATAACGCTATCCAAGTGCGGCTAGCAGGTCTAATTTTTCAACTCAAGACCTACATGAGTGATAATAACTTGACCAAACACGAGAGAGAGATACAGGTTCAAAGGTTGCACAAGGACATCACGACTGTCTCGAATTTGGCTGCGGAAATGGACTTTTCGCAACAACTAGATGACCAAATCAGGCTTATCAAACACGTCTACCATGTTGCGACCGATACAGACCACTTAGTGGAGTTTTTCAGCCTTACGGATCAGGAGATGCACTTGGTATCCAGCTTTGTCCATTTGAACCTGGAATTGCTCAATTTATACAATACCAATGGGGTTTCGACTGCAGGCACTCAAGATCGCAGGCTGAGGGTGGCCACCACTATTGGAAGTTTCATGTATTGGGAAACAGTAATGAAGTCATTGACTGAAATGCCTGTCAGCGTCCGAGAATTGCTTGAAAGGCGTTTCACAGAGACGAAGTACTTGCTAGGCGTGGCAGAAGCTGCCGTTTTCAACTACCATGAAATCAAATAGGTTGCGTATAAATTTTCAGGAGTCAAATTAAGAGTCACGTCTTTGTTCTCTGTTCCTTTTTGCTCGAAAGAAAGAGAGAATTAAAAAAAAAAAATTAAAAAGAGTATTGACTCCTTCTGAGTTGTGATTGACGTTAGAAATGGTCTTTCTTGGATTCAATATGACGGATGGTAGCATGACTAAACTCATTGAAACACTTAGGTTTTTCATCGTTTCATCATTTCACTTTCGTCCTCCGTGCGGTCAATTGGTCAGCTGGGCGGGAAAATTATCCTAACAAGAAATGCCAAAAGAATAGAGTCAGATCAGTTCAATTGTCTTTTATTGCAGTGAATATTCGCAGATCGTGAGGTTTTATCACTTTCTGCCTCCACGCGGAAACCCGGACCGGAACTTTTGCAAAAGAAATTTTTCATATTAATTCAATAACAGAGATGGCCTTTTTTCGAATATATCTCACATTGTAGGACGCAGATTTGCTTCAGAGCTGAACAAGTTTGACAAGTCGGTAATCAAAGAAGTGCCTTATGCAAGCTCGAAGTTTGAGCTAAAGATGACTATTCAATGCAAGTGCTGTTTTTAGTTCGCTAGGAATTATCGAATTCTTATACCTTTCAAATATCTTGAGCTTCCAGGGCCCAGCTCAGACCCATTAACGGAATTCCCACGTGCGTCAAACGCTATTGGTAGGCTTTGGAAGTCGTTCTCAACATCGAAAAGCGCAAGTGGTTTAGTGGTAAAATCCAACGTTGCCATCGTTGGGCCCCCGGTTCGATTCCGGGCTTGCGCAATTTATTTTTCAGTTCATAACGTTTATGGGTTCACTTCTTGCTGAACTTCGGCTTTTTTGCAGATGTTTTGGATGCTGGGGTTTAGGCAGGACGTTGAAATTTTGCGGTCACATGCAGTACCGCGGCATTGAGATTTGCCGCAAATGGTCAAAAATGATATTTGTTATTCATAAAGAAATGTAAGAACATGTGATCTGATTTTTCACCGTGTCTGGCGCAACAAATATTCTCGTCTTGACGACTTGGTTATGATGATTCAAGAAGCGGTCTGGATCTGGTGTTGGTGCTTTTTGCTAGCTGAATAAGCGTCTTCCTCACTATATACAGTATAGCCACGTCCGCATGCGCTGACAACAAGAACAGACTCAGATATACAAGGTTCTGAGAATTTTGTAACATCTTGCTAATGATTCTTCTTTTATTTGTGTTTTATCGCCTGATTCATCTTAAGAACGTCTGGTGACCCAGAAATGTTAACCCGTCTTCCCTAAAAAGTATGCCACTGCTACGATGCCGACGCTGGTTTTTTCATCGAATTCTGATTTGAGTTCGTCTGTGTACTTTTGTAGTGGAGAGAAAAAAGAAAATCATTGTTGGTAATTTCCCCTTCGGCTTCAAATCAATGAAGTTTTTATGGATGTTTGTCCTTCCTTTGTACCTTGTGGTGTAAAACCGAACGCCATTTCCAATCGCATTGAAACTCAGCACAGTGGAAAAGACTATAGATGAGCATGATACCAACAATTGATTCCAAAACATAGCCCTGAATCTTCTCTTGAGTAGTTTGCTTTACGTGTATAAGTCCATGTTTTGTTCTCTGGGTCCATGGCTCTGATGTACTTTTACATAACCCAAGTAAGCAGATGATTATGATCGAGTGAGACCACTTGTGCAGATGTCAGGTTGCAACTACACAGTGAGTCCAGCTGAAAAAAGAAGGCATTGAAAAAGGGCGTAGACATAGTTCAAAGGCATATGTTTGGCGGCTCATTCATATTTCGCGAGCCAAAATCCGAAAATGACGAAATCAAAAGTAAGAAAAAACATTTAGTTAAAAAACCTCCCAGTTTGAAAACTGAAGATCTTGTATTTGATCCCTTGGAGGTTCCAATGAGTGTTCATCATCGACTTTGTTCCGGTAATGGGCTGCCTAATTACGCCACATCCTCGCTTTCCTATCTGCGAGCTTCACGTTTCGCCAGCTGGCTTAAGTGCTTACATTATATGATCAATAAAACTACTGAACTGCGCGAGATACAGGCTTCAAC
Organism: Metschnikowia pulcherrima; assembly: GCA_009746055.1. Classification (NCBI taxonomy): domain Eukaryota; kingdom Fungi; phylum Ascomycota; class Pichiomycetes; order Serinales; family Metschnikowiaceae; genus Metschnikowia; species Metschnikowia pulcherrima. The sequence goes on from VFXK01000001.1 coordinate 828,717, forward strand.
GGAATTGGATCTGAACGTGGAATAATATCCGTGCGTTTCTTTAGAATTCAATGCGAATCAAATACAAAAGTCTTCATGAGTTTAAGGAATGATCACGACGAAAGGTAATAACACTCAGCTGAATGGCGATGATTAGAGGGCAAATAGGCTCTCTGCTGAGAAGTCTAATTATATCTTCGCGAGAAATAAGACAAAGAATCAGACTCACAATCTACAATAATCTTCATGAAGGAGAATTTCTAAAAAGATTCGATGATTTAGGCCAGAGAAATTACAAAATGTTGGCTGCAAAGTATCAAGCGAAAAAAACAAAAACCTTTTATCAAACACTGTCGTTAGACACGTGAATCGACTCAGCAACTATACGCCACCACCACGCAAGGAGGCAAACTCGGTGTCTGGTCTTGGAGCCCACTGCTTATGCATGTTTTGAGCATATTTCGAATAAATCAATCACGTTTCGAGAGAAAAGGAAAAAATTGAAAAGAGAACAACCCACGTTATTTACAAGAAAGTGCAAATTGTTTTCTTCAGCAAAATAGAATGAATATTGTTGACACTTCGATTTCTCAAAATCCTGCACACAAACCGTAAATTGCCGAGCGCACTCAGCCGCAATCTACTTTTGCACATGGTGTTCAGGCATATGGCCGGTTTCCCCGGACGGGCCGGAATGTGATGAGTAGCCGGCCATCTCAGGCTTAAAACATCGTAAAAGCCACGTTTTTGATCGAAAAAAGTACTGATTTTCCCGCTAGAGTGGGTAAATAAAAAAAATAGACTATTCATGAACGGTCCGAATGTCGTTGTCGTTGTCTCCGCCACCAATACTATGGTATAAGGACAAGCAGAAATTCCGTTTGGGCGACGTCTGCCGGTACAAGATACAATTCACTAACCGTGACCCCTCGCGCTCGGAGATATACTTCCGGGTGAAGAATATTGAGCGGACGGGGCTCCGGGCGTTCCACTTGGTCAACGGGCCGTTTATCTTGTATTGCCACGTGATTCCGTGTAACTACGACCCCCATGTCAAGTTCGAGCCTGAATCCACAGAAGTCAGCAACGAGGTGTGTTTCCGCAACACAATCAAACCGGGCCAGACATTCAATGTGAGGCTATGTATGAACAATAATAGTTTGCGTCGGCGTAACAAGGACGGCTCCACGACCCATGAATGGACCTGTGACCTCATGTGTCAGATCGTGCTCAACCTACGAGCCCTGCTTTCGTTTGTGGTCATGATCGGTGAGAATTTAGCCGAGATGCGCCGAATCTCACGGCTGCCGCTTACGAATCTCAGTAAGGGTGATTTCCAGCTACCCCTAAAAGAGGAAAATGGACATGGTGTGGACTGGGGCGTGGCTGGCCATGAAGACTTGAGCGTAGAGTGCGCCAAAACAGACGATATATGGACAAAAACACCACGGCTACCCGAAAAACCCGTCCACTTGGTGATTGTGACACATGGCATATTTTCAAACTTAACCGCAGACATGTTATACCTCCGAGAAATGCTACTGAGCCTCACCCTGGACAACTATCTCGTGGACGGGTACCGAGGGAACGCAGGGCGCACGGAAAAGGGAATACACCGGCTCGGCGTTGGCGTTTCAACGTACGTGACGGGTTTAATTGCCGAACTACAAAAAAAGGGCCACACGATCTCGCGGATCTCTTTTGTGGGCCATTCTCTTGGCGGGCCTGTGCAATTGTATGCACTCAAACATATCTTGTTGGTGAACGGCACGGACTATTTTGAGAAACAGAATATTGCACTCACGCATTTCGTGTGTTTGGCCAGCCCGATGCTTGGCGTTATAAGCGAGATGAGTCTATGGATCTCGTGGTTTCTCGATTTGGGCACTTTGGGCAAAACAGGCCGCGATTTGACGCTTCTGAAGAAACTACCCAACGTTACCCGGCACGGAGAAGGCAAATTTGGCATGGTGAGGCCCGTCTTGGAGCTGCTCCCGGATGAGCCCGTGCAGGATGCTCTCAGACAGTTTCAACTGCGTGTGGTGTATGCAAACGCCGTGAATGATGGTATCGTGCCCTTACGCACAAGCGCATTACTCTATTTGGACTGGGAGGCGCTAGGCGATGTACGCGATTTGAAGGACCATCGGAAACTGATGGGTGATGCCGAGTCTGAGCAAAGTGCAGCCAACTCTCTGCACGTGCCTGGAGAAAGCCCACTGGAAAAGCCTTCTACCGAGAAAAACAATGCAGGAAACGACGTTGGGCAGATTCCTGACGACGCCGACCTTAATCTTGCAGAAAAGTATACGAGTTTCCTTTCCCGGATCTTCAACATGGATGGCGAGCTGGTTTCCCACCGCAAGGAAAAACGGCCAAAGAGGATCAAGAAACGTATCAAGAGATATGCAAGGATCAGTGCCAAAAGCAGCGATCGGTACGATGAAGTGCAGACCGATACTGGCGATGAGGTCAACTCTATCAATATTCCGCCCAAAGCGTCTGCTGTGGAGTCTGCACTCAATTCACTTATCTGCCCAATCCCGTCAAGAGACTTTATTGACGATCCAGACTCAAGAACGCCAGTGATTTTTCACGATAAATTTTACCACTTCAAGAGTATTCCCGAAGAGGAAAGTCATACGGGCAGTATTAGCAAGTTCTTCAAGTACTACGATTGGCGCATGGACAAGCAGGTCAAGATAGCCCGGAAGTACCATACGCCCGATCTTAGCTGGCGTAAAGTGTTGGTGTACCTCCCGCCAGACGCCCACAACAACATCATAGTGCGCCGCAGATTCGCTAATGGGTACGGCTGGGGCGTGATTGAGCATTTGAGACAGGAGGTTTTTGGTGGAGAGAAAGTGGCAGCCAAGTTCTAGCCCGTTTTGCTCATTTTCATGAACACTAAAGAAAAGAAAGAAGGCTCTTTGAATAGAGTGGCGTAGAAGGAAAAGCATGAGTCTCATCCCACATCTCGTGTTTTCCACTGTGCACATGAGTCTGTGTACACTCATTATCTACGTTTAGATAGACAACCTAATCTGAGGAATGTCACGCAGTCATCTCTGAGGCGCAATGATTGCGATCGTTTCTAGAATATTTTTATGACGCAGAGAACAAAATATAGCTTTACTGCAGAAGGGAAGAATCCTGGGCTCAAAAGTACTATTATTACATGTTAACGAAGCTCTAAAGTTGAAGAAATACTCATCGGAAGAAGATCTAGGTATAGTTTAAAGCCTTGTTAATGTTTGATGAGATAGAAAACAGAACATGGGCTTCTGGTTCATCTTGATCAATGTACCTTACAAAAAACGCCTGATGTGTAGCACCAAGCCAGTCGGGCAATCTGTGGGGCCGCAATGGCGGCAAGAAAAACCGATTCATCTATATAGGGTACTCGAAAAGATTCTGATATCACATGAAAGTTCATTTTCTGTTTTTTGCCACAGTATTTGGAAAGTCCGAGAAATAGTCTAGTCATCACTTTCGGTGAAAGCACGAATTGAGACAATACCACACTCCCACGGCTGGATATAGCAAGCGAGCCACGTGATACTCTCCGAAACCGGACCACAATGGCTGCGCTAGGGGCCATAATCTGGTGGAACTAACAACTCAGGAGTCACCAAAAGCATTGGCTATCAGTTATGGAGTAATCGAGTACCATATCAGTAGTGCATAAGATTATCCCTACACGAGTGAGCAAAACACGCGCCTCACCGGTTATCGGGATCCTTAAATCGCGAGCGTGACCTTTACACATGATATGCGCGCTCATAACCAGAAAATGGCGATAAGAACCCGAAGTTGATAATTTGGTTACTGATAAGCAAGCCGCGCCACGTGTGGACGCCCTAAGCCTCCATAACATTCTCCAGCATGCCGTTTTTACCTAGTAGCTTCCACTCTTCATTCTTTCTCCCTGACCACGTTCTTTACCCACTCGAACCTTACTTCCCAGTAAACTTATCAGAATCACGCGTAATTCCCGACTTATCAATACTTCTCACGCCAAATTCCTTTTCATTTCATCTCATTTCATCTCAATTCCGATCTCTCTCGCTACCTTTTTTTGACCAACGAAAAAACGTGAACACAGCTTCCGCGCGTCAAGATCACAGGTATTGACTCAATCATAAATTATCACTTATAAGCAAAGTCAGATTTACTCATCAATCCAATTATCCCCGCATCATCAATAATTCTTGAAGATCACACTTCATCACCTACAACAGTGATCTGCCAAAACCTTTTTTCCCATATAGCACTTCCCCAAAACAGCCTAAAGGGGTATTTGTCAGTTTCTTGAGCCCCTATTTAGGTTCAAAAAGTTTACACTTGAAAGACAGATTCTTATTCTGGTTTCAACTTCCACCCGAAATTCCTGGAAGTAGCGTGTTGAAAGCCACGCCTAAAAATACCAACAAAAAATCCCTTCAAGCTTAACAAGCTTTGCCTTATCTTCGAGTCTCCAGATTTCCCAGTCATGACCATTTCTTTTGTTATCATTGGCGCCGGACTTATTGGGCCCAGGCACGCTGAACTGGTTTTGAAACGCAACGACTGTACTTTGTTTGCCATAGTGGACCGTTCAGCAAAAGGTCCTGGCGTGGCTAGCTCCTGTGACGCGTTGCATTTCAAGACCATCCATGACCTATTTAGTTATTGCAGCACTTATGGGCTTGCGTATCCGGATGCGGCAATAGTGTGTACACCGAACGATTCACACGCAGAATTGGGGGTGCTTTTGGCGCAAAGGGGTATTCACATGCTTGTGGAGAAGCCAATGGCATCGTCGGCGGCTGACTGTGTCAGAATGATTGACGTTTGTGAGAATTTTGGCGTCAAGCTTTTGATTGGCCATCACCGCCGCTTTAACCCCTATATTGTGCTGACCAAGCAGCATTTGCACAATATTGGTACACCTGTAGCTGTACAGGGAGTTTGGGCATTGAAAAAGCACCAAGCGTACTTTGACGAGAAGGCATGGCGCCGCTCGCGATATCTGGGTGGCGGCGCAATCATGATTAATTTGATCCACGATTTGGATTTATTGCAGTACCTCCTTGGACCAGTCACGCGCGTATATGCCGAGCTTTTGCCGCGTCAGAGAAGGCCTGAAACCGTGAATGACCATGTTGACGAAGGGGCTGCGCTCACACTCCGTTTTGCCAGCGGCTGTTGCGGCACTTTTTTGTGCTCGGATAATGTAACTTCGCCCTTCAGTTTTGAGGCAGGCACAGGCGAAAATCCTATCATTCCGTTGCATCAGGGTGTGGCGGGTTTCTACAGGATTTTCGGCAGCGAAGGCACGCTTTCCGTGCCCGACATGACTCTTTATCACCAGAATGGCGAGGCCGAGCAGTCTTGGTGGAAACCAGTTGCGGAAGAACCGTTGGAAGTTTTATCAAAAAGTTACAGCACCCCCGTGGACGCTTTTTCTGCAATGACCCCTCCATCGTCTTATGAGGGAAAAGAGGCTAATTTTGGGCCCATGCGATGCGAGTTACCCAAGCCTTTTGATTTACAGCTCGAGCATTTTGTGAATTTGATCACGGGTGAAGAGATCGAAGTCAAGTGCTCGGGTTACGATGCTTTGCAGTCGTTGCTTTGTATTGAGGCTGTGATGAAAAGCATCGAAGAAGGTATGCCTCAGATGGTGCAAACGGCAGAGGAGTTGCGTGTTCAATTAGGGGAATCGTGAGTGCCCTTGCGAATGAGAGGTATTGGTAATTTCGTGGGTAATTATCAATTTATGAGTCAACGAACAGAAAGACCCGATCAGTGGCGAGATTGGTTTGTTGAAACGTCGATCGCGACAACATGATTGGCGACAAACTCTTGGGAAATACTATTTTGAAGTTTTGTCTTGTAGACACTTCCGATAATTCTTAGCTCGCTTTCATGTGCTGAAAGATCGATCCTTTGTGAAATGTCACAGCAATGGAGTCCCTACGAGTCCACACCCACGCCGCCAGCCGAGTCGATCTAGGTCACGAACTGGGTTTCATTCGGAATCGATCTTGCTGAGCCAATTCCCGAAACTCAAGTTCCTATAAGGTGTCATCACTTGTTTGGATTTCTAAAACTTGTCAATTGAAGTAATATCTAAAAACAACAAAGTAATATACCCAAATCGACATGATTAACATTGAAATCACCGTGATAAATCAATTTAGCAATTCATTCAAAAAGGTCCCAATTTGATCATTTCCATCAGGCGACCTTCTCCTTTGAGAATTTTTCAGCAATAAGCGTGAACACATTGGTCAATTTGAACTTGCGAATCAAAGCCCACTCGACAACAAATCTGGGGCACCACATCAACCAGTGAGCCAAAAAGAAGGCCATTTTGCCCCTGTATAAGTTGAGTTTGCCGCCCAAACTCTGGTGCTCGAAATCGTTCACAACCTGAAGCGCGTACTTTTCTACAGGCATGGGATTATTACGCTTTGCCATTTCTCTGCGCTCGATGAACGCCTCCTCAATACCAGGCACCCTAAACCACGAATCCTCGGGCAAGTCACGTGTGTCTGCAATGTTTGTCTTCACGCCGCCGGTAACGAAATTCAACACTTTTACGCCAAATGGCTGGAATTCGAGCCGAAGCGTGGCTGCATACAGGTGAATGGCAGATTTTGTAGCGGAATAGATGCTGGAGAATGGGAAAGGCACATATCCGGCCACGGAACCTGTAAATCCCACCGTCCCTTTGGCCTTGATGAGCAATGCTGCAAATTCTCTGGTTAACCTGATAGGTGCAAACACATTCACTAGAAAACATTGGGCTACATTCTCATCTGTTACGTCAAGGGCGGGGAAAGAACACAGCTGGCCCGCGTTATTGAACAAGACGTCCAAATAACCATCATTTTCCGACGAGATCTGATCCCTAAGACTGGCCACGCTTTCTGTCAGCGTGACGTCACACGTGACTATAATCACGCCGTTTTCTTTCAAGGGCAACATCGGCTCAAGACGTCTAGCACATGCATACGTCTTATACCCACGTTTAGCGAACTCGATTGCCGTGGCAAAACCTATTCCGGACGACGCGCCCGTGACCAAAGCAACTTTCTGCCGAGCCATTATGATTTGATAGACTTGAAGTGCGAAAAAATGCGTAATTAATGAAGTTAGTGTATGCTTTTCGTGCGAAAACAGGGTTAAACTAGACGTTCAGGGCAAGGCAAGTGTAGTGGTTGATGTCACGTGACGCGGGGAGACGAGATCTCCTCGCGGCACTCGGAAGGTAGATTCTTCCGGCATTCGCGCATGTTGTGTATTGCCGGCAAGATGTGTACAGAAATCGGGTATTGGTGAGTGTTGAGCCGAGACTGGAACTTCCTGAAACAGTCTAAGTTGGGGGTGTCAGGATTATCATAAATATTTCACGTCAATTAAGAAGAAGGAAAAGGTTCTATCTTGGCTCAAACATTGGTATATCTGTATGCAAGTATTGCGGTACATTAGATACTCACGGTCGTATCTTTACGATATAAGACCTTCAATTCGATCTCACTTTCAGCTTAGAGGAATTCAGTCAGCAAATTGGGTTCAAATGCTTGCAAGTATTTTCGGTGTTTTGATCTGTCAGATTCTGATTTCTCAAGCAAGATAAGTGACTGCGCGTGTAGTTTTGTTGGATTTTATGCAACACCGTGTTTAATGCGCTAGCACACAGGTAATTACAATTGATGGAGTGCCCAGGTTTTATAGTGGTTCAACCCAATATGACTTGGGTCTACGTCCACGTATCTATTTTATATAGTCTATCTGACGCTTAAGCCAGGAAAAGAGGGTTTTCTCTCCCACTGCGTTTGAACAGTCTTCCCGCATTCTCATCGGTCGTGCCTCAACCATCTACGTTACATCTGTACCTCCCTTAAAAAACCAACAAGTTTCCTTTCTCGAAGTTGGCTGCAAACCATCATCCTTGATGTCGCGATTATACGCCTTTTTGGTAGATTTGACAAGAGCGTGGCGGCCATGTGAATTTTTTCTTTCCTCACCCTTTTGGAAAGCATGTGCATTTGGTATACATTAAGGTGCACTGCTACCAGCCAACAGACAACAAACAATTCTTCGCCTTGGTCACCACCATGGAAGTTTTAACGTTCAAATATGTCTTGTTGAATATCAGAAGGCCTTGACAGGTGCAATGGGACTTTTCCAGAGATTTCGTTCAAGTATAATGTACTATAGGTATAGAACATGAAGAAATGTGGGTATTCAAGCTAAAGCACATCAAATTTTTGCTTTGTCCAGAGCTTGGTGAGTAAGTCTAGCGCTCCTCTCTTCAGTCAGATTTAACGAGCAAATAGAAAAGCAATGTACGGCGACAGAAAATTGAGGACATTCTCGCATGGAAGAGGAATTTCGGCAAGGATAAATCTACTTTTTGCACAAAGTTACGAACTAGCTGATCTTGTGGCTCTTGCTTTAATTCACTATTTGTTCTTTGTCAAGCAAGGGGGCTACCCGATTAGAAATCAAATATGCTGGAATTTTTCCCTCTCTTTAATTAATGAAAGATCGTCTTTTAGTGCTCTGAGGGACCATATTGGATAAGCCATGCAGTTAGTGGGCGATTTTCTTTGAGTGTTTTCAGCACGGCTACATTTTGTTAGATGAAAGAAATTTAGGAGCGCCGTAACCGCCATTGTGCCTTCACGAAGGATAAGAATTTTGCATCTTTAGGTGGAAAAGAAAGTCTTTCAGCATGTTATAGAGAATCTAATTCATTCTGCTATAGATGTGAAGCCAATAACAGTCGGAAACTCATGAGGACTTATCGAGTCTAAATGAAGAGCTCAAGAAAAGTCACTGTTATTTAAAACAGTTGAACAAACGACACTCCAGTACTCAAAATTTTCAAATCAATGTTTAACAAAACACATCATAAGCCTGTGGTATTGCACCATGGCAGTCTACGCATAATCATCCTAAAAGCTTCTCCAATTAGCATTTGCAAAAATGCGAAACCTCTCTAATTTAAATACTCAGGCAAACGCCTTTTCAAACTCTGTGAACACAAATCTGTATCTCACATCGCCCTCCTCACACCTCGTCAATGCCTCACCGCAGTTTTTCTCATTGAGTGGAATCTCCTCGATCATGGGCTTGATTCCCTTCTCTGCCGCCAACTTCAACATATCTGCGGCCTCGGTCTTGGAGCCCAAAAGGGAAGAGCCAAATGAGGTAGCGTTACGCACAAACGTGAATGGGTGCACGGCGAATGTGTCTGCCGAAGGCGGCAAGCCAACGCTAACAAATCTGCCGTCAACCTTCATAGTCAGCAAATACTTGTCCAAAGAAAAGTTATCCACACCAGAGGCACAGTTCAAGATGAAGTCGAATTTGTCGAAATACTTCTTTTCCCAATTCTCTTCCTCCTGCGTGGCAATAAACCCATCAGCACCAAACGAAAGCGCCTCTTGCTTCTTTGATGAGCCTCTGGAAAAAGCATATACTTCAGCACCTAAGGCCTTAGCGAATTGAAGAGCCAAATGGCCCAAGCCACCAATACCAATCACACCCACCACGGGATTTTTAATGTTGCTGATATTTCTCACCAATGGCGAGTAAACAGTCAAGCCTGCACACATCAACGGAGCGGCCACGGAGGAGTTCATTTCGTCAGGGATCGGGAAACAGAACTGCTCGTTGGCAATCGAGTGCGACGCGTATCCACCTTGGGTGATATAGTTGTCAGCAAACAGGTCCGGGCCATTATAGGTTGCCACGTGACCGGTACAGTATTGCTCGTTGCCTGATTTGCATCTTGAGCACTCGTTACACGAACCCGAGCAGGCGCCAATGCCTACTCTGTCGCCGATCTTGATTGTCGTGACGTCGTCGCCCACAGCGATCACGTGACCCACGATTTCGTGGCCAACAACAGCGTCGTCTCTTTTCAAAGGCCCCCACTGTTCCCTGACTGTGTGCACATCTGTACCACAGAGGCCACAGCAGATATTCTTGATCACCACATCTCTAGGAAGGATCTTTTTGTGTTCATATGAGACCAACTTGGGTTGATTCCAGTTCTTAGCGGAAGAAACAGCAAAACCTTGGAATGTGTTGGGAACGGAAGACATGATAGCGATTTTCCTTTTGGTTTTCTAAGTATCACAGTGATTTCTTCTCCATTTGAGACCTGGCTTCATTCTTTATATACGTGCCACGGCATTTGCAGGCGACGATGAACTTGCGGCGATGGCTGCGGAGATATATTAGCGGCGATATGTCAGCTGCGCAGCGTTACGTCAATAGCCGATGAGATGCCGACGCTGACTAATTTCGAGAACTTAATTTATCACCCAATACAGCGTTATCTCCACTTGGTGATTATTCACCATCATTTTCGAGGGACTTATATTTCCACCTCGGTTTTTGCTCTCTTCCTGGCGATGTATTTATCAGCATTTGGCTCCGCTTCAATAACTCTCGGCAAAAGATAGTTGCCGACAGTCTATTTTTCGGCCTCGCTGCGGTCCTGAACATAAGACCGGGGCGCGGCAAACAAGAGCAATAGAAATTCAAACGTGAAACCTGACAAAGATACAGGCTGGCTGTTGGGGATCGAGGAACAGATTCAAAGCTGTCTTAAGGGATTTGTCACTTCATGAAAGAAATGCGAACCCAAGCAGTGCCCCAGTAGCATTTCGACATTGCCGTATTTCAAATTTCTTTCATTCTTTCCTGACTTGGTCGTGTCGGCACCGATACCGCATTATGTGTGATGTCAATCTAAGGAAGAAAATAGAAGCTGCCCGTTGAGATCTCCGGCACAAAAGCGCAATACGTGCATTGCTAAAGCGCGCCGATGAGCGGAGATAGTTTTGTGTGTTTGAGATCTTGTAAAACATAATCGTCTCGCTCGGACTTCCAGATACTCGCTTTATTCGGCCGCAAAAAATAACATCCAGAATTGATTTCATGCTTAGGATCTCGAGCCTTATCCACAGCTCAGTACAAACAAACCCGATTAATTTGATCTCTTGAACTTTTGTTCTGAGCTTTTGGTCTGTAGAGCCCACACCATTATTCTAGCACGATGAGAGTCTCTTAAAACCCCTTTCAGCTTGGCACACATGGAGAAGTTCACAAGCAAATACACTCCATTTGTAGCTCGTGATAAATTTCTTTACCCGTTTCGAGTGTGCGAAGCCAACTCTCGAAAATGTTTAGAACAATGCGAAATTGGCCAAATCCATAGCATCCTCGGCCTTATGATCACTTAGACAAAGGATCTAAGGCAATGCACAAACACTTCAATGCAGTGAGGCCTGTTTGAAAGGATCTTGGTGAAAGAGATAACCAGGCTTTATTTTTCGAAACCAGCGCGAGTAATTGTTCTTTTACACCAAAAATGCGCTCGTAAAAGAGATGACCTAGGGACCATTCATATTTTTGCTCAGAATATGTGATCCTTATAAACAGGTCTCACTGTGTAACGAACTGTTGTGGTAACTTCATTTCTCGGCCTTCAAAAACCATGTATTTTAAACAACGAGGACATGTTCTCAGCGCGAGCCGAATATGCTGCAAACAGAGCCCCGCTGGTCATGAGAGGAAACGCTCTTTTGAGACATCCCTTTGACGTCTTGGTCAATATCCATACGTCGATGAAAACACTTATTTTGCTCTTCCGGCCAACTCCGTAGATACTAAAGTCTGTGCTTTCTGTCTAGGCATGATATATATAAGTGCTAAAATCTTTAATTCCTATGACCCGCATGGTGACGCTAGCGTCAGCTTCTCGAGTACGCAGCATGTCACGCACTTCGAGAAAAAGGCTGCAAAAACCAGCTGTGCCCCTGACATGTGTTCATCTCTGAATTCGTTTTACTTACTATAAAAGCACGCCCTTTTTGCATGCCCTTATTTTGAAGCGCTCACAAACCACTTATCTTTTTTCATGAGCTACACTGTTCAAGTTGAGGCGATGCACACAGATGTACTCACCACCGAGCTTTGGCAACGGCACCTGGACATCGTTATTTGCATCCATGAATTGCTGGATGCCATTTTGTTAGCCGCTCTGAAGCGCGTTTGCAACGGAGACAAAAACTTTTACAAAGAGAGTAGACGGTTAGTCGGTCGCTTAGACATTGAAAGGGTACTCATGCAAGCAGATATCATGAAAGCAAGTAGCAGCATCTGCCCTGACTCGCAGAACGAAATCATTCTTTTCCATCAAGATTTTACCAGCCACGTGATGTCTGCTCAAAAGACAGCAGAGCATTTTGTGAACTTGGATCAATTGGTAGCCGACGCGAAAGAGTGCACGAACGTCTTGCGCTACTTATGTGAGCAGTCAACTGTTGAAAAATCGGCTTGCAATCCGACAGCCACAGTGCTCAGATGTGAAGGCTCTAAATTTGTAAAAACTTATCAAGGGTGCGACATCGAAGAGCCAGGCGATACGCATATGAACGCGCTAGGCAGATTGAAACGTGACTTTGACAAGCAATGTCTCAATATCTTGGCCCTTGAGAGGGAGCGTAATCAGATGGCCATCGAGATAATAAGGCAACGCCAGGCAGCGGAAAAGTGTGGATGCCACGGCGTTGGCCAGACTGAGAATGGTAAGTCGATTTCACCACGCAAATAGTTGTACTATACGGTCACCGAGCCCCAAAACAAAAAACAAAAAAATCGATTCGACCTAGCCTTCTCCACGCACCAGTGAGCATCTTTGAACCACGTACGCGAATCTTTTGGAACGCCCTCGTATCCATGAATTGCTGGCAAGAACATGAACTGATACTCGCTTTTCTCATTCTAGGCACCTTTGCTAAATTCAGCAACAAGTTTTGCTTCGTCGAAGTAGTGCATGAACTTGACGGGTTTCTTCTGGCCAGGCCTATCAACGTGAAGCACTGGTACGTCATAACAGTATTTGTCAAATGCGGAAGAATTTTCAGGTTTCATGATGTCGATTGTGGCCAAATTGATGTTTTTGAATTGTTCGTCTTGCAATGTCTTGTGCAAGATTCCAGCCGCATTCTTGCAGAGCTGGCATGTGTCTTTGGTAAAGAATGTGAGAGAGACTTGGCGCGAAAATGCAGATGTGCCAAATTTTCTGACCGGTGCTGAGAACATCATCGTGAATGTTGTTTTCCTGAAACTTTGTTGTAAAGTGGTGGCTGAGGCTGATCTGGGCATTTTGTGAGAGTTATGTTCAGGACAAAGGTCTCGGTTCTCGTTTGCCTGATTACGGAAATCAAGAAAAAAAAAATTCTTTTTCTTAATAACTTGATGGCATTGATTCGCTGGTGTAACTGGTCTTCTCTTTTGCATCATGATTATTGATTCGAGATCACACACATCTATACTTGATCCAGCTGATCGGACATGCTTAAAAACGCACGTGCGAGACATCAGCGTGCTGGTTTTTCTGAAAATCACTAACGGAACAAGATATCAGATATCAAATCTTGACACTTTGGTAAACAGTGAGCCGGCTTGAATGGACAAAACCTGAGGCTACCGAATTCACTTCAATCCCAGATCTAACATAGCCAGCCTCGGGACACGTCCTCAGGTCAGTCCTCAGGTCACGTGCGCTTATGTTGCAGGCTGCGATTAGATCTCACTCTTACTAATCCTATTGCCTTCAACAAGCACCATGCATTTATCACACATTCTCCTATATGTCCTTGCTGTGGCAGCCTCACTTGTGCGTGTTAACGATAAAAATTTCAAAGATGTGGTGCTCAACTCAGGGAAGTTCACTTTGGTCGATTTCTATGCCGATTGGTGTCGCCACTGCATGAAACTCATGCCCACTATAGAGCAGCTTGCAGAGTTATACGAGAATGTGCCTGAAATCCAGATCGTGAAAATCAATGGCGACGAAGACGGAAGGAAAATGACCCGAAAGTATAAAGTGCCTGGATTTCCGACGTTACTCATGTTTTATGGTGACGACGAGCCGGTCGAATTTGACGGGATGAGAGACCTAGATGCGATCAGTAATTTTGTGCAGCAAGTCTCGGGCATACGTTTACAAGAGGACAAGGTCGCAGAGAATGAAGAATTTTCTAGTGGACCATCTCAGATTCTAGAGTTGAACGACGAAAACTTCGAGCAAGAGGTCCTTCGAGCAGGGTCCAAAACGATGGTCGCGTTTACTGCACCATGGTGTAAATACTGTCAGCAGCTTCTCCCGGTGTGGCGGAAATTTGCTGACAGTATCTTCAAAAATGATAACGAAACAGTACGGTTTGCAAACGTGAATTTATCGGACGAAAATAAGGCAGATGTGGCGAAAATCGTTGGCCAGTTTGGCGTTGCGCTGTTGCCGACAGTACTTTACTTCGACCCTCAAAAAGTGGACGAGGATGGCTTGAAACGGCCCACCCCATACACCGAAGAGCGTGATTTGGAGAATTTGTTGTTTTTCGTTAACGAAAACGCTGGTTTGAGCAGAAATGCCGATAGTGAGCTCACGAAGGAGGCGGGTCGTATCCAGCATCTAGATGATGCTATTCGTACAGTGACAAATGCAAGCGTCAATGCCATTGCAAACGAGTTGAGCGCTTTGAGTGAAAGCGTGGTGCGAAATGGAAAAGATGCTTTAGTAGAGAACGGAGAATTGTGGGCAAAAGATGATATTTCTATGATTCCGTACTATGGCAAATTGGTGGCAAAGATTGCCGCAGGTGACGCGCAGTACGCCGAGAAAGAGCTATCTCGAATGGAGAGGATTCTTGCAAAGAACAAGCGGGACTTAGAGGCAAGCGCACGTGACTACATGCAAAAGCGGGTCAACATCCTAAAGGCGTATCTCGGGAAGTGATATAGAGTCAGGCGTGGAATATAGAGCATAGGTATGCATGTGTAAATAACATGAAAAGTTTTGATTGGCGCTTATCGAGGTTAATCTCACGATCCACTTGGACAATATATGTTTTACATGCTTTCCTGCTACAGATCTATCACAACTGACGCTTCCGTTTGAAACCGACGCTGAAAGTAACATAACTTGTTATTGGTTCCGGTCGTGCACGCAAGGCTACAAGGCACTTTGATACGCTGTCTCTCTAGTTATGAATTAACGATCTATCCGTCTATAAAGATACTCAAAAGCTTTCAAATGGGATGAAGCCAGTATATATTACCATTCCACAGCCTTAAACTTTTGTACTTGTCTGACCTTTTCGGGCCACACTTTTCCATCTTCAACAATGCATTGATCGATAATTGGCACCACGTTCAGCGGCTTGCACCTGGCCAACCAAATGTTTTTCCCCGACGATTTTAGGTATATGATCACATTTGCAGCGTACTTGTGGCCTCCAATGTGATTGACAAATGCAACCTGCACACCACCGGGCCGGTCGTCAGAGAAGTCCCTGTAGAGCCCGAGATCCCGCAAATGCATGTCCATTTCCCGCTTCATGATGGGTGCTGTCACGCCACACTTTTTGTCTCTGGTTCTATGGGAGCAGAAAAACACGTACGCTTTGCTTGGGTCGGGCTTCACCTCGACTGCCGGGAACTCGGCATATGAAATGTCCGGCAACTTGGTGACCTGCTGTTCTCGGTATTTGATCAAATCAGGCACCACTTTATCGAGCACTTTGCCTGCGTTTTCGATCGTCACATTTCTCACCCATACAAAGAACGGAAGAAGCAACACGTCGCCGCGTTTTTGGTCCATGTACTCTGCGTCAGATTCGAGTTTTAGCGACAGGAGTGAGCTCACGGTGACCTTGATTTTGGTGCTTTCGCCCAATCCAGCGAATTTTGCGTCTCCGGCCCATTTATCGACCATGTGCGCCAAAGTTTTCGATTCTCCAGTGGCGTTGTGAGGCCAGTCACTCTTGTTTGTAGGAACAATAGCATGTAGACCATAGGGCAGCGTGGACCCAATGAGTGAGGCATTATCATCGTCTTTGAAAGAAAGACTTTTCGGAAATGCGCTGGTACATGACTCACACTCAGCAGAACATTCGGAAATCTCGAAGCCCGCCTGTTGGATTTGTTCTTCAGCAGAAGGGCCGCGCTTGAAGAAATCAGTCAAGCCCATTATAGTTGTCAGGTTCTTGATGGCCTTTTTATGAATTGGCTGATAGATAACAATTGCCAGCGACGATCTTCAGCGCTGTATGAAGGGCGGTATTGAAATTGGCTAGAATATTCAACTGGTGAAAAGCAAAGTTGGGCTTGGTGGGCCAAAGTTTCTCGTAAAACCCCCCACTTTTATCTATTTGATCTTATTATATTTGGGACGATGTTCATAGGATCTCGCGAGGTGCGGCATCTCGGGCCGGGGTTTCGGTGTCCCGGAATGCACGCACGCGGGCGCGGAGACGGACCAAACCCGAAAGTGTAGCCTTCTCCGCGCTCAAAAGAGCCATAAAAGTGCGAGATAACAAGCAGACGTGCATGTACGCTCGTACCTTGAGTGTCTGTCGGCGAACGACGGGCTTTGTCGCTCGAATCGGGTCAAACGCCGAGATCCATATCTGGACAATCAATCTTTCTCCGACTTTTTCAGAACGTTCAGAGGACTGTGTAATTGCGGAAAAAGACCTTCATTATTTCATGCTCGCGCCTACTTCCAGAAGTAAAGGTGGTCTTTGAGACCTTGGCATTGTAAATTTGTCATTGAACTTGTGGCGCATACCCAGTCGCCAGCGCCACCCTTGACAATGCGGCGTTCTCTTGTGCTCTGTGAGAATGAGTCCCCTTCGGAAAACAGTTTTGCTTTCCTGTCGTACACTCGAAGTCGGTGCCAGGGCGTGAAGTAGAGGTATTGCGTGCTGGCCAAAAAGAGCTGCCCGATTTCCCCATGATTTATTGCACATCTCACCTTCACCAGAATTGCGTTCGCGCGTTCAAGTGTGACTTCAGCAGCAGTGGAAATGGCAAAGTTTTGAAAATCGAAATCGGCCGTAAGCACCCCAACGGCGCCAAATGTCGCCACAAAAAAGGACTGGAAGCTCACTACACTCCCTTCCCCCAATAGCTCACTATGGCATAAGGACACCGGGGTGAGTCCTGGGATCGTGCGGTTTTCAAAGTCGTCATAATAGAATTCAACCCATGCGCTGTCATCGTGTACGCTGAAGTACTTCGATAAAAAAGTAAACCTGAGAGGACCAAGACCGGCGCCTATTCGTGGTCGTCCGGCAACAGTGGCTAGGCTCTCCACGGAAGCCTCGAAATTTCTCCAACGTGTTGACTTCCGGGCAAGAAAGGTGTTCAGATCTTCGATTTGGAAAAGCACGCACCGCTCAGATGACTCTAGAAAAGACAGGTAGTTTGATGTTATCTCGTGTGTGTCTTTTACTGGTATGAGGTCGCAGTTGGGCGAAACCGAGTATAATGGCGGTCGCATGGCAGACGCAAGGCTGCATATCCACCCGAGTAGGATAAGTCGAGAAAAGCGCATCACTTTCAAATTAGTGAAGTTAGGGATGAGTGAGTATGACACCAAAGTTACCCACTGCCTAAACTTTGGTAATACATCACCACAAATGTAGTCACGTGAGCAGTAAATGGTTGCAAGTCTGGCCGACAGAAAAACTGCGGCGGCCGGTTCGGCGCATACATCAAAAGCCGCATGAGGTACTGCGGTCACGTGTAAGGCACATACAGGTCCGCTACGTCGAGAGTCAGATAATCGTAGGCCAGTTTCGACAAAACGGAGCTACGACGGTGAACAATCACTGGTCTGGCACTCGCATTGTTTCATGGCTATGTACAACAAGACTGAAGGGTGGCAGCCCAAGTTTGCCACAGGCTGTGTGGGCTTTGCAGCTCTCCCCTTGCGAGGGCATGCGCATGACCATAAGCACGTGACCACTCGTAGCATAAGCGGTAATTGCCGAAATCCTCAGCCGCCAAGCCTGGTGGCTGCTATTCCTTCTTTCAACAGCTCTTTCTCAACCAAAAAAAAAGAATATTCTTTACCGCCTTAGAACCCTTTTGAAGGCGTCATAAAAATTTGCGTTGCGACATATATAGTGTGAAATCCCCGCTTAACTGTCTGTTTATATATCTCGCTTTTACAGCCACTCTTTCTCCCTCCGCAAGCCCGCACCGCGCACGGGCGACCGAATCACTCTCCTGCCATCATTTTGTGTCCGCCCATCTCAAACTCACAAAAACAAGACTCTTCCTTACTCACACATATCACGGAAGTCGGTTTTTATACGGCACGGTACGCTTTCTAGGTGCCACGCTAATATTTATAGAAAAAAAGGGGTCAAATTCACACCAGATTACTCAGCCCTACCGCCATACATATTCATTTTTCCGGAACATTCTCGCTCAAAGTCCCCGGAGCACATTAGCGCCCTTCACTACAGGCGTTTTCCTACTTCGACTCGGGATTTTTTCACACCCGTCACGAGCATACATTTTGCTCGTTTATACCCACCTAAAGGTCAAAGATCCCGCGTTCATATCTCGCTCTCTGCCGCTGAGGTTAAGTTTTGATATACACTTGCGTTCGTCCATCGATACTTGCACAGATGAGCTTACTCGAGCTTTCTTCAACTGAAAGAGGCCTTCTCTCTCCCCGCAAGCACTCTCGGGAATATCTGCAAGAGCCTGATGTGCCGTTAAGCCCGCCGTTGTTTTCTGCAAACGCCAACTTTAGCCCAAAAAGTAACACCCACACAGATTCACCCCTCACGCCCACGTCGAACTCAATTCGAGGACCTTACTCGGACACTTCGGAGACCGCAAGTGGTGAAACAATCCCAAGCTCCATCGCTGAAGACAACCCGAACGCGTCCGCTCATACAATAAGCATGACGAATTCCAAGCCGAAAGATTCGGAGCTGGACCGTAACACTGTGACTGAGCGGCCCGGTAAAACACTGCTCGAGCTGAACCTCAAACAGTCACCTGCCAATGGTGACATCAAAAGTCTTTTGCAGGACAAAGACGTGATCAGCGATGCCGCTAGAAAGAACCACCCAGATCAGCATGAAAAACAATCGGCGAATACAAGGCAATCAACGTCGACAGCTTTGCTGCTTTCTGGCTCAAAAAGGCCCCCCGTCCACGAGCAGACGCCAGTTTCTCGAGCCTCCCTAGATCGTCAACCTAGAGAATCAGTAGACCTGTCTCGACCACACGCGACTCAATTTCACAGTTTGCGGAGAATGTCAACACTCTTACACTCTGGTTCGAGAGATCGAGCCTCGGATCAAGCTGACGATGGTACTCAGGAGAGGAAATTATCTGCGCCAGAATCTGAGCTCGCGAGAACAAAATCGGCTCTTGTGACTAAGACTATACAGAAGAAAAAAGACGTCGTTGACGACACGGTTTGCATCGTGGGCAATAAAATCACAGAAGGGCATCAGAACTACGTGATGGCCTACAACATGCTCACGGGAATCCGAGTCGCAGTATCACGCTGCTCTGGTGTCATGAGAAGTCTCAACGATGCTGACTTCCGTGCTACCAAAAAATTATCTTTTGACATGGACGGTACGGAACTCACGCCTTCTTCGAAATACGACTTCAAGTTCAAGGATTATTCTCCGGCTGTCTTCCGTGAGTTAAGGACACTTTTTGGTATTGATCCAGCAGACTACTTGATGTCAATTACTGGCAAGTACATTCTTTCTGAGTTGGGCTCTTCCGGTAAGAGCGGCTCTTTTTTCTACTACTCCAGAGACTACAGATTCATCATAAAAACCATTCATCATTCCGAGCACAAGCAACTCCGCCGCATTTTAAAAGACTATCATCACCATGTGAAAAACAATCCCAACACTATGGTGAGTCAGTTTTACGGTTTACATCGCTTGAAAGTTCACGGCGGAATCAAGAGAGTCCATTTCTTGGTCATGAACAACCTATTCCCACCACACAGAGACATACATCTCAAATACGACCTTAAAGGCTCTACATGGGGCAGATACACAAGAATTCCTGATAATCTTGAAGAAAAGAGCGACCTTTCGAATCTCACACTCAAAGATGTCAATTGGCTCGAAAGAAAGGATTTTATCAAATTTGGACCTGAGAAGAAGAAGATGTTTCTCGAGCAGTTAGAAGCAGATGTCAAACTCTTGAAGAAGATAAATGTTATGGACTACTCATTATTGTTAGGAATTCACGATGTGAAAAAGGGCAATTCGGAAAAGGTTGCCAAATTGTCGGTGTTTGATCCGAAGTCAAATCTCAAGGCCGAGGTGTTTCGAACAAACCCTCGGGATATCGACAGAGGAACGGATCTTCCGTCTGACGTTTTCCCTGGAAGATCGAAATACATATTTTACGGCCATAATGGTGGAATCCGGGCCACGAACGACAACAACGAGCCTATATCAGAGATATACTATCTTGGCATCATTGATTGCTTGACGAATTATTCTTTGAGGAAAAGACTCGAGACAATGTGGCGTTCTATCAGTCACGCACGAAGCACAATTTCTGCGGTGCCAGCCAGTGAATACGGGGATCGATTTCTACAATTCATAAAGGATGGAATTTGCGACGTGAAAAAGAAAACAGATTGAACGAGATCAGTTATTGCATAGTTATTCCACTAAAGTATAATGAAAATGAATCTAATTGCTAGCACATGTACATCAACTCCTTTATATCCAGAGTTCATTCAACGTTTCGAAAAATTTCCTTTTTGTAAAGAAACAATTCGTATTGACAGGAAACCGCGGTTAGACGGTCAAGAGTCTATATATCTATAGACAAAAAACCTGCATATGCATTGTTTCTTTAAAAAAAAAAAAAACTGGATAGAACACTGAGTAATGAAGTCCCCCGACTTTCCCAAGCCTTAGGTCTTCCTCCTTATCCTAGCCGCTGTATAGGTAGTGTCAACTTGTCCGTATTTTACTTCGTTCCAACGCCAAGAAAACTCAAGCTCTTGGAAATTTAAAAAAAAAAGACAAATGCTCCAGGAGGGGATTGAACCCTCGACCGTCGCGTTCCTCACACGACCGTGACTTTGGTATAACCAACGTCCGTAGAACGGCTATAAGCACGAAGCGCTAACCAGCTGCGCCACTGGAGCACCTGCTAGTCTCATTTTGAGAAACAATAAAATACATGTGGTCCTATTAGGCAGGTCAAATGCCTTTCGCGCGTTTCTCGAGGCATAACTCTTGTCTTAAACAGCCGGAAAAAATATATCTGATCTAATTTTAAATAGGCTCGAACATAATTTAATACATCTATTCATAATGTACCAGTTTAATACAATGCTTAATCGTGTATTATCAAACAGACATCAACATCGATTCCGCACGGTCGCTACTAATGCACGAAACCTATAAATCAAGTGCGGCAGCCAACTTCCGCCAAATATTGTCACTGAGACCAGACTTAAGCAGATCACGTGAAGGTCTTACCTTATAAATGCCGCAGCGTATATTTTGTCCGCCATGCCGAGAGGTGACAATGCAGTTCATAGCTTTGGAAAAAACGCTTTCCTAGCTGAACACAATTTAAAAACGATTAAAAGCACGATACATAGTCACCAATTGAGGTATTTAGCCCTGGGCTTGCACACGACGTACCGGCGCATACTGTACGGCTTGTGAACGAAAGAAAAGAAAAGCTTTAGCGAGAGCGTCCTATAATGTGATTTTTTTTTTTTTTTTTTATCTTTAAAAAAAAAAAAGCTGAAAGCATTACTCAGCGTAGCTTGAAAGGTCTGAGGTCGGTAGGAAAAAAATATGCATATTTCTGCACAAGTGGACACATTGGCTACTCCGCGCTACAGGCATGAAGACATTTATTCGAAATTCCAGAATTGAAAGGGTTCACTCTGGAAAGAGCTTTTATCTTACAGACTAAAGAGATATTAATGCTTTCTACGGTCAACTAAGATCACTATATATCGATGCTTGTCTGGTGACAAAACGTCTCATCTTGCTGCTTGAGTTAATTCTGAGTAGCGATCTTCGAATGAAGCTAGTTTCCAGAATAAATAAAGAAAGATCTCACCTTGAAAAGCGATACTAGGGTAAAGTATGCAATCTACTGAATTATGTGTTTTCTCTGTGTTTTACTTTATGGTTCCTTTTTGGGGTGGGTGAGCGAGCCACTAGTGGTACATACTAATGTGAAACAAATTTTTATAAAATCAAAAGCGATGGTTGTGATTTTTTGTTTTTTGAAAATACAAATCAATTACTCTGAATAAGGTTTACCACCAGATCAACAATCAGAGAAATCTCTAATCATAGACAGATAGTTCCAGACATTCCATATGGCTCCTTCTCAATGTGAACAAAGAGAAGGTGCGAAAATCCCAAAGAATGTGACAGTTACGCATATTTTTTTTCCAAAAATTGATTGATGAGTGTCGGGATTTTCCATAATGGACGAATATGTTTCTGATTCATGGGACGTTGATTTTTGATGGTCGAGATCACTTTGTCAAATTCGGGTCAGTGCGATACCTTATTCGTATATAAGGCCAGTTTTGGCCGAGTTTCGAAATAAGCAAACGATTAGAGTAAAGAAGAAAAGGCACTCAAATAGATATGACAGTGCATTTTAATACCCTCAGAGAGAGAAAAAAAAATATCCAAACGAATTCAAAAGGCATCAAGCGAAATAAAAAAACGATGACGCGGAGAATCACTCTGCTTGCTCATTCTTGACTCACAAGTTTCGGTAGTCTCATAAGCAAGAGATTCGAGAATGAAGGCCAAGCAGAATTCGTCCCATACAATTGTCAGCTTTCAAAATGTTGTAAGAAAAAGGCCCTCAGAATATCGCAAACAAACGAGGTTTGCAAAAAAGAGAAATCGTTCCTGTTGCACTCAAATTATATGTAAGGGGGCATAACCCGGCATCCGCTCACGTGATGCTACTGTAGTCACGTGATGCTCGTGAGCGCTAATAACTGGACACGTCCAATGAGAGAGATTGGACACACCAACTCATTCAGAGGATACGCCTAGAGCAGTCCATACATCTTATCATAGGTGGGTAAGGTATCCCCTTGCCCAGCGTATCCCATTGTAAGGATTAACTCCTTATATCTGGTAGCGCAGCTGGTAACGAAAAACAAACAAACAAAGAGAAAGCTGAGTGAAAAAAAAAGCGAGGAAACGCCTTCTTGAAAGGGCGATATACCAACCATCATGATGGGTTTCATCTTCATACATCGTTGGTCAGATAATGGTCCTTGCTGATGGATAGCGACAATGTTTGACTAACTATTTGTCGATCGGGTGAACCGAAATTTTCCGGGGCACATGACCGGATGGTCTACGGAAAAGCAATTGAAGAGATGAGAATACGAATAACATCAGAAGCTACTTCATGAAAAGAATTTTTGCCAGGATGTTTGTGCGCTGATGGCTTATGAGCTGTCGGTCTAATAATCATGAAGTTAGCATATTCACGTTTATGACGAGTACTTCATCTCGGCGCCTGCGTGACGAAGGACACATAAATTACTTGCAGCAATGCCTGGAGAAAGAATCAGTGGAAATTACATTTCCAAACCTGAGCGTGGAACGGTAACATGATTTTGATACGCGATAGGGAATTTGAGAATAGAATCATACGAAGGTTCTGATCAATTGACTCGGGACGGATCAAGCACGTCTGTAATTGGACGCAACTGTTATCAACAGTCAAAGATATACACAAGCACGCTAATCCGGAAGACTTCCGACTGAGACGTTAGAACGGTCTGAGACCGCAACTCAGTCGAGGGAAACAAACACACAAGAGATATCTATGAGAGACTCCGTGTCAATTCAACGAAGAGCGCACCGGCTCAGATACATTAAGTCTATAGGACTAGTATCTCCAGATGCGCGAAAAAGAGAAAATAATACAAGCCTGGAGCCTACAAGCAATGCAACTGTCAGGCATTGGATAATTGAGGCTCAAAAAACCAGATCAACAAGATCAACTACGAGTGGAAGAATGCTGCGATCGCTGATGCTTCGTCTAACCCCGAGGGAAACATAATGGTTTTGCACATAAGCTAATCGCCACTTGGACGGAGTATCAAAGGCATTCTGTGGTTACGTAAACAGTCAGAGGATTGTATACAGCTCGCCCGAGAGGCTTGAGTGATTTGCGTGCGCGAAAGACGGAACGCACCGAACAAAGACCAGTGACAGGCGAGTGAGCCTGAATCATGAGGTCTATAAACTTGAACTAATGAACACTAGTGCTGGAACGCAGTACGACCCAAGAAAGGGTGAATTTATACTCGATCAATGAGATCAATGTACGTTGTACAATTTGAAGTGGATCTAACTTGGTGACGGAAGTGCACAGGTTACGATAGCTCTAAAGCACCACAGACTGAAAGATGTCAATACCCGCCGACGAGCGAGGAAAGGTAGCTTTAAGCACCGAAGACTCATAGTAGTCATATAACGCCAATGGGCGCGCCAATGGGCGACATAGGTTAGCTTTATGCGCCTAGACCTAAGAAGTCATTACAGAGAGCCAATGGGCAATTCTCTAGTTACATCGACCTCATGAAGCCGGTGGCTTCATGCACCATCGACTACATGACGTCTTTGCTAACAGCCAAAGGGCACAATTGGTAGCTCGCAGCTCCACAGTCTACGAAGACAAAAAACAAAGGGACAGGCAAATGAAATTGCTGTCCATCGAGGTACGTATTTTTTATCAAGACGCGCCGAGCCCCAGGTTGAAGGATCATATCATGCTATAGCTGATCAGAGTTATGTACGAGACAACACTTCACACCTTGGGACCGGCAGCGAAACTTACTAACATAATCCCATTGGGGTACATAAGAGGCAGTGCTTCATTAGGAATTTTACATTCGCACATGTCGTCATTGAACAAACCTGGTACGTATCTTCATTCGGTGATATGCAAGTTCTTGCAAACATTCTTGAAGAGATCTTGAACCTTGGACTCGCAACATCGAGTCTGCAAACTCCCATGTGCCAGGAGCAAGCCGGCGAAGAGGTGTGCAGTTGGCTTGTACTCACGAGTCTATATCACCTCATGCAAAGGTACGTGAAGAATGAGCAAAAAGACGACATACTTGACAGCAGTCCCAACACTGCTGGGCCGAATAGAGGTATAATTTATTGGGATAAGCAATCGTGCCACGAGAAGCGGCAAATGTGGCTTTTCTGGAACAGTCATTAGGTAGTTACTGGACAAGCTGAAGCTTACACCCCGAGAACTGGCAAAGTTGGCCTATGGTGGAAAACTACTAGATACGCTGAAGCTAGCAATACAAGAAGTGGTAATGTGGCACATGTGGAATCGCCACTAAATAAGCTGAAGCTAGCAATAAGAGAAGTGGTTAAGGTGGCTCATGTGGAATCGCCACTGAATAAGCTGAAGCTAGCCATAAGAGAAATGATAAAAGTGGCATATGTGGAATGACCACTGGATGGGCTGAAGTTGATACCAAGAATATTCATCAGTCTTAGAAGTTCGTGAGTGAAGACCGAATGGTCTTGCGAAAGGGTATATCACTACGATACCCTGGCTTATACGATGTATCTCTCAGAATCTTACAAGAGAGTTCGAGTTACCCTTAACTCTTTTCTATGAATTGTTGATAATAGCGTGGCACAAGGGTGCAATGCCGTTCACTTTCGCTGTCATCATACATGAAGACATCTGGAGTGTTAGTTAGCAAGATGCGACTCATTGAAACAACTAGCCACACAACTCTTGTGCAGATTGGTTGCCATTACATCTTCGCTGACTGTCAACAAAAAAAAAATATTGAATGAAGCTTTGAGTGATGTGAAGACAAATCGCTTGTGACATTGTTGAGGAGGTTCTTTTGGCCTAGTCGTTGTGGAATTGATAGGTTGCTACAAGGAATCTAATCTTCATTGTGCATCACTCCAGGGCAACGGAAGCGAGTCTACCGGGCGACACGCCTTGTCGTCGACTGGTGACTTGTCATCAGATTGCAAAGCACATACGTCGATACTGTTTAAATAAAGGCTTGAAACGTCGAGCGTTGGCCACATCCCCGTCTGTCGGAATAGACGTCTAACAGGATCATAGACGATCATTCAGGAGTTCTCAAAAATTGGCGCGTATACGGCTTGTTGCGAAGAAAAAGTTAGTGTGACGAAGAGAAACTCAAACGCTCAATCAGTCTTCAATGATTGCGTTTGGCCGCGCATCGACTTTTTCCTACTCCGCTTGAAGTTTGCTGATGTAATCAGTATGACTCAAGAGAAAGCGCGAAGTGGATTCTCTGTGAGACTTCTCGATGTTTTATGAGAAATCGCATGAAGTCATATTAGGGTACTACCGCCGACCTTAGACATCTGCCTGTGGGGTGAATTGAGGTCACTTCCACGTCATGGAGAGTAATTCATATTCCTCTCACCTGGAACTTGAATTTCAAAGAGCGACTGGTTCGCTCACTCAAGTAACTAGGTGCACAAAGTCGAAGACATATTAAGATGGATCGATGTGACGGAAAGGTATTGTTAGCAACAACCACATTCGGGATGATGTGAGTATATTGTTAACTTGGAGAGATGTCGTTTAAGGGGGATCGCAGAGTTTTAGATGAATGTTGCAAAAGAGGCTCTGTCATCACCACTAACACGTATATTCGATCTGACTGTTCAATGCTTAGAAGCACGGGAACTCATTCATGAAACACCGCCTTCAGCTGTTTAAGTTGGTACATTCATGTTCAGGAAGCAGTGTCAGATCGGAAATGAGTCGAACATGTGAGGCACTCTGTGCATGTTACGCGTCGAACGGTTTCAACGTTTGCACGGCATCGGCAATATGAGGAAATGCCGCGACTTCGCGTCCTGCTGGGCAGTCACAAGGAAGGAATGCTTCAATGTACCTATCTTGTTGGCCCGCCACACGTCAATGTTCGTACGAGGCCTCAACAGTTAAGGTTACCGTCCGCTTGACGCTATGGCAGATAATGCGACGTGTAACTAAAAGTCAATCGACGGGGCGTCGATTTTGAAAGGGGGGAAAGTGTTTTGTACGTCGTGTGGAAGATACAAACATTTGGTTAGAAGTATTTCGTTTGTCGTGACGGGACACAAACAATTGATAGAGACTCAATGCTTGGTAGGCTGTGGTTAAGTACGAGCATTGAAGAGAAGGCTTAGTGTTTGGTATGTCGTGGTCAGATACAGGCACAGGCCAGGATGTCCGCATCACTTGTAGTTAGCGGTCACCTTGTGTCTCATAAGAAAAGGTCCCGGCCGATTCTGATGATCACTAGCTGAAAACGTTAAACGTGAGTGGCATGAGGATCATGAGACATCATTTCGTGGGTAAGACTAGGAACATCTCATTTGTGGGATGCAACGAGATGCACCCTTCTTCAATAGGCAAAGAGGGAAGTTGTTCAAACTTTACTTGAAAGTCTATTGAGTGGGAGCACATCTAATTGGCTCGGGGGATAATACTCGGGATGTGGTTATAACTCAATAACCCTTTCCACATTGGTTAGAGTTCACCAATGGAGGATGAAACCTTTCGGTCATATGATCGACGTACTTTCGCAGTACGGCTTGATCAATAATATGCAGCCACGTTCTGCGTAATGCTGGACGCTGGTGAGAGTGAACACTCTGTCGATGCTCTAAGAGACTACAATGTGTTCGAGGACGAACACAACTTTAACGGTGGGCAGATGTAAGGGGGCATAACCCGGCATCCGCTCACGTGATGCTACTGTAGTCACGTGATGCTCGTGAGCGCTAATAACTGGACACGTCCAATGAGAGAGATTGGACACACCAACTCATTCAGAGGATACGCCTAGAGCAGTCCATACATCTTATCATAGGTGGGTAAGGTATCCCCTTGCCCAGCGTATCCCATTGTAAGGATTAACTCCTTATATTATAAACCCCTACAAGTGATGGGCATGAAAATTGATCGCTAAAAACCCTTACTTGCAGTCGCTCCAACGACTTTCACGTACCAAAAACAAAGAATTTAAGCATGAAATCCCAATTCTCACATACGTTCAGGGCTACCGGCAAACTCAGCAATTTATAAACAAACAATTAGATTCGCAGGTGTTGTTGATTTTGAGTCGTGAAAAGTGTCAATTTGAGCTCCACCATAGAACCTGGCTGGATCTGATCTGAGGCTAATGATAAAGTCAAATTGGAACAGCCGCAGACCCACATTCACAATTCACGAAGAATGCCACCCGAAAAAAGCATCAATGTTCAAATAAAATAAAAAGTTAAGAAAAAAAATAACATCATTTACAGCCGATTTTTACCATTATCTCTCACCTCGCATATTAGCCCGGATCTTTGCCAGGCTTCGGCCGCGCTTTGGCCCTGCACCAAATACACAGGCGCCTCAAACACTACACGCTTAATCTCTGCTAGGGCCAGAAAGTCCCATAGAAACACCACAAACCCCTCACAAAAAGTCCCGAAAAATGCGCAGTTGCATGCTCCTGCCCCGGCTCATGCTTCGCGTACCTTTTGCGGCCCGTACAAGGCGCTCACTCTCGTTTCAGCAGGCGCCACAGGCACTGGGCGCCATTCCGGTGAAATTTGCGCCCGTCGATGAGAAACTGGTCGAGAAGGTCGCCAAACTACCCGGTTCAGCCTCACACGAGGACGTGCAGCTCGAAGCCCTCGGCACGCCGGCGCTGGCGCTTTCTGTGTCCGCGCCGCCCTCGCTCCCGGTGTTTATTCGCCGCAACACCATGCTAGCGCTCCAGGCCGGCGCCAACAGCGTGAACGTGACGCCACGGCTCGTGAACCCCCTTGTTCGGTTCGCGCATGGCAACTTCGTGTCGCGGTACCAGGAATACGTCGCCACTGCGCCGTTCCAGATGCTTGTGTCGCTGTATGCGCCGACATGGTTCCCGCGGCTATTTCGGAGGGTCACGCAGAAGTCCTTCACCAGCGTATCCATGGACGGGCGTGTTGACTGGGCGCTTTTGAAGCGCGACGCATTGCACGTGTACGCGGGGCCGTCGTTGGAAGTTTCGATGCGTTTTTTGCCGCGGCATATTTCCCGCCGGTTTAGTAAGCACTTGAAACTCGCAAAAAGGGCACCGACAGGGCTTTTCAAGTGGTATAAACTGGGATACACGTTTGTGCACGGGCGAGGCGTGCTTGGCCTCGTTGGCAACGGAACAGTGTACTCGGCAGACATCGCCGAGGGCGAGTCCATGGCCATCAATCGGGCCCACTTACTAGGGGTGTCCGTAAACGGCCCACACGACTTGGAGAACTGTGTTTTAGGTATGCAAAACACTGCTGTAGTCGACAACGCTGTGATTGTGCCGCCTCCGCGCGTGGCGCAGATCAAGACATGGCGTGATTTTCTTATTCAGCTGAAATACTACTACTGGAAACTATTCGATCTTTACAGACAGATGCGCGGCCGCTCGTTACAGTACGCGATCACCACCACGGACTTTGTCAAGGTCATGGGCCCACGCACGGTGTTGCTCCAATCGGGCGCGCCGCACGAATCGTTCGAGCGGAAATTCAATTTGCCCCGTCTCACACCGGCAAGCCACGTCGAAATGATGCCCGTAAAACCCGTTGAAAAGGTACCTGCAGACTACTTGAATATCGTGACGATTGATCCCGAGAAGGGCCCCATTATTGAAAGCACAAACGACTTCAAGGATGGATTGAGAGGAAAACAGTAAGATGCCACATTTGACTGCTGCAATGCTGAGGTGCATGCACGGAAACTTCGCTACTGATAGGGGGCTATTCTCGTTTCCTAGTGATCAAAACGACTCGATGTAAATAGATTCTGGTGCAGACCTTACTGATCGAACCCAGAAACCAAGACATTTTAGACAGGGATATATTCAGATGCATGAATTCCGATGAGTTGCAGCAGTAAGTTCAAATCGGGATCTCACAGACTATCTTCGAAATGATTAATGAGTGCGCAAGATGCTAAGAACTCTATTCAGTTCCATATATAATCAACGCAAGTGTGGCCCGCTGATGTACTTTCCCAAACTAAAACTTTAGATGTATTCTTCCCCATCAGGTATACTTTATTTGTCAGTTAAAGTGAGATTCATGGGGTTCACAATTTTCCCCAACTTTTCTTTCCAAAAGATAATCAAAAAACACCGCTTGACCTCAAAAACGAAACAAAACATTCGCAACCTAGTATATGCCCACTTGATAATATTTGTGATACGCAGCAATGAAAAAGGATAGGGAGTCGTCATGATATGCTCTGTGCAAAAAACATGTAACATGATTTTTGCACCCATTGCAAAGTCTGCGTACTGATAAAATTGACGAACATATTTGACGAGCATATTAAAGCCTAAGATGAATAATGAGTTTTGATCGAGAAAAGTGATAATCTAGATGTCATTCATCACTTTCTTTGTGGTATCATCGCGATGATAAGAAAATGGGCCCACATCAAAGCCAGGGCAATGCGTTCATGCAATGATAAACATGAACGAGTGATTGTGAAATCAAACTTTCAAAAGGGAAAGTGGCCCATTGACCACAAAATTTGTTCAAAATAAGAAACAGTGATGTGAAACTTTGATAGGTTTGAAATGTGCAATTATATCAAGTGGGAGTGACACATCTACTGAGACGTTGAAACAATGATGGTTTTCTTTTTCTTTCGCTAGATACCTCTGATCTAGACGACAGAGCAAAACTTGATTCATTCACCAAATAGAATAGAGGCTATGGAATGTGGAACTTTTTTTCTTTTGCATAATGGGTCCTTCTCATTGTATTGTGCAACGCTTGTGTTTCCGATTTATGTAAATCAGCAAATGCATGACGTGGGATAACCCTATGTTGGAACCGATCTCGACAAGCATGATGCACGAATTCACGGCATAAGTTGAACTCATAGTATATGCAAATGTTTTTAAATATACTGATAAGCAGGTCTTTAGGTAGTGTATTTACATACTGGTTCAAAGAGATATATTTGGTATAATCATTAACGACAGCGAGAACACCCCGTACTCGTCGAACGATAGGAATTACCAGTACAAGAATAAACACTTGGAGAGGGCGAGTATGCGTCACTGGTCGAATACAAGTTTGGACCCAAACGGATGAACGAAAAAAAAAACACCTCGACAAGACGCAATATGTGTGGCTGCACAGATTCATGCGCCACAACATGTTGTTGTTATTTACCCGAATCAGATAGATTCCACTTGGGTCTGCATCCCCAAACAATCAGACTCTTGGAAAAGTGGGATAGAGGCTTTCAAAGGGCTCACAGGGCTATCACCCTCTGTGGCGCCTCTTACCAGTGGACTTAACTCCGGCCGGCCGGACCCAGATTTCCTCAGATTACAATTCCCGGGGGATTTCAAAATGAAAATGAGCTTTTGCCCCTTCACTCGCCGTCACTGAGGCAATCCATGTTAATTTTTTTTCCTCTGCTTGTTGATATGTTTAAGTTCAGCGGGTTTTTTACGAGGGTGAGGAGAAAGAAAGGGGTTAAAAATTTATGCCATCCACCTTCCAGTGAAAATTGCTCCCTTGAGAAAGACTTTTAGAGAAAAAATCTTAGCTTTTCTTTCTTGGCTTTGATAATGCCAAGCCATTATGACAAACGACTGATAAATTGTATTATCTGCCATTCCGTATACCTACGTGAGGGACGTAGGGAGGCATATCGTGGATCGTCAGAAGAGGTAATCAAGAATTATGCTTAAAGCAAAAGAGAAAAATGATCTTTATCGAAACGTAAAAAGAAAAAAAAAAAACATCCTTTCTCTGCAGCATGTAAACTTGAGGATTACGTATACTTAGTGAACAGGTAAGTGGATTTCATACAAAAACCAAAACCCATAGCCAAATGCTTCAAGGCCCGGCCGTCAAAACATGGCATGCCCTTACAAAAGCCACAAGCTGGAAAACCCGAGCTTTGAGAAATTACACTAAACCCAATCTAGGCTAATTCTAACTTACACGGCGTCTCACGGGATCTTTAATCATGGTGTTACAGATGATTTCATGAATCAATGATTAGGAAAAACGGATATAGTACAGTAATAATGATGAAATGCAAAGGTCAGGACGACGAGGACGTGTTCTGAGGGCTGGTCAGGCGTGTGTCTAGATCCACGCTGTCGTATTCCTGCGAGTAGAGCTCGATTTGTTGGGGGTTGGGAAGCGGGAACGAGCGGTCAAGCGAAGACGAAATATTAGGAAGCAGACGGTTGCGTTTACGCGCTCTGCGCAGCTTGCGTCGCTTTGTGGCCGGGTTATAATCACTCACCGAGTCGGACTCCAGCGGTTTGCGTGCCACCAGGTCAAAATTCCTATCGGTGTTTGAAAACTCTGCCCATTGACGGTCATGTTCCTTCATATTGGCGTGGCTCAACTTCTCGCCCGCGCCACTAAGGAGCTTCAGCTGGCTCAGCAGCAGCGACATCAGCAGCAGGTCGCTATCCTTTCTGTCGGCGGCAGTGTCGGCCAGATTAGGGGTCTGGCTCTTGACAAAACCCGTGCCTCCAGGGTTCGAGTTGTCGGAAAAAGACCCATCGTCTCCCAAATTGCGCCCGCTGTCGGTACCGCTGGCAGCACGCGTGCCGTCCGGCGACTCGCCCGTCGACGTGTCTGCGGTTTGCTGGCGCAGTTTGAGCGATAAGTCCGTCAAGTTGCCCGACGTCTCCGAGCCCGAAACCAAGTCTGGATCGGACTTAAAATACTGCTGCTGGTTCTGGTAAGGTGCCCAAGATTCCGCGTACGGCGTGTGCGGTTTCACGAAAACTGGTGTATGTGCGGCCCGGCCGAGGCCTCGGCTGTCGTACGGCATTTTCGGCGGCAACGGCCTTGCCCACGTGCCAGGGCAAGCTGGTAAAGGCGTTTCCCTGCACGGGGATGCATGTAATTGGGGCGTGCGTAGTGGGATTTGGACCCGATTCAGCCTCGTACTGTAGAGGCGCGTAGTGGGCGGGCGGCTGCATGGTCACGTATGATTTCCCAGGCTGTGCTGGGTACGCAAAACCGTTGGAGTTGTTAGAATTAGCAGGGTTGCCAGAATCGACCGACTCAATTGGGTTCGTAGAAAAGGCCGGTCTCGGCTCTAGCGATATCACGGCCGGGTTGGCACTGTATTTGGACAATACTTTGTTCAAGGCGTCGAAAAAATTGCTCCACTTGAAGACTTTCACGTCTTTCTCGATATTTCTGGGCCTAGGGTTCTCCATTGCCATAAGCGAGTTGAATAACCGGCCCAGTGTCGACCGCGCTACAGTGCTAGGCTTCAAAAACTGCAAATTCCGGCGGATCCGGCTTTTCTCTTCAACGGAAAACGGCTCGCCGACTAACGATTCAAGCACTAACAAGATGTCCACCGACGTGACCACCATCAAGTCCTTCTCCGCCCATCGAATGCATGAAATGACCAAATCCTTGCTGTTTTTATCGACGCAATCAGGCGCCACAGTTTCAAATTTGATGTTGAAAGTAGTAAAATCTTCACGGGTCACTTTAAGCGAAACGAGCCTTCGTTCATGCTCTAATTCTTGTGCGCTCCAGTTTTTTTCCACGCGTTCAAAACTCTCGTCTGTATTCAAGCGGATCGGCACATTGATCGTGTCCAAGTTTTTCCTGATATATTCTGGCGAAAGCCGGCTGGTCCGAATAAGGGTGGGCGGGCCTGGCTCTGCGAAAGTCATCAAAGCGAGGTCTTCAGTAGTGGCGCGTTCAGTTTTTGGCTGTTTTTTGGCAGCAAGGAATTCACAGGCAAACAATCAAAAAAAGTTTGTTTCGAATTATATCGCCAGTCGCTCTTGTAGTTTCAGTTGAAGACTTTTGGATAAGCGTTACGTTTTAGTAAGTAGTCTCCGGGTGTGTGTGGCGTGAGGATTTTTTTGCAGTCACTTGCTACCGTAATTTTGATTAGGCAGAAATCTCAAAATTTTTATCGCAACCACCGTCGAGGCGGATCGCCGGCTTATTAACTTGTGGCCAATGCGCTCACTAGCCATGAAATCGAGACATGCATGCGTCATCGCGACCGCAAAATTTCCTTACGTAATGTGATGCGCAGTAAAACGTCCCATGTGTGCAGAACATACAGGACGCCGCGACCGGCGATTGGTTACGGTGAGCGACGCGCAGCAACAGTGTCTTGCCATGCATCTGCTTGGCGATTTCCCCTCCGCGCAGCAGCAAGTCCGCACTCGCCCCAACCAAGAGCAACTGTTTTTTGGACCCTTGTGGCGAAATTGAT
This sequence comes from Metschnikowia pulcherrima, assembly GCA_009746055.1. Taxonomy (NCBI): domain Eukaryota; kingdom Fungi; phylum Ascomycota; class Pichiomycetes; order Serinales; family Metschnikowiaceae; genus Metschnikowia; species Metschnikowia pulcherrima. Next base: position 862,857 of record VFXK01000001.1, read on the forward strand.
TTTTCTTTCCTTCGGATTAAATAGTCATCCGCAAGTCAAAAATCCCAAAACTTTTGTGGTGGGATGCAATTCTGAAGGGTGTAAGGCACCAAGACACAAAGCGGTTTTTTCTCACCCAAGGATATCTCAAACATCCTCGGCGACCGTTTCCAGATCCGTATGACGTTATCTTGCTTCGGGCGCGACTCGCCCCATCGATATAATTCCGGAGGCGCCCTATTTCGGACATTCTCACCTCGTGTATTTTCGTACTTGTGACAAACCGATTTTCGTGACCGGACCCTTGATTCTCTCGAGCGGAACAAGTCTTTGAGTCAATTGTTTTTTTTTTCTGGGACTCGAAGGCTTTTTAAAAATTGTTTGCCAGTTCTGTAAAACCAATCATCTACTCTCCCGTCGTAAATCTGCCCTCAATCGCACGTACAAGAATCTGCTTGCATGCTCTTTCCATGTTACCGCATGAAAATGTCTCATATGCGAGCCGTTGCTGCTTTGGGAAGTCCAGCATTGAAACTTGTTTGCTGAGGGTTTGCTGAAACAAAAAAAAATCACTGCACACAGAGCAAGGTAGAGCTTATTTTCATCACACCTGCGACATCTACCCAAAGAAAAAGCAACACGTTAGCAAGCAGATATGTTTCGTGAAGAAGTCTCTGAATTGCAATTTCTCTTGAGTAAAACAACACGTGTTTTTTTGTCTCCAGCTTTTCAACGGAGTTAAGTGATGGAGGCTTAGTCAAGGCAAACTCAACTCCAATGGACGACATGCAAAGTCTGCAGGTCAGCGACCGATCAAGCATATTTTTCTTTCATGGAGCTGATTTATCGAGTTTACCAGCTCTTTTCGGCATTCATCGTTGGCGGTTGCCAAGACAATCGGGTGTGGGGTTATTCTCTTTTTTTCACATGAATTCTTGCAGCTAATCTCAACACCGGAATACCAGGTCATGATGGTATTGGTGGGCGAGGCAAGGCAGCGGCATAAGACGTTGAAAGACAAAATCTTGAGAATGGTTTTGGTTTTGAGTTGTTCTTGAAAAGACGAGCGTTTTCGATAATGCAATCACTGCCAAAACCACCAGAATTCTTTGTCTCAGGCGAGATTCAACCTCCAGCCACATCAAGAAAGATGTTGATCCTGAAAACCATAAAAAAAAAAGACCAGCTCGAGCTGTAAGAAAACTTGATTGTTTCCTCTTTCAGTCTACTGGATACTCGCAAAGACATGGTCTTGGAGGGGGAAGTACGTTTGCTACTTCTATGCCACATAAGGCTTTCTTAGATTGTGAAGCAAACTCACCTGGCTTTTGCTTCGGCCTGTGGCATCCAGTGTCGCCGGCGGCATCATCTGCGCATCATGCCTTCTCGAGCGGACTCTATTTCTTCGGTATCGCTTTTTCTCGAACATGTGCTTAATGTGACCATCATGCCACTGCTTTTGTTTTGCTCCGTGACTTAACTCAATTTGAACCAAAAGTGCAAACCCACATCTCTCTTCAATCCAGCTCCACTCTCTACCCATCGAGCCCGAGCAACAATTGCTGGGTCTGTCCGTTGTGTTTCAAAATGGTCCTGTTTTTATCAGAGATTACTATTGTATCTGCTCATCTGCCTACAATCGAAATTTTGTCAAATGAGGACTTCTTCCTTTTTGCAATCTCTTTCGGCAGTATTATCATTTCCAATGCATGTCATATCTCGGATCATTATCGGAATTACCATGAGGTCTAACTTTGGTAATCATTACGATAAAGCGTGCGAAAGGAATTCAGGCTGATCCTCATATTTTGCCAGGAGTTTTTCTGTAGACCCGAATCAGTTTTCTGGGACAGTACCTAGTCTTCATGCGTATGCCACTGTTGTTAGCACCAAGATATGCGTAAGTCCAAAACCACAGTTTTCCTGACTGAAGCAGGTTTCAAATCAACCTTTTTTTTTTCAAAGCAGAGATAGTGGCTAAAATCTTCGCCCCTTCACCTCGAGGATCAACCGCCGCGATGAATATTTCTCAATGAAGAAGTGGTGGAGCCCACACTTTCTGGGGTCCGTACTGCCTGTGTGTCAAAGGGCTTTTTTTCGTAAAATCATCCTGACCAAAAATCTGTCACCCAAAGAATAGCCTGCAAGAGGCCGCACCATCCTGGACCGACATCAGGAGCCCTTTATGGCTCTGCCCTCTTTATGGAATTCGCTTTGTTCCCTTCCAGACCTGCGAGTGACACCAGCACAGCAAGAAATGCAAAACAAAACATAAAAAGAAAAAGAAAAATAGCGAAACAAGAAAAAAGTGATCTTCCTGATCAATAGGTCAAAATGTCGACCACGATGTTCACCACGCTCACCAACACTTCAATACACACAAGCAATACCACCACAAACTCCAAGTTTTCCTCGTGCGAGTGGCCTAGTTGCTCCTTGAGCATCTGCAACAAATCGGAAATGACCTCTAGGCGCTGGTTCAAGAGTTCCACGCGCTGGTTGATCTCCAAGTAGCCACGTGTGGCCTGGTAAATCGGCTCTAAGTGCGGCTCGGCCCACATGAGCTCGGGCGAGTCAAGCACGGAGCCGTGGAGGTTAATGTTAATTCGCAAAATAAACAACTCGCCAATCAGCTTCATGGTCTCGTCACGGGTCATTTCCACTTTTCCCGTGTGCGCGATCTGCTGCGGGATATCGTGCGTATCCTCGATCGTGTTGTCGACTAGCTCCTCGAACAACGAGATCTTCACCGACTGCGCCAACGCGTGCGAAACAGATAATTTGAGCATATAGTTATTATCATCCCGCAACGTGATGAAATCGTTGTAGATCCGCGGCTGGTACGACGTGGTGATGTAGTAGTTGAACTCCTCGACCTGGATATCCTCAGCCAGAAGCTTTTCGCTCTCGAACCGCGCCAAATCCTCCAAAAACGCATGCTCTTCTCTTAATGAATATCCCCACATGATGACCACGCCGTATTCAAAGATAAACACGTCCGACTTCTTGCCAAACTCGATTTCGCCGCCGTCGTCCGCCAAACGGATCAATTTGCGCCCGTCATCGTCCGTATCGCTGCGCCAATCCTTGTACGTAAAAGGCGTATAAAGACACTCGTCAAACAACTTAGGCGCCGTGTTATGGATCCGCTTGCGGTCCTTGAGCCAGCGCAAAAGATCCTTCATCTTATAGGAGCCGCACGTGCAGTATGCCGTCACCCGGGGCAAAAGATCTCGATGCAGTTTGCCCAATATCTCCGCATCCTTGCGGGCCGGTTTATCCTTGATTTTCGTCACCTGCGAGTAGACGCCGTTGCGCTGCGAGGCGCCGGAAAAGTGTTCCTCCTCGCCACCGTCGCCCTCTGCCTGGATCCGGTCGGGCACGACCGGCAAAAGCTTGAGTTTTTGGCTGGTACGGCTCGTTCGCTGAAGCCCGATCTTGGGCAGCTGCAGGATCTTCAGCGGCGCCTTGTTGGCCTGCAACGGTGCCTTATTGGCTGTTTTGGACGCGTCCTGGTGCAACAACGGGCTCTGTTCAGTCAGCATCTCTTGTTTTTATCTATTGTAGAATGTGTGAATGTGTAACTTTATCGGATAATATGTTAATATGATGGGTCCTCGGTTGTGCGTAGATAACCAGACCACACTATCGTCATCACGTGATCCGGATAGATCAGGGCAAACCAGAACTGATAGTTCTGGAAATCGAAGAGTTATTTCGACTTGTTGATTAAAGACTATAGAGCTAAAGGGAAGATTCGCATTTGGATCATGAATGATAGTTTCATCATTTTGTGCCACCACATCTTTTGTGTTGGGTGCTTGTCGACGTAGGCAACCCCCAGTAGAGCCTGCTCACGTGACTGACACGAGAGAAGTGATTAGGGGGCCATGCAACCGGCCCAAGAATCAGCACTTTTTAGCATTAAGAATAAAGCAGTCTCTCAAGAATGAAGAAACTCTCAATGTTGTCAAAAATAGTAGATTCATCACATCCTTTTCCAACGAGATCCGATGATTGTTTGCAGCCAGCTGAAATGGCGTGCTGTGCCATACTGCACAGAGGGCCAAGGGAACCAGCCAGAACAATACTACGAAGTAATCCCCGGGTACCCATATCTGTCAGACGAAATGTCAAGCTATCCAAAAAGAAGATATGAATATTTTTAAGAAAAAAAACGCCCCATTTGTCCTTTTAGTCAATTTATCGAAAAACCAGACAATACCGAACCTCCACACCCGTACACCCGGCACTGACGCATCACCATCTCTGCCGTGATGAGATGCCTGCGAAAAATTCCCCATACTAAAAAGACACTCATAAAAGTACCACCAAACCACACAAAACAACCGTCCAAAGACCATGGCTGAGCCCGCAAAGGAAAGACGGCATGCGTTTCGCTCGTTCAAGGAACGCGTGGACAGCATGAAGATCGAGCCGTCCCGTAAGCTCAATACCCGTGCGCACGACTATGTCGAAACATCGCATTTCCTAGCCACTTTGGAACACTGGAAGGAAGTCAATATCAGCGGGGATTTCACTGAGTTTGTACGTGAAGTCGAGCCGTTTTGCCAGACTTTGGCGCAAATCTTGCATCACCAGGCAAAAATCTTTGCTTCGTTGCATCTGCACATTGAGAAAAACGACGTGCACTCGATCCAGCCATTATTGGAGCTCATGTCCCAGTTCATCCACGATTTGGGCCCCGATTTCATGCCTTTTTACAATCTGTTCTTGCATTTGATCGTCACTCTTGCACAGCAAACCAGCCCCAACGACGCGCAGAACATGCGCAACACGCTGAATGTGTTGGAGTGGTGTTTCAACACATTGGCGTTTTCCTTCAAGTATTTGGCCCGCGTTTTGACGGACGATTTGAAGCCAACATTCACGGAACTCATGCCCGTGTTACAGATGACCAAGCAAACATATGTACTGCGCTTTTGCGCCGAGGCGTTGTCGTTTTTGGTGAAGAAACTGCGCCCAGAGCCGTTAAAGGAAATCGTGCAGTTCTCATTCAATGAACAGGACGATTTGCACACGACAAACAAGTTTTACTGTGAATCGTTGGTTACACTTTTCAGCGAGGCAATGAAAAACACCAGCGAGACGTTTCACCTGAAACTGGGCACACTTTTTTCTGTTTTGCTCGAGAACGCGTTGGCGGAAGATATACAGAAATGCGGCTGTATCGGTGCGCTTTGCGATATCATGATTCAGGTGCTGAAACACGGCTCGGCGCAGGCGTGCGCCAAGTTCTACAATACCTGCATTGCACATCTCCAGAAAGTGGTGTTGCTGACGAAACAACCGCGTCTTCTCGAAGACGTTTTGAAGGTGCTCATAACCATGTGCTATTCCGAGTCCGGCAAGAAGATCCAGGACTGGCCCGCAGTGTTTTCTGTGATCGAGCTCTTGTTGCAGAAGGCACGGCTGCTTAGCGGCGCTCAGCAAGACTACTCCCGCGAGTTTTTGGCGCTTTTGGCTCATCTTTTCGCCACCATAGTGCGCAACTGTGCTACCGAACACTTGTCGAAGCATTTTGAGTACATGGCTGGGTTCTTGGCGACAATCGACGACAACCGATACTTTTTGAGCTTCTACGAACTTGCATATACCAATGCTCCCGAAAAAATGGCCACTTTCGGCGCTGTCCGTTCGCTTCAGAATGTGATAAATAACGCGAAAAGCGAGTCGCAGTTGATTTCGCTCGCTCAGAAATTGCTGAAACTCGAAAAGACGGCAACGCTGGAGATCGTGCTCCCGTCTTTCCTCACGCTGCAGTTGCTCGAGATGATGGAGCGTGATTTCAAGGAACCTTTCTGTCATCAGGTGTTGCAGGCACTTTTCTGGAAATTGAAGTTGTTAGCGTTTGCGCCCGACGGCGGTTCCGAAAGCGCTACTCCCGTGCGCATCCTTCAGCTGCTCGCGGACCGCAGCTTGCCGCAGAGCCCGTTTTTGCACGACGTTTTGGGCACAAGCATGGGTGTCACTGTGTTGCTTTCGAAACCGGCCTGCACAGAGGCTACGGAGATCTACACGCTCATACAGAACTGCCTCGAGTCGTGCCGGGGGCTGATTGATTTTCTTGCTGGGGCCACGCGGTTTCTCGAGAAACACAGCGCCGCAGTCTCGCTGCTCTTGGCCGCGGACAGGGACCAGATCTGCCTTGTTTTGGCGCAAAACTTCAGTTTGCCCGACCGCCATGTGCGTGTCAAAACAGCGACATTCTTGGCGAAATTGTTTCAAGTGGCTGCGTTGCCCGTGCCGTTTGTCATTTCTCAAATCAGAATCATCGACGAGGCGCCGCTCACGATTGCCAATGCAAATGATGTGAAAATGCGCATTCGCAATGTGATCACGGAATTTGCTGCAATGAAGGACCGCACAACAAACGATAAGATCCAGCTCTCGCTGTATGTGATTGGTCTTTTATCGAACAATTTTCAGCCGTGCTGGCTAGCGGTGTATGAAAGCCTTCCCCAGCTCGCCGAGAGCGGCTGTTCTGATTACCTTTGGAAAGTGTTGATGGCGATTTTACAGTACGATTTCGACCACCAAACTGCACCTTACACGGGCGAGGACGAGTTTGCCGACACGACCCAGGCACTGCTCGGATTTGACGTCCTCGACGAAAAACTCGCTGCCAGTATCAATGCCGCTGCAGAATCGGTTCTCCTCACGGACTCGGACTCGCTTGTGGCCCTAGTGGACACTGCACAGAACAGCAGCACGCGCCGGGTGTACAACCCACAGCTCCGTTCGAGAGTCATCAAGGCAATGCAGGCAATCACGTATGTCGTGGAACTGCATGGAGCGGAATTCATCGAGCTCATCACGGCGCTCCATAGCTCTGAAAGCTCTGAAAACGACTCTTGGACTAACAAGGATAAGCTTGCGGTGGTGTCTGTGTGCGCGAAGTTCAAGAAAATGCAGAAGATTGCCGGGAACGAGCACCTATTCGAGTTGGTGTTGGAGAATCTCCTGTCGAAACAAACAAATGTGCAGCAGGAATCTCTCGAGGTGCTTTTCGCATGGAACAAGCCACAGATCAATAAGTATAAAGACAACTTGAAAAATTTGCTTGATGATAAGCTTTTCCGGGACGAGTTGCAGGCATTGGTCAACAAGAGTGGCGACTCGAAAATTGAAGATGGCGACGCGGCAGATGTGATACCCATTGTGTTGCGGATTCTCTATGGCCGGGCAAAGGGCGCGTCCAACAACAAGAGCAAAAACGGGCGCAAGTTTGCCATTGCGACGATCTTGCCCAACTTGCCCGACGCGCACGTTGAGCGGTTCCTCGATATTCTCTCGCAGCAATTGAATTTCCGGCTTTTCTTCGAAACCAAGCAGCTTCCTGAGCCTACCAAGAAGGAACTCAACAGTATGGTGGGCTACCTCAACATGCTTTTTGAGGTCTACAACGGATTGGGGTACAAGTTTGCCCACGTGTTGCGCCACACGATCCAGCCGTTGACGTTCACGCTTTTGAGCGGCCAAAAAGTACTAGATCTGGACCACGAAGACGAGCTCACCATGAAGATCGCGCGCACGGTGCGTCTGTTGGGCTTCAAGTGCCTAGACCACCTCTTCAAGATCACTGCCTCGACGTATGACCTTAGCGATGAGGGAGACTTGATTTTCGAGCAGATTGTTGCGCCAAGGCTCCCGCGGTTCGCGCAGGAAAATGCCCAACAGCCCAGTGCACTCATGAACACGATTTTGGGCTGGGTAAACTCGCCGCGGCTTGTTCCGTTCCTCTACTTGCACGACCACGCCGCCGTGCGGGCGGTTATGGAGTTGGCTGCAAATCCGCACACTAAGGATTCGGTGCAGCAGGCGATCTTGGACTTTGCCATATCTGCCTTCACGCGGAAAGACGTGACCGACGACAGCTACTACACGCTCTTGGCGCTTATTGTCGACGGCATGTTGGGCGTGTTACCGAACATCATCGAGGTCACGCTTGACAAGGACATCAACGCCCGGGCCGCCACGTTATTGCTCTTGATCATCGAAGGCGGCTATGTGCAGGAACCATCCACGAAACGGGCGCTTGTGCAGGCATGTGCCTCTGCCATCAGAAAGCCGCCTGCGCAGATCGGCGCTAGCGACAGAGTCAGTTTGCTTCTCTCGTTGGTGTCGATATTGGACGGCTTTGAGTGTGCGTTTGATGATATTCGTCAGCTTTTTGACGTTTGCTCACTGGCTTTCCGCACCTACAAGGACCGCAATGTGCGCGAAGCTTTGGTCCAGATATTTGGCGTTATTGGCAGCCAATTTTCGGAATTTGCACTTGTGGCTGATCTCTTGGCAGACTTGAATGCGTTTTCTACAAAAAGAATGGTGGAACCCGATTTCGAGCGCCGCTTAAGTGCATTTGGCAAAATTAACGAATCTCTTTATTCGCAGCTCAGCCCGCAGCAGTGGCTTCCTATTGTGCAGGCATGTTTGTTTTTCATCAATGATCCCGATGAGATTGCCATTCGCTCGAACGCGTCTTATACGTTGACGCGGTATCTCGATGGGCTCGCCGGAAAGCCCGAAGAGGAAACTGCTGCATATGTGAAGATGTTCAATTCAGTGGTGGTGCCGCATTTGCGTACCGGCTTAAAGAAAGAGTCGGATGAGATCAAAGACCAGTACATCCACGTATTGGCTGCTGCCGTCCAAAATCACCGTTTCTTCCCCGAATTCGAGCTGATGAAGGTATTGCTAGCCGAGGATCCCGACGAAGACTTCTTTAAGAACTTCACACATATCCAATTGAAGTGCAAGCAGCAAGCGATCCGGAGTCTTGTGGATGTCCGCACCCAATTGAGCCCGGACTGCATACACCACTACATCTTGCCCATGACAGAGCTGTATACGGTCTGCGAGGGCGACAAGATGCGTGCCATTTTGGACGACACGCATGCGACCTGGGCCCTGTTGGTGCTGAGACTTCGGTGGGACCACTTCAGGCTGTTGTTCAGAAAGCATATTCAGGCTGCGGCGCGCGCAGAGGAAAACGAGAGAAGAGACCGCATCAGGTTGGTGATTTACATCTCGCAGGGCATGTTGACGTCTTTCCGGGCGCAGCGCGAGGGCCGCGTCGACGAGGCGTTTGCATACTTTCCGGAGGACTTGGCGAAAACTGAGCAATTTATCATGCGCGAGTTCTTCGAGCCTATCATGGAGGTCGTCCGTATTCGCGACGACGAAACAGTGGTCGACCGCACGCTCTTGGTCGAGGCCGCTGTCAACTGTCTCCTTTGTGTGTCTGAGGAGCAGGCGGAGCTGGCCATTTCAGGCACGCTCACGTCCACATGTCAGGCGTTACGCTCGCGGTATCAGCCCACACGTGACTCCGTGCGGAAAACATTATGCAAAGTCACGAAAATCGTCGGTGCCAAGTACTTCAAGTTCGTGGTGCAGGAATTGAAGACGGCCTTGTCACGTGGCGCCCAAATCCACGTGTTGAGTTACACTACGCATGCAGTTCTCGCAGCCATTCGCGATTCCTTGCAGCCGGGCGATTTGGACGACTCGGCACCGCTCATTGTGGACATTATCATGGAGGATATTTTTGGCGCGGCGGGCCAGGACAAGGACGCCGAGGACTATGTGAGTTCGATGCGTGAGGTGAAGCTGAAGAAGAGTTTTGACACTGGAGAAGTGCTCTGTACAAATATCAGTTTATCGTCGTTCCGATTTATCGTGGAGCCGATCAAAATGCTCTTGAAGGTGAATATTCCGTTAAGGACGAGGCGCAAATTGGACGATTTGCTTGTCAAGTATTCGCACGGAGTCTTGTTCAACCCATGCGCCGCGACAAGAGACGTTTTGGTGTTGTGCTACGAATTGCACCAGCAATCGACATCGGTGGAGTTTTTCTCACGAAAGTATACCGCGCCCACCGAGGCCGAGGAGCACTTTCTCGTGAAGGTGAACGCGAAGCCGACGCACATGAACGTGGACAAGTCGCAGGTATTGTTTGCGTTGCAGAAATTGTGTTTTGAGCTTATGCGCAGTGCTCTCGGCAAGAACCCACAACTTATGACCGCGGCAAACTTGGACGGGTTCATCCCGTTGATGCAAGCCAGCATGGAGGCCGAGGATGAAGGGCTTTTGGTGGCGTTGTACCGAGTCTTGGACCTAATTGTGAAGCTTGAATTTGACGAATCGCGAGACGCGTTTTTCACCGATCTGGCTACGCGTGCATTCTCAATCATCCAGAACTTGGCGTCTACATCAAGCGAGCTCGCACAGACGTGCTTGCGGTACTTGGCGACGATTGTGAGGCACAAACCAGCAGTGAAATTGAGCGATTCGGCACTCATGTATGTGCTCATCAGGATCTTGCCCGATTTGGAGGAGCCGGACCAGCAGGGACTCGCGTTTAACTTCTTAAAGGCGGTGTTATACCAGCATATCATGCTTCCCGAGGTCTACGAGGTGATGGAAAAAGTCTCGAGCATTATGGTGGTGAACCATAATAAGGCCATTCGCGATATGGCACGTGCACTCTACTTCCAGTTTTTGATGGAGTACGAACAGGGCCCGGCGAAACTCGAAAGGGCATTCAAGTTCTTGGTGAACAACTTGGGTTACCCGACGCAATCCGGGCGTGAATCCGTCATGGAACTCATGCACTCCGTCATCTTGAAATCGTCGGAAACGCTTCTCGCGCAGCTTGCCACCAGCTTCTTTGTGGGCTTGGCCAATGTTGCCGTTTCAGACGATATACTGAAATGCCGAGAGATGGCCTCGGCACTCATTGCACGGCTATTCAAGAAAGCACCCAAGGAAAGACCGGCCATGGAGAACTTTACACTCTCCTGGATGGTGCAGGACGGCAACAATTTGCTTCGTCGCTGCGGCCTCCTAGTCTACAAAGTGTACCTTTCCGTGTTTGGCTTTGGCAGCCACGAGAAACTTGATTCGGCCGCGTTTGGCCTTGTTGAGACCGTGATTGGCCAGGCCAGGCTCGGCGCAGACACGGACACGGACTGGGAGGACGTGTACATGGGCATGAGCGTGTTTTCCGGCATGTGCAATGCGCTTGGCGAGCAAGTCTTGACCCCGAGGTTCGAGCCGATCTGGAGACACGTGCTCGATACAATTCTCTACCCACACACATGGGTAAGGTTGCTTTCTGCGCGCTTGGTCGGCGTCCTCTTGGGGAACTTGGATAAAGTGGCTTTCACACTCACGCCCGAGCAACTCCAAACTGTTTGTTACCGGTTGTTGCGGCAACTAGGCGCGCCCGTGGTGGCACCCGAGCTCGGCGCGCAGATTGTGAAGAACATGATCCAGATCGCCACCAAATGGCAAAACGAACAAACGCCGTTTTACGTGATCGAGAAAGCTGGCGAGGATGCTGAACCAGACGCCAACGAGGAAGGCCGGTTCGAGCCAGATGCAGAAGTCGAACAGCCAAAGTACGCGTCTGCTATTGATTTCGTCTTGGCACGCATCTGTTCGCTCATGAGGCAGGATACACGGTCCGATAAGAACCTCACGGCACGCAAGGCGGCGATCCAGCTCGGTGCCGTGATTGCGCAGTTGGTGGACGAAGCGAAATTGGTGGATGTTTCGCGACAGCTTCTTTTCGGAATGTATTACATTTTGGAACAAGACGCGTACTCTGACGCGGAAAATGATGTGTTGAATATGGCCAAAGAGAGCGTCAAGGCGCTCGAAGACCGGTTGGGCGTGACCAAATTCATTGAAGTCCACACCTCGGTTCGGAAGCTGGTGGACCAAAAGAGACAGGAGAGAAGGGTGAAACGGGCGCAGTTGGCAATCACGGCTCCGGACGTGGCTGCAAGACGCAAATTGAAGAAACACGGCAATTTCCGTGAGAAGAGGAAACATCGCAAGGACGATAACGGATACTATCGTGCGAAACGCACAAAAAAGAACCAGGCATGAGCCGGCGTTGATTGAAAACGGTATATTCGATGTGTATTATAGAATCATAAAAAAATAATTAAAAATAATAGAAATGTAAACGATGATGATGACTTCTGGTTTCCCTGGATGTGGTTGAAAGACGCTGCTGGCACCGCCCGCGTTTTTCGGTTGCAGCATCCTCTCAAGTGTGACCAGGGTATGTCTCGCTTGATGATGTTTAGGGCTCGTTTTGTCTCTAGCAAGACTTTCTAGCTTACATTAATCTCATATTTGAACATCAAAAGTCGACTATTTAATGCCTTAATTTTCTTGACTACCATGGAAGACTACTAACTCTTACTCAGACCGTAAGTGATATTACTAAGTGTGCTAATTGGCACGAGATCTTTGTCTTTATTGTACCTCGATAACGAGGTGTATGTCCAAGACCAGAACGAAAGCTTGAGCGAAAATCCAGCACCGTCAAATGTAGTTGTTTGCTAAGCATCCAATTATGCAACAGAGGGTATGCTTCTTATCGTGATCAAAGTCTGCTCTTTCAAAAAGCAAATAAATGCTCATTTGTCGGTTGCTTTTAGAGAAACATTGCCCAGAATGCGTGTGAACGAGACTGAATTTATTAGAAGAATCAGTTGCCCTTTTCTTCCCAGCCTTGTCGAAACTGCCCTTTTGAAACGCAAATAAGAGAGCAGAGTAATTGCAAGTTGATAAATGCTACCGAGTGAGTATCGTCAACTGGATCAGATTTATCGCGTTTCTGATTGTTTGGTTTGAACACATTCTTCGCTAGAGAAAGACGGCTGTGACCCTTTCGTGACTCGCTCATGCCAACACGAACTCTGAACAAGTGCCAACGTATGAACCTTCACAACTTTCGTGAGAAAATAGGGATGGTGTAGACTTCGAAAATTGCTGAAACTGTCAGAAAGAGGGTGCCACTTGAAGCGCACAACATTGTAGTTTAGGATATCATTGTTCCAGGGCAATCACGAAAAGCATTATCGATGAGTTCACTAAAATGAACAATAGGCGAAAGCCCGATTTTCCCAAAAAGATAGCCTTCTTTTGATAAACCCATCAAGTCGTATATTTTATGAATGTTCATTTAATCACACACCGCATGTCTTTGGAAAGGAAAAGTACGGAAATGTGGGCTTTTTGTCTGTGTTTATCAACTACTGTGGATCATGATTGACAGTTTTGTGTTTCAGCAAATCATTCCGGACTTAAATGGTAATAAAAAAAGCGGTGGTATATAACTTGAAATTGTTTCTGGGTCGATACAGCTAATGTACAGTTATGCTAAATTCTCTTCCAAAGGTGAGTGTACTGAGGTATTGTTCATCTGGTGATTGAAGATATTCATATATCGTCGATAATTAGGATAATTTGTCTTTTCTTTTTTGATTTTGGTCAATTTTCTGCCATCAGGGGCCCAAATCTGAAATTCCTCGTTAGATCAAGTCATTGACGCCAAGAGGGAGAAACAAAGATACATCTTTAAATGTCCTCGTCGATTTTGGCATAAGGCATGGACAAGTCGTGAATGCCAATCCCCACAACCAATCCCCAAAACCAATCTCCACATTCGTTTATCTCGCAGTAGGGTCTACAAAAGATTTTTGCCCAGGCGCTATTGCTTTTTTGTATAAAGAACCTAACATGGAGGTCGTACCCGGATGCAGCTGTTTCCGATCCCTCGAGACCAAAGCCTTTGTGACCACCCTGGTGGGGTCTGTCTGTGTATCCTTTTTCTTCAAACTTGTCAGTCTCATCACCGCCGCCCTACCGATTAGAGACTTTCTTTCTCGTCCTATTCACTGACTCGCTCGATCAAATCCTTCACTGGACCAGCAGTCATCGGGAAATCACCCGTATACCTAGCGCAAATTTTTCCTCGCTAAGGTTTTCACGCCAATGTCTCGAATCAGTGTAAGTTAATATTAATCTCAAGAAACGAAAAAAGAGCTGCTGCTTTGAAGAAGCTGTATTGGCCCAGGTAAATGAATAGTGTTAGTACCAAGTGATTGGTGTGCCCTGTTTTCGTTGATTTGGAAAAAAAAAATCCGAGAGCAAGTTGAATCGAATTGTCGACTAAAACTTGTAAAGAGATGACATTCAGCAGCCGTAGAAAATTCTATGTGATTTGATTCTTTAATGAGAAACAATTATACTACATCTGCGACAGAGCTCAACCATGCAGTTGTTAGCTCATGTTTATCTCATTTTTTTTTTGACTGAAATGTTTGATTAAGGGCTGGGAGCCAATTATTAGTAAAGCCTCAAAACGCCTAATTAGTTTCATTCATGGGAAACTTTAGTATGCAGATACACATGATGACTCCGTAAATCCTCCAAAATCAGATGCATGGACTAAAAGTCTATCGTTCTCCAAAGCCTTGTCTTGGAATTGCCTAAAAAATACTCAACAGATCTAGTCGAGAAGCCATCAAAAGGCCAGAATCTCACTCCAATTGCAACATTTGCTCCGAAAATGACATGGCACTACAATCACATTCAACGCATTCTGAAATCTCACTCGAATCACTCATTTTTACCCCATTTTCTGTCGCTTAACATCACCTTCGGCCCCGTTGCCCGGTAGCCCCAGGCCCTTTTCCATCAGGGGCCCAAAGCTTTGGTTTGCGTCATCATCCTCATCTTCGGCCTCGTCTTCCAAATCGTCTTCGTCGCCATCTAGGTTCTCATCCAAATCACCCGTTTCTGTCGCCGTCTCCGCCTCTTCGGCCTCCAAGTGCGTCACCCCAAGCTTGCTCTGCGCTGGCTTATTCTTGTTGAGCATATCTTCGTGCTTGCGCTTATTATATACCACCATTTCTCGGTGGTATCGTTCTCGATCCTCCTCATACAATTTGAGGTACGGGATCTTGGCTGTATCGTCCAACGCCTTCCAGAGATCGGTCAATACACGTGTAAGTTCCGTTGCGGGCTTACCTGGGTTCTCGCGCTCGAGCTCCGCCTTCACACGGTCTTTTTCGCGCTCGCAAAATATCAAATATGCGTTTGTGGGCCGTTTCGGCAAGTTTGGGTCACGCGCGGCTCGGCGGAGTGCAGCCGCAGACATCTGTCCGTTACGGCCCTTGCGCGGTTTGCTCTTGGCTGGTTTTACCGGCTGGAAGTCCAAGTTAGTGTCGGTTAGGAGCGGCATTTGTGGGCGGGGCATGGCCTCGGCATGTGGGGCGTCAGGGTCCTCGGAAACATTCACCACTTGCGCCTCCAAACGCTCCAAAAGCACAGCATACTCGAGTCGGAGCCGCCGGATCAGCGTCCGCGTGCGCAGCAACGCTATTGTCGAGATTTCATTGCTTTCTTCCACCTCGGCAATCCGCTTTCGCAATTCCTGGCACTTGATCTTGAATTTATGCTCTAGACGTTAGTTCTTGTGCGTTTTTTCCGGCGAAAAAGGTCAGATGTAGCTAATTGGCGGTGAGAGATTACATACCTTCGCTGTCTGGTGCAGCTTCCTTCACGTTGGCCATTTTTGGTGGGGTGATTGATTGGTCTGCTGGCTTTAGTGAGGTGTGAATGCACTTGATGTATCAAATATTGTGTGCAGTCCCGGCTCAAGCACGCTCCACAAGCCTACAAGGCAACTAGACTACGAGATTCGGGCTTCAAAATCAAACCTGCAGAATTAAACTAACAAAATAAATGGCCTGGTCATCACTAGAAAAAACTCCATGGCCTGCTCGCCAAATGCCACGAGTCCCAACAGAATAAACACAAAGAACTTCAGGGCCAGATCCAGGAATACTGAAGACATTATCAAGGCTTCAGCGTACACACCTGTTCGCCAACAAGTCAAACTACAGCGCAGGCTGAGTCTCTGGGACGACCTCATAGTCCGAGTCAAAGTCCTCGGCTTCGGTGACGCTAATCAAGTCGTAGTCTTCGCTGCCCTCCTCATGTCCCGACATTGACAAGTCCATGCTGGTCACAGACGACAGCTCGTGCGCAGCAACCGCCCGCGATGCAACCTCCTTGGGCAACGAAGGCAAAAGAATCGAGTGCACTGACGCCGTTGCAAACGAGGGGGAACTGGAGCTTGGCGCCTGTTCGGCCACCATCTCCATCTGAGAGTCGCCCAAGTCAGCCGCGGCTGAGTCAGTTGGTCTCTCTTCCCCGCCGTACTTTGGAATCAACAATATTTGACCGCTCATGTTCTTCAAGCTAAGCAGGGCCTCGCCAGCGAGTCTTGCCGAGCTTAATACGATCTTGAACGGGTATTTGTAATGGGTGTTGCTGACCGCAACATTGAATTTAGAAGTTCTGCGTGGTGCGATACCATTGCGCTTCTCAATTGGTATGGAAGCCACAGTCATGTCAAAACAATTAACAATGCTTAAAGTCAAGCCAGTGCAATCGATGCTGACGTCCCCCTTGTTAATAAGAAGGATTTGTGTCATAGACTTGCCCTTGGGCACCACTGCTACTTCGACCAACATAGGCTCAGCCGCATCTACTGCCATGTCAGTTTCTTCCGCAAAAATGACTTCTTCTGGGGTAGGTGCTTCACCGTCGAGCTCGTCTGTGTCCATTTCTTGCGCCATTGCAGCATCCTTCTCGGCCTGCTGTGCCTTGCGGACAAGCGCCATTAACGTCTCCAACTTGTCGTCTCCTTCCACCAACGCCTCGAGCTTCCTGTACTTCTGGGCAAGTTTTGAGTTTTCACATGCCTCTTCGTGCATCTTCGAAGCATGTTCCGCGTTCTTTCTTTTGCTGGCGACTTGCTCTGGTGAGTAGGTCTGACCACCATACAAGTTAGGGTTTCGGAAGCCACGAGCCTTGAGAAATTGCAGATAAGACTGCGTGTCCTCGATAGCTACCACGGCGTGCTGAGCTGAGTGTGCACCCACATTCACCCGCTTCTCGTAGCATGGCGCACAGAGGTCAAAGTCGTCACACACCGTACATTTGTACCGCCAGCCCCGAATATAATTTGTGTTGTCCAGTGGGCAACATTGGTCACAAAGAATTCCCTCGTGGACAATGCCCGAGTCGGCATGCTTCTCCACACTTTCCTCGCGGCTCGCGACATTCTCGGCAGAAGAGTATGCGGGTAATTCGCTGGAGTTCAGGCACTCGTCTGGCGACATCGCCTGCGTGTACAAGCTTGAGAAAGATTTCATGAATTCGTAAATCTCCAGTTTTTGAAACTCAGTTATCAATCTACGGAATTGATCAACAGTTTCTATACCAGGCAAAGGCAACGATGGTCCCGTGGACAGTTGCGGAATTTCATTCTTGGTACGCACAACAAGCTTCATGGCGTTCTTGACCTTCAAACTGCGAAGAAACTCCTTGAAATCGGCCTCCGACTCCAATGGAACATAGCCCTTATGTTTCTTGGATTTTCTTTCAAAGTTGAGTTCCCCGAGCGGCTCTTGGCCAAACCGCAGCCCAGCCAAGACGTGAGCGGCCAAATTCGCCTTCGATGCAAGTGTGTGGATCTGCGCACGTGCAATCAGGGTACCGAGTTCTTGCGGGTGGCGAGTCCGCCCATCGTAACAAGTAACCAGAATCTGGATTGTCTCGCTACTCATCGTAACAAATATATACTATCAAACTTTTTCTGATCTGTGGCTTTGAAAAACTTTTGTTGTCTTCCTTTCGTGCTAGGGGGTAATCAGTTGAGTGATGCGTGGGCTAGATAAGAAGTGTGGGTCATTCTGCTCCCTGATCATGCATATAGTGTCAATGAATGCGCAAACCCTGGTGGGCGCGGATTCCTCATTTGGCTGTCAATTTCAGTGGGCGCTCAACAATGCAGCCACATTTGGTATAAACGTTTGGTCCTTTGATACCACTTTTTTTTTAGTAAGTATTTTCTGATCATGTAGTGTCCGTTTGGGCTGTGAAAAGTTTGGGTTCTTGCAAGAGCCAACGTGGCTCGAAAATTAGGGTACGGTCCGTGCACGTGACGGTTTTTTGCAGAGCAAAAACACATTGGGGAAAGACCAGCGGATGCGAGGGCAATTCATGGAAACTTCTGGAAACCGAAAACTTGCTGCATATGAATCTTAATTTTCTAGATCTGAAAATGACTGGTGTTATTCTCTCTCATTTCACAACCGCTCCGTCCGCGGAAGCTTTCAGCTGCAAATTCATTCACGAGCCGCCCGGCCGCGGGTCTTGCAATCGCGCTCACGTGAGATTGGCACCTTCTTATCACCAATTCATGACTTTCTTCCAAGGACGAATGCAAATTTGAAATAATCAGGCTAGAAAAGGGACAAGCTTTCTCACACAATCTGTGTATGTAAGCAGGAGATTCAACTACAGAAATTTACTCCAATGTGTTGAATGTGTCATTTGTGTGATACTCGTTATGTGCAGGCTCAGAACTTGAGCGGAAAACGGCGCAGACATCAGCTTATCTTTTGCACCACAACATCTTATTTATTCTCCACCATTATGGCGCTCCAACTCAAGAAAAACAAGTTCCGCTTGTCTACGGCCGCAACAGGCGCATTTGTTCTTGGTGCCGGGTACATTATTCTCAAGACCTTTCCTCACTTGAAGACCTCTCTTCTTTCTCGCCTCTACGGAGAAACAACCGAGGAAGAAGACGAGAATGAGATTGTGCAGCTCAATGAAGACGAGGAAATCGCCACTGAGGAAACAACAGAGTCGCTCATTTTGGAGAAAAAGATCCCCGCCGACACACTGAAATGGTCTGATGCCACTTTAAGAAGTTATTTGGCCGAAGTAAGTACCCCTCATCATTCACAAAGTCTAATAGAAGTTTCAACTGTCCGCAAAAAAAGAGTGAAAAACATTGAGCTTTTCTCGATTTGGCTGCATATCGTCAAGAGGTTGCAATTTCATGTTTATTTTCGATCATGTTGTCACTTTCTGTGTCTGACCTTGCACATAAGAATACTAACCGCTGCAGAAAGAAGTCGGTCCTCCTCCCAATGCTAGCCATGATGAGCTTGTATCCATTGTTAACTCAATACAACAGGCTATTTAACGCCAACCTCAACATCGTGCTTACCTTGCGTTACCTTCTTCTACGTGTGCTCTTGCTAGTCAAGTACCTCACTAATATATAATTGTATACTATACCGAATGCACCGTTGCCCTATAACCATATGTCTATTTCTGTTCCTCCGACCACGTCTTGAGTGCCTTTTCGAAGATTGGCCTGGTCAAGCCCCTCTTGTAATCTTCAATGAACGCAAAATGGCAACCAATCAGCTCCACATCTCTGTTTCTGGCCTCGTCATCAAACAAGATCATCGAGCCAGCCTGCAACTCCTTTTCAAGGCCAAGCTCCTCGACGGCTCTTGTGATGTGTCTTATTTTGGAGCCCTCGCCCCACTGCAATGAGTCAAAATGTTGGATCATGGGTTTTCCGTCGATTTTGAGCAATGACAAGATTCTCTTTGCAATGTGAGGTGTCGGCGTTCTGCTGGCACTTACAATGGTAACGTTGTGAGCTACTAGCTCTTTGATAATCAGCTCCACATCCGGACAAAGCGCAATTTTGTAACCAGAAGAATCTTTGAGCTCTGAATCTGTGACGCGTTTGATGTTCGAGTCGACATGATAGTCGCACCAAAACGGCCATAAGGTATAGTCGAGGTCAAAAACAACCACGCTAGGGTATGAATAAGCGGTCATAATTCTGTTCCGTAATGAACACCTTCAAAAAAGATGGATCTTGCAAAGTGCTTTATCGCCGGATGGTGCGCGCTCGTCGCCTGCACAACCGAGTGCGCCTGGTGGCAATTTACCGGTCAGGTTGCTTGCAAAAGGTGATACATCCCGGTACCATCGTGGTATTTGCTGACTTGGACCGATAGAATAAATATCGCAAAGGTTGCTGCCAGAATCATCCAAAAAAGAGGGTATAGCGGGTGCGCATGAGCTGTTAATGCAGTGGCTGCCAAAAGCGGAACCAAACATATGTCAGACAGGCGACAGTGCACCGCACGTGAGCCACGACTCATCTCCGATATCACAACACAGCAAACAACACTTTTCATGAGCTCTGCCTTTGCAAAGCCGAATCGCAGCTAGCACACATTAGTGGACATTGTTAGTAGTAGTGTTCGAGTTTCTGCGAGCAGTACGTGCCAGGTGCAAATCGTCTTCGATACTCTGCAATATGAGACTCACGGCCACAAGAATGAGCGAGCGAAACTCCACCGCGGCAGTGGCATCCACATTCCCGACCGCGTACGTGTACATTGAAAACACAGAGCATTTCTTTGTGCGAGTGAACATTTCCCAAGACCTATAATAGTCAAACGAGCCGCATTTATGCGGCGAGATGTACTTGGATCGGTCCCGTGGGCACCACCGGATCGGAAAGATGTTGTGCAACAGGCCTCCCAAGAGCAGGTTCGACTTGTGAACCTTTCTAGAGGAGTCCATTTTGTCCACGAGACTGACTTGGTCCGGTGCCAAAAGGTACAAGTCGTACAGAAACCTGTCTGGATTCAAAACAGGGCTTATCGCCTTGACAAATCGAAATCTCTCGTCATTTATACGCAAATCGACAATCGGAAGCCGCAGATGCGCAAAAACCACGGTTTCAACGCCTTTGAGCTGAAGCCTGTATCTAGTATACCCAATGAACTTTCTTCGGAGCACCTCGCCAATGTGCCGATTGTCGACTTTGTCATAGAGCCGGTCACGTGCCTCGGGGGCCGGTACACATTCGAAAAATCTCAAATAGCTCGTGTCGCCCAAGCCTATGCTGAGACATCGTTTACTGATGACTAGAGGGAGACCAATCGACGCGTTCTGATTCGATTTTGCTCGTGGAAAATCCAGGTGGTGCTTCGAGAGCTTGTTGTACTCTTTGTACATTCGCATAGATGTTTCTGACGGGAAAGCCTTGAGGTTGCGGTCTGTTATGCCGTTTGCAATCACAAATTCCTGCAATACCATGGGCGGATAACTTGGCGGCGGAGGCGGTTGACCATAAAGAGCTGGGCTTGGCGGCATATATGTGTTTTGGCCCTGCACAGGTTGTTTGAAGTCCATTTTTGTAAAGTCCGGGTGGTTTTGTGTTGGTAACTGTCTTTTGCAGCATCGAAAACACCTTCCGACAATACACTTATATACGACGCGGCCCACATCTTGCGTACAGGCACAATGAGGCGCCGAGCAGCATCATCACGCGCGCGAGTTCCGGGCTTAGTTTTGACCTGATTTCAGGCACTCACCGGACCCTGAGCCAGAAACCATATCACTGAATATTTTGGTGATTAAAAGTGGGTTTTCCTTACAGCCTGAGTTGATTATGAGGGCCACAAGCTCTACCAGAACTGCCCTTCATTGCTCTAGAGCAAGATCGTGGTTTTCACGGTGTGGGCGCAGTAGGAGCCGTTCGCGGCTTGCGCCTGCAGCTCAGCCTATAGATAAGTGACAAGTGACATCATAATACGATTCTGTGATAAACAGAACCGAGTTTCGTGACCGCCAACAAGTTGAGTACGAGTGTGATCACGCAACGGTGGCCACAATGCATGAGCATGCAGAGATAAGAACAGCATACCCAATCACACTGTCTACATCGTAGCCACTTCGTGAATACGAGAATTCACATGTCCAATCGCATCCAAATGAGATTTGTGAGTCATTTCGAAAACTCACAACACAGCACCAAAGCCGTGGTCCTAGAATAGACACATTCAGAAACCTCAAATTACAGATTAGTATGCCCCAGCATGATTGTGTGCACCGGTTCAATGACCTTCGGTTGAACGGAGGAGCCCTCTATAAGCCGAAATTCACCTCTCTTTGGTCCAGCAAAGAGAAAAAATTGAACAACGAAAGAAAGATCACATTTTGCCAGAACAACCTTCCCCGCATAATTCACACGTCCTGGTCCTTAGATTCAAATTCCGAGGCCTCGTTCATTTTTTTCGGCTGCAACTGTGCCGAGGAACCAACGCGGATTTTCCTCCCGAAGAAGTCTATTTCCGCCTCAGGGTACTCTGGAGGAAGTTCTTCGCCCTTATCCAACAACTTGTCGTTTAGCAACATGGAGTTCCCATACTCGGGGAGAGCCGCTAAGCCGCGCTGGCCCTTGAATCGCCGATCGCTCGCCGAGAAAAAGCCATATTTCCTAACATTAGCCTCGATCCATACGAACCCCATTTGGCCGAAATTCACCAGGAATTTCGCGTTTGTCAGGAAACACCCCACAGCAGGGTACATGTCTAAGTAGCACCCTTTCATTACATCCATGATCTTCTTGCCGTTACGCGTGATGAAATAGGTTCCTGAAGATATCACGTATCCGAACCCAACCACATCGGATTGTTTGAGTGAAGGCAAAACCTGGGCATTGTACAAACTGTTTTCGCCCATGTGCTGCTGCAACGGCGTCGGAAACGGCTTGTTTACCTTCAAGTTCCCCGTCAGCTCATACGCCATCAGGAAATTGTTATATCCAGGAAGCCTGAACCCTGAAGGGTATGGTTTTGTCACTAGCCCAATGGCGAAATGCGCATTGGGCACGTTTTCGGCATATTCAAACACCTTCACCTCGAAATAGACCGTGTCCGGCAGCCTGTTTTTCGTCGGAAGCGCGAACCGCAGCACCGCAGTCGCTGTTGAGTACGACCGGTCGTTGTTATGAAAGCTGATCTCGGTTCTATCCTCAACTACAAAGCGCGCGGCCAAAATGTCCGATTCCTGCTCAAACTCAAACGCGTTGATGCCGCAATCCTTGATTACGAGCTCGTCCTCGCGAGTAAACGATTTCCCGCGCACGTGTGCCGGGTTGGGCGGGTGTTGTTTCAGAAACTCCTCGCCCTTAATGTACGCCCGCTGTTCCTCAGGGGAGAGGGTGGTGAAATCATGCTCCTCGGCCAACGCCAAGAGTGATTCCTCGTCATTCAAGAACTCAAAGTCAACGTCGCCCGCACGGAAAATATCGTGCAAAAGCGGACGATTTTCACCGGTTTCATGCTGGATGCCGGCGAGCCAGAATGCCGCCCACGCTATAAACAGGAGGGTGGCAAGTGTGGTCACCAACACAAGCGAAATCACGCCCAAGACAAACATAAGGGGGTGATATATAAAATTTAAGACAATTTGAATAATAAATAACCCTTTGTGCAGATAAGTTTGACCAGTTTATGGCGAGATTCTGTGCCTATCTAAATTTTCCTCTGCTCGATTTGGCCCTGATAAGAATGAGGGATCCGGGGGCCAGCTCAGCCTGCGCTTCTCCACACTTTTCTTGAGACGCACAGTTTCATGGTGCACGGGTGTTTTGTGTTCGAATGTGCCATATTTTGGCCCAGATGCCCCATACTGTCAGGTGGGGTATCACCGAATCGGTCTTTTGGAAATATGCGATGTATCCATGTGTTTCGACAGATACTGGAATTTGATTGGCCTTGGAGATCAGGTGATTTTATTCAGGACGGTTCAGTAGCAGCGACGGGGGGCATTCCATGTGCAGTCCGAGAAGCTCGGGGACATTGTTAGCGACATCACACACGATGATCTGACTTTTTTTACATATCTCGCTTTCGAGATTGTTGGATCATGGCAATTTGGGAATTGTTATATTGCTTGATCTATTTGGGTAGGGACTGTGGGTGAAAGAAATGCAGGATGATACACTCACATGTATGTATCTTCCAAACTCGGACCATCTTATGAAACCAAAAATGACCGGGTAAATGTAAGTCTTCTCGCATGTTTCTTTGGAATTTTTTCTTACAAGTACATGAAATAAAATTGGTGGCCCTTTTCCTTATTCGAAACTAAAGAAATGTCGTCGTGTTCATTCAAATGGTTGCTACCTCTTGATACTTTTCAGACACATATCGTGCCGTAAAACCTCATGAATCCGTTTCGTTTGACTCATAGGTCTCCCCACTAAGTCCAAAAACTCATCATTCTTTACTCTACAACAATTCGTAGCGGTATTTATTCATTCATACCACAATCCTAGGATTATTTACCGTCGTGAGCAGCGACAATAATCAAAAAATAGAACACTCGAAGCTTTTCGACTGTGCCACTGCTGTTTATAAGAAACAAGCAGAGCATTCGATTATGACATACTATGGGCTCGCTTGATCAGCATTCGGCTGATTTTGAACCATGACTCTATGCAAGGAATCTGCAAGGAATCTGCAAATTGAGAGACAGAAGATTCAGAGTGCTACAACTCTTCCTTTGGTCTTTTTGAAGGATCTTATTCCACAAGGCCCGCTTGTCAATTTCCAACTTCAGCACGAATGACTACAGATTCCGATCAACGACACCGGTGATACCAAAAGCCCTGGTACTCAAGGCTCGATCGCCTTATTCTATTCCTATTCTAGTTACACAACTCGCTTACTGGCTGTAGAAGCCCTGCTCCTGCAAGTAGCCAACAATCTCAGCCAACAACGCTGCCACGTCGCCGTTTTTCAACTCAAACCTGTAAGGTGCGTCTGGGCCCTGGGAGGAGACCACAACCACGTTATCAGCACCCACAGCCTGCACGACGGCATCAGCACCGGCCTTCTGCGTCAAGATCACGCCAGAACCGGCCTGAACCAACTCATTGACTACGAACAAGTCAGCAAACTCGTCCAACTTGGTCACGCGACGGCCACCCGTGAACTGGTTCAACACGGACTGCAAGGCAAAAGCCACGTGCTCGCTGTAGTCACTGTACAGAGTTGAATCAATCACAACCGCGAATCCCTGCTGCGATCTAGGAGGGTAGCTCTCCCTCAAAATCCTCACCACCTCAGGGTAAGAGAACCACTCGGGGATCTCTGTGCCGTTTCTCAAGCGCAGACGCAACTCTGTGCCGGAAATGTTGGCGGTCTTGACCGTCTTCAAGTCAATGGTGTCGATTGGCGCATAACGGTCCTCGTCTGGCAAGTATGTGACCATTCTGAAAGGCACAATCTTCATCTTTGGGGCCAACTCGGCCTCCACCAGCGCCAACAATTCCTGAGCATCGTATGGACCGTAGAAATCAACGCCGGCAGAGTTTTTACCCGGGCCAGCATGGTCACGGCCAACAATGAAATGGTCTACACCGTAGTTCATTCTGATCAACGCGTGCCACAAGGCCTCACGGTCACCGCCCATTCTCATGGCCAAGGGCAAAAGCGAGATCGTGGCCAATCCCTCGGGGTACTTTTTTAAGATCTGCTGGTAAACCTTGACACGGGTGTGGTGGTCAATGTCGCCGGGTTTCGTCAACCCAACAACTGGGTGCACCAAGATGTGGCCGTCGTCGCCCAAATCCTTGGCGGCACGCACAGTCAATTCTCTGTGAGCACGGTGCATGGGGTTTCTCGTTTGGAAAGCAACGATTTTCTGCAGGTCCCAGCCCAAATTCTCAAACTCCTTTCTCAACTCAGTGGGCGTCTTTCTGAGCGGCACGTAGTCGTAGTGGGTAGGGTAGTCCAAGCCTTGGATCAGGCCACCAATGTAGTATTCACCGGCGGTCTCATTCAAGTATTTCACCGCAGGGTGTTCTGGGTCGCCACGGAACACTTTTTTCGCCTCGTTAGCCTTGTTGGGCTTGTACACAGACTCTACGGTCAACACCGCCAATGGCTTGTCATCTCTCAAGTCTTGCAACACAAGCTTTTGGCCAGTGCTGACTGATTTGGCGAATTCTGCAGAAACGTCGAGCGTGATGGGCATAGACCACAACAAACCTTTGCCGGAGTCAGCGTCCTTCACGGAAGATAAGCGCATATCCTCGACCACGGAGTTGTAATCGTCCTCATTCAAGAATCCGGTCAAGGGAGAAAACCCACCATTCAAAATCAACTCCAAGTCGCAGAGCTGTCTTTCGGTCAATTTCACTGCGGTCAAGTTTTCGCTGGCGATCTCGCTCAACAATTTTTGCTTGATTGCAGCATCTCTGATAACAAGGTCTTGCAAGACACCTCCGTGTGGGGCTGGGATAGGCATAATTTTCGGTGATGGTTTGTTGATTTGAGATTGGTTGGCGAAACCACGCTTTAACAGTCAAGTTGCAAAAATCAGACAATTGCACGTGACGTTGCAGCACGTCGCGGCGGCGCCTGCAGTTGCTGCGCACCGGGCCGGGCGTGCATATGAACGCATTTTTCCTGCACATTCGTTGCAACCTGATTTGCTCGAGATCAGGGTGATCGTCATACTGAGCAATAGGCGCATACAGGCTCGGCTCGTGACTTCAAATATGAGTGAGAGCTGGCTCACGCTTGGTCAGAGGTAGTAAAAAGACTCAGAGGTATTGTTATCTCCCAAGTTTGACTTTTGAAGGACAATTGACGTCATTTCAAATCATTTTCAGGCCAACGCACGTGTTTGTAGGCCATGTCGCCACAATTTGGATTTTGTAGCTTGACAAGAAAATAGTCATTAGTACTGATTAAGTCGAAAAAGTCTTGGCCCAATTCCATTTGAGCCACACTTTGCAAAACAATAAAATTTCATCATGCAAACGCATCGCCAAGAGTACATTTTATTTGAACCACTTTACCTCCAGGCTCCAACTCTTTAAAAAGTTTGATGGCATTAAGGCCATTTCCTTACAAAAAGATTTTAATAGAAAACCAATAAGAATGCGACACCATAAAGGGATCCCGACTTGAGTGTGTACGGACATACCAACCACGCAAGAGACTGCAATTAAAACAACGTTGAATACCAGAATTTGATCTTGTTGACTTTTTCCTTCTGAGTGTTTACTCAAATAGTCAATGTAAACAAAATTGGTGTAAAATGAGACTGCCAGGTGCATTCGCTTACGTGTGTCTCACCTTGCAGCGAGAAAGCGACAGCAATCAATGCAGAGAGCGAGAATATTCTATGTGCATTTTTTTTAGTACATTATTACATAGGAAACTGTCAAGCACGAGAGGAGAACATGATATTATAAAGCACGATAATGTTTAAAAATCAGATGTCCTATTCAACAACATATCTCGAGCGCGTGTTTCACCTCGAAATCCCGCAAAAAATATTAGCAGAAGCTTATCTGTTGGGCGGTCGAAACGTTTTTTGGTTCCACGCGTCGCCAGCACACAGGCCAGACGGGCCAGACTGCAACTGACGTGGCCGGGCTGGGCTAGATGCGAATCAACACGTGCGGTTCATACAAAGAGCGAAAAGTAAATGATGGCAGTCTTTCACACATTTCTATGAAAACAGGCCTGAGACTTGTTATCTATTCAATAAAATTGTTCGTTTTGACGGGCGGGACCATCGTTTTGTCTCGTTCCCCCACACTGTGCGGGGGTATGAGTCGGCAAATACCGTCGGGAGACCCACCTAAAGAGGAAGTTGCGGGGAACATTTTTTGAAAAGAGTTTCTTTTAGCTAGCGCTTATTCATACGTTCTCTTTCATATTAATCAACCGTGTTGCAAGTTAGTTGATGAAGGTTTTCGACCATGTCGCATGATCTATTCCAGGCGTTTTCAAAATTAGCTGGCAATTCTTGACAAAAACACGAACACATGAGATAATATAAAAAAAGGGGGCATCCTATTGACTAAGAAAATACATTTTTCTATCTCAAAAAACCAGACAAGTTGATGTGTAGTCAATTACTAAAACAGTTCGCGCCTCATAGATTAGTTCCTCGAATCGGCGGCACGACCGGGACGGGCCCCTGGTGCTTAGTAACGCGTGGGGTGAGGGATCTGGATTCCGGGCCTGCCCAAAACGAACTCCCACGGTGTCGGACTTTTGTGCGCCAGAACAGTGCGATCTTGCGGCCGGGGCACAACGTCCTGCGTAATATATAAGGACTCACATTTCCCGGCCCCACGGACGGTTGCTTGAAATTTCTCCTTTCTCCTTTCCTCCTTGACAGAACGAATTTCTTCTAATTCTATTACACAAATATGTCTACTACTCCAACGTATGTACTAGCAATCACATGGAGCCGCTTGGCTTAGCCAAATTGCCGCCACCGCAGACTCTTCAGATCCTCAAAATTCACACCCTTTGTCGAGAACTTGCGCTGCTGCGCTCGACCGCCGAGCGCTCGGGATCTCGGGATCTCGGTGAATGACACCCACCCCTTGAAACCCCAGTCCTTCAACTAAGCGTGAAGCAAAGGCCGGAATTTATTCTCAAATATTTCTCGACAACTTCACAATATAGTCAAAACTTCACTTGTTGGAGGAATCGCTACACAAATTCACACCCAGACAAAAATGGGATCTGGCGATAGATTGGCTGCCATCAAAAGACATTTTACTAACAGCGCCAGTGGTGATTTTGGTTTGATCGGTTTGGCCGTCATGGGCCAGAACTTGATCTTGAACGCCGCTGACAATGGCTTCACCGTCGTTGCTTACAACAGAACGGTGGCCAAGGTCGACGAGTTTTTGAACAACGAGGCCAAGGGCAAGTCCATCATTGGTGCCCACTCCATTGAGGAGCTCGTGGCCAACTTGAAGAGACCAAGAAGAATCATGCTTTTGGTCAAGGCTGGTAAGCCCGTTGACGCCTTTATCCAGTCGTTGTTGCCTCACTTGGAAGAGGGTGACATCATCATCGACGGTGGTAACTCGCACTTCCCAGACTCTAACCGTCGTTACGAAGAGTTGAAGGCTAAGGGAATCTTGTTTGTTGGTTCCGGTGTCTCCGGTGGTGAAGAAGGTGCCCGTCACGGTCCATCTTTGATGCCTGGTGGGCACCCAGACGCTTGGCCCCACATCAAGGACATTTTCCAGTCCATTGCCGCCAAGACCGACGGCGAGCCATGTTGCGACTGGGTTGGTGAGGCCGGTTCCGGTCACTTTGTCAAGATGGTCCACAACGGTATCGAGTATGGTGACATGCAGTTGATTTGCGAAGCCTACGACTTGATGAAGCGTGTTGGTAAGTTCACCGACAAGGAAATTGGTGACGTGTTTGCCAAGTGGAACAAGGGTGTTTTGGACTCTTTCTTGATTGAGATCACCAGAGACATCTTGTACTTCAACGACCCTACTGACGGCACCCCATTGGTGGAGAAGATCTTGGACACTGCTGGCCAGAAGGGTACCGGTAAGTGGACCGCCATCAACGCCTTGGACTTGGGTATGCCCGTGACTTTGATCGGTGAGGCTGTGTTCTCCAGATGCTTGTCCGCTATCAAGGACGAGAGAGTCAGAGCCTCCTCGGTTTTGACTGGCCCATCTGTTGAGGGTGAGTCCCCAATCACTGACAAGCAGAAGTTTGTTGACGACTTGGAACAGGCTTTGTACGCTTCCAAGATCATCTCTTACGCTCAAGGTTTCATGTTGATCAGAGAGGCCGCCAAGGAGTACGGCTGGAAGTTGAACAACCCTGCCATCGCCTTGATGTGGAGAGGTGGATGTATCATCAAGTCTGTCTTCTTGGGCGAGATCACCGCTGCCTACAGAGAGAAGCCTGACTTGGAGAACTTGTTGTTCCACCCATTCTTCCAGAAGGCCGTCACCAAGGCCCAGCAGGGCTGGAGATCCTCGATCGCCAAGGCCATCGAGTTCGGTGTTCCAGTGCCAGCTTTCACCACCGCCTTGTCTTTCTACGACGGTTACAGATCCGCCCAGTTGCCTGCTAACTTGTTGCAGGCCCAGAGAGACTACTTCGGTGCTCACACCTTCAAGGTGTTGCCAGGTAAGGAGAACGACTTCTTGAAGGGTGACTGGATCCACGTCAACTGGACTGGTAGAGGTGGTAACATCTCTGCCTCCACCTACGACGCTTAGACATGTTGCTTAGGAACCTTATATCAATAAAAAACTGTAATTAAGTGTTTGTAGTGATTGGTTGTGCTCAAAGATTGCTATACTTGCAGCAGTGGTCCTACTTGTCATATTTGTGAATATTTAGTGGACACAATGTGCTTTTTTTGAGTAGACAGAAGCCAGTTGCAAAAATTGTCATAATGATTGATTCCATTTAGCTCGATCGCTAATGCTCAAAATGGACAGTCGAATCAAAAAGCATCCTTCCCCTCCCATACATAGGCTTCACGCTTAATAACAGATTTTTACATAACTTTGCTTTCGGGCGTATTCCACTGATCATTCCCGGTGTTTGGCGCTTGATTTCGTATGCGAAAAGCCTTTCAGCATCCCATACGCAAGTCCCACAACGGCAACAAAAAACAAGGTTTTAGGGTTCGAGAAGTAAATTCGTGAACTTCACGAGAATGCCTGCCTATGTACATATATATTTATAAAGTAAAAGAACACTTTGTGGGCGAAAATTGAAGGACCCAGGCTCCTTTCAAAGAGCGCAGCATATCTGGTGTGAGACATCGTATCTCAAGCACTTTTCTATAAAACACCGAAAGAAGAGGACTCATCTATCGTTAACTGCCACGCCAAGAAGAAATTCAAAGTTTGAATAGTAGTAGTAGCGAAACTGGGTGGTCTGAAGCGACATTACAGAATCCAGAATATAGGTCTTGTGGAAAGCTGCGTAAGCGATTCTGGCTCTGCGATGCCGAGTCAGGAACAAGAAGCATGAAACGAACGGAAAACGTAATCAGAAAACAGAACATTTCGTAGACCAAGATCCTCATAAGCGTGTCTCAGCGTGGCACTTCGAGAACTGCAACACACGGAATTCAGGCGGTCACCAAGAACCACGCTAAAACCGAGATCGTCGTAGGCATGAATACAATGACCCTTCTTCGAACCCCCAACAGTACAGAAAAACAATCGACTCTATCCTGGATATTGATGTATAAATTATCTATTGCACCCCTTTATACGGCCAAGGGGTCCCTCTTGGAAAACTCCAAGATCAAATCGTCCTTCGGGAAGATCGTGGCAAACACCTTGATCTCCTCCGAAATGTCGGTCACGTGATGCTTCATGTCACTATTCATGACAAACTTGCCCAACATCCCCGTGAACAACATCATGACGTACTGCTGGCCCAAACACACGTGCGGACCGGAACCAAACACAAGCCAGCTCCGTTTCGTCATGTCCCCCAGCGGGTTCTCCCAACGCTCCGGCACAAAGTTGTCTGGATCCGGGTACACCTCCGGGTCGTGCAAAGCCGGGTACAATGTGGGGATGATCATCAGGCCCTTAGGCGCAGTGTAGTCCTCCGTGACCGGGAATGGCTGTTTCACGACATACGGCACCATCAACACGGGTGGCCTGTATCTTAACGACTCCATCACCACGTGATTCGTGTACTGCATCTTCTGGATCAAGTCTAGCGTCAAGGGCTCGGCAGGGTCGTTGTTTCTGATAGCCATCTGCTCCTCACGGATCTTGGCCACGACATCTGGCCTGTCTGCGACAATCTGGAACAACCAGCAAGCCAACGACGAGGACGCGTCCTGCAGGGCAAACAAGAAGGTGAAAATCGCCTCGGAGATCTCCTTATTGGAGAACTCACGCACCAATAACTTCAGCTCGGTGTCCTGTGCATGCGTGTCACGTGCCTCTTTCATCAAGAAGATCCACTCGTCCATGACACACGTGGGCTTGGCGTTGTCGTCGTTGATGGAGATTTTTGCCTTGGCCGCACACTCCTCAAAGATCTTCATCGTCTCGTCGGCGATTTTCTTGCCGTACCACGTTTTAGTGTAAGGGATAATGATGGGGAAGTTCACAAGCTCCAACGCCGCGGTGATGCGGAAGTAGTTATCGGCGATAAGCTTGATCTGGTCCTCGGAAATAAAACTGCCGCAGAACGTACGCAAGGATAACGCACACATCAACTCTCTGAACTCGGGGAAAAACTCTCTTGGTCCATCGTAGTCGCAGAATTTGTCGAGGTAAATATCCATGTATTTCTCAAGCACAGGGAGATAGATCTCCAATGCCTTCAGCGTGAAAAGCCCATTCAAGGATCTGCGGTAGTCGACATGTGCTTTACCATCCAAAAACACCCAGTTTGTAGGGCGCAAGATCTTGATGGCCACGTCAACCACACACGGCTTCACGTATTTGGGCGACGAGAAGATTTTACGAGCGAGGTCACGCGTGGAGGCAATGACCACAAATTTGTGGAAGATCGACACGCACGACAACGGGCCCAGGTTCCATTTGCCCAAATATTCCTCGAATTTTGGGTCCAACGACTCCAAAAAGGGTCCAATGATAGGCCAAACCTTGAATTTCGGGCCCACAATGGTACCTTTATTCATTTGGTACCTCACCTGGTCATAGGTCAACACACCCACAATAAATGTGAGCAGAATCTGCCACCATGAGAGACTGGCCCAGGCACTTATGGCCTTTGAAATTAGCGAGTCATAAAAAGGCTGTGGGGGCGCCACGTTGTCGAAAAACGGCGCCGTTGCGTTTACATCCATTTTCAAAAAATAGTCAGCAAGAAAATGGAGAAAATTAGTTGGCTCCTGCCCTTTTTAAGTGAATGTTTGGTTTTTCTCGATGCCCACGCTTATCGTACCGGAGACCGCGGATTATTTATACGATGCCCTACTAGCTGCGCGTACGACGGTGCTGATTTTCGCAAGCACTTCGGATGTAGATGCAGGAATAAAGCTTAAAATGCTTGGTTTCTCGCCAATCACAACGGCTGCAATTAGGCAGGCTTTCAGTTTAGAGCGAAATAGACATTTGAGTCGTTTATACATAGATTGTGAAACCACTCATGTCTTGATCTCGATACGAAAGCAGCGTGACTTCTCGAAATAATCGGGGTGGTGTGATTTGTCATAGTAATGTCACGTGACACGCACCTCGTCGTATAGCACGAAAATCTGCCCACATGAGGATTTTGGCTCGCGTTCCGAAAGATACCGATAGCCCCGCTCGCGTTCGATAGTTCTGGCGCATCTCTTTCTATCTTGACAAGCGAAACTGAGACACGTTATTGCTTTTTTCACTCATCGAAAAAAAAAAAAAACATTTTTCTAGGATCAAACGGATTTCTATGTGGCGCTGAAAACATTTCATATTCCTCTGGCATTGTCGCAACAGCGCTGCTGAGAATTTGTGGATCCCATCTTGCGTTGTCTGCAGGAAACATGGAATTTGTAGCTCTTGCGCGTTAACAAAAATAAATGCTCTGCCCGGTCTCGTGTGAAAGTCAATTAGACAAGACTTCGTATTAGGCAAGGTTTGAGTGATGTTCATTGCCATCAAAAATTGATTGAATTAAAGTTGCCTCTTCTAGCACTGCTAGTATTCAGAATGAGCGTGTTGAGTGAATAGATTATACAAGTGAGCCATGATCTGGCGCGAGCTCTCGAATAGTAAGAATGAAAATCACAGGCAAATGGTCCACACAATTCTATCCGGAATTGTTATTATCCAGTTTTCTAGATGAAGTTTATTCGATTGCATCTATTTCGAATATTTTGCTGAAGTTTCCGCTTCAATCATTCGCGCGAGGCTGAAGTTTAGCTCAAATATTGTTATTAAATGGTTAATGGAGAGTGTAAAAGATCTCAAGTGATGCCATGAGATTGGTGCCTTGAGGGCACACACCATAACTCCTTCCTGTTAGGACGAGTCACGTATCGATAGCATGCGACGAAGGTTGTTGTATCTCCCTGAAGTGATCCGAGTCTTCCCCGGCACGCGTGGAGGCATGTGAGTCACACGCGTCTTCGTAACGCAAAACTTCCTCGCCCGTGTAGGAGTCGGGGTCCGGGCCATCTGCAGAATATGTCCGATTAGGTTGATCTACCGGCGGTGACAGGCAAGACGTCTTGACCGTCGGCTGTGTCTCCAGTGTTACGCTGTCGGAATTCTCCTGCAACTGTTGTTCCAGGCATGGTGACCGAGTCTGGTCACGCCTGTTTCACATTACACGGCTAATGAAGTAGTGTGGCCGTGGTGTCTCACCGCCTCGCTCTGCGTGACGTGGCATGTCTCAGGAATGCACATCTCCGTCATGTTTCTGCACGAAATGAGACATATTCTTTATTGCATATCTCTTGCGTGATGCTTTCGTCTAATTTTGCGTATTGCTTGTGAAATCCGTAGCGCATTGTAGTTGTCATTCTTATCTCGTAGCCCCTCGTATTGTAGAGCTTTGCTTTTGTGAAATCAGCTCTGCGCCAATCTCAAGCTTCTGAATAGGAGTGTTCTCGTCATTTTGCCGTAAGTTTGAAGTTTTTCCGTCGTTGTAAAATATTACCGACTCTCCGAAGCCGATGGAGTCTGCTTTTGCCAAAAACGCTCACTTCTAACTGTTGATCCCAAATAGCTCACGATGTCGAATCCACCAACGTGTATCGTCCCAAACCTTTCGGATCGGTGTTCCTGAGTCTTGCCAACGATGAGCAGGAGGGCTGTGAATGGTCTCAAATTTCCAGATCAGCTCCTTGTGATGAGTCACGGCTACCGCTGCGACAACCAATACATGTTGCTGGCCGTCGTCGTTGCTCACGATATAAACCTTGTGTACAACCTCAACCAAATCAATTGTATTTATTCCTTCAATCTTGTAGGCTTGGGCCTTATTTGGTATTGACGATGGAAGCCTCTGCACTTGGCGTGTTATTGCTCTGAAAGAATCCTGGTCAGCTCCCACTGCTTTATTTTTTTCACATTCTCTCGGGCCAACCTTGGTGGATTCTTTCCGGTGACTTTTGCAAATGTTGGATCATACCACGCGGCAAGGTTCTTTGATGCATCTTCATGTATATTCGGGCACATTTTCAATTCGTGTTCACCAAGACAATTTGTGCATAAATCTGGTCGACGCCTCATAGTGTTCAAGAAACTCATCATCATCTGTTCAGCTGATACGAGCCATTTGTTTTTCGGGACCTGGGCCGTTTCCTCTTCATCAATTGACTTCACATCCCAGAATGCGTCGATACTACATCTCATACTGTTTACCTTAGCTAGGAACGCATTTCTTTCCTCCTCAGGCACCACTTGTATTCTCTCTTCCCTTCTATGATAGCAAACGTTAATCTTTACCCACACATTTTCATGAAAGCTCTTTATAATCTCCTTATTGGATGCGCGTGCTAGCGGTTTTCCAGGTTTGAGAGAATCTTTCCACCAGCTGCAAATGGCCCCTGCGGCCGTTGGATTGAAGCCTAAAAATGCACCAACGATCGACCTGTTAAGTTCTTGATCGTTGACTGCGCCTTGGTAGGTCAGGCGTAATCGGTCTAGTTCCCATACAATTTCCTCTAACGCCCGAAAATCGGTTCCCTTCCACTGCACTATCATTAAATCGATGATCGAAATTTCGGACTGAAAGTCTTGCAGAAGTTGAAGTTCGCGATCATTGGTGGATTCGATGGACATTTCGTTCACCATCTCGATATTGTGCGTCTTCCTGGCTTCACGTTTGGCACCCTCTATCTTTTTTTTTTTTAAAGAATCACTATCTTATTATCAGGTGGTTCTTGGAAAACCACTTGATGCTGTGTCACGTGACACCCATGGCCAAATCTGACTCTGGGTCCACCCCTTTGTCGGTCCAGCACAAAGAAAGTCAGCCAGCCAGTAGACTAGGAGAAGCTCGAAGATTTGTTTCGTATACTCTCATACCGGCAAAACATTCATTACGCACACTTGCCAAAATTCGATCTACGAAGCCAAAACTGGCACGTGCCCATGATCACGTGACACACTCAATAGTGCTCGATGAGATGAGTATGCGAGATGCGATACTCACATATTCCAGATCGGAACTTCACAAACATGGGTAAGCGGAAAACAGATGCCTTTGAGAGGCGGCAGAAAAAAGCCCGTAGCGAGCTGGATGGGCTCCTAGATGGCAGCGTGTTCGCGAAAAACAAGTCAAAAACGGATGATTGGGAGGATTATGAGCAGGATTATGAGCGTGCACCAAGAACATTGAATATCGACACAAGTGTAGATGCGTTGCCGATCAAGAGGGCCGGTAAAGTCGAGCGCGTCGTGAGAGCGGCGGTAGAGAAGAAAGAAGACGAAGCCGAAAGCGAGGACGAGAAAGCGCCCGAAATCGTGCAACCCGAGCCCCAACAGAAAACCGAGCCTGAAGAGCAGCTTACGCCGATGCAGAAATTGCAGAAAATCAAGGCCGAGGTTGCCCAGTATGCGCTGGCACTCATGGAGGACCCAGAAGAAAACATCGATAGCTTGGGGAAACTCAGAAGACTCACGGAGCTGGATAATGTGGCTACCACGCAATTGGCCATTTTGGCGCTCGTGCCTGTGTTCAAATCCTTGGCTCCAGGCTACAAAATCCGGCCCTTGACCGAGGCCGAGAACCGGGAACGTGTGACCAAGGAAATCGCCCGTTTGCGTCGCTTCGAGCAGAATCTTGTGGTGCACTACCGAGACTATGTGTCTTTATTGACCAGATTGGCAAGAGTGTCGGCGTCTAACTCGCAGAACAGCAACAAGGTCACGCCGCTGCAAATACGTCTTGGTGAGATTGCCACGAAAGCCGCGTGCGAGCTCTGTCTTTCGTCGTTGCGTTACTTTAATTATAGAGACGAGTTGTTTACTATCCCCATCAGGAGACTCAACAAAAAGCCCACCGCAGCCGCAGATTTGCAGGTTTTCACGCGGTGTGTTCGCACGTTGGAGACCTTGCTAAAGGATGACCGTGACCACGGCAGCATCACGTTCGACGTGACACGCATCATGTGCAAAGTTATCAGGGACAAGAAATTCCGTGTTGACGAGGCAGTGGTGAACATCTTCTTGAGTCTTTCACTCTTGGACGACTATGACCCAAACGGCAACAAGCCCGAGGTCACGAAAGTCAAGAAGAAGAACCGCGTGCACTTATCCAAAAAACAGAAGAAAATGCGCAAGGAATTGAAGGAGATTGACGAGGAAATGAGGGTGGCGGAACAGGCTGTCACGGCGCAGGAGCGCGAGCGGTTCCAGGCCCAGACATTGAAACTGGTCTTGACCCTCTACCTTGAGATTTTGAAGGCTGGGTCGCTTGAAATCGATGAGAATGCCCCGGCAAAACTATTAACCGCAGCGGTGATGGAAGGGTTGTCCCGATTCGGCCAGATGTCGAATTTCGACTTGCTTGGCGATTTCCTCGAAGTATTAAAGGAAACAATGACGAATCTCGTGGAGGAACGGACGTTACAAACGCAAAAATACGGCATTGAACTCGACGACGACACCGGCGGCGTGTTTTCGGCCCAGGACGTGCGCAAATTGCTTCTTTGCATCACTGCAGCATTCACGCTTGTGCTCAATCACGGTGAGATCGGCCGCTTGCCTATCTCGTTTGATTTGTTGAAATTTGTGCTGACGTTGTATATGGTGATTGCTGACGTAAGCATCAGTCCCGATTTGGAATTCTCGCATAAATCGTTACGCTTGGCCGACCCGCTTCTGGAATCAAATGAGGCCGACAAGCCGGCAGTGAACGTATCCACAAACGCCGAGCTTCTTTTAAAATCACTTGATATGGTGTTTTTCCGCCTGAGAAACGGCAGTCTTGCGCGTGCCATGCCCTTCACGAAAAGGCTTTATATCGCATCGCTCCACGCGCCCGAAAAAACGGCGATTGCGTCATTGAAGTTTGTGGCAAAGATCATCAACAAGTACGGAGACGGACTCAAGGGGCTTTGGAGCACAGAGGAGAACATTTCTGGCGAGGGCAACTACATTTTGGGGTTTGAGAAACCTGGCATGGAGGTCGACCTCGAGCGCAGCAATGTTGGCTCGGCCGTTTTGTGGGAAAACGTCTTGCTCGATAAGCACTACAGCGGCATAATCAGAGACGGGTCTCGCAGTTTGATGAAGAACAGCAAGGACACAAATACTAAAAGGTGAGTTCAAAAATGGCTTGTATATTATGTTATAGAACAAGAGAAAAGATAGCGGCATCGTCACATCAAGTCTTTAGTAGGTGTGCTTCGACCTGTATGTCCGTAAAAGCGCTGTCATTGAACTTCTTGTATCTTCCCTCAAGGGTATATGCAGAAAAATGAAGTTACTTCACGAGGTCCAATTTCTCGTAAACAGAGCCGGCGCTCTTGTACAAATCGGCGGACTTGACACCCTCGCCTGATGCCTCGTTGGCCTTTAACTGCTGCAACATCAACCGGGCCTTTTCACGTTCCTTGGTGCCATGCAAACACTCCGAGTAGTCATCGAAAAACGGAGTGCATTCTTTTTTTGTGGCGGTGTCGGCGGCCGTATAACATGCAACGAGCGACTGGAATTCGTAGTAGCACCTTCTGGTGCCGCCAGATCTGGAGTACGGTTGCATGGCTGATCGGGTATGGGCTCTTTCCAGGCCGTAAGTGAGTTTTGAGGTTTCGCTAATTGGCTCGCATTTTTGGGCACGGCACGACCAGACCGGACCGCTAGCTAACAATCGTCATCTATGGTGGCTGCAACGCGCGCGACACGCACAAGAATGGGTGCAATTTAAACAAACGCTAGCATTTCCTTGATGCAGTTCTTTACCTTGTAGTAAAGAGGCCCGATCTGGCCATCAATAACAAGATCTCCAGTATCCTCGCCCTGGTAAGCGCCCATGGACACTTTTTTGATGGCGATTTCGTCATTCACCACTAACACACCCTCGCCTTTGAACTCAGCGTCCATATTAAGTGCCATGAGATTCTTTTTGAGCTCGGGTAAACGGACGTTTCCGATTGCTAAACTCGAGCCAAACCCCGGTTTTTCCGAACCAGGATGAGCAGCGACTCCCTCTGTAGAAACGGGTTTCAAGATAAACTGGCTGTTGATTGAGTCGGGGTGTTGTTTGTTCAACGTGAGTTGCGACTCATATATACTCAATTCACCACGCACTTTTGTGATACGATAGTTGCCAGCAAGTTTCTGCCATTTGAGAGTGGCATCAAGCTGGGAGTCCAAGCGCACCTCGAATTCCTGGTGTCTTCCTGCCCCGTCCCCGCCAACCTGCTCACACTTGTTCTGTTCAGCAAGGATCACTTTCATGCCGCTCTGCTGGCTTTTGGAGATCCCCCTGTGAGACGTCGTGAGCGCGCTGAACCGTGTTGACGACAAGAGCGAGTCGCTGGCGATTTTACTTTTCTGTTCAGATTTTTGCTTCTCAAATGCAGCTTGTAACAATTGGCGCCCGTTTAACGTATCATCATATCCCTGCGCATATGTCGGATCAGGGAGCAACACCAAATTCTGTGGCCGTAACACAGACACAATCATCACCAACGAGCGGAGATCGACCAACCCGGAAAGGTCAACATACGAAAGCCCACACCGGATTTTCAATTGAAGCACCAGCAGACGCTCGATGTTTTTGAGTGCGACTCTTCTGATAGGCTTATAGAGCGCATCGAGATTTTTTTGGAGCACCTCGTTGTTGAGCGTCTCCTGTGGCGTGAGCCTGTTTTTAGCCGCCAGCTTCTTCTCCTCGCCACGGCGGCCACCTTTTCTCCGATCGTCACGCTCGCCCCATTTCCCCTTATCATTGAGCTCGAATTTGCGTTTGCTCTCACTGATAA
Source organism: Metschnikowia pulcherrima (assembly GCA_009746055.1). Taxonomy (NCBI): domain Eukaryota; kingdom Fungi; phylum Ascomycota; class Pichiomycetes; order Serinales; family Metschnikowiaceae; genus Metschnikowia; species Metschnikowia pulcherrima. The sequence continues at coordinate 902,076 of VFXK01000001.1, forward strand.
GTTTATTATTGGCGTTATTATCGTCGGCCAGCTGGAAATCCTTCATGTCAATCACCTCACCATAGTCGTCGAACTTCCGTTTCCTCGCGGTCGGGTTGGGGAACATTGCCTGTTTTGGCTTCATTTTCACGGTTACCCGGATATCGATTGGCTTGTTGGACTCGAGCCTTTCGGTGATGTAGTCGCCAACAAACATCTCGTGGGTTTTGAGCACATCTACGGTGCCCGTAGGCGCTGCCGGAGCCGCTGAGGGAGTTGTCAATGCCGTGTCTGGATGCTCTGGCTTTTCGTCATCGCTGGACTCGGCGTCGTCAGACGAGGACTCATCGTCATCATCTTCGTTCAAGATATTCTTGTTTTTCTTATCGCGGACCTTTTCAAGAAGTTTTGTACGTCTCAAGCTCATTACACGCTCTTTGAACACCGCTAGTTCTCGCCCAGTCAATTCCTCCTCAGCAGCCCATTCGTCCATCGGGACAATTTTTTCCAAAGGAACAGGTACGCCGTCTTCCACCACTCCGCCGTTTTTTGCGGCGGCTAACTTGTACCATTCGTGGTAAAGACTAGCGGTAAGTGTGTTAGTGGGTGCAAACGATGTTTTCTCCGTGAGAATGAGCGTCGATTTCTCGTCCTGGCACAAGAACTGCATGGCCTGCGCCGACAAATCGCCGCTGGCAAAATCCAACCCTGATGCAAACACGATTTTCGGGCCCGGAAGCTGAATGAGCTCACGGGGGTCAGCCAATAAATCGACTTTTGAGGGCTCGAACGGCACCTGGCTATAGGCACGCAGCTCCGCGGCAATGCCCTCGTATTCCTTGATGAGCTGGGACGACATCCAATCCAACAAGTTGGCGGCGTAACTTAGCACTTTTGTGCCTGAATACAGGAGAAAGTATACAGGAATGGCCGCTCCAGGGAGGTGCAGAAGATGGTCATCGATAAGGTGTAACAATTCGAGAAAACGGCCCGAGATCGCAACGGGTAAAAGCACGGCGCCTCCGTTGGCTAGCGTGGCATTGACTAGCTGCAAAAACTTGTCGGCGCGTCTTTTGTGCGGCATCGGAGACCCCAAGTCGGACCCCGTAATGAGCGTGGTGGGCCGCACTAACGACGCCACGGGGTTACCGTTGGGCGAAATGAAACTGGCGCTATTCAAAAACGAATCTTTCGAGTGATTCCAGGTCGGCGCGTACACGACTTTTTCCATGCGTTTCGAAATGAGCCAAAAGGCGCCACCCAACGTGTGGCCCGAGTTATAAGCCGTGAGCATGAGTCTGTTTTCAAGCATCGCCATATTCTGTTGAAACTTCACCAGCACTACTTTGTCGTACCACTCGTCGACATCGCTGACTTCGCATAATGCCGTCTCCACAGGGCCCAAGACCCCTCGTGCCCTATAAAACTCTACCGTTGAGACTCGCGCCAATTGGCTCACGGCTACTGTGGCATAGACTGGTATCGCGCTCATGAGCATGGGGAACTTTATGCATAACAAAATGTAGGCGCCTATGTACTCGGGCGTGGAGTGTGAGAGCACGAGCATATCGACGTCGCCCAAATATTTCTCCAAAAACAAAACATCGTCAGGGTTCTCGCCATTCCAGCCCGGATCGGCCAAAACGCGGATTTCCCCGTCGAATTCGAGCATCGTGGCCTTGCACGCATCACCGGCACCGCCCAGCGTGAGCAAGGTAAACAGAACCATGAAGATGGGGTCTTTTTTAAGTGTTTTGAGGGCTATACCGTTGACTTAAAAGCCCTTTGCTATGAAATTTCAACCTTTCGTGCTTACCATTTGAATCTCCAATGCCCGGTGCGCGCACCATACAGTAGAGCTGCCGGTTACAATGGCATGGCCGTGGCGGCGTGGGTAACCAAATATGACATACTGACCGCATACCGTAAATTGTCAAATTATGAAGAAAAAAAAAATGGGATTTCTAAGATTAATAGTATAAATCCGTCTCTCTTAAAAACTTTCTGAATTTTTGGAATCTATGGTTTTGTCTCAGTGTCACACTTTACACTATCGTTTGATATGTGACGGACAAGATTTACGTGGACGTGATTCCCTCACGTTCCGTGCACTTGAAAGTCAGTCGCTTGGTGAAAGATCGGAATGAAAAATTATTACGAGATCTTTCATTTCATCATTCGCTTGAATTCGACCGCCTTTTGATACATCGTTTTGAACATTTGAGTGGATCTTCTATTATTCAATCCTTCCCCCATTTCGCTGTAAATGACCTGAAATTGATATCCTCGTGTCAACTTACTTCTGTACCACAAATTTGAAGCAATGGCATGAATTGTAAGCCGGAGAAACAACTGTCTCGACGGATGCAGTGCCAATTTGGTACTCACAGCCAAGATGCACGACTCAAATCAACACTACGAAAGCCTCGCTTAGATGGCCTACGTGATGATACGAATGTCTAACAACGTCTATAATGATACAAATTCACGAATATATCGACTGAAAACCACTTATCTTCTTTTCAGACACATTCTCCTCCTTTCTGGTGGACCCCAATTAGGTCCAATCTAGCGCTCAAAATTGATGCTGTTTCGAGTGTGATACGACATAAGTGTCTCGGCCTGCGTGAGCCCCGGGAGTCCATGTGTTGTGGTGATCCGTTCGAGCGAACTGCGACCGCCGGTTTTGTACTCGCCACGTTTGATCATCTCCACACGCAACTGACTCAAGTTGATGGGTTTCTCCATGAGCTCCTTGTTGTAACGTGCTTGGTTGCTCACTGTATTCTTACGTGAGCGGGAGATAGTGGTCTTCCTTTTGATCGACTTGAGCGCACGTGCCAAAGTGTGATCCTCTCTCGAGTGCTCCGATGAAGAATCGGCATCCACGGCTCTCTCAATTTTTTCTAGCAACTCTGTGTCACCCTCGTTGAGTCTTTGCAAAATCCTGTGTCTCTCGATATCCTCAATATTGGTTGGGTCATATCCACTTGGATAGTCCTTGTAATCGCCCACGGCAGCACGTTCCCTGATGATGTCGATATCCTTAGGAAAGAAGTTGCGCTTAAGGAAATCGTGCACGAATCTGGGCAAGATACACACAACAAAGCCAACGAAGAAACAGCACCAGAAGCCTAAAGTGCCCAAGAGCTGAGGCGCCGCAGCATAAAACTCGCCAACCCACGCACGCGCAGACCAGACGCCAGTCCAGAAGAACACTACCAAAGTCGACAACGCGTTGATCAATAACGTGAGCCAATCCCATCTGCGCTGCTGTAACAAGATATTCATGTTACAGGCCGTCACGGAAATCGCACACACAAGTACACCAACCCAGAATCTGTGGTCAGCCGGCAAGCCTTCGTGGTTTTGAAACGTCAAGTAGTACATCAAGTAAGGGAAGAAGAAGGAAATCACCGACTGGTAGAAACCGTCGACCATGTACCAAACGAATTTGAACTGCGACCAGTCTTCGCTCAAAATTCCCGACCGGTACAATTGTGGTACAACAAGTGAAACCGAGTCCGACACATCCTGGTCAAATACCGCAAGGATGATCACGGGCAACGACGTGAATGCCAAATTGTAGAACATCAAGTAAGTGTACTCATAAAGGTAGGAGCCGTCAAAATCGCTGTAAATGCCGTACCAGAAACAAGTGAAAGTGAACACGACGTTTTTATAGAAGAAACAGGGCACCATCTCGGCCAACCGTTTGTACGACCATCTTCCATGGACCAAGAGTAATCGCGTAAGAAAGCGGAATTGGCCGATTGCATAGTCGGAAGACATCACCGCTTGTCTACCTTCCTCACCAGCAATACCCACACCAACATTGGCGGCTTGGATCATCGCCACGTCATTGGCACCGTCACCTATCGCGAGTGTCATCACTTGCAAATTATTCTTGACAACCTGCACCACCTCTGCCTTTTGCGAGGGAGAAACACGGCAGCAAATCACGGACTTGCACTGCTTGCCTAGCAAGAGAAACTTCTGTCTCAACGCTTCATCTTCGTTGAACACTAGTGTCAATGCCGCGCCATCAATGATCAACGCTGTGTTGGACGTGGGCACCGAGTGGTCGGCCTTCGCGTCTTTAATTGCCGCCGCGATCTCTTCAGGTGTCGACACCGAAATGCCAAAATTCTCCTCCAAATACTCGGTTATGAGGTCGTCGATATATTGGATATCTGACTGATCATCCTCGGGGCGCACAACTAGCAACTTCATGTCGTTACCCAACAAATTACACGAAAACCCGATGTTGATTGCTGTCTCGATCCTGTCTCCCGTCAACACCCAAAGCTTGATTCCAGCATTACTCAATATGGAGATCGAGTCAGGTACACCCTGCTGAAGCCGATCCTCGATTGCAGTTCCACCAAGCAAAGTGAGATCGCGCTCAAGCTCCTCGTTCAATTGGTCAATGATAGCATCTTTTGAGTCGTCGATGGAAGAGTTCGCCTCTCTAAATCTGGCGAACCATTCCTGAAATTCACTCTCGTTAAGGGCCCTCGAAGCAATACAAAGCGTTCTCAACCCTTCTTTGGCAAAATCCTCCAAATGCAAAGCAGTTTTCTTCAACATGTTATCAGAAGTCTTGACGTCGAGACGCTGGAAAATCACGTTATCTGCACCCTTGGTATACATGATCACATTGCCATCTGGAGACTTGAGAATACACGTCATTCTCTTTCTCGCGGACGTGAACGGGATGATGTGGAGCAATTCATACTCAACGCGTCTGCCGTAAACATCAAGAATAAGTGTTTTTCTCATTCTTTCGCGGAACACTATGCCCACATCCCTTGCCACTGCCACCAAAGCGGCTTCGTCAGGAGACTCTGCCTTAAAATCACGAAGCGTGTAGTCAGTTTCGCTGGCTTCAGTGACCACAGTGTGACACAACGCCAAGGCAAACATGAAATCTTCATTCGCCTTCTTTTGCGCCTTGTCCATCGTCTGAGGCAAGATTGTATCCTTGACGTAATCATTCGACACGAATGTCAATGCATTTTCTCTGAACTGATCGTTGTTCGTGTAGGCCAGAAGATTTTCAATCATATCCTGTCTGTCTTCCTTAATTGCCGAATTCCAGCGCTCAGATTCCTTGACAATATCCACGCCATTCCGTTTGTCCATACCTTGTTTCGCCTCCGTGTAAGCCAAGCCGTAAGACTTACCATCAATCGTACATTTCTTGAATTCCATTACATTTTGCGTCAACGTGCCAGTCTTATCACTGAAAATGTACTCGATTTGGCCCAAGTCATCGGAAATCGACCACGATTTTGGCGTGCATGGGAAGTTCAACCTTTCGTAATACATCTTGACATCTGCATAGATGAAAAACGCCTGTGCGGACTTGATAATCTCGATCGAGATGTATAACGAGATAGGCACCAACGACTGGTAGATTATGAGCGCCACGAAAAAGGAAAGCACACCGTTACCCGCCGACGTTTTCGAGTATGCGGCGAATTCAAAGTAAAGCCGCGAGGTGTCTTGCTTATCATAAAACAACCCGTTGATGAGACCAGAAATGAAACAGATCACAAACAACACCACGAAATTGATGATGACCGACAAATTAAGTTCACGCGAGATCTTCGACGTTTTCTCCGGGGTGATGCCGCTGTTCAACATGATCTTCAGCTCGAGTCCTGTATACACCACCACTCCAATCACCCATTTTGTGTTTCTCAAAGTGGAACCACGGAGCAAGACGTTATCATTCGTGATAGCCTCCTTTTCGTCGGCATTAACCAAGTTTCCGTGACGGTCAAAGTTCTCGTAGTGGATTGTGCCCTTGAAAGAGTATAATTGCGAGTTTGGTGCGTCGCACTCGATCCAGAACTTAGTATTACTGAGATCGCGTGAATGTTTCAACAGCGAGCCGCACAGAAGCGACGCCTTGTTCTTCAAGTTAGTTTCACCATCCAAATTCTTGGTTTCCACGAAACAATTGCCTTCCACGTCGGAGGTCGAGATGACAACTATGTCTGCAGGAACCTCTTCATTGGCACGCACTCTGATGTAATCACCAACATTCACGTCCTTCCATTTTCTGTTTTTGAACACGACGTGCAGGTCGCTGTTTTACCGCTGCAAATCTGGATTCAAAATGCTGTCTGGCGGCGGCACCGTTGGAGCACGTGATACCTGCAGGTGGTATGACTTACGCTGCCTTTTCGATGCCATCGAAGGCCGCCCGTCCACATTCAGGTAGTCTGAGATCACCGTCAGTATACGGCGCAAAGCATAGTCGTTTTCCTCGGCCTCCTCGCGTGCAATTTGCGCTTTTTTCTCCTTGCTGGAAAACACATGCGCGAGCTTTTTGATGCCCCGGAATGTTTTGTGCGTGGCACGCGTACATCCCTTCTTGAATTTCCGCCACGCGCCGACAGAGTCTGCCTCTACGTTCACATTCCTGAACCCTTGCAAGAGGTGTATGGGTGTGTTGTTGAGCTCGGTGTCACTTGCGCCACGCTTATAATCTTCAAAAGCATCTCTAATGGCAGTGATCACAACAATAACGATAAGGGGCACGGCAGCAAGCCCGGGGCTCGCGACTCCAAAGACCTGGAATGCACCCAAAATTACCAAAATCAAGAAATACGTGTTGGCGACCTTCCGAAACTGGTAGAGAAGATCCTTGGGGATGAACAGCAACGGGGTATATTTGGTCGTCCTGATCTTGTTACGTGGATAGTCAAGCACCAACGCGCCCGTATGCGGGTCTGCCATATTCGGCGGCAACTGCTCATTCACGTAGATGTACCTTGGCGTCTTGTTGTAGATTTGCTGTAAATACTCCGGTCTATCCGCGAGCCCCCGTCTATAAAAGAAATGCTGCACTTTCAGCTGGAAATTCGGCGGTTTTGCGTGGATGTAGTCATCCATTGTATAGCTGCCTTTCACGCTGATGCCCTTAGCGGAGCTATTTGATCTGGTGCGGTCTTCACCGGAAGATGTGGTATCATTTTTATTCTCCCTCGAGGTGCCCTCCGTCGATGCGGACTTTTTCGAGTCCGACTCCATGGTCATAGAAAATAGCCCGCTGTGATGATCTAGGAGGCTGGATCAATGATCGAGAAAAGGATAAAGCAGCGATCTTTGTGTGTCCAGATACCCAGCAAAGTATGGGCCAGTATATGACTAATGAAGAGAACACGGAGCTGGCTACGCTTTCGATTACGATTTACTATGGCGGACCCGGCAAGCCAGATGCTTCCGGCCGGACACCCGTGCACCACGCGGGCGAAATCCCGCATTCGGGTCGAGTGTACACTCCGCAGCCACTAACATGCACTCCCAGCAGCAGTCTGCACGGATCAAATCGCTCATTCCAGGTCCTGAGCCGTTCGTGGTTGCGCCTGTTTTGCGCCGCATGAATATAGATTCGGATCCGTAAAATCATGCGATGTTGATTGATACCTAACGAAAAAGTACCATGCTCTGATTTTTCAAACTCAGGAAGAAAGTTGCCAAGATCTGGCCGGAAGATTTACAAGATTTCGAGAAAAAAAATGAAAAAAAAGCACCTCAAATGACGATAAAGCATTGCCCTTTTTGTCTTGATAAATTCAAGAGGCTTCCAAATCAATGCCAAGAGCCCCGAGCCAAGCCCGTACTTTTCACGTGGGAGCGCGGCCCAGACGGAAGTGGGTATCTGACAAAAGCCGCAGCAAAATCGCTTGCCACAGTGAGACATCTAATGGAAGAAAAAGCAGCAAGAAACATATCTTATTTTTGGTTTCACTACTCAAAATACATGGTGGTTTTCAATCTAGCTCGAATTTTTTGAATAATGTTAAGTTCACAATCTTCCAAGTTGATCATGGGATGCTGAGGACTTCGCTGATTGCACATGTTATGTTGTAATCTTGCCGCCATGACCTCAAGGCCCCTCGGTGCGACTCGGCTGCGCCCCCGTTACTTACACCGCCACATTAGAAAATACGGGGTGGGGCTGGGGAGGATTCAATTCTGCGATATTAATAGAGCATGAAGTTCTGCATGAAAACCTGTATATTTTGATTTTGATAAGGAGCCACTGCAAGAGGCTCCTGCGGGTATGTGGCGTCGTTAACTGGCGTAAAGTCATGTTACATTTGACGTGATATCTCCAGTTCGGGTTAAACCCTGTATTTGATGTAGCAATTATGCTAATTTTAGATGACACGTTGACATCTACCAAACCACGCCAAAATTTTGGATTTGAATATGCTTTATGGTCAATGACTAAAGAGCCTTTACTTGCAGTGGCACATATAATCTAGGCAATGAACTTGAAACCTGAAAAAATTGTACACACAATGGTGCGCCTTCTGGTCAGGTTGCGAAAATTATCAAACGTGCAGAGTTTGGCCAGTGCAAACGCCATCACGCTTTTGTACGCCATTCGTGTCACGCTATTGACCACAGACATTGTGTCCATGCTCGATAGCCAAAACACACTGTTTTGCTCATGGATGAAGAAGGAAACCCACAAGTGTTGACTGCTCTTATGCTTAATATTTGATCTTGACGGGCGTGAGATACATTGTGGATGCATCTATCGAGTGCAAATAGTGCCAAATGTGAACGCAACGAAATCGCGTACCGAGACGCCATTGGACATTCAGGCTTTTTCTGTTTTTTTATTTTTCTTGATCAAATACTGAGAGTTTTAATTCCATACAATTGTTTGCTGAAAGTTGCCTACTGGCACTTCTCATAGGAGTGAGGCTCTCTTGGAATTGGGGCTGCTGAGCTTGCGCATGAGCATAGGTGCTGCAAAATGTTAAAATGGCAGGTATGATCTATGAGAACCACTAAGATTTTCTTTTTCTTATTTTTCATATATAATGAATAATGGGTGTTTTCTCCTTATTGTTTGCTTTCTGTTTTTGAAACAGCTCAATCGATTTTTACATGTAGTTTTCAATTTTCGAAATTTTAAACAGTGCGTCATAAGCCAAGCATTCCAAACACCACGCCGGCAAAGATTGTAAAATTGAAGAACCTTGAAAATTTGATTTTTCGAAAACGTACAAAGACACAGAGCTTCTTAACCTTGATTGGCTTTAATTTTTTCCCATGATGTTACACTATCAAAATTTTCACAACCTTTTTTTTCTTTTTTACTCCGTGGAGATTCGATGCTCCTATTTAAAGCAACAAGTATGAAAATTACTCTCATGTGGCAAGGCGGCGGGGAGCTGGATTCAAAGGATGACCGAGACATGGAAGCAACACGCTACCATCTTTCGAGTCATGACATACAAATCCCGAATGGGTTTGTAGTTAATTAATATTCTATTGACCATGAATACCGCGCACTCAAAAAAAAAACAAGGTCCTCGTCAGAAACTGGTCGTTCCACTCGATAATCAATATAAGGGTCAAGTCAAAGATGTTTTGTAAATCAACACAAACCAAAAATTACAGCCGAATTTCAGAAGAAAGGTTTCATGTTAATCATCAAACCCACTGCAAAAACCAATTATCCTCCTCTGAAAAGGGAATTGCTAACTTTTTTTTTCTTTCTAGGAACCTAAAGAAAAGAAGAGAAAAAAATCTTTTGCGAAAGTATCTTTGGTCGTCCTGAGACTTGTAGCGCCCATTGCAGTATGCGCCTAGTGAATGTTGCATGATCTGAAACACAACTTACTGGTGAAACACTCCGGCGCCAACCGAGTCTTTGTGTGACTGTGATCAGCCAAGTCAAAGTCACGATTGATTTTTTTCTCTCTGCTATTACATAGCCACTGAGAACGCAAAACCTTTGCTTGACCGAGCATTGTAGCTGTCACGTTTCCCACTTTGTACAATCGATACAAGAATCGGGTATCACGTAACTCCTCCTCGTGTCACCGGATTTTTTATTGAACGGGTAAATATCAGCGCATGAGCAATCCTAGGTTGTTAAGCCTCAAGGAATACATGGATGAACTTTGACGCGCTACATGATATACAGAATAATGAATGACCACCCTACCTAGGACAAATGAACAGGGTCCGAAAGTGAATTTCAGATCATTTGTGGCAAATATAAAATCACACCTACTCACGGTTTTCACTTTATTCCAGATGAAACGACGTGAAAATTCGAATCAGGCAAATTTGATTTGGTCGCTATGCTACTCATAATTAGTATAGACATGGCACTGATATCTTGATTTGTTTAACATATGAGATATGAGACTGTACATGGCTCAAACATACCTTGATGCTTAAGATTCAAAAGGAGACATGAATATTTTCCCAAAAAATTCTTCAGTGCTACAGATACCGCTAAAAGTCTTAGCGCACCAAATGAATTATCGATGCAAATGAAGCTTGTGGAATATGTGTCACAAGTGATGTCCGACGCGGAGTATTTGACTGAACCCACTGAATCAGAAAAAGACTTGATATATAGTCTTTTCCATTCAAGCATGCAGCTTCTCTCCTTGCAAAATCTATTGGGCATGCCCGATTCACGCGTTCGGACCTACATGCACGAGATTGCCCACACTGAAGACCACCTCTTATTTAGCAAAATTAGGGAGGGTGAGTGAAACATGTCTGAAATGCCCAGCGGTGTGCGTGAATTACTCGAGACCCGGTTTGCAGAACTAAATGACTTGTTTACAGCGGTAGAGAGACATCTTGAACTTAAGATGAAAGCACACGTTGAGCCACCACAAGAACTGCCAACTATTGCCTTTGAAATAAATTTTGAGATTGATGGTAAAGATGAAGGCGTGGAACTTTTACACCCGATCTAAGTCTGCATCGAATCCAGCAAGTACGATTACCCAGACCTTTTAGTAACATTTGTTTAAATAGAAGGCAAGATGAGTGATTGACTTTGAAGTGCTTAAATCAAAACTGATCGATGGAAACTAAGCCTTAATCAAGTTCAATCTACATCTTTGCTCACTCAAAAACACCCGTTTGTAGTTCAAATTCACCTTTCCCAGTAGAGCATCTTTTCTTACCTCGTGATTTTTACTTTTCTCTCTATCGCACAAAGAGATGCCTCCAATTTGTACGTTATCAGAAAGCATCAAAAACACCCATGCCTGTTATATGCTCTTCTCAAGTAAATTCAAGCTCTGGAATTGCGCACAATGCCTTGATTGCCTCCACAGATCGAGTGCAAAGTTCCTGAGTAACACAAGGAATCTAGAGCAAGAAATCGAGCCAGGATCAAATTCCCACGAACAATATCAAAAACTTGTCATATGGATCATTTTGCTTTCTTGAAACACGAGCGGTTATCTCGTTATGCAAAATGGCTTTCGACGAGAGCCCGATGAGAACGGAAGAATTCAAAAGAAAAACTCACTGTTTCAAACTTATCAAAATTTCACCGGGTTGACTTTCTTGGCTTGCCTGGTGACTGGTCCCAAAATTCTCCTCATAATAGTCTTGGAAGTCCTCACTTACGACTTTTTTGCACCACCTGTATTTAGGCTGCACTAAAATTGATTGCAATAGTTGAAACAGGTCTGTCACGTTTGTGAGAATAGCCACGGACTTTTGAGGCAAACTCGTTTCTCTTTTTCCTTTTCAAAAAGATTAATTGCATCATGACGCTCGCATAGAGTATGAGAGTATGACACACACACACCCCAACGATCGCAGAAACTATATAGCTTGAGATTATTTTTTCTAAGATCACAACTGCAACCAATCTCTTGTTTGTGGATACTGAAACAGATAAATTCAAGTAAAAACGATTGTCTTTTTCTTTTAGTCACAGAAACACTCATAAAATTCATGGCATTGTACACAGGAGCAGGCTAAAAGAGTCGCGCCAGGTTGTCCGCCGCACGCATACCTGCACACAAGTGGCAAATGTCGACGAAAATCTCAGTATCAAATTTTCCACACTTAGATTTTCTCTCCACCAAATAACTAAAACAACACAAAAATGTCCATTGAAGAAATCCCACAAGGCGCCGAGGTGAACATCATCTCCAAGAACGAGAAGAAGGCCAGAGACGCCATCAAGAAGTTGAACTTGAAGCAAATCAAGGGGATCTCCAGAGTCACTTTCAAGCAGAGAGGTAACTTGATTTACGCCATTGACCAGCCCGATGTTTACAAGTCCCCTGCCGGTACCTACGTCGTTTTCGGCGAGGCCAAGGTTGACGACATGAACCAGAGATTGGCCGAGGCCCAGGCTGCCCAGAGTGCTGCCTCTGCTGCTCAGACCGAGTCCGAGGCTCCTGCAGACAAGAGCCCAGAGTCGATCACTGCTGACCTCGAGAAGGCCTCGTTGAACACGAACAAGGTCGAGGAGGTCGAGGAGGAAGGTGATGTCGATGAGTCTGGCTTGGATGCCAACGACATTTCGATCATTGTGGAGCAGACCCAGGTCTCTAGAGCCAAGGCCGTTGCTGCGTTGAGAAAGAACAAGGGTGACATGGTCAACGCCATCATGGAGTTGTCGTAAGCAGGAAATAGTAGAAAATAGTTAGCTTTAAGCTGTTCAAACAATACACCTGTTTAGAATGATTTGTAGTCTGGTTTGCGACGCCATGCCTGAATTGGGTGGACACTAGCATGAAACTGTTGAGCATCGTGAATAATATTGGATTTATACTTGCAGTATCTCTCAAAATTGCTTTGATCGATCTATTCTGCGAAACACACGATTGCCGCAGGCGTGTGACCGCCATTTCGATTTTTGGGGAATTGGAAGTGATGAATCCAAGTGTGCTGATGTGACAGCCAAATACTGCCTTTCTGTCTCGATAATTCTAGAGGTTTTATTCAACAAAGAATGTTGAGAAGAAGGTGTGGTTGTTGCCTCCCAAACCATATGCATTGCTTCAGAATCCCTCTAAATCCTGTGTGGTTCTCTTTTTTTTTTTGTGTATTTCTGTAATCCTATATTCCCTATATACTTCTCAGAAGCGTGCAGTCGTCGTTCAGTCACACCTTGCTGCAATTGTAAATGCCACATCAATGCATTGACTCTCGAGACAATTGACGAACGGAGCTTGTATCACCCTTTATACGCATTCTTACTCAGGTAGCATTCACGCTTTGACAGAGCCATCGCAAAATAAACCCATCAGATGTGGTATCACTAACTTTCATGCGTTCCAGCATCATTGATTGCCTCCTTAGGCTCGCTTTCTCCCTTGATCCCCCTCTCGTTATCATTATTTGGTGCAATTTCATCCGTTCCCTCCTTCAGAATGATTTCAGGCTTTGAGTTGTCACATGGCGTGGCTTGCCCCAGTTTACGATGCAACGCACTGAGCTCACCATTTATGTACCCGCAATGGCGGCAAATATACGTCACGCTGACCGGGTTCTGACACCCTGGCGGAGCCAAGCCATTGTGGGTATAACAATTTGCACAAATAAGCGCATACCTGTTTTCCACGTTCTCATTATGATCCGACCCAATAATAAAATCAAGAAGCCGGTCTTGAAGAGTCAATCTTGTAGGCGCAGGCTGAACAGGCTGCACAGGGCCATGATTTAAAGCTTTCTTTGCGGAGCCCGTTCGTGCAGGTCCTGAATTGGAAGGCCTGGGTAGGTTCACTGTGGGCGGGGGTTTCTTTTCTTGGGGCTTTCGAGTCGCATCAAGACCTTTTCTTTGCGAGTTGGGCGATTTCGAATTGTCAGCAAGCTTTTGAACCCGTTTGGCCGGTTTTTGCAGCGCGGTTTCAGAAACCGGTTTCGAGTCGAATTTTTCCAAGATCTGGTTTGTGCGGCTAAAATTTGTCACCTGTTTCAATTCTTCAACTTTCGCCTTGTGTTTCTTCAATAACGACTTTAAGTGCCTATCCTTGTTGTGGATCAAAATTCCGAATAGCGCATTGACAACGTATACTACTAGCGCAATAGTAAACGGCGAGAACACAATTGCCGCCAAGTCCCTGTTCAGCTGGCCCAGGACAAACACCGAAAGCCGCGACTTGCCAATTGCCAAAACGCCCAAACTCGTATGTGATGCCTTGTAACGGAATGCAACAAACGAAATGTATATGATAATGCAGTACAAACAGAGCGAGCGGCGCCACGCACGCTGTTTTGAGGTCAATGCAGCGATCTGCTCTCTATTCTGCAGGATAGCCTGGGTGAGTGCAGTAAGCTGCTGCTCGAATTCCTCGGGATGAAACAGCTTCAGGCGAAACAAGCCTAAGAACCCCATTTTTATGCTGGCAAGATCAAGTGTGAATACATGACGTAGGCGTGATTATGCCAAGTGTGGAGCGCGACTATTGCTATGACTGGGTCACGTGATATGGAGTTGATTGAGGCACATGCAATAAACAGTGCAACACGGTGAATTTGATTTGATTCGCGAATCAGAAATGTTATGTGTACGATTCAACAAGAAGCACCCAAAATCTTTTCGTACTTCTAAATAAGGCAGTGCCTTGAGCCTTGCTACCAGTACGTTCGTTGTGTGTATCACGTGACATTGTCAGTACCAGCAGACACTCCACATTACTCCCTATGGAAGGTGGGTGAAAGACACAAAAAAATCCATTTGTACAAATCGAGACTTTAAGACTCTACTAATATTACAACTAGGCCAGATTCAGCGCGATAAAATTTTGTTTTCAACCATTTCCTGATATTTCCATAGATAGAGTGCGCCTCGCGCGTTATCGGGCCCGTATCTCATCATCGGTGTCAGTGTAACGGAAAAAGCGAGAGGAAAAACAATTTTGACATACGAGCCACAAGCATAAGCCAGAACGGCAAAAAGAGCAAACTTTACCTAGAGCATTGATACTTGTTGACAAATAAACTTGGCCTACTATGACTTATCTAATAGGCGACCGCACAATCCTGCTTGGTGACGCCACGCTATCACCAGAGGATGAGCAGCTCATCAGGGCACATCCAGGCATATTTAAGTACTGCCTTAACTCAACAGCACAACGCTATTTATTAGCGCTCAAAAGCATCGTACATTTATACACGGATATTGTGACTATATACAGCACTTTGCTTCTGAAAATCGCCAATTACGACGATTTACGCTGCATGGCAACAAAGACACGGGTCGGTCTCACATGTCTAGAATCAGGCTTGAATATTGTGTTTGGGAACGATGTTATAGTGGCAAAAACCGACTGGGAGGAGCAAAACTACGATTTGGTGGTGAGACAGTTGGCGCTAGCGGTGCTTGGACAGAGCGTAGACATATTTGAACATGTGCTGCGGTTTCTAAGCTGTGTGGAGGTATTTTTCGGCTCGTTCGACAACCTCAAAAAGCTTCTAGTCCCATGTTTGCGCCACACAGAGATGGTGCAGAAACTGGTGCTCGGCGCCGCGTGCTGTTTCAAAATCCCGACAATCGTGGGCCAGTTGCCAAATTTGCCGGTCATCACGCCGACGGTCGTACAACAACTACGGAAGGTCGACACGATCACGAGTGGGCTTGAGCGCGAGGCAAAGTTGCTCGAAATGGTTTTTGCAGCCATCGATCCCACTTTACAGCAGTACACCTTGCTTCTATTGGGCAAAGCGATTCTCAAACGGGATGTTACACCCGGACTGTGTCGCCTCATCACAAGAAGAGACGTGTGTTACCAGGCTGCCGAGCACGTGGTGTCGATCCCGCTCACGGGTGCGCCGGCGCCGGCGCTGTACATGAATAGGCTCACGAAACACGTTGTGTACTTCTTTCTGGCCCTATTGGTTGTTGTACTTGCCGTGCTCTACAGACTCTACAATGTTGTGTTTGGGTAGGCCGAGTGCATGCCACACGCGCTTATGATTGAGGCGTTAGGATTGCATAAGCGCCACGCATTGCACTCCTGGCTGTGTGAAAAATAGTCCACCAAATTTGTTTACTTTGCACTAAGCGAGTCGATTCAAAGACGATTATGATGCGTTGGGCATGTGTTGATATTCCTGTGGAAAGGCTTTTTTGGACTTGGTCTATTGAAGCTTGGGAAGAAACTGCGTGCACAGCGGTTTGAATACTAGATTGTCCATTTGTTGTTCGTATAAGATACGCGCAGTCAAGATTCATGAACACGGCTACGTTGGCCAGTCGGAATCGTACACTGGATATGTGAAAAGAAAAAGAGTTGGCTTTTAGCTTGCATCGACAGTCAGTGAGATGTAAGCGTCAAAGTTTATAACCAGTTGCTATTCAAGCCAAGTTTTGTCTCAATGCCTCAAGGAATATTACTTTTTGCATGACAATCATCACAGTTTTTCCAATAGAAAGAACGCTGTATCATACGGGATGCTCTAGTATCATTGTAGAAATCTTCTTATAATAGGGAAAACGCAGAAGTTATTTCTAACACTGATGCGCACGCGAGCCAATACACGATCTCATTACACCCTCTAAGCACCTACAGCATACGAAAGATATAAGCAAACGCGCTCAAATACTAATTTTTTTGTCATAGACCCAGTAAATCCTCTATTCTTGAGCAATCAGGAACAAGACATATCCAGACTATCAAATCCACTCTTTTCGCCATTTTTTCCATCAACACAGCCAAAACTCGTGTTTGGCCCCACGAAGCTCGATCGCACCCACCCGGCCTGGCACCCGCGTCGCCACGTGACCCACTCACCGCAGTCGAGTAAACACCATTGAAAGCCCCAATTCTCGAAAACAGATTCATACCATAGCTCGAAAGCATTTATCAGCCACGCTTATCTGCCCAACGTCGCCCACTAACGTGCCATTGACGCTCGTGAGATTACCAGTGCTGTTATTTTGGTTTCAAAGATACTTCAAAGTCCTGCAAATCATCCCGGTTGACCCGTGCTAGGCCCTATCTCAGCAGACTACTTATCAAGCGCTAGGCATCACTAAAAGGTTCAGAATAAATTGGCACCACGCCCCAAAAATTGTCTTTTTTGCTGAAAATAATCAAAAATAAACGCTAAGGCTATAAGAATATTCCTGCTCCAAAAATGCCCGAGCCGCTGCTGCAGATATACTCTGCCACGTACTCGAACGTGCCCGTATTTGAGTTTGTCACCCCTGAGGGCCCCATCATGCGCCGCAAACTGGACCTGTGGATTAATGCCACGCATATTTTGAAAATCGCCAAGTTCCCAAAAGCCAGGCGTACGCGGGTCTTGGAAAAAGACATCCAGACGGGCATTCATGATAAGGTGCAGGGCGGGTACGGTAAATACCAAGGAACATACGTGCCTTTGGACATTGGTGCCGAGTTGGCGCGTAATTTCGGCGTTTACGACATCTTACAGCCGATGTTCGACTTTGTATACGTGGAAGGCACGTCGGAGACGCCGCCGCCGGCGCCTAAACATAATCACGCGCTGGCGTCAAATCTTGCCAGAAGACAGGCACTGAAGCAGAAACGCCCCGAGAGCGAAAACGCGGGAGACGTGAAACGACCCAAGATCGATACTGGGAATACTACAGGGGATGCTACAGAAGAGAATAAGCCCAAACGCGTGGCTTTACCGGCACGTAAGCGCCCGCTGTTGGCCGAAAGCAGAACCGTGCCTCTCTCCGCTGGACCGAGCCTCGGCACGTTTTCCTCATCGAGACCAGACCTTTCCTTTTCTGGGCGGCTTCCACCGCTCTTGCGCCAGGACACGGAGCGCGATGCTTTGCTGATAATGGCCAGCAATATGAACGTTCGCCAGGCAGACTTAGAGCCCGAAAGCAGCGACGAGCAAAAACCGCGTAAACATGACCCGTTCATGGCGAAGGAGCTGGATGATGAGTTGATGTCAGGCAAAGAGCTCTTTGGGTCACGCGCGTTCATTATGCTGCAGAACCTTTCCCAAAGCAGAAATTACCTACAAGACCGCAGTCCCGAGTCAGCCTCGCGGCTTTTGAGCCTCAACGGCAGCGTAACCGCTAACCACGAGGATGCAGAAGAGGTAGAACTGTCAGAATATTTCACCGCTATCTTGAACTTTCTCATGGAGGACAACTCCATGTCAAAACCGGGCGCGTTCGAGCTACCGAAACAGATCCTCAACCCCCCACAACCACTTCTGAAAATCAACATCACGCGGCCAATAGACAATGATGGCAACACGATCTTCCAATGGGCGTGTCTAATGGCGAACGTGGCGTTGATCGAATTCCTACTCACTATCTTTTCAAGCTTCATTACCAGTGATATCAAGAACTACAATGGCGAGACACCACTCATGTTCTTGGTACAGTTCCGTAACAGTTTCCAGCTGAACAATTTCCCGGCCATTCTTGACATGCTTTTTGACTCGATACTCTCGGTAGATAAGCTAGGGCGTACCGTCTTGCACCACATTGCGTTCGCTTGCGATGCGACTAAATTTGATAACGTTCAGCGAAACAACCCGGATCTGGCTTTTAAGGACCGAAAAGAACGCTTTGCCAATTACTACTTCGATGTTGTTCTTAGCAAAATCATCGATTTTCCCGACTATCAACTACTGCAAGGCAACGAGAGTCGCAGCTTGGAGGATAAGAAAGAGGTCATTTCGAAGTTCATCAATCATCAAGACAACAATGGAAATACCGCGTTTCACATCGTGGCCCATAACATGTCAAAAAGGTGCATAAAAACATTTATAAAATTTCACAGGTTTATTGATTTTTCCTTGAGAAACCACGTGCATTTCAGCGTTGAGGACTATTTGGCGTCTCACAATTATGTTTTACGTCTCGAAAATGATGAGGGCATTGTTCATTCGCCGAATGAAAATGGGCTAGTCGCTTCAGAATCGATTTTCCCCGTCGAGCACACTCAAAGCTTTGAATCCCAATTGCATACATCACGAATGACCATGAACTTACACAATTCCGCAATCAATACCTTGACGGAGAAGCTCAGCGAGCTCTCCTATTCTATGGATACTGAGCTCAAGCAAAAGGATAATAGATTACTCTCTCTTTACAAATACTTTCGAGTTGTGGGATATGAGAAATTCAAATCTCAGAAGGCTGTGTTGCAGCTCGTCAATCTCGATTATTTACTAGAGGAGGTCGCAAAAGAGTTCGACTCATCAGTGAATGGGAGCCAAGATGACTCGGGCTCTACTCTTATAGTGCTGGACACGTCTAGAGATAAAGTGATTCAAGAGGAAATCACCAGGTTGGTGAATGATCTGACATTTCAAAAGATCACAGCTGAAGAAAAGTTCTTGCAAAGTCTTCAGCGGTTCACTTTCACGCGAGAGAAAATCATAGCGATCCAGATCAAAAAATTGATAAAAGAGCTCTCACCCAAAAGTGGTGAAGACGCCTCTGATTATGAATTGGCTGTGCGCTTGAACAAGCAAATCTTGAAGCGGAAAAACCTCGCAAATCAGGTCTACTACCAGGAATCAAGAGTGCCGCTAATCTCAGGGCCGAAGGACGATTGCAAAGAAAATGAGTCGTCGGCGGAAGCAGCTCACAAAAAGCTGTCAGAGCTGGTGGCCCAAGAGAAGCCACTTATGGGAGAGCACTTAAGGATTTCTGACTTTCCTCCCTCGGACACACTTTACAAGTACTGCAAGTTGGTGGCTCTAAGCTGCGGTATGTCAATGTCCGAAGTAGAGTCGAGCATCAATCTTCTCGAACAATCTATTATCAAGAACGTGAATGGGGTTTAGTTGCACGAAGAAGAAAAAATGAGAGTGACGAAGACTGTTGAGACCCAAATTGCAGTGCCGGAAATGTCGGGCAGGAAGGTGTGGTAATCTTAGACCAAGAAGATTGGCGGTTGTGATTGAGTATGGGAACTTGATCCATGAAACATCAAGGAAGGGCGCGGCCTCGATATCATTTAAATCTTCACCATCAACATCGCCTTCATTTTAAACTTCGCCTTTAGCACAATCAGCATCTCGTGGGGTTTCCAGAGACGTGTGCAGAGAACGACGTGATATGGGATTCTGAACTACCTTTCTAAGGTTTCTGAAGATTGCCAAAGCGCTGAGAGCGTCCTTCTTTGATCTAGGAGTCGACAGGAGTATCCAGTTATGTCAGACTAAGTGAGTCTGCCTAAAGCATGATCACATGCCCTCAGACTTGCAAAGTCGGCGACTTGAAGTTTGCGAGGGCTGCGCCCATCTCATTGCACACCGGACGTGCGCCACTACCTTATCTACTCAAGCTTTATAAACCGAGTGAGATATGAAGGATCCATGCGACTTGCAGAAATGTTCTGTTGTAAAAGCGAATATAGCTTGAATGTGAAAAGGCATAGACGCAGTATGCATGCATTTACCTCAAGAAGTCTATGTAAGCGCGTGCGCCTAGCTCGTTTGGGAGTGAGGGTAACACATCTCGAGATGTGTTAGTCGCCTTCCGTATCTGGGCCACTGCCAGCTTGATACATATTATTTTTATAATGGATACGCGTTATAACGATTTTTAGATGTAGGGCATTATTCTACGATATAGGTGTAAAATTGTAATGTAATTTAGCTCGACCTGTATATAATACACATAAGGACTTAAAAGATTGATGCAGATGCAACTACTGTATCAAATTAAAGTCCCATTTTGCTTTTCGGTGCCATCGCCAAATACTGCTTTATGTTTTTGCTGGAGCCGCAAATGCGATTTGTTGACTTCGGTGACTTTGCTTTAATTCATGCTAGCCGATCCCTTTCAATAACAATGGCTATGCTTTTCTCATCGACTTTTCTTACACGAGGCGCCCCCTGAGTCTACCGAGACACCTAATCTACACATAAGACAGTTATTCGGCGGTTTTGTTTGAACTCATTGTTACCTCTGATTGGTAATAGTTTCTCGTCCTCTAAAGGTGCACCGTGGTGCGTCGCATAGGTTATCTTGCTGTTTAACCCCCATACGCCTCTGGTAGACGCGGTTTTTATCTAATCCTGGAAATGGGGGGTACGTCCGAGTTGTGGACTTGCTAACAGGGCCAAGAATACATAAAACTGCCAAAAGATAGCACAACTCCAATCATACCCTCACCTCCCTAAAGATCATAGATATTGGGGAGACCGGCAATCTTGCGCCTTAGCTATGGGGAAGCAATGATCCAAGCCTAATTATCATTATGATGCGTACCCACTATAGATTGTATAGGTCGCCGCACGGGTGTGAGTGCCCTGAGGTCATTCATCCCGCATATTCGATTTGACAATTTAATTTGCGCGTTTGCTCTTCGAAATTAGAAGACAGCACACACACACACACGCACCGAATCTTCGGAACTTAATTACCTGTTCCGGAAAACACACAAAGGGCCAAGATGCGAGGACGCCTCCTTAAGATGCTAAGACGCGCTTTTACGCATCTGCTCTCTGAAATCAGAAGACTACATCGAGCTTAATTGAGAGGGAAGAGTTTCCGATTCGTTTCTGGTTTTACCCCCGTTTCAAGGAACGGAACGGGCACACGCTTCAAACTGCACGAAACTTACCCTATGATATTCAAAGAGGTATCGTTCTATTTTAGCCTTTTATGTGTTTTACGGATGAAGCAATTAAGTCCCTAAGATACTGTACTGCATAATCTTAAATTGGTGACAGGAGTTGTTCACCCTGAATCACCCCGTAGAGGAAGGGGGGCAAGTTGACGTGCAGTGATTTGACTGTATGCCTGAGGATTGCGATCTTGAATACAAGTGACGGCAAATCTTTCTCACAGCAAAGCCCACGCCTGCATATAGATCTGGCAGGACTTGCCACCATTAACCGAATTGCGCGAGGTCCGGCTAAATCTTCCTACCAAAAATTTTGCAGCCGGGATCTTGCTTTCTACTTGCGCGCAGTGCCGCTCATCAGTTATAGCATATTTAATTACCGCAATCGCCATGTGCCATTAGCAAATAATTTACTTACTAAAAGATATAAACTGATTTCATAGAATTTTTGACTGATACGTATAATGGCATCAGAGAAACTCTCGCCTTCTTCCACGGAGTCCTCACTGCGCACACTTGATGGTCAAGGATCACTAAAGCATTACACTGCCCACCCAGGAGAGAGCCCCTGTATTAAAAGACACGACTCATTGTCCATTCGCAGAATATCTAGCTCTTCAAATCCATCAGAGGACTCGACTGAAATAAAACAATATCTCGAGGATGAGCACAGGCTCAGAGAAGAATACGGCGACTTGGACCTCCAGAGACTAGCGACTAAAACTACCATTCTTAGCCGAATAGCAAGTGCATCTCATGGTGCAGAGAATGACTTTGTTATTGATCAAGATAGAGTTCCCGTGAAGGATAACGGAGAAGAGTTCAAGAGTATAGACCCTGAACTAGTGACATGGGCGTTGGATAGCCCCGAGAATCCCAGGAATTGGAGAATGTCGAAAAAAGTCTACGTGACTCTCATAGTGTCTATGTACACATTTGTCTCGCCCATATCGGCATCTATCATGTCGCCTGCGTCCAAAGATTTGGCACAAGATTTTGATATTCAGTCTTCTACCGTCCAGGCACTTGTCACGTCGATCCATCTTTTGGCTTGGGTAATTGGCCCGCTTATCATTGCCCCGTTGAGTGAAAATGACAGACTTGGCAGAAGAACAGTCTTAAATTGGACATGCTGGGTCACGTTCGTGTTCAATCTCGCCTGCGCGTTTTCCAAAAACACCACCCAGCTCATTATTCTTCGCTTTTGCTCGGGACTTTTCAGTGCAACACCACTTAATGTTTCTCCCGCAGTCATTAGCGACATGTTTGACGCAGAGAGCAGAAACACAAGTTTGGCCGGCGTGTTTTTGATACCTTTCATTGGTGCCGCTATAGCTCCTGTAATTGGAGGATATGTAGTGGAGGCGCGAGGCTGGAGATGGGTCCTTTTTACACTCGCTATTATAAATGGTGCGATTGCGCTTATCGGCCTAGCCCTCTTTACTGAAACTTACTCTCCTTCTTTATTGCACGCGAAAGCTAAACGCTTGAGGAAGGCTACGGGTAACCCAAATTTGCATACAATCTACGAGTTGTCTGGCGGCGGTTTGACGCTTGGAAAGCTCAAGGAGACCGTGACCCGCCCTTTGATGCTACTTTGCACCAATCCTTTAGTGTTTGGATTGGGATCGTTCATGGCCTTCATCTACGGATTCCTATACTTGATGATTGTCACGTTCCCGTCTGTATTTGAAAAATCGTACGGGTTCTCCCAAAGCACGGCTGGCCTCATGTTTTTGTCGTTGGGAGTGGGATTTGTTCTCGGTGTTGTTTCCTGGACCATTGCCTTGGGTTACGTTTACAATAGGTTAGTCGAAAAACATGGCGTTACCAAGCCCGAGTTCAGGCTTCCATGTCTTTTTGTGAGTGCGGTGATTATGCCCATTGGTTTGTTTTGGTATGGCTGGTCCGCCCAATACAAGCTTCATTGGATCATGCCATGCATGGGAAGCGGAATCTTTGCATTTGGTTTGGTTTGTGTTTTTCAGGCTCTTCAAGCATATTTGATAGACATGAACCCAGCATTTGCAGCGTCTTCGATTGCCGCAGCGTCCATGTTTCGGTTTCTTTTGGGATTTCTGTTCCCCTTGTTTGCAAATATAATGTACGAGAAGATGGGTTACGGCTGGGGCAACACCATGTGCGGAATCTTGGCAATCTTGTTGGGCATTCCGTTTCCTTTTTTTTGCTACAAGTACGGAGAAAGACTTCGTGCGTGGTGTAATGAGCGTATGGAGAGAAGTGAGAAAAAGAAGAGGGCCGAAAGACAAGAATCACTCAGGAGAAAAGCTGAAGCGCTCATCAAATAGTTTCAAGCGATGAACAGTAATAATATCAATTGAAAAGAAAACTATCTTGTGAAGAGATCCTGGTCCTCTCAGAATCCGTAACATATTTTTTTCTGGTTTGTTAGCCACACATGGCTCTACAGTGTTTGATTTCCATGGTAGTCGCATAGATTGTAATTAAGAACCTAAAATTATTGAATTTTCATCTCAGTCAAGTTTGGGTAATATCTTACTCTCCACGTTAAAACACATTTAAGAAATGAAAAAGATAAAATATCAATTGGAATAAAATATCAAAATGTGACGTAAGAGTGCATATAGTATGAAGTGCAGTTCTGTCTCCACACTCAGTACCGCATTACAGTTTTTCCATCCATACGTTGTTTCAGAAAATTGATGGGCGAACAACTAAGGAATTTAAGCATAGAAGAACTTCAGCCGTTTCCTTTGGAAAAAAGTCTACAAAGCTTGCCACAGAAGTTTCAAGACGAGTTTGCCTCTCTGTACGAGCTCGTAAAGGGATATACTCGGACTTTAGAAGCATATCGAGCCCTTGAGGAACAAGCCCGTCAGGCTATAAAGGAAACCATAGCCACAATCAATGCCATCAGCGTGGTTCTAGAAGAATATGAAAAAAATTCGGATACGATTGTCAAACACGTGGAAAAATTGGATGCTTTATATAAGGAATTCCTCACGTTAGAGACACTACAATACCAGCTCCTCAGTTCGAACTATGACCAGTCGTTTCTCAAAATTAAATATTCTAACCTCGTGGCAGAAAGCGATACTCAGTCTGGCGAAATCCTAGACGACTATAGAAACTCAGGCGGCGACATGTCCAGTTTTCTCTTGCGTTTCAAGGACTCTCGCAAGGCTTATCATGGCCGCAGAGAAAAGCTCAACAGATGGGAGGAAAACCGGGTGTCGGGATTTATCTGAGTCATTCAAATGACTCATCAATGTTATTCTAGTTGTGGTGTGGGTTAATCTTCACGACCTGATGTATCAGGAGTTTCTATGTCAAGGATACCTTACTCATGTATTGATCGCTCATTATGAGGTAAGTATGATTTTCACAGCACCGCCAAGCTGTAAATTGTTCATTGCTTCCGTTTGACAGCGCAATCCACCAAAACCAGTGTGAATTTTGCTCAAAGTCAAAGCATTTCCTGTGATTTCTCGGAAGCCTTGCCAGGAGACCGTGAAATACATAAACATGGCCAAATCTGTTCTTAGTACCCCGCTCTGATTAGATTACGAGAAAGAGCCAAGCTTCGGTCTGCATATATTTTTTGAAACAGGTCATAACGCAAGTTTACGGCGAGAATCTCGGCAAGGTCTCTAGTAGCAAGACTGCTTCCATGCGAGTTTGGGTATGTTACGACTTCCTTCTATTCCAAACCAGAAAAACACTCATTAATGGACAAGATCAAGCATTCTTGAAACAACAATAATGCATTTTTAGCTTCGTAACCCCATTTCGAGCCAGATAAAATGCCCCTTTCATGTGTTCCGTGGAACCAAAGATCGTGTGGCCAATAAAATTAGCATCACGCTCCACAGTCCGTTCTCGGAACGGCGCGGGATTTAACCACCAAATTGTGCGCTATTAAGTGGGGCCGGGCTTCTCACCGTGAAACAGTGACCCACCGACATTGGACAAATAAAGCTTATGTCAGGATTTTAAGCAATGGCATGTGATTCTGAAGTATAACGGTTCCCAAAAACAGTTCCAACTAAATTACTAGCCTATGTATAGCGCATGTTGGACTGGCCCTTTTATGTCATTGTGGATCACCTCGTATCGGGAATCGTGCCGTAATTTGTGCCGAGCTCCTCGCGCCTCGCGCCGGCCGCCGCATCTATCGGTCCATTGGGCGGGCGGGTCGCGATTACGGCTTGTGCCGGCATGAGAAAGTCCGAGCCGAAGCGCGCGTCCAGGAAAAAAAACAGAAAAAAAAAAAGAATTATTAAGAGCCAGCGAATGGCAGTTTATGCAACTTGCACCTTGGAGCAAACACTCACCTATTCCACGCAAAACATAATTTATTCGTAAACGGCCATGTTCAGATCGCACGCACGCTTGTTTGCGACGTCTGCACGGGCGTTCAACGCCGCGCCGAAACAGCCGGCTGTGGGCACCATTAGACGTGCTTTCCGCTTTGTTGCTGGCGCCACCTTTTTGACTACTGTTGGTACCGCCGGCTATATTTCCTACAAGGTGCACCGCGAGCTGTTCCCAGCGGAGCAGCAGAAGCAGGTGGCGACTTTTGAGGACGGCCGCAAAAAGAAAACGTTGGTGATTTTGGGCTCTGGCTGGGGTCTGATTCCGCTCTTGAAGAATTTGGACACCTCCTTGTATAATGTGGTGGTGGTCTCGCCAAGAAACTACTTCCTTTTCACGCCCTTGTTGCCCTCAGTTCCTACAGGCACGGTCGAGGTTCGCTCGATCATCGAGCCTGTTAGATCCGTCACGAGAAGATGTGCCGCCGAGGTTATCTACTTGGAGGCCGAATGTACCGATATTGACCCCGTTAACAACAAGCTTACCATCAAGCAGCTGACCACGGTGCACTCGGGCCACTCCGGTACCGACTCTGGGTCGTCGAAATCGACTCTTTCCGAGGAAATTGTTACTTCTTTGAACTACGACTATTTGGTGGTGGGTGTCGGCGCGCAGCCATCTACTTTTGGTATTCCCGGTGTCGCTGAGCACTCCACTTTCCTCAAGGAGGTGAGCGACTCAACCAAGATTAGACGCTCCTTGATGGACATCATTGAGGCGGCTAACATTCTTCCTAAGGATGACCCTGAGAGAAAGAGATTGTTGTCGATTGTTGTATGCGGTGGTGGCCCCACCGGTGTCGAGGTTGCAGGTGAGCTTCAGGACTACATTGACCAGGACCTCCGCCAATGGATGCCGGAGGTCGCCGACGAATTGAAAGTAACTTTGGTCGAGGCCCAGCCAAATGTGTTGAACATGTTCAACAGCAAATTGATCGAGTACACGAAACAGGTGTTCCAGGACACGAACATCAACCTCAAGACGAGCACTATGGTGAAAAAGGTCGACGACAAGAAGGTTTACGCTGAGTACAAGAAACTGGATGGATCAACTGAAAATCTGGAGATTCCATACGGTATGTTAATTTGGGCCACCGGAAACGCACAAAGACCCATTGTGCGTGAATTAATCCTGAAAGTCGACGAGCAGAGAAACGCCAGGCGTGGATTGTTGGTCGACGACCACATGTTGCTTGATGGGCTGAACAATATTTTTGCTCTCGGCGACTGCACGTTCACGAAATATGCTCCTACCGCTCAGGTTGCCTTTCAGGAGGGTATCTTCTTGGCCGAACACTTCAAGCGCTTGAATGATATTGACGCATTGAAACATAAGATTGAGCACCCTGGCGCACAAGATAATGTTGAGAGATTGGCCAAGAAATTGGTGAAGTTGGAGAACTCGCTCGAGCCTTTCAAGTACAACCATCAAGGCTCGTTAGCCTACATCGGCTCCGAGCGCGCTGTGGCCGACTTGGTCTGGGGCGACTGGTCGAACGTTTCCACCGGTGGAACCTTCACCTACTTGTTTTGGAGATCTGCCTATATTTATATGTGTCTCTCCGTGAAAAACCAGATTTTGATTTGTTTCGACTGGGCCAAACTCTCGTTGTTTGGAAGAGACATCTCCAAGGAATAGGCGTACATTAGGCTGGTTGCTATTTGTTATTGATAGACTCCATACCTTTGTTCATTGATAGATTTCATACCGATGGTAGTGCTAGCACTGTATGTGACTGTTATAATTTTCATTTTTATATAAGCTAATGAAAAGCATGTCCGCAGAGCGAATGCTTATATTTTCGTGGCATTATGGTGACGTCAAGTCAATGACGACTGAGCGCCCCAAATATATGCCAGTGGTGCATCATCAAGTTCCTTGTGAGTAAAAGTCGGTGGCTGAGGCAGAGAATGCATATCGTGAGGACATTTCATGTTCTTGCAATCGCATTGTTTAATCCCAAATGAGGTCACTCATCCTAATTCTGAGGCGATTAAGTAGGATTGACAATGTTTATCCCGATCGCTATTGTCTCTTTTTCAAAATTCGCATCTTCCTGCTTTTTACTTGGTGAGTCCATGGCTTCATCTTATGCCTTGACGAGGACAATGGGATCAGAGTGTTGGTGTATAACCCCAAACCTCTTAGGTGTTGAATCTCTTTTTCAGAAGCCCACATACAGGGTTCTCGATAAGAAAAATTTATAATAGGACTCTAAGATTTCCAATAGACAATACTGTACTATGTGCTCAATCCCGGCTGCGTCACGAACTGAAATACCCAACGCGTATAGTCTAAAAGTGAAGTAACTGTTGTAATTTTCAAGAATTGTAGGCTCTTGTTTCAAAACAATAGGCGTGTTCTGAAACTGCGGCAAAACTCGACCCGGAAACATTTACTGTCTAGTTGGCTCTTGGTAAACCCCACCTTTGCTGTAGCGCTAGATGTTTGGTATCAGACAGATCGTTCAACGAGATATACATAGCTGCATCTCAACTGGCTAGACATATTGATTTCCTGCAAACACGAATATTCGGCAAGAGCCCGCCACAAACAAAGCCACACTGCGAAGGCAATGATATCAAAGCAATTGCTGTGTTAGCCGGCTCTTTTAAACTGTTTCCTCGTGCTATGCTATGATTCCTGAACCCATACATTATAGACTATTGTTTTAGCCGTCAAGAATGTGGCGGAGTTACACCGAGTAATAAGCGGAAAGGTCATTGTTGCAAACAATGTACACGGAACAGCATGGAGCCATCGGCTGTTTGGCTGCCGAGCATCACTGGAGTATAAAATTGACATGGAGTTCCCCAATCAAAAGCCATTTTTCTACTTATCTCCATTTTATCATCATCTCCATTTTATCATCAAGCCCAAATCAATGAAACTTCTCATCCTCGCTACCCTTTCTGCAACCGTCGCTTCTATGAGCATCGAGAACTCAAAAGAAGAATATTCGCAGCCATCAGGAACCTTTGAAAGTGGGGCCTCAGATGGTTCTGATAGAATCGAGCGTGGCAAGCGATACAACTTCAATGACACGTCCTTGGGCGATGGTCCAGACTCGTGTGACTTCTCAAGAATGACAGTGCGCGCTCCAGATCATTTCAGAGCTATTATGGCACACCCACAATACATCAGGTGTCAAGTCAAAAAGGCCGCCGAAGAAGCTGAAATGTCTGACCGTAGTGCCAGATCCGAGAAGCTCACACCCGAGCGGGCTCTGGGAGACTCAAATTAGGCAACTGCCTCAACTGAAAGTGCTGTATCTTCGGAAGGAAGATGTTCTGGGCCTAGGATTACTGATTCCACTGCCATCTTTTATAGTCAATAGTTTTTCTCAAACTCAGCTTTCCTTTCTTTTGTAATTTATCTCAGAGCAGTTGCACATAGTATACTTGCTCTCGAATCTCGTAGCAGCAAGCACGATTGAGAGCGACTGTTTCAAGTCGTGGTTCTGTCGAGCATCGAAGGTGTAAATACAAGAACACCAAAGCAATTAACTGTGTGCTTGCTTTTTATGATGAGTTGCCGATATTACCTCAAACTAAGTGGCTTTTAAGGATTCTCGATGGCGGTCACTGGCGCTTTGAATGCCACACGCCTTCTCTCAAAATGCCCAGCCACCGAAGAAGCGTTAAAAACCGATCTGGTCATGAAAAAAATGCAGAGCTTGACTTGAGTGACTAAAAAGCCAACAACAATTAGAGGACCTCTTTTGAGGTGATTGCCCAATATTGTTCCGTCGCCTATGCGTTTGTGAGAGTCAAGGGTGGCGCGCTCATATTTTATGTTGAAGATGTATTTGCTGAATATATCCTAGTCGATAGTGTACCAGGTTGAATACTTTGTTTACTCTGTGGCATCGTTACTCCCATAGGCTTCCAGCTAATCATCCAAAGGGTATATCACTTATTCTTGGCGACTGGTTAGGGAATTGATAATGTGAACCACTTCATCTCCTTACTGACGAGACCGATAAAGTGCTACTTTTGAATAAACCCAGCACGACAAAAGGTTCTCTTGGCTGCACTTTAGCTTCTTGGAGCAAAGACCATATTGGGGGGAGTCTTAGACACAATTACCTTCAAAGTGCTTGATATTTTGCATTTTGCAGCCGTCTTTATTTCAATCACTGCGCCCAAGGAAAAAACAAACGCTCAGTTCTGCACGACAAACTGAAAATGACGAATTGTTTCTGTGATTCATAACTGACTTCAGGAGAGATCACAAAAAGAGATGCCATCAAAGAATACTCCAAAAACAGTTCATGTATGAGGCATAAGTGAGAAGATGAAATCTCACTATGTGCATGTTCTCTCTAGATAATGACTTTTACCGTTGCTAAGAAATATCTCTACATTATGCAAGTGGCCTCGTGCAAACTCGGGCGTATCTCTAAACCCTCTCCAGTCTCCCGATGAAATCAATTTATGTTGAGGTTTCGGTTAACAGCACAATACAGCCTACTAATTTTGATCATGTTTTTTTGGTGGCTGACCGAAACTGAAAATCAAGCGTACATTAATCAAGTACAAAAAGATAAAAAACAAAAACTACTTGAAACGTATGTTTCAAAACTAATTCACACCTCCATTGGCCTCATTCACAAAAGGAGCAGTGAAAGCCAAAGCCCACGCTCTACTCTGGCCTCCATCCATGTCTCTGGCGAGATCAAATGCAGGATTAGTGAAATACTCCCATGCAGCGGCAGGATCGAAAAAGACCCTGTTCGCATTCAAAACACCCCTCCACTTCTCGGTTCTCTCTTCGGTTTGTACCTTGTAAAGAATCTGGTTCCATTCTTGCTCGGCGAACTGAGAGCTTTTCACCAGTCCCAAAGCGGGTGTCATGGGTATCATTTGAACACCATGTTTCTCTTCAGGCGTATTTCCAAAAAATGTCGTGTAGTCAATTTTGTTCTCGAAAAGAATCCCCGCGACTTTGTTACTAGCAATCGTCTCCGGAACCACCTGGTTACCGTCTCTGTAAAAGAAATACAGGTCAAGCGATTCTGTTTGAATGCTTAACATCAAGTCTCCTCTCGCCTCCATAGCTGCGTCCTTTGTCACTTTACCCCACATCTTCATGGCATAAGAAAAATGCACATCCTCCGAAGCAGAGGCAAAGTCCTTTCCATCATTGACCACCACCAAGGTACCGGTCCACGAATGACCCTGGAACCAGTCAAATGTCCTGGACACAGGGAAATACTTGTCCTCTTCGGAGGTATTGGCAACATCTCTTACCAACATGTTGATGAAGTCCTTGTATTCTTGTGCCCACGTGCCACCTTTCAACGAGTCAACGTAACCAACAAGCGCAGCCGCGTGGATGATGTATCCGAAGTGAATGTTGTGACCACTGTAGAAACCGTTTCTGAAGTCATCGTCTAATTTCCCAAATGCGCCCATGGACGTAACACCGCCCAACTTGGTGTCATAAAACAAGCTCGTCTTCATGCCTTGGTTACGAAACGCCTCGAAGAAGCTCTTCAAAGCTTTCAAAAGCAGGTCTGCCAACTCATCATCCTTGACAATATCGTGAAGTGCATACATCATGTAGGCATACTTGTCAACTACCTTGCCCGTGTAGTACTGTGTCTCCTCATTCAACATGACCGACAAAACACTGACGTTTTTGAGTTCACTAGTAGCTGCTTCACGAATCAGCTCGATTTGCTCAATAGAGTATTCGAGATCCGTCTTCTTGCCTTTCAAGTACGGCAACCACTGAACATTAGTGTCAACCACATGAGAAAACAAAAGCTCCTTTGTCAAGTATCCATACATCATCCCTTTAGTCGTGGACTCAATTCTGATGTTCAGAGCACGTTTTGCCATCTCACCATCAAACAACGCCAAATGGTGATGTAACGCAAAGATAAGAGGTGTGTCTAAGCTGTCCGCTGTCTCATACTCAATCTTATACCTGGCAAGTCCACAGTCCATAGAGCCAGAAACTTTGGCATCTGTGACGTACTGGCCAGCAATCTTGTAGTACAAAGCTTGAGACTCTTCCTCCTCCTCTGCTGGGGCGATAGCAACTTGAACAATAAGACCATCGACAGGCTTGGAACCAATCAAAAACGTCTTGTCCTCTCCTTCCTTCAATTCAAAATCTGTATGAGCTGAGGGCATTTTCACCAGAACAAGCCAGGTCTCGTCTGTTCCGACCACAATGCGGTACAACTTCTTGAGAGTATCCTTCGGTTCATACTCAATCTCAGTAAAGTTCGAGATACCGCCATTACCCTCAATGCGCGCAATCAACAGGCCGTGATAAATAGAAGTAACAACTCCCATTCCCTCCACCAACGGGAACTCGATATAGTCCTTGGCTTGAGAAGTTTCAGGCGAGACCTTAACATTCACAGACATCAGTCTCATCTGAGAGACGGTCATGTAGTTGTGATTTTTCGTTATGGATTCAGCACCAATAGAGACCCCAGGAACATTGACGGCATTCCAGTAATATTGATTTCCACCATTACCACCGGGTCCTCCAAATGTTCTTCTCAGTGGCTTCGTATACTGTACTGAGATACCAAACTTGTCTGCTCTCTCCCACTTCACCACATACGGCGTAACGTAAGCCGCCTGATCTTGCTCGCCCGCAAATAAATTTGTATAAAAGTTATTGGTTTGGTATGGCAAATCGTTCGTGACACCAGGCAAGATCTCAAAAGGGTGTGGTTTCTCGACAAAAAAAGTACTTGGGTTAGTATTCGAGATCGGGGCGAATAAATCGTCTGCACTGACGCACATTGCCTCTGACTTATAAACAACACTTTTTGGAATTGGCTGAGTAGGCTCAACCGCCAGGGCATTGGTAAAACCGTTGACTCCCGGAGCACTGTTTACCAATTCGGCTCCACCAGTAGCGACAGATCCTGCAACTCCTTCGCGGAATTCCATACCCGTCGTCACCGAAGTCGAGAAATTCCACTCATGAACAACAATAGCATCTGCTCCGCTCACTGGGACGAGTGTGAAGATAGGATTGGTCTGAGTCATGCTGACTGGAGTTGGGATAGACTCGTACTCCACAGAGCTGGTGACACCGTCAGTGAAAATGGTTCTGGTGGACGCAAAGCCTAAGCTTGCGACAATGTTGACCGCAAGATTGCCAGCCACCACTAGTCCGCCGGACCCTTCTCTGTGCGAAATTCCCTTGCCATTGTTCTGAACAGATGCTTCGATTTTTCTGTCGCCAGAGTTGGCGTGTTCTTTGAAGGCACCAGTAGCAGCTGCATCAGCAATAGTAGTGTAAAAGGTATCCGACTTCGTGGCAAAAGCTTGGCCGGCGGCAACAGGGCAATCAGTTGGCTGTTCATAAACAACAACAACACGTAATCCAGCAGTGTGCTGAACGCTTTTGTCCTCGACTTGGTCAATGACATTTTGAAGCCCAGGAATGTTGGTAGAAAGACTTAAGGCACCCTCTGCTTTAGCATGGCCTCTCACAGCTTGAGAGTAGGCTTGCCCCGAGAGGAGCAACCCCGTTGCCAAGCCTAGAATGAGTTTTGAGATCATAGTTGAAGGCAGACTTGAGACAGATGTATTCCAGTTGATCTTTGCAAGCTTATTAAACGAGTGAAAAAGTTTGCGTTGACCCTTGGTATAACCTGTGAAAGTGTCTTTATGTGGTGGATTCAAAAAAAATGTCTTTTCACATTGAGGCCAACACCTGGGTCTTTATATAGATTTGTGCTTTCCTTTGGCCTGCAAGTTTGTACAAGCATCACTGGCCTAGACTAGCACTCGGTTCATTGTTTCAACGGTTGCGAACTGCGCAGTTGCAAATTCAGGCATATAATATTATTGCCTGCACTCTCAACTTGGTGGCTATTGTTCGCCTGGCGCCACTTGATTGGTTGGATTTTCTTCTCCGTTGGCCAAGCTTTTTCAGGGGTCCTAAAGAGGTACTCATATTAGACGACACATTCATATATTGTGCGAGCGGGCTATCTCAAAGGACCCAAAATCTTCTTGGAACTGACTGAAAGTACCCTTTTTAGCATGAAGTCATGAAGGCGCAGACCCCGACTAGACGCAAGTGCCCGGAAGAAACTTTTGCCAATTTTTTTTATAGTTGGTTTAGTGGCAGCTGATTAAAGCGAATGCAGGTCCTTGAGAGAACAATAAGGTGTGCGCTGGTTGCCAAGAGTAGATGATTATGATTACGTGTCAGCTGACTATAAATAGTTTCCCACGCATTATGCGAGACGGCGTTTTCGTCAATGCGCCGGCGGTATAGTCTGAAATCAGCTTGCTGACCAAACATTCAACGTCTGAATACATGATGTCGGCGTGCGTGTCATCGACTCGGCTATACTGGGCTAGCGCGAGGCCACGGGTTTTCGAAAAAACTCAAATTTTTGGCAAAACGACCACTCTGAAACCCCCTGACCTGACTCAGACAATCTTCATTGTGTAAGCAGAAAATTCGGGCTCATCCTTGTATTGGTCGAAAACAATGAGCCGGTCAGCTGACAAATGGTCTGCGTTGAAAACGGAAAGAATAGTGGATTGTATGCAAATAGTCCGATTTGTCTTGGCGGCCAAAAAGCCGCATACACGAAATCAAAAACATTGTCACCGGGACGCCGTGTTTAGCCCTGTATTCCTAAACGGGGACAATTTATGTACAGTCCTTGCCAAGCTGGTAATACAAAGGCAGCAGCAACAAATAGTCGCTGGGAAACTACAAGTCAGAAGGAATTGGAAATTTCTTGGCAAGAGTCTGGGCATGGTTATGAAAGCACGGTCTTAAGATGGCAAGCCTTGTAGTCATTTACACGGTTTTTTTGTCTATCGATCGTCGTGATATTTCCACTAACACAGGGGCACTTTACCCGTACAACTTCACGAGTTTGTACATTTTGCGTCACTCTATCCGTGTAATCTGGACCCGGTGTACACAGAATCGAACCCACAAGAATTTTTCATCATAAATTCTTGTTGCGTCGGCGTCAGTCTACTCCACCAGTGGTAGAGAATGTTTTCATTGACATTTGTCTAAATTTATCCAGCGTACTATCACCGGCAACGCTTTTTATTCTTTTGATTTACAAATAGAAGCAAATTCTTTATATTGGTGGGCGTTGATGAGTTTTTTTCTTCTTCAAAGAAATCTCTTCATACACATGTTTTCGGGCTGTGATCCCGGCTTGTTTCCCAGCTTTCACAAAATTATAAGTGTCGACCCCATATGTTTGTCCATTTTGCCGAGTTTCCCACTCGGATCCCACACGAGAAGCTTGGAGAGTATTTTCCAGTTTCAAATTACTTCCTTTGGGAAAATTGCTAAATATACCATTCTTCCTTTTTGGCTGAAACAATTATATCTTTTATTTTTCAAAACATATAAGAACATAGTAGGCTTGCATAAGAAGATTACCCATACTTTGACAATCGCAAAAACCAAAGAATTTTCAGCAGAAACCTATGATAAGCCGCAACTTCACTCTAATTACCGTTTTCCGAAATGAGATCTCTCACTAGAATTCAGGTCCGATTTGCGACCCCTACCCAGAGAGTGGGCAAAAGCTAAGTTGCAACACTCCTCTCAACTAAGCACATCTAAAGTTGTTATACCTGGTCTTCATTTACGAATCTGGTGATTTTTATTGAAGATTTATTCTAAGCAAAAAGAATGTCCACATTTTAATTTTACATTTTTTTTTTTTTTTTTTTAAAAGATATATCACATTATAGGACGCTCTCGCTCAAGTATGACAGGCACACCCAAACAAGCGCAAAAACTATACAACATATAGAAAAAACCTATAATAGATCGCAGATATATCACATTATTTTTGTTCCCATTTTTGTATTCGTTTCATTTAAAGAATCGTATAAACAGTAAATCGCTGTCTAACCGGCAAAGTTTAGCTGTAAGAAAAGTCTTTTCTACTAAGTACCTCAAAGGTTTCTAGGAAAGAGTCCATAGACGTTTTTCTTTTATAGGCAAAAAAAAACGGGGAGTGCTCATTTTTTTTTTTTTTTTTTTTTTAAAGAAACAAATCGTATTAACAGGAAACCGCGGTTAAACGGTCAAAAATCTATATATCTATAGACAAAAAAACCTGCATACGTCTGGATAGAACACTGAGTAATGAAGTCCCCCGACTTTCCCAAGCCTTAGGTCTTCCTCCTTATCCTAGCCGCTGTATAGGTAGTGTCAACTTGTCCGTATTTTACTTCGTTCCAACGCCTTTTTCAAATGTCTATTCAGAAGAGGCTGGAGGACGGTGCCTCCTGTTGCCTCCCGGCGTCTGGATGAATAGACCTGGCGGACGGTGTCGACGTACCAATTAAGGTTGCGTAAATTTTCGTAGGTATTGTTCAATGGTGCCAACATCGAGTTCAAATTCATTGGTGCTTGTATGTTTAATTTATCCCAAAGGACTTTGGAACACCTACACTCGGTGTATAGGTGATAAAGGAACTGTCTCGAATCAACCGGGTTCAAACAAAGATGACACCGAAAGCCCCTCAGCGAGGTTTTGGTGTCATGCAAAGGGACATGGGAGCCAAAGTTGAAATGGTGCAAGGCTTTGAAATCTTTATGTTTCTTCCATTCAAACGTGTGGAGCCGCTTCCAGAATTTCTCCCAGCGACGCTGTGAGGCGGCCGCAGGGCAGATCTCCAAAAACCGCTCGGGCATGATTGGCGGAAGTTTCTCCTGTTTTCTCTTGCTTAAAGAACGGAAATTGACCGGATGACATATCAATGCTTCCGGCTCTGTGAGTGTAGGCCGATGTCCACTGACTATTGGTACCTCAGACGCCGCTGGACAATTTGCTCATGATCTTAGTTGATGTAATTAACCTGGTCCCAACTTCGATCATCACCTTGCCTGTGTGGCGTAATGGTTAGCGCATTTGACTTCTAATCAAAAGATTCCGGGTTCGAGTCCCGGCATGGGTTTCTTTACTTTTTTTAGTCTTCGTGACAGAATTTAAATTTTTTTGTTGTCTTACAAAATGTTAGAAGTGAAAATCCGAGATGTTGTCGTCATCTTTCTCGTGCCCGTCATTAAAAAAGTCGCGTCTTTCAGAGAAAAAGTCGTCTTTAGGGTACGGCGGAGACTCGGGTGCATTCGCATATGACTTTGCCGAGGCAGAAGTGAACAGGCCGCCACTCGACAGTTCTTCTTCGTTCTCTGACGGGTAGAAACTTTGCTCGGCTGTGATGATAGCTCTGACCTTCTGTGGAAGCCGGTCAGGTCTGTAAAACCTCAAGTCGACTCTACCAACAATATAGAGGATATTGATGATGAGTTCGAAAGCACCCCAGCAAATGTACATGAAGACCCTGTTCCCGGCACCGGTCGTGTTGCGTTGTATATTGTTTTGGAACAATACAATACATCTACCCATAGACTCAATAAAAATGAGTACTGTTGTGATTATAATGAGTCCCATGGAATAGTTGTGCGAAAGAGACCCTCTTTGATTCGATAAGCCCTCCACCATATTTGCGTGGTGGCGCGTAGCAGCAATCACTCGAATTGCATGCCTGTGATTGTGATTTCGTTTCATGAAAGTCTCCTCTGCTTTCTTTGCGGCACCAGGCTGCACAAAGTAAAACGTGTTGAATGACTCGATCCACCATGGCTGATACGTGTATAAATCCTCATCCTTAGCAGTGGGAGGAAAAAGATACGACAAGCCAATCAAGCTCATAGACGTCAATGAGTATAAGATAATGAGGACCCCCGTGGCCATATTCACTTTCCGCCAACTTTGCCAAGCCTTTTCACTCAAAAAGTGTAGGTATGGAATGAATGAAGCCATGACAGTGATGGCAATAAGAAAGCACACCACGACGTACATCGAGATCATGATTGCCCAGAAAAGTGTTCGCGAGCCACCAACAGGATGCCGCCAAGTAAAGAGTCTTTGAGCCAAAATAAGATCAAATGAAACAAAAATGATCGACGGAATGATGAGAAACATCTCGCTAGTGAGGCCCACCGCAACTTTAGTTACATCCTGCGACCAGACGGCTCTAAGAGCAAAGCCAATCAATTTCAAGGCACAGTTGAATGCCCACACGAAAGATATCCAAAAGTAATGGCCTCGTGAGAAATTGATGCAGAAAATAAGCAAATGAATGAGCCCCGCGACGCCAAAAAGCACGGTGAACAAAATGCTGGGGGCCAAATCAGACGAGATGGGGTAGTCCCCAAAAAGACTAATTTGGGTGCTCACTACATACCTCGTAAGAATATCGGGAAGCTTTGGACCGAGTAGGTTATGTGAAAATTCAACGACATGCTTGATATTAGTGCCCTCGGCTGGCCCTCTAAATAGAGGCAAAAGAAGATGAACAAGACCCTTCAGCGCTGGATAGCCGTTATAATTATGTGGAGCAAAGAAAGTGAAGTTCTGTAGCAGATCCATGATACTTCCAAATTTGAATTCTGGATTCGAGTGTTTTCCGAGAGTATCACCTTTAAGTAATGAAGCTACTGCTCTGAACTGCATTGTAGTACATGATATCATATTGCCTAATTGGGCAATTGTTCGATACGGTTGTGCAGGAAAATCCTGTCCCAGTTATGGTCATGTGCCTGCATACACCATTAGCGCTTCATTAGGCTAAAACATATATCTTAATGATAATCTTTCCTCCACTAGTTCTTTAATATTTGAATTTTATTCCATGATTCAACTTTGTTCTCGACAATCCAAAATGACCGGGGTTTGGATGAATCCCCAATGAAGCCACATGTTTTGCGAGGTCTGTGGATTTAAATTGTGCACCAACTTTCTTTCAAATTCACTACAACCAAAATTGTGAAGCGTTAAAAATCAAAAAGAAAAAATTGGAGGAACACAGATTTTTATAATCGAAAAATTTCGATGTCTCGAAAATTCTGCACATTTATAATTTCGTCAACGCCATGTCCTCGCCAGCGTGGTGTGACTATGACTATTGCATCACCAAAATGACGCGCGTCTCATCACAGCAAAATCACCGCGTCGCATTCCCCAAACTGATGAACTCAATAAACTCCCATAAACATGCCTACCGCAGATGTTGACTATCAGCGAGCACATGAGGCGCTAAATGGCCATGTGTCAGATTTACCTAATGGCTCGTGCTATGTGCTGACGCCTTTTGGCCTATCGATTTTGGAGATCCAGGGCGAGCTCAACCTTCCTGCAAACGCACCCATTGAGACCGAGAATATCGACCCGGATTACGTCAACAGCTTTGCCAGAGTCGACAACGTTCACGACGCAATAAGGTTTGGAAAAATGGAGTTTGACGAGAAGGATCCGTCGAAAGTCGTGCTATTTATTGGAAAATCACAACGTCTACTAGGGGTTGTGGAAACCTTGCGTGAGCCCTTGGGTGTGCTACGCGTGCCCGGTGAACATACCGGCGAGAGCATGCAAATCATCGATATCATTGAGAAGAGAATCATTTTTAGACAAAGGCCGCTTCCGATCATGTGAAGTCCAATGCTGAAATTGACTTAGGGCTATAACCTTGCCGAGCCATGGACTCCGCCGCGACGTACTTGGCCATCTGGATGTGTCAAGTCCGTACATACGATATTGGTAAAGATTGACTCCACGTCCTTCTGGTCGAATTTCAAGTATTCTTGCATGTAGTTCAAAATACCACCGTACTTCGAGTCCAAAAGGTCCATTGTCGCAAGCATTGCCTCCGTGCGTGAGCTGATTAGATTATTGAATCCGTCAACTTCGATAGACCAGTTCTGACGACCTTGCATTATCATCAGGGCCAACATCTCACCTTTCTCATCATTCTGCATTTTCTCGACACCAGCCACAAACTTTTGCCTGATTTTGTCGTGGTCAGGCACCAATCCGTAGGTGGTCAAGGCATACTCCTTGGCTATCGTAAACCGATCCAAGCCGGCCAACCTGAGCACCAACATGCCAAACACACCTGTACGGTCCTTGCCGGCCGTGCAATGGAATAACATCGGTACCTCCGGCCGGTCACGTAGATGCTCAAACATCTGTTTGAACAGGTTTACGCCCGATTCTAGCATCTGGTCATAGATCTGCACATACGTGTGCCAGGAGGTTATAAGGTTTGACAACCGGAGCGCCACCGCTTCAGGCAGGTAATCTTCATGTCTGAAAACAGGTGCATGGACCCGCTCCAAACCACAAGTGTCAAGATCTTTTGGCACCCCGTCTTTTTCGCATTCTTCCTCTGAGCGAAGGTCAAACACAATCTTCACCCCTAATTCCCGGAGTGTTTGAAGCCCTTTTTTTGTCACGTTGGCTGGATTTGCGCAACGGAAAAGCACGTTTGGTCGAACATATAAACTCGCATTCTCTTTCAACTCAAATGTAGGCCTGTAGATCGGCCAGCCTCCCAAATCCCTGAAATTGGAAATCCCGTCAACGTTTTTGACCCTTGGTACAGCCCCAAATAGGCCGTGCATAGCCTGGAATCGGAGAAGCTCCTGGTCGGTGCGAAGGTAGCTTGCTATAACTGCACACGTCACGTAGTTATAGTTGACCACTTTGTTTTTCAGAAGAGGCAATTTGTGAGGATTAAAATCCTCCTCATCGCCTGCGTTCTCAATAGGCTCAACGCCGTAAAAGTTGTGGTCGGCGCCATCAATAAGTTCTAGATGGTGTGTGTATGGTCCCCTGTTTAGGGTGTTGGCGAAATACGCACAATCCTCTTTCGGGATAATGGTGTCCTCTGTCCCATAAACGCTCAAGACAGACCACTGCGGCGACAATTGCGCAAACAGGGCAGTATCGGCTTCTGCA
Source organism: Metschnikowia pulcherrima (assembly GCA_009746055.1). Classification (NCBI taxonomy): domain Eukaryota; kingdom Fungi; phylum Ascomycota; class Pichiomycetes; order Serinales; family Metschnikowiaceae; genus Metschnikowia; species Metschnikowia pulcherrima. Next base: position 942,525 of record VFXK01000001.1, read on the forward strand.
AGCGAGTGCAACTCCTGGCGCGTGATCCTAACCATCTGCATTTTGCCATTTCGAAGTGCCTTTTGCTCCATAAACTCAAATCCTTCGTCGTGTATAGGGTACCGGTCAAGCACCGTAAACGAGCGGAACCGCAGCGAGCAGTTAACTAGGTTAGGTACGATTATGGCGGTTTTCGCCGTTTTTGGGTCCTTCAAAAGCCGTTCTTGCCCGACTGCCCAAAGAAACATGGCCAACAGGCCGCGGGAGTGTGCCACTATGGCCAGAAGATCAAAATTTATGCCCAAACAGTTTTTTTCGCCACTTATCACGTATTGAGCCACGGCATGTATATCCTCGACATCTGATTCCAACGTGCGCCCGACTTTTGGATCGGCCACATCCGCCAGCGACCCGCAGCCACGGAAATCAATTCTCAATGAATACATACCCAATTGCGCCGCCAATTTGTGCGCCAACATCCGCTGGTAGCAGTAGTTTCTATGCCCACCTTGGCCATGCAAAATAATCGCCATCTTGTGTGTGGGCGGCGCATAGCCCAACTGCAAAAAATCGTCTTCATCCACTGAATGCGGCACGGCGATGGTGCCTCTGACCCCGGAACTGGTTTCGATCTCGATCTCGCGTGGCGGGCTCACGTCGCCTATATTGGAGAGCCGGTCAAATGATCTTTCCAAGTCCATTTCAAGCTAGATGCAAGAAAAAAAATGACAAGAACCAATGCAACGAACTAATTGTTGGGTCACACGTTGGTTGCTGGTGCAAGTGCAGTCGCAGATCTGATTTATCTCCGGCCGCGTTGTCCTGCTGCTGCGCTCGGCAACCTGCAATCGGCCGGGGTACCGAACATGCTAAGCCGCGGCCCTACATTTTGCGGAGGTCTTATTTTCCACGTGTTATAACCAACACCTTAGACTGAATGAATTCAGCAGCACGAAAATTGTATTGATCGGGATTCGGTTTATATCTTTTCCTGCATATTCAAATATATACTTTATAATCATAAGATCGGGTTTACTTTTGGTTAGGGTCCTACTTGATCACACTATTGTGGCCTGATCGGCGAATGGCAATAGGCAATTATTTATGGCGTACAAAAATTGCACAGGACATTCTAGAGGAAAAGACTCTCCAAATTTGTCTCGAGTCCCAGATAACATACACAGGGAGCTACTTGTTGAGTATAAATGATGCCCGGAAACAAAATATAGAAAAAAAAAATTCGACAGGTTTTAGGTTCACTGTCGCCGCACACAAGCCTCAGGAGAATTATTGCTCACGAGTCATGTCCCAGAAGCATATCTTGCAGTTAACTTCACAACGTAATTCTTCTCATGAATCGTTTCTCTTTGATTCGTCATTTTATACCGTCTTTGTAAAGACTCAAGTACTGGACTGTTAGTCTTCTGTTTATGCGAACAAATGTTCGGGCATGTGAAACTGGGGGGCTACTCGCAAGCTATCTAATTTAAGTACAATCCCAGTGTGATTGAGAAATAACACAATTAAAGTTAAACTTCAACAAAGAAGACAGGAGTGACATGTAAATTTGCGAGAGTTAAATCGGGCGTTAACTTTATATCTTGAAAGAAAATTGGATTTGAGTAGCTGTTTTTCTTCATTTTATACATGTTGGCCAGTAACACGCCTATATGAACGATTTGAATAAGGAAGTCCGTGATCTCAAGAGAATTTACCTTCCGTTTGAGCTATTGAGGGTATCTAATACAATTTCTTGAACACCGATTTTGCAGCTCTCTCGCATTCTATTTTCCTTTCTCTTTGTGGAGAGACACAGGCCGAAAAGCCTTTTGGCTATCACAATGATTGAAAAATGATAAATAAAGAGCAAATAAAAAGTGCAAGAAAGCCGGCGCGATTATTGCTGGCCAAATATCACTGAGCCGACTCAATGAGCGATTACAGGCGATCATGATTATGTCTGTCTAACTGCAATACGCTTTTTCAATCGCCAGACCCAGGAAGCATATGTCGTTCGGGGACTGAAGAGTAAAAATTGATAATCTTCAAGGTATGTGATTTCACCATTTCTTCCATTGATTAGCCCTCGCTTCATCTATATCACACAATGACATCATCTTTTTCCCTTTTGCTTTTGCTTCTCCTTGTGTCTGGCATTCACTGTCGCGACGTCATCGCCGAGATCTCTCTGGGAAATGGGTACATACAGTTTGTAGTTGCGCCCCTTACCATCGCCAAGATTGATGGCTCCTGCGCCCGGGAATGCATTAGAATCCTCCTTTACCTCGTCTTTCACGTATACATCTCGTACCATGGCCGCAATATGCGACTTCAACTGGTATTCATGAAGTAAGCCATTAAATTTAGTGTGCTCTTTCACCACCTTTGTCTTCTGGGTCCCGTCAAAATCATTCGCCGATGTAAGCCACTCCATTTCAGGAAACACGCAGTCATAGAGCACCAAGGGCAAATCGCTCGCCATCTCAAACAAGGGTTTGCTGGGGTACTTTTCGATATTGAGCAATTCTTGCACTACGGAAGGTGACTCGAGCCCTTGGCCCACCAAAAATAGAATGGCCACCATGCATCTTACCTGATGCCACAAGAAAGCAGACCCTTTGAGGTCGAACACATAGAAGTCTCCATCTTGATGAACAATATTTGCCGAGTATACCTCTCGGAAAAAGTTCGTGATCTGCTTGGACCCGTCGATTTTGCAAAAGTTTCTGAAATCGTGCACGCCTTCGTACATTTTGGCTGCTTGCTGCATTTTTCCTAGATCCAATCCCTTGTTCGAGAAGAGGTATTTGTAGTGCCTATAGGAGCAGCTGAAGCGAGCATTGAAGTTTGGAGGCGGGCGCAAGCTGACAGCAGTGATACGAATGTCCAACGGCAAAAGTGCATTCAAAATGGTCAAATATGGAATTTCTCGCGAGTCGTTGCTTTTGTCTGCCTGCTCTTCCTTGGTCAAAGTTGACCGCACATTAAGAGAAATCACTTGGTTGAGCGCGCTAACACCCTTATCTGTTCTTCCACACCGGCTAAAATCAGACGCGACTGGGTCACATTCAGAAACAAGTTTGGCCTTCTCCATGGCTTGCAAAATAACCTCCTCGACAGTGGGAAGAGGCGTGGGGTCGTACTGGTAATTGAGCCCATTGTAATTCCAGCCCATGTAGGCAAAGCGAAACGCCACAAAACGCGTTTGTACCTTCGTGAAGTCGAACTTCCGTTTTTTTTGCACCGGTTTGACTGTTACAAGGCTGGTTGAGCCATCTGCTGCTGAGTCTGTAGAGGTTGATTTAGCATCCAGACCTGTAGAAGCCAGTGTAGCCGTTACGTTTGCTGGTCCTTGTTCTAGCTCTTGGATTTTTCGTATAAGCTGCTTTCTCAGCCACTTATCGTACTCGCAAACTTGGCCCAGTACTCGATTCAGACTCATGATAAACTGCTGTAACCTTTTGAACATAAACACTTGTCGCAAAGTTTGATGTTAATTTGTTAGTATCCAAAGTATGCACCGGTGCGCGACGGATGCGAAAAAACAAGCCTTCATCGCAATGCGCTCATCTCATCTCAGCTCTCCACAGAATCAATAGACGACAAAAAGCCAAAACTTGGCCCACTCATTGCACAACATTCCACCCGTGGCTTGATTCGAATAACCCGCTCACAGAAACTAACCCTTGAATAATGTCATCGTTGCTGTGGGAGTCGCTCGAGTCACAGCTCCACCCGTGGCTATATGAAGCATTAGTATCTTTAGGATACCCCACGATGACGCCCGTACAGGCATCAACGATCCCGCTTTTCAGCAAGAATAAGGATGTCATTGTCGAGTCTGTGACCGGGTCCGGGAAAACTCTTTCGTTTGTCATTCCCGTATTGCAGCACGTTTCGAACAGATTATACGGTCACGTGACCGACACCGAGGCGCCTGATCCAGTGAAAAAGGGCCATATGCTAGCCGTGGTGATCTCCCCGACACGCGAGTTGGCGAGCCAGACTAAAGCCGTGTTTGACCGCGTGCTCGCATTTTTACCGGAGCTGAAACAGAAGATCAACACGCAGTTGGTGGTGGGCTCGCTCGCTTCCGTGAGGGAGGACATAGACACACTAACTACTGGCCGGAGCCATATCTTAGTGGCAACGCCGGGCCGTCTTTTTGACATGCTCAAGTCGCTGAAGGTACACACTTCGTCGGTGGAGATCGCGGTGCTCGATGAGGCCGATAAGCTCCTCGATTTATCGTTCGAAAATGACGTCATCGCGATTCTCAAGATGCTCCCAAACCAGCGCCGTACAGGCCTATATTCGGCGACGCTTTCGTCCGCGGGCTCGCGCGTATTCAATACGGGCTTGAACAATCCGGTGCGGATTGCCGTGCAGTCGAAATCGGCTTCAAAGGCGGCGCCGTCGTCGCTCACGATACAGTATGCGTTTATTGAAGCCGAAAAAAAGATCACCTCGTTTCTTCATCTCGCCCACAACTACCGCTTCAAGAAATGTATCGTGTATCTTCCGACGTGCACGGGTGTAAAACATTTCTATAACCTCTTGAAAGAGCTCACGCCGGAGGACAAAATCAAATTTCATTCGTTACATGGACAGCTCACCACCAACGCCAGGTTGAAGACGCTTCAAAGCTTCACTGAAGGCGACGCCTTGGAGACGAAACACGTGTTGATGACAACCGATGTGGCTGCGCGCGGTATAGATATTCCCGATGTGGATTTGGTGGTCCAGCTCGATCCGCCTACAGACCCAGACGTGTTTGTTCACAGATGCGGTAGAACAGGAAGGGCCAACAAGGCCGGACGTGCAATAGTTATGCTTCAACACGAATCCAATGAGGAGGATTTTGTTGGGTTGATGGAGGTCAAGAAGGTGGACATGACTGCATTAGAGTTGCCGTTTGACGAAAAGTTCCACGCCGAATTCCAGGAAAAGACAAAACAATTCATGCTCGCAGATCGGGCACGCCATGAGCTTGCGGTGAAGTCCTATGTCGGTTTTGTTCGTTATTATCACAAGCACATTGCCTCGTCCATTTTCAGGATGCTGGCCCTCGATTACCTTGGCGTCGCTAAGATGTACGGCTTGCTCCGGCTCCCGAAAATGCCTGAGACGCGATATATCGCTAAGGAAAGCATGCCCGAAAACGGTTGGTTGATCAAGGAGGACTTCGATATGGACAAATATGCATATGCAGATGAGGCCAAGGAAAAGGCCCGGTTGGAGAACTTGGAGGCAGAAAAAGCCCAGAAAATCAACGATGCGAAGGCCCGCAAACTCTTGAAGAAGAAAAATGAGGCCTGGTCTGTCAAGATGGACACTAAGGAGTCAAAGACAGTGCGGCGTGAGAAGAACAAAAGAAAGAGAGACGCTATTGAAAAGCAAATCATGGAGGAGCCTTCTGAGGATGAAGAGACGCAAGTTGATTGGAAGGACATGATTCGGCAAAACAAAAAACCGAAAAACGTTTCGGAAATGCAGGGCTCATTTGACGATTTATAGAGATGGTTGATATAGCACATAGACAGTTTTAGTGCTTCCAGTTTTGATGCATTTCAAATCTTCCACTTGGAACTTGTCGATTGGACGCCATCAAAAATATAAAGGTTGTCCAAAGGTATATATTGCGCCGTAGCAATCTTCAAGGCCTCTTGTCCAGCAATGCCTCCTACGAGGCTGCAAATACTGTGATACCCTTCCACATCGTGTGTGAAAATCTCTTTAAGTGTGCTAACGACAGACGCAGTAATTTCGTTGCTTGATACACGTGCAACATGTTTGAAACAATCCAAAAAAGAACTGAATCCTCCACATTTACCCAGACTCAACCACTTGTGAAGGGCTAGCATTCCAAAATAGATTGCCAACTCGTTCTGTGCAGCATTTTCCGAATTGCCGACAATCAGAGCCTTGAGTTGACGCGTGAGCAGCTGTGAAACCAAGTCACTCGAACCATTTGTGGCGTAAAGAAATGCAGCGTTTTTACAAAAACCGGCGACAAGGTCTAGGTCAATTTCATCGGGCAGTTTCCCCGCCTGGGCAAACACTTTTCTGAGCTCTGTAATGAATCTTGCCTTATCCCGTTCAGCTTTTTGTCTGTAAATTGCCTGGAGCTGCACGTAGTTGGACGTGGTGGAGGCCATATCGGGGATGTTTCCGGGTAATGGCAATTTTCCATCATTCACGTCAAGAAACAAACTTAGCGCCCGCACATATAGCCAGAACTCTGGTGTTTGGGCACCAATTTCAAGACTCTCGCTCCTAGAAAGCATCTGCTGAACAGAGCTTGGCACCAGCGTGATTTGGAGCGCCCTATGCACGGACTGCAGGGCCTCAATGAAGTTCGTCTCAAGGCCTATGTTCCTGGACATTTTTTCGATATAATTCGAGCGAAATTCTCTCTTTTCTGCGTAGTTCAGCGGAGCTGTGCCCGCATGGTCCAGTCTCCACCTGTCAAGAGCCTTTATGAATATGACAATGTACGGAACGTGTGCGTGCTCTGTATCGTCCAACAGGTCCATGTCAAACTGGGCACAGTATTGATATAGCTCGGGCCATGGGCAATCTATGCGCAAGTCGTACGTTTTAGATGGGTCATGGGTCTCGACGATTGTCGTTTCTCTGGCCAATACGGTCAATGAAGCGTAGAACCCGCTGGTTGCAATGAATAGAAGCGGGATGCTCAAATCCCATAAAATAGCCTTGAGTCTGTCCAAGGGTTCAGGAGGGGTGTAGCCGCTCACCACTACGGTGGTAAATCGAGCCCACCATGCTGGCGACTCTAATGCTTCTTCAAGCAGCCATTTTGAATACAGGCCCTTCACGTCGGGATTCAACTCTTGTAGACACTCGGCCGTGGCACGTGCTATATTAATGCCAAGGTGCTCATTCTCGATGAAGAAGTTCCCGCTCAAGTCAGATTCAGTCACCGTACGATCGTCCAATACCGTAAACGCGCCCACTCCAGGTAGCACTAGATTCTTCAACGTTTCTGTGCCGGCGGCGTTAGCATTGACTAGGCATATATGTGCCTGGGCCAAGCGAGCCTGCCCTGCATGTGCCCAGAGCCGGATCTGCCGGTCATACTTCTCCTCACGCGCGCTCATAATGAATGACCTTGTCGATACACGTTTACACGCCAATGAGTAGGTGTACGCATTGCGACAATACATTAGACCACGATACAGTCGCGATCGCGTCCGGCACCCGCGCCCGTCAATAAGCTTATTTGTTTGATGTGGATTTTGGCTGCAAAAAAAGGAAAAAAAACTGGCGCTTCATTTTCAAACCGGTGCACATCCAGAGAGAGGGGTAAGTTGATATACATGGACTCAACGTGAAGAATGAAACAACAATGTAATACCGTGATTCCATTTATCGAGACTTTTCTTCATCGATACCTGAGGGGGTAGAGTCTACTATGAGCGACCTTCCGAGATCGATAGCTGACATCGCAATAAGGAAATGAGGAATAAGCTCGCTACGAACTCGAGATTCTGTAGAGTCTTGCTCTTTTCAAAAGCCTCTACATCGTACGAGACTTCGGTGATGGTGTGTCTTGCAGGCAGAGTACATCCGAATTGTCATCAGCTTAATATTTTTGGTGGGAAATCCCTGCAAGCTCGTTCTTGGTCACCTTAATGCCAATTTGCGTTTCGACTAATTACATGCGCTTCTACTAATTACAAACCTTAGATTTGACACAGCATAGGCTTTTATCTGCTTATAGCGAGAAATTACACGACTGCAGGTGCGTGAGACTGGAGGCTTCGCTGGCACCTTTAGACGAACGGTGTGCATGGTGGCAAAATTCACCTGAAGGTTCGGAGTCCCCAAAATTCACTTAAAAATTTTTTTTTACAAAACTGGATCATTTCAGGATCCAGCCATTGCTCGAATTTGCACATCCAAGCGCTTTATCATGTTGAGGCATGCGCATCCACTTATCATCGTGTTGGCCCTCTTGTGCTGGGTTCCCCACATATTAGCGAGGGACATTTCGGGTCCACCTAAAAACAACACAGCAGTGCCGAGTTACGGAGAACAGAACTCATCGGGCGCAGATATTGCCGTGCAAATTGAGCTCACTGGAATTAATCCTAAATCAGAAAATGAAAACATGGACCTGAAGACTAACTGGTATCTCTTGGACACAGGAAATGGGAAGAATGCATAGTGGAAGAAACCAGGTATGGAGGATTCTACAACATGGATCTGGAAAAGTATTACGAACTTGGCTCAAGCTTTCTCCTGCAGACTACAAAAAACAAATGAACATACCGTTCTCTTTTTCTACAAGTTGACAGCAGCCAACTGTAGGGAGACACATGGGCAAATGGGCGGTGTCTGGTACAGGTTTTGGGAGAGTTATAGTGACCATAATTCAAAATGCGATGACAAAACAGCCGCAAAAGCCATACACACGGTATTGCGCAATACAGGAGGGGTTTGGACACGTGACGCATACTGTGTTACCATTACCTACGGCGACACTTGGGGGGGGGGGGGGGGGGGGGGGGGGGGGGGGGGGGGTTTCTTGGATCAAGCAAATGTTCTCTGAATAAGATCTGTCTAGGTGTTTCGCGAATGAAATCAGACAAGTGAAACGACCATAGGTATCATATAGCGGCTTCAAGCTCATGAGCTCTTGAAGGGCATACATAGAAAGTTAAACCTGCTATCGCATACACAGTACTTCATGCCATACAATTGCCCCGTAATTTAACGAGTTCCATGACTCTGATGAAAATTTGAACCTTTGAGAATAAAAACAATCTTGTTTTTTGATGGACTTCGTCGTGATCTCCATGAAATCAGCTCATTCTATTTTTAAACGTGGAGTCCTTTTGCCACCCGGAATATGCGGCGGCAAAAGTATACAGTAATACTCAATTACGAGCGCGAGCGTGTATACACGATGTACCTGCAGATTTCAGCCCAGTCATTTAGGAGTGAGAGATGATTAAATAGGAACTTTGTGGTAGATTATTTCTTTGCCTTTTGCATCCTTGTTTGTGAGGCTTGTGACTTGCCCGGAGTTAGAAGGGTTCATAGAAAAGTCAACTTTGATTACTCTGGTGTTTTCATCTGGTTCACAGCAGTTTCGGTGAGATCGGTCGCCGAATTGTATGTCATGCAAGGCGTGCATGACTAGAAGCCACCGTGGCCAGAAAGGCAACCTGCGGTGATACAAAACTGGATTCAAATCGTCTGTATTTCTTGATTTCTCATCAAGCGATAAAAGCCAACGCCATGATTCATAAGGTCTTCACACTATTCACGTACATCCTGATTTTCATTTTTGCATTTCTTTTGGGTGCGCAAAGAATGGCTGCCGTTGAATCTCTAGGGCTGGATCAATCGGTGTCTCGCTTAAGCGATTTGATAGCTGGAGGACAATTTTGTGGAATGAGAGCGGTCAAAAGTCGGCCTAGAGCAAACACATTGGCTGGATCGGTGCAGTCGGCCACGAGCAAAATGTATCAAAACATGTACGATACCGCGCATAACTGGTGGTTTACCGGCAATAATGGATGCTCTGTTACCAAAGGCCAACTGGGCGGGATTTATTACAGGTTTTACGCAGCTGGTCCCTGCGAAACAAACACCACCAAGAAGAAGATTGCTGGTGCCGTGTCAAAAGCGTTGGCAGAGGTATGGCCGGACTGGATATCCGAAAATTATTGCATACTGACGACAAACGTAGGACGCTGGGATGGTATATTGATTATTGGCCCGACCAAAGATGCATGGGCGGCATCATGTAGGCCAGAGAAAAGAGTCATCTTCGATGCAGCTTGCTCTCTCGCACACTGGAACGAAAAGTGCCACGGCAAGCTCTCGAACGAATATTACTGCTCGCAGTCGCATGACTTTTTGAGTTACTACGCGATCTCATATAGATGTATATAAATAGGCGAGCAAATCCCAGAAGATCAGCCAAAGACATGTGCCATGAAATTGAACACGTTACAGCATAAACCTTTCTTTTCAAAACTTTTTCTGTTTCACGAAAAGTATGGCTGAAACTGATGTGGGATGTATGATAGGGGTCAAAAAAAGACACATCGCGGGAAAACGCTATCGTAAAACGCCAGAACCGTAAGAGTCGATATCAATCGCTTTGCCTCGCGGTTAATTTGCAAGAAATCACATGGAAGAGAAACCGATCTGTATGATTTACCGAATCCGCTCAAAGGAAACAACTTCGAGTGACTGTTTTTTCTTGTCTGTCTATTCTTCACCGAAGCTCTTTCATGGGAACACCGCCTTAAAGGTTCCACTAACTCCATAACGTGGAATTGAGCTTGCATAGGATATTAATGCAAAGACCCACGTCGTTGTCGCTGCGGCTCAGATCACAGTTACACAATCACACAATTCTTGTGCCGCACCATTTCATCATAACGCTCCTTATCCATCTCCTTCAACTTTTCCTTCACCTCGAGCGGGAAATTCTTCTTTATGAGCTCCATTGCATTCAGGTCCAAATTACGTGAATCTGCCAATCTAATTGCGTCATGATATCTGCAGAGCGGACAGTCTGTTCTCCCTCTTTGTTTAGTTTTGATCAAACATCTCACACAAAAAATGTGGCCACAGTCAAGGCGAATCGGCTTGAAAGCCACAGACATGCAGATTGGACACGTATAATCGTCGAGCTGGGGGATAAGTGTGAGCAATTTATTTTGCATAACGAAACAAATCAGCTGCGCCACTGACGATCCATTAATGAACACGTGATCTGAGACTAACTCGGGAAATTTGCCTGAAATGTTTAAACACGTGCGCTTATCAAACTTCTTCAAGATTTTGCGTAGCGCAGTGGTATTGATGGACTGGTATTGAATGATCTTGAGTAAACGATTATTCATCTCCAAAAATTCTTGGTAGGCAATCGCAGCCTGTTTACTCTTGAAGCGATCAAGAATCTGCGCTTGTTTTGCTCGACCTGCAAATGCTTGGAGATTGGCCTTGACCTGTTCTGAAGACCGCTCCAGGTGACTCAGTGAAGTTTCGTTGTACCTGAAATAAACCTCTGAGTCAAGATAAATGCGAAAGAATTCACGCCACGCATACAAGTCTGGGCGTTTTTTGGAGAGTAGGAGCACAGAGTTGCTGAGCCCATCGATCTCATCAATCAACTTCTGCTCCTCCAAATTCCTGATTTCATCCAATTTTTCGAGCTCTGAGCTCAACATGCGGAAAAACTTTGAGTCTGAATTTAGCATGATCACAATCTCGTTATGATTCTCGACTTTTACGAAACTTTCAACATCATTGTCCTGTCTTGTAGTGGTTGGTGAAAGCACAAACTGATCTTCTTCCTCTTTAAGCTCAATTATATGGCGGTCTTCGTCATCTGTAGACATCACATTGACCAATTTAGCACGTATTTGCTCGGCCAATTCCTGAATATGGTCTGCAGTGTACTCTTCTGAGTCGTTTTTGTTGAGCACAATTTTCAAATATGGCACAATCTGTGATTTCGACTTCTTCAACGTGTAATGAGCTACAATAGGATTGTTGGGCGAGGTATCTTCTGCCGAGACTTCGACTGTTGCATCCAGATCTTCGTCTTGTAGTAAGAGTTTAAGATTATCCTGCGAGAGGCCTAAAAAAGCGAGCTCTTTGACAATCTTGCCAATACACTTCTTCAAAACTTTATACTGAATCGCGGCTTCGACCCACTCTTGTGGAAGATCCTCCTCGATTAGTGTTTGTTGGAGGACTTTGGCAAACTTCATCGTTCCATACTCATAGATTCAGAAGATAAATGTCTTGAGAATAAAAACGTGTATCAAAGCTTTTTTTGGAAGTCTTTCAGAGCGATCATGAACTAGTGTTATCTATAGAGCCTGGTCAACAAGAATCTAGGGGATATTGGTATCTCTGGCCATAAAGCTTATTCTCCACACTCGAAATTTTTGTCGCGCTTAAAGCTTGGGCAGCTGAGAGTTGAAGCCATCTCCAGTTCCATGCAGAACTAATAATAATCTAGTCTACAAGGTAAAGGATGTGTATTTCGCGAATTGAGCTTTATTTGTGATTTGATTCACTTTCAGATTTCATGGCCTCTAACACAAGTTTTTAATTGAAAATGAAAACTCACGCCTAACAAAACATTGTATTTATATTTGACGCTGTCAAAATATTACCACCTGCACGAACTGGCACGGCGCGTGCGATGGACCCCACGTTTTCGGCAAAACACCCGTGCACCAAAATCGGAATGAGTGATTCCAATTTTGTATCACCAGCATCATTTGTTTATAGTCTATTTACGCACAAGAAAGCATATAGCAATCTTTGCTCTGTCAAATATCAACTACTGTCTTCTGACTCTCAAAATTATGCGATTCAAGTCAAAATGAGATGAAAGATTGGTGATTTCATCAGGTTTTTGTGCAGGAAAGTCTGTCATTTCGTAGCAGCACATAGTGCTTTTCGTGTATGGCATACACCAAAACCAGACATGAGCCATATCCAATGTAAAATAAAGAGGCTTTCTGACTGAGTCTCAAAATAGAAAATTTGAAACCATCTTCAGAATTCTTCATTCAATCATATATGCTTTTCTCATACCTATTCATTACCATCCTCAGCGTCGGATTCACACGGGCCAAAACCACTCCACTCGAGAGTCTAGACGAGGCTTCGGTGCAGAGACAAAAAGTCACCGAAATCGAGTTTTTGACCCACCAGAATTGCAGCAACGTCACAAGAGACGAAATCAGTGTGATACTATCGTATTATCCAAACGTGAAGGTGCAGTGCTTGGCAGAAAAGAGCGTGCTAATTCCGACGGATTTACGTGTACTGGAGAACATAGAGAGCCATGAAGGGGCGCCGAAAACGGGACTATTCATAAAGAAAAAGCCTTTCAAGTTCAACGAATTCAGACTATTGCTGGAAACAAATTCTACCCGGACACAGATTCCAATCTCGCCATGCGTTCGTGCCCTGGGCTCAGGCCGTGGCACATATGAAATATCGTTTTCACTCAGGCTCTTGTTCCTTGCAACATTCCAGGTTTCTCGAGCTTTGCCTTTTTATACTACACTGGGCCAGCTTAAAGGCACGCTGGAGTTCAACTCGGAAGTTTCATACAACGTTCTTTGCGCATACGAGGATAAACAGGTCAGACCTGTCGTGGAAGTCTCCACCGTTGTAACGAGAGAAATCACACGCGTGTGGACTGTGGAGCCGAACAACAGACAATTCGTGACCAAAAGCGATTGGACAAAACTCGATCGGATTCGCGTCATGGAAGATACGGTGATGTTGTCTTGTGTGAGCGAAAAGTATCAGGCAGATATATGTTCATGGAACAGTGCAGAAGTGGCTGCGAAGTTCACGGCCGAGAGCGTGCGGTCTATGAGAAATTTGGTTCCGTTTGGATGAACAAAACGAATCGAGACTGTTAATGAGAGTCTTTTGATACAGCAAATAGAAAGGTTTTAGTGTTTTGTACATTTTCGGTGTGACGGTCTTGAAAGACCATATTAGCCCTGCGTTATTCGTAGGGTAACATTTCCCTCGATACTTTGCTGGTCTAATCCCGTGATAAAGAAATTTCCAAAGCAAAATGAGGCCCTTGAATTTTCACCGAGACAAAACTAATGGCTCTATAAATATCCAGTAGCATGATAGAAACTTTCGATGGTCATTTTCAAGATGTGAAGAAACAAACGCATGTTTGGGCTTGCGTCGCTGAGAAAACTTAGCTCAGCGAGACCTAGTCATGATAAAATTGACAACGAAGATTTTGGCGGTAGTTTCTAGAATTTGCGCAAGACGGTGTTTTTCACACTTCATTTGAGGCTTTCACAGAAAAAAAAAATGGTGATTTTGTCATGTAATCACTATGAATAGGTCCGACTGTAGTCATACATTGACACGAAGTTTTCGAGGCTACAGTCATAAGAGCATGCATCATATCACGTGGCTCAATTCAACACATAAACAAGAAAAAAGGTGGAGAAAATGGAATCCACCCAATCTTTTATCTCTTAGTCTTCAAAAAAAAAAATACTTCGCAATGCGTGAAACATTCATTATAATAAATCTGCCTATCAATGCCTTGGACTTGGGTTGGGCAGACACGGGAAATCATATCGACAGAAATAAATCCAGCAAGCAACTTAATCTGTGTAGCATCCTCTGGCTAGTTCTCACCATATTATACCAACTTTCATTCTTTCCAAAACCTCATCTTTAATGCCACAGTAACAAAGGTCTAAAGAATGAAGTCAATCAAGAGGCACTCCACATGAGTCTCCAGGGACTATATGCGATGCGGTGATTCTTATGTTTTTCAAAAACTTAGTATATTGCACATTACATAAGCGAAACAGACTCCCTTGATGAGTTCCAGATTTGCCGTAGACAGTGCTTTACTATCATTTAGTTGCCTCAAAACAGGCTTCAACAAGTCAAATCCCAGTACGCACGCGGGAATATCTTCAGCTTGTATCTCTTTGATATGATTTTCATGACCCTCAAGTGTGACCCTCGCCGCAGCAACCTACATAATGAATTTTTTTCGGGGATCTCGCAAATCACATTTTTGACTCGATCAGCTTCTTCTGAAATTCTAGCTTCTGTCTGTCTCGCACCCAAGGCCCTGATGGAACACCGCGGAAGATCGTGCGGGCGAGCGAGCGCACTCAATCTGAGAAGTTTAGCACCTTGTGCAAGTAGCGAATCTGAAGCTTTTACCACACCGTGCTTTTTTGGCTATACATTGTTGCTACAGAATTGATTAGCCCAAAAATCTCTCAGAAGCCGAAAGCATAATATTTGAGATTCGTTAGAACTCAAAAACATACGTATACATTCAGTTAACATATACAACAGCATGGATTTCGAGCTTGAGCCCACGCTTGAGTCGATCGTGAAGCAGGAGTCGTTGAAATGGATATTCGTCGGCGGCAAAGGTGGTGTGGGCAAAACCACCACGTCCTCCTCGATTGCGACGCAGTTGGCCTTGACTTACCCCAATGAAGAGTTTTTGCTTATCTCGACCGACCCGGCGCATAATCTTTCCGACGCGTTTTGCCAGAAATTCGGCAAAGACGCCCGTAAAGTGGAAGGGTTGGCGAACTTATCGTGTATGGAGATCGATCCCGATGCAGCCATGACCGATTTGCAGAATCAGGCGCAGCAATACAACAACGACCCTAACGACCCGTTGAAAAGCATGATGAGCGACATGACTGGGCTGATTCCGGGCATCGATGAGGCATTATCCTTCATGGAGGTGTTGAAACACATCAAGAGCCAGAAAAATGACGGCTCTGGCGACGAAAATGCCATCCTGTACAAGACGATCATCTTCGACACGGCGCCTACCGGCCACACGTTGCGCTTTTTGCAGCTTCCTTCAACGATGGAGAAGTTGTTATCTAAATTTAAGGATTTGTCGGGGAAATTGGGGCCCATGTTGAACATGTTGGGTGGCGGTGCCGCGCAGCAGCAGGACATCTTTGGGAAATTGAACGAGATCCAGGAGAACGTCGCCGTGGTGAATGAGCAGTTCACAAACCCGGACTTGACTACTTTCGTGTGTGTGTGCATCTCTGAATTCTTGTCGCTCTACGAAACCGAGCGCATGATTCAGGAATTGATGAGCTACAATATGGATGTGAATTCGATTGTGGTTAACCAGTTGTTGTTTGCAGAGACAGACGACTGCAAGCGGTGCCAGCTGCGCTGGAAGATGCAAAAAAAGTACTTGGACCAGATGGCGGAGTTGTACGAGGACTACCACGTGGTAAAGATGCCTTTACTCGGCAGCGAGATCCGTGGCGTGCCAAACTTGAAGAAGTTTTCGAAGTTTCTTTTGAAACCATATGATCCTAAAGTGGACGGTGACCTTGTGTTTGAGTTGGAGGAAGCGAAGTAACGGTAGGTCCATACAAAGAAACAATTTTTTCTTGTGGGGTGATATGACATGATAAGGGGTTTTGGTGTGTGGAAAGATTCAATCCTGTGATGTCAACTGGATGAGGGGGCTGATGCATAATGTAGGGTAGTCATATAGCTAATCAGAGCAAGAGCCTATTTGGTAGTGTAGCGCATTCTCAAACTTTCCGAAGCAAACCTCGCCTTATGGTCGATTGATTTGACGTTGCCAGTGACTCTGATGGCCATGTACATGGAGCAAGAGCGGGATACTGGTTATTGTCTTACTTGAGTGCAGTTCAAGATAAAATTCAAAAAAGCCATTTTCTGATATACGTCCACGAGAAATAAATTCTTGGTTTGCTCGGTTGATAGTACCTTTTTGAAACAGAATCGCACGTCGTGGCATATCTCTACATCCTTCAATTCTACGATTGCACTATAGCGGACAATTTCGAACACTAAAACTTGAAACTTGGAAAAGCATTTCTAACAACGTGAAGGTTTCTTCTTGTGATCTTCTAATGTATAGTATATCCCAAAAGATTCCAAGTAGCCATCGTTCTGGTATGTTCCATATCTGCCGAGCCGGCTTGGTCGCGGCAATGGACGGAAAAATTTCGAGTTTAACCGAAAAAAATTGCATACTCAATATTCAACCGAGAAAGTCCACGAGGATGGCAAGGGGAAACCAGAGAGACTTGGCCAGAGCCAAGAACCAGAAGAAGCAGCAGGACATTGCCAAAGCGCAAAAAAAGGAGGGCGATCCAAAGAAGAGAATGGAGTCTGATGCTGAGAAAATGCGCCAGAAACAGGCCATGGGTATGTTAGCAAAGGAAAATATTTTACAGTTGTAGCATTATACTAACAATTAAAGCCGACGCAAGAAGAGCAGCAGAGGCGCAAAAAGGCAAGTAATCGGGCAATCGAAGTAGTTGCTTATCTGGGTGGCTCTGGCCAGGCTTCAGACTCATGTAAGAGGAAAAGAAGTGAAATATTTCGACTGGAGCTCATGCCGATAAAGTGTCTGCGCCATTTGAAAAAAGATCTTATCTTCGCCGCTTTAAGTCAACAAACTCCACAACTGTGGCTAATGGCTACAAAAAAGCTTTAGTGTCGGCCTTCTATGGATGATCGGCCCGGAAGTAGACTCTATCGCAACTATACTTATGAGGCCAAAAGAATACTCGAAGAAATGCTAATAGACAATCATCACGTGCCAATAAATTTTAGACGCTTGACTTGTAAAGGTAAATTTCTGTTTCAGAAATGAATGGTAAATCTTCGTTTCATTTTTGGTTTCGTTTTATTCCCTATTCCTGATTCTTCTATAAATATTCAATCAAAAAATAGATTCAATCACGATTTTGGCCAACGAAAAATCGGCCCGGTGCGGAATTGTGGTCTCATCTTCCGCACCAATCCAGATTTATTGCCCCAAATTGCACGTGTCAAAGCTATTCCTCCAAATAGACCCCAGATTTCCTATAAATCGAAATCGTACATAACATCCTATATAATGTTGCTCAAGGAATCATTCCATGATGTCAAGACGTCCTACGGCACGACCATGCGTTTGTATGTGTTCCACCCGGTGATGCCAAACTACCCCAAGGCCAAATTCCCCGGTGTCATTGTGTACTCCGAAATCTACCAGGTGACAGGTCCCGTGGCAAGGTTTGCCAAAGACATTGCTGGCCAAGGGTATGTGGTTGTAGCGCCCTCTATCTACCATAATTTCGAGTCTCATGAGCCTTTGGCGTATGATGCTGAGGGCACCGACAAAGGTAACTTATACAAGATCGAAAAGCCGCTCGAGTCGTATGACGAGGACAACAAATTGGCCGTGGAGTATTTACAAAACCTTCCTACATGCACAGGCAAAATCGGCGTCACGGGCATGTGTTTGGGTGGCCATTTGGCGTATAGAGCTGCGTTGGACCCTGCAGTGAGCGCTGCGTTTTGCTTTTTTGCCACTGATATCCATAACCACGCTCTCGGAAAGGGCCAAAGTGACGACTCCTTGGCACGCTGTGGCGAGATTAAAGGCGAATTGGTGATGGTGTTTGGAGACAAGGATAATCACGTGCCGTTGCCTGGCAGAGACTTGATCAGGGCCAAGTTGCGGGAAAACAACGTCAAACTCACATTCATTGAGGTTGACGAGGCGCAACACGCTTTTATCAGAGATGAAAATTCAAAAGATAGATACGATCCTGGCGTCACCAAGTTGTGTTTCAACTGGCTCCTTGACTTGTTCCACCGCAGGTTGACGTTGGACTTAGGGCCCCATGATGGTGAGGAATTGGAGATCGAGGATGTTTGCTAGGAAATTCTATACACTGTACTTAAGTCAATCAAGCTTCTGATTTCTTTCTGGGCTTCAGAGTCATGACTTAGTGACCCCATTACCGGTTGTGATCAGTATAATTGTGAAACTCGCTTTCACCAGCTATGACTTAATCTGGTATTTTCATACACGATTGGTTCCAATCAAAGTATATGAGCGCGGTGACATCTTTAAATCATTTTCTGTAGAAAAAAAAAAACTTTGAATGTCGAACAGAGCATCTGCCTCGACCTGGCGACTGCAAAAACCGTAAATACACTGTATTACTTTGACATAACGTTGCTCTCAATTCACGATCAAATGTAAGGTTTCTGAACTCCACACAAATTTGCTCATCCGTAGTAATTTGGCAGGACTACTCAGATGACTGGTTCGTGGAATTCATGAACACACTAATGTTAATCGCGCAGCATGATGTTCATCTTTGATAAATCATCAGCACGATATACGCAATTGCACACAATTTTCCAGTGCAGATTTCTCAAAGACTTTTTTTAAAGAAACAAATCGTATTAAAATTGGAAAGGAAAGGGTATAAAAAGCTAGCCTTTTAAGCTCGGATTCGTTCACATTTAAAGATAATACAGCTAAAGCTTCCTTGAGGAAATCGATTCAGGTGGCCAAAAACCGCCGTACCAACAAAAATCATCGTCTAATAATTGAAGTAGCCTGTATACAGTGAGACCTGCTTATAAGGATCTTGTTTAGCAAGATAAACCTAACTTTATCGTTGAAATTCCGTTTTAGATCTTTTTCCCATACTAATATGATTAACCTGTGTTTTTGGCATATTTCACGATTTTCGAAAAAAAAATCGTTTTAAACAGCAGATGGAGCGAAAGGCTCCTACCCTGTTGAAGACACTAATTTGAGACTTTCGGGGACTCGTGTGACCAGCTTGCATTCTTGAAGCTTTGACACAAGAAAAGCATCCCTTGGACCACTTTCTGGGTGCAAGGTGGCTGTCGTGTATGGTGAAAACAATGACATTCAGAGATCCAAGTCCAACGCGTGGATGGACGCATGTATCTGATGGCGCCCAACACCCGAAAGGGTACGTGAATTAGCTGGAAAGGACCTTTTCGAAGAATCAAGGATTTTGTCGTTAAACTCACATTGATACTGGTTGCAAGAAAACAAGTGATACGCGAGTTACTCCTATTGTTCTGGTCCCAAATCTTTGTAATACACGCTCTCTGGATGCATTCACAGGTTTAATGCGAATGCATGGAGGACAATACCTATTATGATGGAATGACTGTAAGCCATTGGTCCGCACGTTGGTAAAGACCGTACTGTTACATCGCAATAGTTGGGCGAGCTACAGGGACGAAGAGAAGCGGACGAACGTAAGCCGTTAGGAATTATGGGAATTTGCAAAGCAATTTAGTGGAGAATTAAGGTGTGGATCATGATGCCAAAGGACATCGTCAACAGGTGCTGGCGGAAGTCTGGGCTTTTTCCCTCCAACTGTTGTCAGTGGCTCATTACATCTATAAACATTTTGCGGGGTGCTTCAGATGAGAGCGAGACTAATGTTGTTTCAGACGAAACGTCGGGGATGGGTTGATTTTCAGACATTTTTTGCAGCCACACCTTAGCAACCTCAGAGTAATTGCACAGTACATTGACCCTCTTTTAGCAAAAATTAGAGAACGGGATGCTAAGTCGCTCGGCGCTAAAATTGCGTCTTTACTAACTCGCCAAGTTGACTTTTGTGCCTCCTGATCAAATTTGTTTCCCAGAAAGAAGAAAAAAAATAATCAGAGAGCCTGTACACCATTTTCTTTCTCTTTAATAAGATAACCTGGTTACTATCGTAATTTTTGCCAAAAAGGAAGGATCCTTATAAGCAGGTCTCACTGTATTTGCTTCTTTCCATTATATTCGAAAAATATCATCGATGAATCTAACTGAACCGTCTCAAAAACAGCACTGATGGTTGCGACCAGTCCAGGTAGAAAGCACTGTTTCCCGTCCGATCAACGTTAGTTAACCTGCCTAGGGCCTTACTGAGTAGTGTAGTGGGAGACCATATGCGAAATTAAGGTGTTGCAATCTTTTTTCTTTTTTTTGCCCCACTCCTCCAATGATGGCGCCTTGATTGTTGATGGAAAACCGAGCTTTGTTTGCAGTGAGGTCACTCTTACGTTATGGTCACCGTTGTGATGAGTTTGAGCGGCACAGTTCCAGTTTCACCAAGGATTACACTCAGGAGGAGCCACTTCGCTTCATAACTCTTTGTAAATCAAGACTCACGGAGTGGAGAATATGACTTTCGGATTCATTCACCCGTCACGCAACTCTGAAGTCTTGTTCAGCAACAGAATCAAGGATCGCCATGGCGCAAACATATAGGTAAGCGAGTACTTGATCGTCCACTTCACGCATCTTCCCTCTTCTTCTCGTCCCCGATATAACCCTTTGATAAACGGAAAGAAAAAAAAGAAAAGAAAGAAAGACATCAAATCTCGCAGCCATTCTTATGCTCGTGGGTTATCACGATGGCTGCGACGCCTCCATTTTCCATGCGGCCCGCGCCCGCCATGTAGCTGCGAAGTCAATTTGGTGATTCAGCCAAGACAGCCATTTACACCGAAAACATAATTATCATGATTTTATTCTTGTATTCTTGTACACACTCGATGTTACGCATCGACAAAAACACTCGAATCTAACATGTTTGTCGTATATCGATCGGTTTCGGCCCCTTCACAATAATGGTGCGCGCACGTCGTCCTCATACTGAAAAGTTTTCTCATGCATCTTAGCATATGCCTTCAACCACATTTACCCCTCCTACACAACACCATGAGACCGATCAAATTAATGGGCCACCAGCGGTCGTTGACGCAGGTCAAGTTCAACCGTGAGGGTGACATTCTTTTTTCCGTGGCGAAAGATTCGCTGGCGCTGATTTGGTACTCATCAAATGGTGAGCGCTTAGGCACTTTGGAGGGCCACAAGGGTACGATCTGGTCGATCGACGTGGACTCCAAGACGCAGCTTTGTGCCACCGGAAGCGCCGATCTTAGTATCCGTTTGTGGAATGTGCAAACGGGCGAAAACGTGTTTAAATGGGAGGCAGCATCACCCGTGAGAAGGGTCGCTTTTTCCCCCGACAACTCGAAGTTGTTGGCGATCAATGATAAGGTCATGGGCAGCAAGGGTGCAATCTCTCTTTATGATATTAACTACGACAACGTGCATGACCAGAAAGTCGAGCCCAGCCTTGTTATCGAGACCAGGCCCGATGCTACCAAAGTCACCGTGGCTGGCTGGGCTGCAGAGGGCAAATACATCATAGCCGGACATGAAGACGGCTACGTCTCGAAATACGACGGTGCTACCGGCGAGTTCATTCAGACCGTGCAAGCGCACGGAATCCACAATGAGGAGAAGGTTGTTTCCGTGACGGATATCCAGTTTGCCCATGACGACAAGCTGTACTTCATCACTGCTTCCAAGGACAAGAACGCCACGCTCATTGACGTCGACACATTTGAGATCTTGAAGGTTTACAAGGCCGACGCGCCCATGAACACCGCCGCTATCACACCCAAAAAGAACTTTGTCATCTTGGGCGGTGGTCAGGAGGCCCGTAATGTCACCACCACGTCCGAGTCCCAGGGTAAGTTCGAGGCGCGCTTCTACCACAAGATCTTCATGGACGAGATCGGTAGAGTCAAGGGCCATTTCGGTCCTTTGAACACCGTGGCGGTGCACCCGGACGATATCGGGTACGTTTCCGGTGGAGAGGATGGTTTTATCCGTGTACACTACTACGACAAGTCGTACTTTGACTTTGAGTTTGACGCAGAGAGAACAGAGCGTGTGATGGCGCAGTCGCAGTCCCGGCCCCAGGCGGCCTGATCAAGCGAGAAGGTGTATATAAGAGAAGTGAATACATTCAAGAGAAGAACGGATCATGGATATTGCTCAATACTAGGTAGTTTGGCCCGGCTTACTCCATCCTCACGCCTCTTTTATGTAAAATGTCATTCTTTACCTGAACTGGAATAACTTTGTAATACCGAAAGGGGCCGCTCCGTTTGTTCACATGGTCACTGATTTCAACAAGCGGTTGCAAGGCCGCACACATTGACCGTTCGTGGCCTAGATTTGGTGCCAAACGAATTGTAGAGCGGCACCACTTGCTTCTTGATCACGGTTTGGCACCACAGCACACTAGAACTCCATAAAATGGTGAAAGAGGTGTTTTTTGTCAGCCACTGGAATTGTGGTGCTGAACATTGCATCCAAAATCTTTTTGGCTAGAATTTCAGCGCATTTTGACATAAAAGCCCCCTAATGTTGATTGATTGGCCATTACTCCCATGTCTTGAACCCGGCTGTAAACGCAATATCGCTGCCCTTACAGAGATGACCAGACAGAGATGACCAGACAGACACTTCAAATTGGGATTCAGGATTCCACATTGTTTTAGTCACGAGGCGTGGTGGCTTTCCAAAATCATACTCATAGCCCTCGAACTAGTATACTCCCATGAACATGCCCCTACTACAATGCTACAATGCTACAGTGGTTTGAGGTGAGTCTCGTTAATCGTGGATTGGGTCTGCTTTTGAGCAGAGGATGCAATTGTATAGTGTTTAGCGATGGCCGACCTTCAACGACAAAAGGCTCTGGACGCACTGCGAGTCCTTTGAGCTGGGTGGTTTCGCTTTGTTGAGAGTGTTCGAGTTCACTAGGCCTAACGGCTTCCGCCCCTTGGGCGTTAACTTGAACGTCATCACCTGTGTTGACGCCTGCGCCAGCTGCCGCGCGAACTCCGGCTGCTTTTTGTTGGTCAAATTCATGACAAGCTCGGGCGTTTCTTTCTCGAGACTTGTTTGGAAACAGTCGGAGAAAAGGCGCGTGCTTGCCTGCGAAGGTTGGCTAGAAGTCCGAAGCGGCGTTTGTAAAGACATTTGCGCAGGCAGCGTCTGCAAGTTGGAAGCGGAAAGTGATCTTATGGGTGACAGTTGCGCCATTGCTGGGCTGCGGGGAAACTGCTGTGATTCCGACTTCACCAATGCCGGTTTCAGCGGGGTGGATGCATGCAATGGTACTTGATCAAGTCCTGCAGCCACTAATGCTGACGTGTCCGGCGTGGGGGGCAAAAGCGTGACCTCCTTCTCAGAATGCTTCATGCGGCGAAGCGACTGTCTCTTGTTCTGGAACCAAATCTGCACAGCCTTTTCCGTCATGTTGACTTTCTCGGCGATCTCGCTGCGCCGCGCCTTGTCTGGAGTCAGGCCCAACTTGAACTGTTCGTTGAGCACTGCAAGTTCTACGGGGGAAGTTCTTCTTCTTTTTCTCCTCGCCAAAGATGCGTTATCAATCGACGGTTCTTGTGAAGGATAAGTTGCCGGCGAGTGACTGATAAACGCAAAGTCACGTGTCGGCAGGGTGGCGCTATGTTTCCGCTTTGGCCTCATGACCATTGAGTTGTTCACGGATACGTCCGCATCCGAATCCGCCGAAACGTTCGACGAATGGAATGGGTGCGATACCGACTCTCTCTGCACAGTGTTGTGCTCTCCCGAGACCTGAACTGCGTTCATGATACGTGCAGTTGCCGAGACGGGCGGTGTGGCTGTAAACTCGGGCAATGTGGCCAATGCCGGTGTGCTGGTGGAACGTATGCTAGGAAGCACGAATCTGGGCGTTTTTGGTGTCGAAAACGAGTTAAGCGCCGGCAAAGTGGGCCTTGTAGGGGATGAGTAGTCCTCGCGAAGCATTGCCAGCAACGGTGGGAGCAGGAACGTGCCTGAATTGGCGTGTTTCTGGATCCTGTCGATTGAATGAGATCTCTCGGGCGTCGACATAAACATTATTCAAGCTTTAAAGTATATTTTCTTGGGTTCTCCGTACTGAATACTCTGTTGTTCAACAATATATTCACTGTAGCCTTTGCCTGTATTGATGGTGCTAATGCTCTTGTTGCGGTGTATTATGAACTCAAAGAATGACCCCTTTTTTCTGACGAGTATTGCAATGAAGACAGTGGCAAACTTTGGATAGAATTTGAGATCTCAAATGAGCGTTCCCGATCTGGGCGGAAAATAGATGATTTATATTCGCGGCGCAAAACACGCAACAGTTGCAGGCACCATGCAAGTAATTACGAGGCCAGTTTGTTTGCGTGTCTTTTTTTTTTTTTTCTTGACTTTGGCCGGCTCCTGCCCGCGGGCCGTGATGTTTTTGTTTACTGTTCGCGGGCATATTACGTGCATCTCGCGACTCGGCGACGCGACCAAGGCACCTAATTCAGGGGAAGGCTCGAGCAACGGGGATCCTGCGCCACTTTTGGCACAGCACGAACTCCACAATAAAGGTATAACGAATCGGATAGTGTCAACACAGAGGATTCTATAGAATCATGACTATTGCGTTTTGCTGACAAAATGTATAAATTGAACTATCCCATAACTTTTGGTGTTGGTGTTTCAAGCGGATCGACCCGTCCCAGAATGGCCCTGAACAGGCTGCGCGTATTCTGGTTGCCTAGTCGAGTAATAGTTGTCGCGCCGCGACGGGCCTTATGCCGGACTGTGAAACCCTCGCAGCACTTCAGCTACGGTGTCACCATAGTGAATCGAGACGGGTCTACTCATATCAAGATTTTCCAGGTAAAAACAAGATATATGTGCTGAAATATACATTGGCTGAAATTTTTTTTTGTTTCAAAACTCGCGCTTGACTCAGTTATTGGCAAACATGTTCTCTGGGCTGTGGCCAGGACCAATTGCTGAGCTCGCGTTTCAAGTCTTTTTTTTTTTTTTAATGGCCTGGCACGGGCACGCAATCGCGAGGAGCTAAAATCTAGCAATACGAAACGAGCGTGACATTTTCACATGTTACTGCGCAGCTGAATATCCATTATCCATCGTGATTAATGTCCCAGGTCCTTCAGTGTGTTACTATCTTTCTCTTTGAGAAGTTCAAAAGCCCTCAAATTTGAGTTTGGCGTTTCACATCTACATGATCATTATCTTTGTAGATTTGCTGTTGCCTACAACGATTTCCCGAATCCTAACGGTTGTCGCTTTCGGGCAAGTCGTGGCGCAGAAGTGAACCGATGCAGTCAAGCTCGTTTTTTTTCGGTCGCGAATTGATTAAAAGGGGGGGGCCGTCAAACACGCTCTGCGACAAACGCGACGTACATGGGCCCAATTCAGATCTGCCAGATCGCGCTCCTGAATTTAGATTTAGCCAAGATGGCACATTTTCAATCTCTTGCGCATATCGAGAAGAGGAAACCACATTTCGCTGTCTTCACTATGGCTGCACATTAATCAAGTGTTTGCCATCACCTAGGAAGTGTGATTGGGTAAATTCGGTCGTGGTCGGGCAAGCGCCTGCCACTGCCTCAATGACCCCAATGACAGATCTAATAATGCATCGTGTGTCCTCTCATGAATCGTTTGAATTAACTCGTCTTACCAAACGAGAAAATAAAAATCAAAAAGAAAATCACGAAATCAAGAAACAGGTATCTTAAGGACTTTAGGCAAATATCTTCGATTTTTTACTTGTTTCGAAGCAACACGGTCAGACTAAATTAGATATCAAGCAAAAAAAAAAAAAACACTTGTAGCCACGTTAAGCGGTTTGCCCTTTGTTCCGGTCTACTCACCAAGGCGTGGAACGGATCTAATATGGTTGTTTCTGAGGCAATGCTCGACGACAAAGACTGGGGATTGACTCATACTGGCCAATATGGAGATATCACGGCACAATTCATTTCTTTTATTAGATCATAAGTAGTGAATTGTGAATTCCTACTGAATTGAAGTGCTTTTCTGCAAAATTGTTTTTTTCATGTTCGCCTAACGCAGGTTTGGGTGTATTTTCAGAGACCGCCATCCCGAACTCAAAAGAGCCCAAGTTGTTGGTGACTCCGCACCTTGCTTGATGAGTCATATACTGGAAAACCAAAGATCCAGTGATGGCAAACCAATTTATATGAAATTCGACGCGTGCATGTGTGTTTGATTCCGCGTGTCCGGAGTCTTAAAGTCAGCTATCAAAAGGCGACTCAATTTACCGTGCCGTCCAGTCTCGTAACCACCATTGCCCGTTTCCGGGTGCGAAAATGCTTCGGTGCAGGTCACGTGCGCATCTCCGGCTTATCGAGCGAGCTAATTATTAGCCCGGGAATTGCAAAAGACATACTTCTACTCACATCGACCACTCGAAATGGCCATTTCCACTAGAGTCGCGTTGCTAGCGCTAATAAACGCACTCGCGCTTGGTCTTACGTGGTGGATTCTTACCCCAAACACGATTTTTTCTGTGGCTCCTCGGGAAACTCATACCGAGTATATTGTGGAGCCACTTTTCGCTTCCTCAGACGACCATGCACTCGCCAAATTGGGGTTGAAGCCGAAAAAATCGGTCGAAATCACAGTTCCAGGCACGGGCGAGAAACGTACAATCCATGGGCGGTTTCTCCACGTCACAGATTTCCATCCCGATCCGCATTACAAGCCGGGATCGGACATAGAGGGAATGTGCCATGGGGGCGCTGGTGAAGCGGGTAAATACGGCGATGCTATCATGGGCTGTGACTCGCCCATGGCCTTGGTCGAACAGACGATCGATTGGATTGCAGAAAACTTGAAAGATAAGATCGATTTCATCGTTTGGACAGGCGATAATATGCGTCATGACAACGACCGGCGGTTCCCCAGAACGGAGCTGGATATCTTTGAGATGAATGAGCAAATATCGGAGTTGATGCATAAAAAGTTTGGCAGCATGCCCGTTCCTTCTTTGGGCAACAATGATGTGTATCCACACAATCTTTTCGCCCCTGGGCCGACGCTCCAAACAAGAGAGTTTTTCAAGATTTGGAGACCGTTCGTGCCACAGTCACAGTTGCATATCTTCAGTCGAGGCGTCTATTTCTTTCAGGAGGTAATCCCCAACAAATTGGCCGTGCTTTCGATCAACACGCTATATTTGTTCCAATCGAACCCGTTAGTGGAAAGCTGTGATAAGAGAAAAGACCCTGGATACAAATTGTTCTTGTGGTTAGGCTATGTGTTGAAAGAGATGCGCCAGCGCAACATGAAAGTATGGCTCACGGGCCACGTGCCTCCCACAGCGAAAAACTACGATATTTCCTGTCTCAGAAAGTATATCCTTTGGTCGCATGAATATAGGGATGTAATCATCGGCGGTTTGTACGGCCACATGAACATTGACCACTTCCTCCCTCTCGACTCCAAGCAGGCGTATGCTTCTATGCAGAGAAAGTTTTCCGGATCGGGTTTCCAAACGGACGACGAGGAAGATTTTTCTCTGGATATTACGCTGCTTGAAGATTTGTACAGTCTTTACAATTCTTCGGTCGTGCACGATACCATCTATAGTGTCGAGCAAGAATTTGGGTTTGACTACACAATCCCGAAAAGTATTGAGATACAGGGCGGTGTTCCGCAAAGAAAAGTGGCCTATATGGAGACCGTGCGTGAGGGCACCTATGCCGATATCAAGAGCCAGAAAAAGTCGGGAAAATCCGGTGAACGGTACTCGATTGTGAATGTGGCCGCTAGTGTCGTACCCACATTCAATCCTGGAATGCGTGTTTACGAGTACAATATCTCCGATCTCTACGAGACAGAAACGTACCTGGGTGCAGGATGGGAACAGTTTTTTGCCGAAATTGATCAGGTTTTGCAAGAGGATGACTCTAATGAGCTTCATGATGATTTCGCTATCTTCGGCGATAAAGCCGAGGCGCTCAAACGAGACAAGACAATCCCGCGTAAAATGCCCAAAAACACGCCATTGGGACCCGCCTATGTGCCACAATTATTCACCCCGGAACGGTATGTTCAATACTACCTCGATTTGAAATCCGTCAACGCCAACAAAAAGGACTTTGGGTACGAAATCGAGTACACTACGGATGACGCTAGTATCTATGCTATGAAGGACTTGACAGTTCTGGAATGGTTGAAGCTAGGCAGAAAACTCGGCGGGCCGGTCAAGGGCATAATAAAGAAAAGCAAAAATTCGAAATCTTTGGATAGACTTTGGAAGGAGTTTTTGTCACACAGCTTTGTTAGCTCAGACTACGAGAATCTAGGATACGGCTGAAGTCTCGGTGAGCCTGGTGCTTGAACATCTTGCTCAACATCAGGTGGAATGGGTACCAAACCTTGTTGGCCTGAAAGTGTGTAAGCCATTGACATGCAACTGGTCTCCTCATTCGAGGTAATTTCTTCAATTAAGGCAAAAGAAGATCGCTTCTGAGTCGGCTTGTTTCGAAATTTGTCTTCGTGAGGTAAGACACTACGATACTCACCCCGCGAGCCTCTATAGAATGCATCCAGTCAATTTCGTGAGACTGAATAGACATCTGGCATCATCTATACATAGACAAGTAATGAACTGAATGCAGCCATACGAATTTGTGGCAAGAATCGTACAGGAGCTCCTCTAGTATCACGGATCATATCCGAGCTGTAAGGAAAAAGCAGATTTTACACGCTGTCGGAAATATGTATGATGGGGGCTACGCCCCAGTAGAGTGAATAACAAGAAGCGACAGATGTCGCGCACATGCAAGGATTAGCTGACGACTCGTGAGACATAACGAGAAGCTTTGCCCATCACGCGTGGCAATGCCTGGTTTGACAATGTTGTGCAGACGACTTTTGGCTGTGATGTGTAATGTGTGACTCTGTGTGACTCCCAATCCGTTACGTCATATCATCAGAATTGGCTTTCGTTAAGTGAAGAAGCGCCCCATTTTTTTTTGAGATACTTCGTAACTAGAGCTCCGAAAATCAGAATCGCATTTTTGCCAAGAAAAGAGAAAACAAAGCCGATATTACTCGAATGCTCGGTATTTCGCTGATATCAAACTGGTTTAAATCCAGATTACCCGATCTAGCATCATTATCACTGCGGTATCACGTGAGAGTAGCTAGGGCTTAGCCCCTGATCGCGGCACCGGAAAAAAAGCTTGCGCACGTGACTGTGCCGACGACCACTGCGCAGCCAAAGAGAGAAAAAAAACTGCCACAAGTTTTTCACCCATCATCTTTTTGAGGGCCATTAAATACTCCTAACGAAGAAATATAATCGAAATGGGTGGAACTCGTGACAAGAAAGTGCAATACTTCGCTAAGTTGAAGGAGTTGTTGACTGAGTACAAGTCGATCTTCGTGGTTGGTGTCGACAATGTCTCGTCTCAGCAGATGCACGAGACCAGAAAGGCCTTGAGAGGTGAGGCCACCGTGTTGATGGGTAAGAACACCATGGTGAGAAGAGCCATCAGAGGCTTCTTGGCTGAGTTGCCAGAGTACGAAAAGTTGTTGCCTCACATCAAGGGTAACGTTGGTTTCATCTTCACTAACGGTGACTTGAAGACCATCAGAGAGGCTATTGTCTCCAACGTCGTCGCCGCCCCAGCCAAGGCCGGTGCCGTCGCCCCCAAGGACGTTTGGGTGCCAGCCGGTAACACCGGTATGGAGCCAGGTAAGACTTCTTTCTTCCAGGCTTTGGGTGTCCCAACCAAGATTGCCAGAGGTTTCATCGAGATTGTCTCTGACGTCAAGGTTGTTGAGGCCGGTAACAAGGTTGGTCCTTCCGAGGCTTCTTTGTTGAACTTGTTGAATATCTCGCCTTTCACTTACGGTTTGACTGTGTCCCAGGTTTACGACAACGGCCAGGTCTTCCCTGCTGAGATCTTGGACATCACCGACGAGGAGTTGGTTAGCCACTTCGTGTCTGCCATCCAGACCATCGCCTCCGTGTCCTTGGCTGTCAACTACCCAACCTTGCCATCTGTCGGCCACTCCGTCATTAACCACTACAAGAATGTTTTGGCTGTGTCGATCGCCACCGACTACACCTTCGAGGGCTCTGAGGCCATCAAGGACAGATTGGCCAACCCTGAGGCTTACGCTGCCGCTGCCCCAGCCGCTGAGGCCGGTGCTTCTGAGGCCGCCGCTGAGGAGGCTGCTCCAGAGGACGAGGAGTCTGAGGACGACGACATGGGCTTCGGTTTGTTCGACTAAGCGCACAACCAAGTGTAATTTAGTTTATCAACAGCTTCTGTAAACTCGCATCAGTGTAGGTAGTATTCTCGGATTAGCGATTCCGTAGTCTTCCTTGGTCATGGCAACTAGACTGTGTTTAAATGTCTTGCTTAATCTTGATATCGGGGGCTAAGATTCCGTTCCAAGACTAGGCCTTCTATTGCTTCGGCTTAGTCTCGCTTAAAGATCCCGTGGGTCAGCAACTAGCACATCTGGTATGATGATGGGTTGTGCAGACGTCGCAGAGACTATAAAAGTCCCATCAGGGTTGCAATAAAAACTCCCAGCTCGCCATTTGCACTTGCTGTCTAGGTCTCAACAACCCAAATAAGCTGTGACTTAAACGCTGACATTCCTTCGTTGATAAAAAATAAAAACCTTTCTCCGTAAATTTTAATATGCAACAAATCGACAAGCTTTTTGAAATTCTTTTCGATTTACCACATGCTCACATACTTTTTAATCCCCAGAGGAAGTTACATTGCCGCAGGGGTCAGCGTGTAAAAAGGACTATCGAAAAATCAGGCTGAGTTTCTATGAAATCAAATAACCGGGTACCGCTGAGCGTCAAACGACAACTGACTCACCCTCGTGATCAACTTTATGGCTGCAATCTTGATTCTGCGTGCCATATTGATAAATTCTGATTTTCATTTTCTCGTAGCATGGTCTTTAGCAAAGCTGTCTCGCGCTCCTGCCACCAGGTGTAAAGCTTCACTAAAAAATGCAGCCGCGCATTTTTGCACCCAAATGAGACGGGGCGGCTATTCATTTTCCCCTTCCTACTTTGTGATACCGACCCTGTTCTTGGTGCAAACAACTCCTCTTTGATTTAATTCAATCAGTCGAACTTGAACGAAATCTATAATTTATTGTTAGCCTATTTGGTACTATCATACACTATAAGCTGGTTTGAGAGCGACGCATAATTGTTTTTCGGTGAGGAAAGTCCACCAACACAAACTGATAAGCAACCTTCGAGTGAGTCTACTTCAGCCACGAGTTTTGAACAAAAGGTTTTGTTGTTTGATTGACTTACAAAAGAAAATTTGTATAGAAATTTCCGTTTCCATCGCTAAAGAGTGGTTAACAGTCCTTTTCCGTCCATACGCAGATAGAACCACAGTCGCCTGGTTATGGCCTCGATATTCCATACTATTTACGAGTCCAACGACTCGACATATTCGACGCGGAACTTTTACACCGAGTACCCTGGTCTTGAAGATATAGAAATCGAGCCTTGTCGCTACAAGCCCACCAAGCTTTCCGAGTCCTTGGCCACAATCTCAAATCTTTGTTTTGACGGTTTTAAAAACATCAGCGAGGTTCCAGAGGTGCTAACAAAGCTCAGGAACACAATAATGGAGCTGATGGTATACTGTGTCAAAATTGAGCGCAGCGCATACAATGAGTACATTCAGGCGCTATCGAGAAAAGCCAATTTATTCATGGAGCGAATCGTTTTGGAGGTGTTCCGTGCATGTCATGATGAGCAGAATGCAACCAGTTGCTTTTTTCTCGTGGAAGCAATTCACGATGTCATTTTGCTCGTGTATTCATTCACAAATCCACTCAAGATTCCTGAAACTCTTTCTGGTTCGTTAATGCTCTCCTCTGAAGGATTCATGTCATCTTTCAAAATCGAAAATATTCTCGAAGCTACCAGAGATCTCAACTTCTTCATTCTGGAAATCTCGACACGACAAAAGGGAATCAAGGGCAAACTTACCCAGGCTGAGATTGTGAATAATACACCAATCAATATTCTCAAAGATGAAGCAGCAGGTATAATGAGTTACCTTGCGAAGATCAACTTGATTGTCATCAATAATTGCGTGCCCACTGTCAATCTTTTCCGATTTTTCGAAAACTCGCTACAATCAGACTCCTTTTCGCTTCTTGAGCTCGAGTACTTCGAAGAATTCTTATCACATTTTGCCCGCATTGACAAATTCTGCAAGTTGCAAGAGAATACAGCGTATTTCGACAAGCAAAAAGAAGAGCTTCACTCGCCCTTCTTCCAAATGATTCAGCTCAATCCTTTTCGGAGGCTGAACTGGTGCACAGCTGTTCAAGCTGTCAACTACCTTCAAATTTTCGTGGATTTATACAACGAAATTTATGGTGAGGGACTAATTCTCGAGCAATGGTGCAGCAATGAGACGGGACACGAGTCGACTGTTGTGAGACGAGTGGTCAACGACCGTGTAGCCAGGGCTTGTGACTGTCCACAAGATCATCCACCACCTGCAACGCCCGATTTCGTGAATTTTTTTTCGCATACAATTGCTCATGATTCTAATCCCACTTCTGAACTGCCAGATGCTGAGCATGCACTTGATCTAGAAAAAGACGATCCGCGGTACCTGGACACTGTAGCAGGCCATGTCTATCACAGGCTGCCCAACGTCAAAACACTGCTTCCGAAATCCCGAAAGATTTATCAGCTTAATGAGCAAGTGGCATATGAACTAAGAGACTTCAGGTCACTGATTGAGGAGCGCTACAGGGTGAACAAGGTCGCATTCAAAGAGCACAAGTGTTTGAAATGCAAATATTTGCCATGGCATAAGCATGTGTATGGCTGAGAAGGACGTGATTCTTGTTTGGCCTTTCATTTGCGTTGCTTTTCTGTTCGTTATATGGATCTGTTATTTGGTTCTTGATTATGATATCTATATATACATGCGGAGGTTTGTTGCGAAATGAATAAGAATACGACTCTAGTCTCTTGGTCTGAGGAAGTCTTGTTTCTCTTCTGTCTCAATCTTGGGGCTCTTGGCGACTGGCTGGCTGATAACTTGTGAAAGCTTATCCTCCTTAGGCCACAGCTCAGGAAGCAAGCCTGCTCTCTTGAATAAGAAAGATACACGATCGCTCGTCAGCGCACCCACACCAAGCCAGTACTTTGCACGATGAAAATCCAACTCGATGTGCTTGTACGGTTTCACGTTTTTGGCCTGTTCATCTGGCGTCAAGGGCACCGTGATTGGGTTATAAGTGCCCAACACTTCGATTGGCAACGCGTCCCTGGCCGATCTTATGCGTGCCACAACAATATTGTATACGGGCTGGTGTTTTCTGCCGAACCTCGCCAAGCGGATCTTGATGGGTGATGCTTTGGCTGACATGGTAAGGGTGATTGTCTATTTCGATTCAGGTGGGGTGTGCATGGTATTTTTTTCGCTTGGCTTCTCGAGGTGTGCACAGTGGCCACGCATTTTACTGGGTGCAAAATGAGTGAGGTCAGGAGAAGCGAAAAGCCGTGGAGAGAGACAAGAGCAAAGATTTTTGATCGTTCAGGTTGATTTGATACGGATGATTAAGTATTGCATGATGACGGATAGCGATCTTGGTTTTACGGCAGTCGATAGCGAGAGCGCACAGGCCAGTGTTATTGAAGTCCATTTGAAGGATGCACATGACTGAGATACACAGACTTCGGATACAACTCGGCCTGTTTTGTGCAAGTCTGCTTTAGATTGGGCTGACATGGCCGTGAGAGCAGCTAAAAGTGCTTTATCGTGGAGTAAGTCAGGGCGTAGGAGCTCGCTTTGCCCTAGAGCGATATCTGACATCTTGAATCATCTTAGTTTCAAAGGTATTCATCATGCCATCTTCAGCATGGATAATTCAGGTATGAAACTCAACTGTCTTTGCTTTTCAAATGATAATCCAAACCTCGAAAGTAAACTCATATCTTTTATTTGTCTCTAACTATACAACACCTTCACGGCCCTTGACTAGAGCTTTTTTCTCGCCTTGAACTTCTGCTTTGGTTTCTGGACTCCCAGTTTCTTGGAGAACTTGCCCTTTTGCGGCGCACGGGGCTTCTCGTCCTCGGAGTCCAGCCAGGTCTCATCATCCTTAGTCTTCTTGAATTTCAACTTGTTCTTCTGGCCCCTCACAGGTGCCTGTTTCACCGCGTCCAAGTAGGCATCGATGCCTGAGCCTGCACTCAATGGGTCCTCGTTCGCCTTCACCATCTCCTTGAACACGATCTTACCGTTCTTCATCTCGACGTTGTGCTTTTCGATGTCTTTCTTGGAGAACTTCTTGGGTTTCGACAGCGAGATGTGTGCGAGAGTCTGGCGGTCCAACAAGTTCAATGGTTCGTCGCCTGTGTCCAAGATAAATTTGTCACCAGCCTTATTCCTGGCGTTTTTCGCCGCGGGCTCTTCATTCTCGCCCTCGGACTCGGAATCGGAGTCGTACACTGCCTCCTCGTATGCAGACATAAATGTCTTTGCCGGTTTAGCCTCAGATTCATCCTCGGCATCTCTCTTCTTGGCTCTAGCCCTTGTTTTCTTGATATTTGCCACCAATTTACGGTCCTCCTCCGGGATCGCCTGCTCGACCGCGTCAATACCGAATTTGCGGATAAGCCGCTCGACAATGTGCTTAACTTTCAGCTTGAAGTGGTTTTTGTGTTCATGTGACCACCGCATCAACTTGCCCAACATTTCAGTCAAGTTTGCGCGAATAAACTCATCGGGAAGCGACAACACCTCAACTTTGACAAAACCGATGGCCAGCTTGGCGATTTCTCGCGAGTTGTGCGTCAAGAACAACTCCACGGTGGAAGCCAACTCGATAAGCACATCCTGTGGCAACTCGTCTTTGAACTCATACACAATGCACGAGAGCGCGGTGATCGACGCCGAAATCATGTGCGTAGACTGCGCGGCCAAGCCGGCGCTGACCATGGTGAAGAAATTGGTCAAGCTGGCCTCGGAAGCGGGTGTTTCCGGGTCAAAACCTGCCACTTTCCCGTTTTCAATCACGCCACCCTCCTGCATCTTGCGGCCCATCTGGATAAGAAGCCCGTAAGCGGCCTCTCTCGATCGCTCGTTCACGTCCTTGGTGGACATGATCACTTCCTGAAGCACGGACGGAATGAAGTGCAAATCTGTTGCGGGCAACACCTTGATGATGTACAGCACTGCGGCCAAACGCGCGGCCCTGGCAGAGGTATGTGTGGAGTTGGTTGTTTCGACGAAAACCCGCTCGATCTCGCCGATGTACTGGCCAATGGCGTTTTCGCCCGTCTCGGCCTCGCTCAATTTGGTGATCACGCGGAATGCACGTTTCTGCATCATGGCATTCTGTGTCATTGTCACCGTGGACGAGAAAATGGCAAAGAGCGCGTTGTAGCACGACTCCGGCACGTATTTGGCCATGGTCACGACAAGGTCCATCATGGTGACGCTGAGCTGCGGTGGGGCGCCCTTTTTGGGCACTTGTTCCGTAACTTCGTCGTCCAATGCCTTTTTCAACAAGCCGCACACTTTGTCGAAAGTCACCTGCAAGTCCGCCTGAGGGATGATTTGCAAGTAAACGTTGATGGTCTCCACCACAAAAGATCTGGTCTCGGGCATCGTCGATGAGAAGACATTGAACAACACAGATAAGATGTTGGACGCCTTGGACGCCAAATAGTTGATGTTAGCCTGGGCGTTTTCAATGGGGAATTCCTGCTGGATCAAAAGGTCGTCAGCCAATCCGCCGTTCCCGTAGACAAGATTCGATTCCACCATTAAGCGCAAGGCATTACAGATAACCACGCGCAAATCAACATTGGAGTATAAGAGGCCTGCCAAATGGGCCGCGAAGTCGTCGGTAAACGCCTCGGGCAAATCCCGGGGCAAATCACTGAAATGGGGCAACAAGTCCCATACCTGGTCGACAATCGTCTGGAAGATCTTGGTGTGCATGGAGTCTTTCTGCGTAGCCAGGGCGATTTTCTCGCCGAAAAAGTCTGTGAGCGGGAGAATCTGTTGCTGGAAGTACTTCAAGCTGGCGCAGCGCACGTTGTCACGCAAAATCGGCAACATCCACGCGCGGCCCGGTTGGCTCTTCTCGGTGTTGGTGAGGTTTAGTGGGAGACTGCTCAAAACGACCTCGGGGCCCATATTGGCAACGCAGGCCGCGATGAAATCCTCGGCCTCCTTATTGTGCGGGAAGTTTTCCACCTCGTTTGACCGCCACTGGCCCACGGTGTCGAGAATGGTGATAAAATCGGGGTTGGCCCGTGACCGAAGTTTGTGCACGGCTGCAGTGGCCACCTCCAAGATCTCCCTGGTTGCGTGCTGGTACTTGATGGAGAGTAATTCTTTCTCAATGAACCCGGCAAGAAACGTGATCACGTCATCCACGGTTTCGTAGATTTCGGGCGTGATGCCGTTTGTTGCGGTCGGCTGGAGTAGATAAGCATCAGGAATACTCTCGGTGAGGATGGCGATCAAGCATTGCAGTGCCGACACGTAGATGTCCTTGGCCTCGGCGGCAAGGAAGTCTGCAATGGAAGGCACAATCTTCTCGATCTTGCCCAAGCACACCTGCGGCAGCAATTTCGCAAACGCCTGGAAGCCATTGGCCACCACCGCAAGCCACGCCGCGGCCAAGTGGGTATCATCCACAGGCGGTTTCAAGTCGAAGATGATATCCAAAACACGCGTGAATCTCTCCACATCTATTTCGTGGGCCATCGATGAAAACAAGCCGTCAAACGCGGCAAACGCCAGCGACACCAAGTACTGGTCCAGCGTGCGCGAAACATCGAGCAAAATGTCACAAAGGGCGTCGATTTTGTCGGCAGGCCATGCATTGGCAGACGTGATCGCCGTCACCAATTGCAACGTATGGATCGTGGCAGAGTTCAGCTCCTTGTTGGTGCTGTTTTTCTTGCCCTTGGGTGCGTTTTCGATAAGCGACGACAACCGTTGCAACGCCAAGTCAGCACAGAGCCCAGCAGAGCTATGCACAGGCAGTGGCGACGGCGGCGGGTTGCTCAAAATTCTCTGGACCGCCTCCTGCGCCCGTTTGCGTACTTTTGGGCGCGGATCAAATGATAACTCTAGCATTCCCACCAATGCCCTTTTGGGCGAGACGTTTCCCGTCGACTGCCACTGCTGGTTGTCCTGGGCAAGCAAAATCGTCTCCAACGCACCAATGGAAGCCCTCACGAGCGACGCCTCGGCACTGGCCGACGTCAATACTGGCGCCAACTTGGTCAAAATGGGTGCAAATTTCTGCTTCAAAAGCGGCTTGGGCGCAAACGGCGACACCAAGTCCAAGAAATATGCTGCTGCGGCGGCCACACCGGCATCGGCCACCTCATCTGCGACCACAGCCTGGTCGAGCAACGCAAGGAACGACACGAAGTACGCCACGGGTGTTTTCTCGTTATTCTGCTCGTCAATATTCTCCTCCACCGCCGACAAAATGAGCGCGAGGTTTTTCTGATTGTCGAGCTTCAGGTTCACCTGTGTGCGGATCTTGGCGAGTTTCTCTTCCATAATGAGCACGTCGGGAGACATCCCGCCGTCGGGATTGTTGTCTGCCATGGTGCTTATGTATGTTTTTAGCGGGATCAAGAATACACTGGTAAAAGTGAATCTAAGGCACTGCGGAGGCTCGCGCAGCGATGGGTTTTTTCGTGAGATGCCGTCACGTGACGTAGACGGTGGGGTCTTTCCAATGCTACCCATGCATCCATCATATTGTATTTTCAAGTGATTTTTCTGGTGTTTTGGATTCAGATTGCTCTCTTGGATTGAAAAGCGTAAAAATTCATTATCCTTCTTGTTTCTGGCATAACTGTTGTTGGTGGTGTAGGCCTGATTAGAAGCGATGAACGGTCCTGCGCATGAAGGTCACATCTTCTAAGAAGGATCTAACAATGTACTCGAAAAAAAAATAACCAAAATCCGCCTTTTTGATTTTACATGAATACTTTATCGTATTATGTCGTTGTTCGGATACAAACAACAATTATGATTTGTGCTAATTTTACCTACCAGCAGCTCTGACTGCACATGCGGCGCCGCTTTATTATGCACCCGACCCATGAGCAGACATCTCCAGCCTAAATCGAAACACCGATATAGAAGTGATTTTCTGACTTCCAATTCACGATGGCTTCTCAGAAAAGCTTTGCAAATTCTCTTTTTCTCCCTGATAATTCGAGTGTCAGTTTGAGTTTGAGCATCCTTACTTGTTGCAACCCTGTCTCACGTGACCTGTGCTTGTTGGCACCGCGCGCCGATTCTTAACCAGTCAAATGTGGCCCATTACTGAAGACATCAGTCGATTCAGAACCTAGACATGTCTGCCAAATTCGCCATTTCCGCCGCGGTGAAAGAATTGCGGTTCCACATGTGCCAAGGCAGCGCCACGTCTGCGCCCTTGAGGAGTTTCTTGACGAAGAACTACCCCGTCATCAAATCGTCTACTAACCACAAGATTCCGGTCTTGATAAGAGAGAGCTTTGGCGTCTCGCCGAGCATAACCGCCAGATTTGAGAAGGGCAGAGAGGTCAAAAACAGTTTGGATGGTTTAGATGAAAAGGCCATCGAGGAGGCTGTGAAGACGTTGTTGAAGTGAGTGTAATATAGGTGGAAACGACGCATATTTATGAGTGTATAGCATGCAATACAGAACAGAACAGAACAGAATAGAATAGAATATGAGATAGTTGTGATTTGCTGGAACGTGATTGACTAGAGAAGAAACTTTATGAGCGAAACCCTTTCCTGGATTTACTCTCGATTCGACGGTGCCTCGTTCGTACTCCAGCCAGTACTGAAACGTGCAACCCCCATGAGAAAAAGTCGCCCGGACGCATATCTTTTTTTTTTTGCATTCTCAGTATGATTTTAGGGACTACACGAAGATGTAACAAGGGATCTTGGTTCCCGGTTGATTCGATTGAAATCTCGAGTAGAAGGTCAGGAGACCATTATGCACGAGTCTGTATGTTGGATGATGTATGATACTCTAATGATAAGCACACAGTTTGCAGAGCGACAAGAAAAATTTCAAGTTATGTGATTCAAAGCTTAGGGAATTTGCGCAATATACTATGTAATGGCGATCATCTTGTCCGATTCTTGGCTATACGTCCCCACATAAGAAAAAGAGCACATCTAAGGAGAATACGCACCGAACTGATAAGTACCCCAGGCCATGCTGAGCTGGTCTGCGGTGTAAACCTCGGTCACTTGCCTGTCACCGCTCGCCTTGTTAACGCCTGCCGCCACAACTATAGGCACGAAATGCTCTACCGTAGGATGGGCCTTGCGAAGAAGCGCACTATGTTCGGTTTTCAAAGACTCCAAGCCATTCAAGACATTTGGCCCGGCTTTCATAGTTTTGGAAAGGATCTTGCTGAACTCAGGCACGTAAGGCATGGTTCTTCCTCCAGAATGCAAGGCTAAGCCAAGGTCCCTCAAGTTATGTACCGACATACCGGAGCATATAATGAGTCCGCGTAAGTGCTTTTCCCGCACGGGATCCCAGATCATGTTGTTCTGAAAATGGCTCAACACTTCCCCAAGTCGTGCGTGTGTCTTGAAATCACTCTCAACACCGGTCAAGGAGACTTGAACCAATGGGGTTTCGGGTAACGCCATGTCAGATTCCCCGGGTCCCTGTGGAAACGCTACTTTTAAAGGCACCCATGCGCCGTGGTCGAGGCCCCTCTCGGTCAATTTTGAGCGGAAGCCGTTTTCCTGAAGGTGTTCACTGATCAGCTGGGAGAGAAAACGCGAGTTCCATGTGCGGAACTTTTCCTTATACATGTGGTCCGGAAAGCCGTAGAAATCATAGATCAACGGGTTCTCCACCCAGTCCCCATTCATCGTAGATTCGGGTGCCTTCTGGCCAAACAGACTTTTCCTGGGTGGCACTGCAACCTCAATCGAGTTCGACCCGTTCAGCTGCCAATGTGCTGAAACCACAATGATGTAATCGGGCTTCCATTCCTTCTTGATAGCGGTACCCAAGCCACGTATAGCCCGCCACGCGCCCTTGTTGCCAGTTTCGTCGTTCTCATATATAAATGTCGGCCCGCCGTGCGACACGAAAAGCGTGGGCAACGGATTCGCATTCGCGATTGTTTCTGCAGCATTTTTTGCAGAAAATTGGGTCATGGGCGCAGCCAATTTTGATAAACCTGTAATTTGCGTGCTCATTCTAAACGCCATGTACGCAATTGCAGCAGATGCTAGGACTCTGAGGAGTGTTTTAACCAGCATAAACAGCGCAGGCTGATAAACAACAAGGATCGATTTAGGCTAGAGAAATAGGTAGTTGGGTTTCTGCTAGTAGCCTATTTGTCTAAGCTTTTTTCTCTTTCTTTGGTGAAAATAATTCATCTAGAGTTACTGGGTCTGGTCCCATTATATGTCTCGCAGCATGGGGCCACGTCTCACAGCCAATTACTAAAGTGCTTAGAAAGCATTACGCGATCCTTTAAACATCCGTACATCTCATTATCAGGCCATGAGATGCAGGCTCGCGATGTTTACGAGCTGGTCGGAAAGAAGAAGCTTACGTGCTTTTGATAAGCGTGCAGTTTCGCAAAAGCTAGCAACTGGTTTGTCATGAAGTGTGGGTTAAAAGTTATTTTAGTGCCAAGCGGCCCAAACAAATGCACATCGTTAGAACTCGACTAATTTGGTAGCGAATGTTTCGCTGAACCTGTTATAGCCAAGCACATCCTAAGCACTTGTTTCTCTGGTTATTTTTTTTGTTTCTTCGCTACCATAGGTAGATGCGCATTGTACAGATTTAAAAGAACAAAAAGTAGAGCACTGCAAAATGGTTAGCACACTCAAGAATATGCAAAGTTTCCGAAATCCATGCCCCTGTATTGGTCAAATTCCGGTGGGCTTAACCGCAATCAGGCAGCAGTAGAATTGCCATAAATTCGTGTCTGGGTCTGTTCTTCTGCAGGCTTGTTTCATCTTCAAAGATTAGATCTAGAAAGACCTTGCAAAATCAATGAACCTTCCCTCTCAGACAAATATGAACAAATGCACAAGCTTGGAATCTAATCGGAATTTTGCAAATATACTCGTGCCCTCCGCTATGGAGATTGTGTGTGTCGTCAGCCTTCCTAGATTGGAAACGACATTTTAGGAGCATTATGTGTTGAATAAGACAGGAAAGCCTTCGATATTGTGCGTCCTTCTATTGACGGACAAGGCTCGAGTCAGACTTTGGTTTGAGTGCCCAGAAAATGCTAAGTGCTAGTGATTATACGATTCTTCCTCAGTCGAAAGGTAAAGTCTGATTAGTCAGGTTAGCTGAGTTCATTCTGGGTAAAGGACTCTAAGCGGTTTCATTCCCCCTGAGACATCTCGTATCGCCAAACGATGCATGGGGTAAATTTGCGATCTGTTATAGACTTTCTTGTAAATGTTTCACAGTTTTTGCGATCGTGGCGCCTGTGCCTGTCACACACTTATGAGAGCATCCTACGATGTGATAAACCTCTTAAAGATAAAGAAAAAAAAACAGAATTCGAAAGCTTTTGAAAAAATGGGTGCTTTCTCAGACTATGAATTTGAATTCGATCTTGGTCTGGATTCTGATGACTGCCTGACTGTCCCAATGCAGGCTTTTAAAAAAAAGACCTCAGTAAGATATTTTTGAGAGTCCACGAGATAAGTCTCCTCAGCACGTGGAATTCGACTCAATTAGAAAGCAAGAAAGAACAAAGAAAAATGCTCTTGTCATGGATATTTTTCACCTCGAATCTCAGTCCATGAAAACATGAAAGGGTCTTGTTTAAGTGAGTCCTTTACCATGACCAGATGCTTGGGGTGATCTATATTCTACTCGAAAGTGCACGCCGCCCTTTCCGATGCACCGGCACACATCAGAATAATCTCTCCCGAAAAAGCATGCCCGGATCGGGTCATAAAGCAATCACTTTGACCAGTTCTTACGGTATCTTTTGCTTGAAAGAAACCAATTTGCATTACTCGTGTGTACAAATGGAAAATCCAACGCACTTATAAAATAATCATGTGTGTGGTCCACTTCCACAGCACTACATGCTATTGCTGAAGCACCCTGCGAGTGCGGCTGAGAGACCTAATCAATTGATGACCAGGGATCTCTTTTAGACTGTAGTGTGCTCTGCTTACGGAAAGAAAAAAAATTCAGTCAAAA
Source organism: Metschnikowia pulcherrima (assembly GCA_009746055.1). Lineage (NCBI taxonomy): Eukaryota > Fungi > Ascomycota > Pichiomycetes > Serinales > Metschnikowiaceae > Metschnikowia > Metschnikowia pulcherrima. The sequence continues at coordinate 984,799 of VFXK01000001.1, forward strand.
ATGTGAAAAGAGATATATATTAACAAACCAAAGCATTCGAATAATTCACAAAAGTGATATATTTTTCACCAGCTATTTATCTCGTGCACACGAGTTGTTGGTTTTGCCGAAAAGGCATTTGATGCAAAGTCTCAAAACCGGCGCCGCTCAGCAATCAAGCAAGCTTCGGCGGCCGCGCAAGGCAGGCCCCGGCGCACAGATTGAGCCATTGAAGCGATTGAGAAAAACAGCTTAGCATCAGAAAGTAGTCAAGTATAGTTTAGCAAAATAAAAAAAATCTCAATCACCATTTCTGAAGTCGCAGTTTACAATACCTTCCATTCATCTTGTCAATTTAAGCTTTTGAAGGAATTTGACACTCTCCTGGAGGTATCATTTCTCGTGCTCATAACCCAGAATTCTCACGCTTGCCTGCAGTCCACAGCCATCAGCATTCCGGGCAAACAGCATATTGCTTCTGGAAACCAGACAAACGATTCTTTGGCCACACCTCTTTTTTTCTTTCTGAGGTAGCCACGAATTGCAATCAGTGCCATTTCAAAACTATTCATACGGCCCAAAACTCGAGTTCTGGACACACAAGAGCCATTTCTGGACTCGATCTACTCACTATTTATACCCCAGTTTGACCCCCTAGTACCCCCAGCTACACGGCGCTAACATGGGGCTTTTCTCAAAAAGACGTTCGCAGGACTACCAGGGCTTTGCAAAGTATGCCGACGAATACAACAGGCACCACGATCAGGCGCAGACGGCGCAGAGAGCGCAGTCTTTAACGAACGCTAGCCAGGCGGCAGTGGCGGCGCTCCAAATGCACCAGAAACAGCCGTCTGCTCGACCAAAAGTGGCGCAGACCCGGCCCATGGCCCGGGCTAACTCATTAGGCGGTGTCCCTGGCGGCTATGCGCGCACAAACTCTATGCAGCTGTATACATATACGCCCAAAGCGTCATATACTGCCGGCCGGGCGCAGCCGCAGAGAGCGGCCAGTTTGCGCCTGAATTCACTCAGTGGATCCGTGAGGCTGGGCCCGCGCCGGTACGTGCCACAACCGGTGTTTCCTGAGGAGGAGGAAGAGGAAGAGGAAATGGAGGGAGACGTGGTGATCACGACTAAAACAACCAAAGTACTCGACGCCCAAGGTCGGACCCGCTCAATCACAACGGAGACGATACGACACATGCCCGATGGGCTGAATGTGATCGAGACCAAAACTACAAACATCTCGCGGCTGAATTCACGCGCGAACTCGCGCACGAACTCGCTTCAAGGAGGTGTTTCAAGTGTTCATCACAATGCGTACAATTTGAACAAAATCGAGGAAGACCTTCTGGATTTCGACTACACTTACCTCGACCACGTGCCCAAGGCACGCCCAGCCGCGACAAAAGCCTCGCCAGACACGCTCCGCGGGCCCCGACCAGACTATAGCGAGCCTCGCAAACCGGTGTCGATGTCGCCGGCCAGAAACGAGAACAGAACCAGCTCGTTCTCCAGCACGCAGTCGCCTCGACGTCTCAAGTCGATCTTGAAGAGCAGCCCAAGCACGGCGGCAGCGGCGGCAGCAGCGTCGGCGTCGGCAGCGGTGGGCAATCATGATGTTCCTGCGTACAACCAGCCCGAGCTGCACCATCATTCAGAGCCAGGGGCTACGCGTCAGGAAAGACCAGCCTCGTTGAGATTGCAGCCTGCGCCTGATATCGAGCCGTCGCACCGCCTCGCGTCCTTGACGTCCAACGGGACATCCATCAAGTTCTTAGATAAGGTGGAAACGATTCCATACACGTATAACGAGAACTACCAAGAGATTGCCAACGACGAGAAGCACAAGAAGGAGCAGGCGTTGCAAAATAATGTCGAGCTTTACAACAGGGCCTTGCAAGTTGCTGCGGAGAAAGTTTATGGCTCACCCCGCTCTGAAATGACGCAAGTTTCGGCCCGTTCTGTGCAGAGTCCTAAAAGTGAGGATATTCAACACTTCGCTGAGGAAAAGTCGGAGAAAAAATTGCGCAGCGACGAGAAGCGCAGCAAAGTCGAGGCGTCGGGCGTCAGCAAGAACTACGTTTACACAAACCATCATAAGGATTTCTCGATTCGCTCGTTGAGAAATGTAGGTGAAGAGCATCATTCTTCTAGAAAGGAGCGTGCGAGGGAGGAAAAAAGACAAATGAGAGAGGAAGAGAAGAAACATGCAGAACGCTTGAAGGAGGCTGAGAAGCAACTCAAACAAGAAGAGAAGGAGGCCAAGAAACGCGAAAAGACGCCCTTCTCCTTGTTTAAGCGCAAGAAAAGAGGAAGTGTCGGCAGCTCTAGTATGGGTTCCGAAGAAGTGAAAACGTCAAATGACCAGTTAGCTGTGAGTTTGAACAATAGTGAATCATTTAAAACACCGGATGCGTCTCTGCCGCTTTCAAATGCTCCGCCCGACGAAAAGCTTGTCTCGGATGCTTCGCCCAAGCAGCCAGCAGCCGCGAATCTCCCTGTCACGGGCGTCGCTGAAACCTCGAACTTGAATCATGAAGCCGCGCTACATGTTCCAGCCAAAGAGGCTCCTGTCGATGATAATCACATTTCACCTGTCGTCGCAGCTGCTAACTCTCATACGGAGGAGTTGAGCCCAGCACAGCCTGTCTCCGGCCCGATTGATGTTGAATCTGAATCTGAGCAACCAGAGCATGCTTTGGCCCCTATGAGCACGTTTGATGATGACGAAGATGAATTTGTTGACGTGCCGGATAATCTTGAAGATGATACAGACAAGAGGATCTCAACAATTCCTGTACTTGATCAGGCAAAGGAAGCCAGGGCTACCGACGACACGATGACACGTAAGGAGGCTGCTGTTTCCGACTTGCTTCCTGAAAGCGAGACCCACCGCACAAGTGAGAATTTCGCCTCCACTGAGCCTGCTATGGCCGCAGACTCTAGGAGCTCTGAATCGATCAAAATTCCCGAAAGGGCGGACTTGGTGCGACAACCTGAGACCCCGCCTAGTGATGTGGCGGTACTTGATGAGCCCACGTACAAAACCTTGGCTCCAAAGCGGATTCCGAGTAATGAGCTCCCCACCTTGGTGAGTGGACACAATGGCGTGCCCCAGGTTCTAACAAATACTGATCGACACGTGTTTCAGCCAAAACAAGATCTCAACAAAGGAGCACTGAGCAACACCAAAGGGGGTTCCTCTAATTTAGCTGACGAGGCAGTGCCCCAGACAAGTATGGCAGGATACACGACAATTGGAGAGAATGGGAATGTCTCACAAAACCAGCAAGATACTCATCAACTCGAATCTCCGGTAGCAGTATCGCCATTACTGCACAGCGAGCCAGATACTGTGGAAGACGCAACGGATTCCCGGGCCCTGGAAAACAATCTCATGAATGGAACGAAGATTGAAAACAATCCCCATATTTTGCAAAGCACGCATGATTCTGACGCTGCAGGCGAAGCTGAGCGCACTGAAGCGAAAGATTCAAACGTGAAATCGGGAAAGCAAAAAGCAAACAAAAAAGGAAGCAAGTTCAAGAGAATCATTGAGAAATACTTTATTAGCGACTACTCACGGTGAGTGGGTCTCAAATGACACTGTTTCGAGAGTTATTGGTGTCGACTAATGCCTGAGGCAGTTCAAGAATTAATAAGTTTTACCCCAGATTTTTGAGCCCTGGTTGTATGTAATTTGGTTTTAGTACTCGGTTTTAATACTACGCACAGCAATCTCAATCGACAATAACTAAGACCACACAGCGTCCGCGGCTTTTTGTGGATGAGTCACGTCTTAAATACCAAGCTTGACAAAATTCTGCGAATGATGGAAGACGCAACAATTGCCCCAAGAGCGAGTGATAGCCTATGGGCCCTTAAAAACACTGCGCAGCATATGAAGTTGTTTTGGCATTCCATGATGTATTCAAAATATTGCCACACGCCGCCTTCAGGAGAAGAAGACAGTGCTGAAACACGATTGAAAGCCCTGATAATGCACGTTGCAAGGCACCTGTTACACTCCATTTCCAGCCAGCAATTTTGTTTAAGGTGTTAGACAGCTAAAGATGGAAGTGCCTCTTTTGGGAGATGGTGAGACAAATTTTGGCTGAGGTATGCTCGAGGAACCCACACAGAGGAATATTGCCCATATTGAGTGAGTTTAGTCCTGGGCCCGAGTCGTCTTTTTTCCACATGTGGATGCCCATCAAAAGCGTAACTATGAAGAACAAAGTGCTGAAAGCCTGAACATTGCGCTCTTAGAGCAAATTTTTCGTCTGCGAGATGCATTCTTGCTCTCTTTCATCTTCGCGACTTTGTATCTCACACTTCTAGAAGTCTTCAAGTTTTCCATGACGTGTGCCTACTTATCAATATCCCCAATCTAGGGAATGTAGATTTTGGGCCCAATCACGTTTGTATGTATACATGCCGCCGGGGCTGACCATGACTTTCGGAAGAGGCTTACTTCTCACATCGCCGGTCAGTCAGCTTATTTCAAGCCAGCAATATTAAAATACGTATAATCATCCCAGTTTTGTTCCAAATCATGATAATTCAGCTCCCACACTCATGTTCTCGGATCATTTATGAAAAAACCGAAAAAGGAGTGAATTAACGCGCGTCGCGCACGGCTGTATTTGCAGCCAGTTCGGAAGCTAGCTCACATTACCTTTCATGACACGAAAAAAAATCAAATGGCCTGAAAATCCAAATATCGTGTTGATTTCGAAGATTTTATAGGCAAATTTTGAAATCCATGTCATATAAACTAATAAAAGCTTCGTTTTGACACGCACTTGTGCGATTGGCCGCACCTAGGTTTGGCTATTCTAGCTTTTCACTACATAATCGCTATTGTGCAAGACCTGATGACCTATTCCTTCTAAGTCCATGACTCTTCGGTCAGTTATTTTTGAGCTTCAAGTACAAATCCAGCAGCGCGGAACTTCCAGCAACAATTATTCAATAGACGCGTCAAGTCAACTTAATCAGCCTCATCTGGTGGCATTGGCCGAGATCTCTTCCAGCGATACCAAGATCATCGTACAATAAAGAGGCTTGTTCAAATATGGACGAATCGTGATACAGCCGGTACCGTTCAGTAAATTTTTTTCAAATTCGTGCTGAACGCACACAGGTAATCATACGTGGGATGGATTCGGGAGCTTCGATATGTGGATGGGCGCACTTTAAAATAAGGCTCCCATATCTCTTGTACTGGCCGCCGCTCTCTCTTATTTTAGCGCAAACGATAAAAAAAGAAGAATGAATGCAACAAACCAGCCGAAACCGCAACTGCTATCGTTTCTCTTGGCAGGTTCGGTGGTATACCTTCTCATCCTTGCTGGGTTTGGCTGTGGTGGTGCCTCCCCTGCTGGGGATGTTTGAAAGTACTGAGGGAGATTTTCACTAGAATAAGTGCTGTTTGTTTCCTCACTAGCAGGAATGCTGCTGGTCGATTGAGGTGCCTCGGGGACTTTAATTTCTTCTGTGGCCGCCGTCATTGTGTCGTGTTTTCTTGAATGATGTTCAAGACTAGAAAGGGGGGCAGGGAAAATACTTCAGTCGTCAATGCTCTTTTGTTGAAGTTCTGTAACTACGGTCTTAAGTAGGCATGCGCAAACACAAAACGCTTTAAGAATATGAGAAATACCCTCTCGAGATACTGTTTTAGTTAGGCTGCGCCAGGCAGTTCGGACAGTTTTTTTTATTATTATTGTTGGAAAAATGTGCAATGTGCACAATGACGAAACTGTTCGTACAGCAGAAAGAAATCAAAGTTGGCAAAAAAATTGATCGAAGGGTTCATCCTTCAACTCTTTTAACAACATCAATTTCTGGTTGCACTCGGACTTGATACAGGACAATGACCCAAGTTTTCCTTATACACATGAGGCACTTTTAGTTACTCTGAATTCCCTTTAAAGTTTGAATAAGATTACGATGAAATTTTGATTCGAAAATCTTTGATTATTTGAGAAAGCCGGCTGCTCGTTCCTATATGACCTTTGGTAGCATACGAAAATGGCCCTTGGTGGTAAACTTCTTGAATATCCGGAATGGTTCGAGACTTTCCTGAGAGTGCCGGTCATAGCTGGGCTTTGAACGTCTCTGTGCTATCTTGCATTCATTTCCGCCGTCTTTCTCGAGATATACAAGGGGTATAACTTTTTGTCTTGCAGCGTGATCAGCGCAAAGGGCGACAGGAGTATTTACTAATCAGGTGTTTAGCAGCCGGTTTGAGGTGCACATATATTCAAAGTGCCAGAACATTAACAAGATCATACAATCCTCAGAAACTTCCGCGAGTGAATTTCGTTTTTGCTTTTCCCACTGTTTCCTCTTATATCAATGACCGGCCCTGCCCATTCATGAGATCACGTGCCATAAGCCGAGTCTGCTTCCTTCCTGCGTTTCTGAGTCGCATCTTACACACGTGACCCATATATCAACCCACGTCTTTCAAACCAGATGTCTTCCTCCATGCTGATCCATGAATTGGCGGCGAAATTCGTGCCCACGCAAATTCTCAAAACCGATACACAAACCAAAACCATTGTGATTTTGGGAGCAATTGACGGTGTTAATGCCATAGCATCCCTCGAGAAAACCGCGTTTGCCATTTCCGAGGTGGGGCAAGCGACCCTCGCTAAACTAGTCGACAGCATTCTGCTTATCAACAACAACGACGTGTATTTTTGGTCGTTGGCAAATTTGGTACAGGATTTAGGGCGTAATCCAGGGGTGAAACTCAACTTCATCTATCCGGCGTCGGAGACACATATACGGAAGTATGGTCTGCAGAAGCATCATATGGTTGCCGAGACCCCGGAACTCTACAGTGAGGTGGTGGAACCATTTATTGCCACGCAAAAAGGTGACAGGATCCAATGGGTGTACAACATTTTGTTCAAGGGAAAAGAGTCTGAGTCGTTTGTGCACCATGAGACCGATCCAACCCTGGGCTTTGTTTTGCTTCCAGACATGAAATGGGACAGAAAAACCATGGACGCGTTGTACTTGATAACGATCGTGAACAGAACCGACATTGCCAGTGTCCGCGACATCAACGGGTCTCATGTTGACTATTTACGAGAAATCCTGGCGAAAATCAGGCACGTGGTGAGCCTGACATATCCAGTAGCGGCAGACCAGCTCCGGCTCTTTGTGCATTACCAGCCTTCGTATTACCACTTTCACATACATGTAGTGAACGTGGCACACCCGGGGCTAGGTGACGCTTTGAATGTGGGGAAGGCTATACTTCTCGATGATGTCATCGAAAACGTGAGATTGGTGCCCGACTATTATCAGAGACGCACGTTGTACTACCAATTGGGAGAAAACCATGCGCTCTGGGAAAAGGTCAAAGAACACGGACAGAAGTAATGAATTGAAAGTATCTGTTCTTACACCTGTGCACATAGCCGTTAAGAGGCACTGGAAAGCCAATAAAGTATGTGCATATGTGTCTTTTCGCAGCTACCATGGCTCTTTCCTCTCACATAAGACTCGAGTTTCTCTACAGCTATTTTATGGGCCAATAATTGAGCCAATACAGTGAACTGATGTCATATTCACATTTTATTCCATTTCATCGTGGTTTGAGTATTTGTCAAAGGCCGAAGTTCTGGATCCATAATTTGTTCGTGATTCAACGCCCGGGAAATATGCAACTAGAGCCAGCAAATATACTGACATCTGTTTTTTGTGTATTCTTGCGATTGAACTCAATTCATCTTACTCATTATCCGTCTGCAAATATCTGATAACACACTGTAATTGATTTATAAAGCCTGGCGTTATCGCTCATAGAAACGGCCTCATTGCACAAGAAGGCAGTTGAAGGCACACATGGACATCACCTAGTCGACTTTGGAAAAGCTTTAGAACGTTTGCCCATTACTAGTAAACATTCGTGTCTGTCTGTCTGATTTGTAAGCTTTACATAGTGTTAAATTCCGACGAACGCGCCTTTTCCGTCATTCTCGCCACACGCAACATCTTCTTGCGAGGATCCTCCTTCTTTTTGGCAGACGCCTCGCCCGTCTGCTGTCCGCTTGTTCTCCCGAGTTTTTTCGGTGTTTCACGCAAACCGAACGCTTTGGCCAAGTGGCCCAAATGCAACAGTTTCACGTTGAAGTACATTCTCTCCGAAGACAAGTGCGTGGCGTAGGCTCTGATGTGAGAAACAAACGCATTCAGTGCCTTTTCGAGCTGAGCCTTATCTTCCAAAAGCCAACGTTCGACTTCCAAGTGCCACGTGGTGGCATGGATATCCCATTTCCCTTCCTTGCTCTTAGGATCCTTTCTATCCTTTCTGTCTTTCTTATCAGATTCCTCGGAAAAGCTTTTCTCAAGCACGCTTTCGTAGTTGATGACACGCAAATTGCTCTTCTTAGGGTGCACGACACGGAGCTTGCCATCAACATACCCTTCTTCCTCTCCTGGAAGCAAGAAAAGCGTGGCCTCACCCAGATTTCCTACTCTTGCAGAACGGCCAATTCTGTGGAGATGGTCGTCGATCGTGAAAGGGGGGTCGTATTCAATCACCTGCGCGATATTGGGCAAATCCAATCCTCGGGAAGCAACGTCTGTGCAAAATAACACAAGATGCTTGCCCTTATTTTTGCCCTCGTTCAGCACAAACTGCTGCAACGTTGCGGTACGCAATTGCTGCGATAACGAGCCGTGGAGACGGAACACGACGGTGTTGCTGTCAACAGGAGGTGCCGTGCTTGCACAGAACTGTTGTGGAGCATCGTCTTCTTTTGGTTTTTTCGCGGTTTTGCCCTCTTTTTCGGCCTGTTCATCCCGTTTCTCTTTTTTCTCCCGCTCCTTCTCCTTGTCCTCACTTGTCTTTCTCATGGTGGCAAAGCCGCCGCGGGTGAACACCTCGTAGTGAAAATTGACCAGATCCGAACACGAAAAAAATACCATTGTACGAGAGATCTCACCCTCTGGTCCGAGAGGAGCCTTGAGAGCAGCAGCCAACGTGACCAAGCGCAATTTGGGTGGCACCACCATCACCCTTTGCACGAGCTGGTCCGGCGCTGTGGCGGCAATGTCGCTTTCGCGGTCTATACTCACCATCTCCGGCCGGGCCAAAACCGTGCTGCCCAATTTCTTCACGTCGTCCGGCATAGTAGCCGAACATAACACATTCACCCTGCGTGTGGGCAAGCCAGGCCACGCGTGCATGGTGTCCATGACCTTCAGGTGGCGCGCCAAGATATCGGTCACTTTCGTGATGGTTTCCTGGAACCCCAATTCGACGAGCCGGTCACCCTCATCCAAGATCAAGTACCGCACCTGGGAAACATCGAGCGATGACGTGTTTTCCAAGTGGTCAGCAAGCCGCCCGGGGGTGGCAACTAACACATTGACGCCCTTTCTGATCCTTGCCTTTTCGGACTTTTTCTTTTCGCCGCCCACTACGATCCCGGGCACGATCTGGTGGTGGCACCGTAGTACCGACTCTAGGACTGCATATATTTGCAGGGCCAACTCACGCGTGGGCGTCAAGATCAATGCAAAAAGCCCGCTCAGGCGCGTGATTTCTTTTGGCTCCGTCATCAACTTGTGTAGTATCGGAAGCGTGAACGCCAACGTCTTTCCAGACCCGGTTTGTGCCTTCACGAAAAGGTCTGTTTCCAGCTGGAGAAGTTTGGGCGCCACGGCACGCTGCACCTTCGTCGGCGCCAGGTACTTCATCAGACTAGTCAAATGGGTGGCCAATTTGGTGTTGAGACCGAGCCCTTCAAACGTGCTGTCGTCTGTGAGCGGGGCATTTGAGGGCTTGTGGAGCGTGTTTTCCTGCACGGATTCCTTCAAGCTGGCGTTATTTTTCGACGTGAACAACGACGATACATACGAGTTGTTCTTGCCGCCACGTTCGCCTGAGGATTCCATGAATTTGACTCTTTTCGATGGAATTCCCGCATGGTCTGGGTCGGCCCGTTTCGCAGGTGCAGGAGCCGAGCTCTGGGTCCGTTTTTCAAATGTTTGGGCCGATTTGGCTTTTTTCTGGGGGAAGGTTTCTTTCATCATATCCTCTGCTTTCTCCTGGAGCTTTCTCATGCTACGATCGGGCACCTGAATGTCGTTCACGCCCGACCCGGGTTTTCTTTCCCGGCCCTGCAGCTTGAGTTTGAGGTCTCTCCGTTCTCTCCAGTGGCCACCATAAAACTTGGGTGCTGCAGGCGCCGCCGCCACTTCCGTGGGGTCTGGCATTGCAAAGTTGAGAATCAAACCATCGTCATCCATTTTGGGTGTGTTGTGTTGTGTGTTTTGAAAATAGTGGGCTTTTCTGTCCTTTTCAGATCGATTTGGAGAATACGTGCTGGCTGCGATGAGGCCGATGAGGCGCGATGCCATGCAGGCAGCACCTTTTTCCACCAGAGGACTCGGTCAAAATAAAACGTGAGGCAAAGAAGTTTGATAGAATACCAAATGAAGTAGCAAAAAAAAATGCGTTTGAATTGATTTTATGATTTTCGAAGTGTAAGGTATTTTTTAAGTGAATACTGGCTTGAAATACGTCATTCTCGAATTTTGAGCGTAGTTTTCGTGTTTTGAATTGATTGAGACTCAGTAGAGAATATTTGTTCTCTCAGTAACTTAACTCGCATTCATCCTAGCCTTTATGATTTGCACATACAATTAGAGATATCCATGAACTGAAATTCTGTGCCGGGCTCGACCTTATCAGAGGCCGAGGTCATTCATTCGGTAAGTTTTCTGCTTGTGAAAAAAATAAGATCTAAGAAAAACGCTGCCAGTACAGCGCTCACTAGGCGTAGTGAAGTGTAGCCTCGAGAGGTCGAATAACATGCCTCGAGAATATGTCCATGAATTTAATCTATTCTTGCGCCGACCGAGACAAAAGAAAAGAAAAAAAGAGAGAAAAATAATCATTGATACGCATGAAAATCTAAGTCTTGTAGAATTCAATCACATCTGCAATTAAAGTCAGCAACGCGACAGCACATAAGTGGAGTAAAAAGAGACATCATGGTTCAGTGCTTGAGACGATCGATAAGCTTATTTTTATTAACTGTTTCCTCTATTATGGAAGTTCCACATTGAATAAGCACATTTGTGTCAACGAAGCAGCTATTGGTCTCATTTAACGCGTTACGCATGCCAAAATACATTCTCGTGTTATCGTACTCGTCAGATTGAGTAGCTGAAACCGATCTATACACCCGGTCTGGTCTTCCCCCGCAACTCAACAACACAAAATATTCACCAATTGTAGAAAAAACGCTTATCCCGTAAATGCCACCAATACCGGTTATACTTGTTTCTTTTGACCACCTAGAGAAACTCATCTAGCACGGTAGCGGCCGCAACCGGATCCGTCTTGGCATCTGCCATCTGCAGCACGAGGCGCCCCGTTGCGCTATCCTGGCCACCAAACCAGCTCAACCCCAGCCACTCCTCCTCATTGAATCGCTTCACGTGACGCAAACACAGACCGACTCCGGCGCCGATCTGGCTCTCATTCACGCTGTTCCCCTGTTTCGCCGCAGTTTGCAATACCTGCACCGCACTCTTGGGCGGCTCGCCCGCGGCATGTTCCTGGCGTACAGCCTGGTGTCGTGCGCTGTCCAAATCGTCTATATACTTGAACAGAGGGCGGAGCTGGGCGGTGCTGTCCAAGGGGATAAGCACGATACGCTGGTCAGCGTCGTGCCCCACGATTTTACCGGCGTAGAGCCCCCCATTCGTGTCTGTGAGAACGCCTTGTAAGGCCAAGTTTTCGACGCGCCCGCCCAATTCCTCGGCTCGGCCCTCGTTATAGAATTTCAGCGTGTTCATCGGCGTTTTCAACTGCACAACTTTACTTGCAGGCTTCACTAGTGCGCGCAAGCTCTGCCCCGCAAACAGCTGCGTCTTTGGCCGCCCGGCAAACTGGAGCACATGGAGCGACTGGGCGGTTCGGTTGGGTAAAATGCCGTGCACTAATGGTATACTGCGCACGATCGGGTCGTCTTCTGGGGCTGGCTGCAACAGCGGGGTTTCTTGGGATTCTGGCGCTTCAGGAGATCCTGGCATCGGCACATCCTCATCCTCGGCAACGAAAAGGTTTTTATCCTCCATTTTAAATCGCGTGTGTGGTTTTATAGGGGTGTATAGAAAGTATGGGTGTTTTGCGCATCTCATCTAGAGCCACGATTCATGCACATTGGGTAGTGTTGCACGCACCATGCGCGGATCGATATGGTGCCGCGGTGGATTGAGGTTTCCTAGATAGTGTGAAACCTAAAGGTCTCCATGTTAATAATCACGTGACATTGCGTTCCAGACGTTGAGGGTTACCCGACCATGGGGTCTATCCTCTGCGCGCTAGCTATAAGAAAATCTTTTCTTAGCCAGATTGTATTTATTACAGTAGTTGACACAAATAGGGTTTTTACCACAATAGAGGTTTTCCAAACACTGGTAACATCATGGATGCTAAAACGGAGAAGAACAATGCTTCTGGCACTGTTAAGGTGAAGAAGTACTCGTTGAGCCCAACTCTTACTAAGCGGATATCAGTCGTTTATCCTACACTTAAGGAGAAGTTAAACAGATAGTGCCAAATTCGCTAAATATTGTGGCGCCTGCTTATGAGGATCACAACATTTGGAAAATAGTGATAAAAGAAGCCAAATATTATATTCCACGTAAAGAGCGCCTTTTCTGCCTTTTTCTTGGTGGTTTGCGGAAATTTATCGCATATTTCTTTGACCAAGGTCTATATGAGCATGCCTCACTGCATTGGATAAGATCGGACCGGTGTGCTTCAGGTTCAAACTCTTCGAATGCGAGAATTACCAGGTGGTGCTCTAGGCTTATTTTTTAGTTCTAAATTCCGTGTCATGTGGTCTTGTGCGTGTCCTTTTATCCAATTGCAGAGCTAAGCGGCAAATGGGCTAATCCTATCCATTCCATTCCAGGCGTAATTGCAGTCGAGCTTCAACTTTTGTAGGATTATCTTTTTTATTTTGCGTGATACGTCTGGTCAAGGACTGGGAGCCAGAAGTGCTTACCTAGCTCTCCACACGGATTGCAGAGCTTTCATATATCGAAGATATGAACATGGTGAAAAGACAGCTGTATGGGTGGCATGGGCCCGTGTTGGGTATGTCTAAGATGCTCAAACCATCTTCGTCATTTTCTCGATACGTTGCTTTTGTCGTCTGATATCTTTATAATTCGCTTTTTGCCGCATCTTATAGTAATCTGGATGAAAATTCAATCAAAATAAACCGATGGCCATGAGAGCCTAAATGTGACGTGCTCGGGCTGTAAATCAGGAACGAAGGGATTGCTTCAAAAAACATGTCTCATCTGTTGCCAGAGCTCAGGATTAGTTCTCGAGTTAGTATGACTTATCTGAAATTTGTACCCACTTTTGTCCGCTATAATTGTCTGCTAGACTTGCCGTGAGGGCTAGCAAGGACAAGCAAGGCCACGCCCAAAGTCTATAGTATAAATTCCTGACGAAACTACCATCAACTGCACAAACAAAAGAAAAATTAACAATATGAATGCTGAAATACCGTTGTATATACAATACCTATCTTGCTTGAGGCATTCTTTGTATATTGAAAGTGGCCGGCAGAGTCCTATGAAAGAAAGAAACTTATTTGGGAAATTTATGAAAACAAATAAAAAGATCACAGCTACATTAGGAGTTTTGGGTTTTTGTAATTTTATTTTGGCCAAGTATATAAAAAAAGCGGGAATTATGCCCGCGGCGAAATTGTAATGTAAACGGAAAGAAGGCTTGAAGCAAAGTTGAAGATTATGGATTCTCAATAGTATAGTTCATAAAGAATCAGTACCACACGAGGCGTATATCCATGAACACACAACTTAGTAGAAAGGCTGACCCATTCTCAAGCGGCCCCAGTGCCACGCCTCAGCATCAGCTTCAGCATCGGCCTCAGCGTCTCTTTTGAACACTGGCTGACCCATTCTCAATCTCCCCCAGTGCCAAGCTTCGGCATCAGCCTCAGCTTCTCTCTTATACATTGGCTGGCCCATTCTCAAACGGCCCCAATGCCATGCTTCGGCATCAGCTTCGGCATCAGCCTCAGCTTCTCTCTTATACATTGGCTGGCCCATTCTCAAACGGCCCCAGTGCCATGCATCAGCATTGGCTTCAGCGTCTCTTTTAGCAATAGCCTGCTCTGATTCAGACAAGTCACGCTTGGCCTCAGCGTTGGAAGCCTTAGCCTCAGCCAAAATGGTAGCATTCAAGAAAACAACGGTGGCGGTGTTGTTTTCGTAGTTGAAAACTGGGTACACATCATCTGGGATGGGCAAACCGCCAATGATGGCCTCGAATGGAACAAGAGTGCCGTCGTCAGTCAGGTTAGTCTCCGGGGTGGGAGCAGCGGCAGTCAAAGCGGCGAAAGCAGCGAGAACGAAGGTGGTAGAGAATTTCATGGTTGCTCTGAGATGGGTATTCTGTGTTGGAATATTGAAGAGAAAACTAACGGAGAAGGAGAATCACATTTATGTTATATACTCCGCTTTCACCATGGCTCTTACACCTTGCTGCAAAAAAAGGGCCTTTGAAGTACGGATTGGGAAAAAACGTCTCATCACGCTGCGTATTTCGAGAGATATCACTCAATTGCCATGCACGCCTCACATCTCAAACGAGATGGGCAGCGTGAGTTGGTCGAGGGATCCCTTTGAAACCCCGATCGGGAAGAGCGCCCATCCACACTTGGGCGCAAAATGTATCTCCATGCATCATGCACGTTGCACGGACGGGCATATAAGAAAATTTTAGCTTCTGTGCACGAAATCGAATTCGATCAACGGTCACACAGTCAGCCAAAAGATACGAAAAGCCACAAAACAGGGGCTTCTAAAACGCTAGAGCAATTATTGGCGGGATATGAGCCAAGGTTTGCTGCGTCGAAAAGCACTTTGAAACAGTGGGGTTTTAGTCAGATCAGTGGAGGCAAACCTTGGAGGCAAGTCTTGCCCACAGGTAAGATCTCGTTTTTGCTGGAGTTGATATCACTACTTTTTTAAACGCAATCAGATCATATTTAGCCAAACTTTCTTTGACATATTGCGGTGAACTTTCTCGACGGCTGTGCTTTTCAAGTTTTCCGAAAAGAAAAAAAAAAGAAGTGAGAAGTAGGAGGGTCACCCGAAGCACCTGACGCAAATGCAGCTGTAAAAAACGTTTCTTTTTGCAACACGTAAAGAAAGGAGATTTGGGCCACTCTTCAAATTATCGCAAAAAGGTTGAAAACAGAAAATCAAATTGCCACAAATCAGAACCCCTAAACTACTGAGCCCTTAAGAATTGAGTGGAATCATAGTAAAAGGGAGGGAATATGTCCCTTTCAGCTTCGAAGCCTCCAGAGTCGGACTTGAGAAAAAGCTGTCCAATTCAGAAATTAGTTTGAGGAGATCCTTTTGAGTGCTCAAATGTTCCACTCAGCTGCTTCCTTAAATTCCAAAGTTAAGCGAAAAAAAAGTTCCAACAATCGACTTGAAGTTGAGACGAGAAAGCCAAAATCAACTTGGGGCATATTTCCAGAGCACAAATGAAATGTTGTACTTCATGAATTGACCATAATCAAGTCAAGAAAGATATCATGTATCATGTTACGCATATTAGTGGCTCACCATGAAAATCATACTTTCAATCTTCTTCGAGATAAATCACATCATGAGATGCATTTACCAAAAGCTCTCCTATTCTTCGCAATGATGTATCAAAAACGAGATTATTGTACAAAATCTGCTTTCACAAATATCCGTAAACAAAACAATGCACCTAGAAAATGAATGCATGTGGAACGTATGTCTTGAATTTCATGACTAGATTCACACCACACCACACCATACCTCACATTTTTTTTTTACATTTTGATTCCAGATCATTGTCACATCATAGGGTGCTTTCATCTGAGTATTCAGTACACCCCAACGATCGCGATTAGGAAACAGCCAGACGAAAAAGTTCAGATCAAGGGCCCTATATAAGGCACCCTTTGACGTTAACGGTCGCCTATTTTTTGCCCATGCTTCAAAGACGAGCTTCTTCTAGGCAGGCCTAGGTTTAAAAACAATTTGTATACAAGTTCCAATATATGACCACTCATAGGATCCCGAGCTCCCATTTGATAGTGACTTGACTCCTGAGTATCACAGGCATTGAATGTTCTTGCATTATGAGCTTTCTTGAGTCGAAACCCTGAGTTGTTGTCCTGTCGAAAGAGGACCACTTAGTTCTGCCAGATGAGACCCCTAATGGCGCCACTGGTATACGCTATAAGAAAACTTGGGGCAAATTATTTACAAAATATCTCACAGAGCTAAAAGTACCCAACTGCTTTTTTTTTTTTTTTTTTAAAGAAACAAATCGTATTAACAGGAAACCGCGGTTAAACGGTCAAAAATCTATATATCTATAGACAAAAAAACCTGCATACGTCTGGATAGAACACTGAGTAATGAAGTCCCCCGACTTTCCCTGAAGAAGGAAGTGAAAAGACAATGAAACAAAAACTAAGCAAACCAGGATAGATTTACAAACCTATCATGCACTGTTCTCCGATATAGTGTAACGGTTAGCACGGTTCGCTTTCACCGAGCAAACCCGGGTTCGACTCCCGGTATCGGAGTTCTTTTTTGATTTTTTTGTTGACCCGATTCAAATTTTTTTCAAAACTCTTCATTTAATTTTTCAAGAACGGGATTCAGAAATTTACTGTGCGAAGCAACCCTTCAGAAAGCATTCCGGTGTCATGTCGCGGACACCCGATTTCTCCCGATCTGTTTTCCCGCGCGACGCGACTCTCGCAAATACGCGTTTCACCGATATACGGTCGCCAGATAGGTTCAGGGTCAATTTTATTGGAAACAAAGAGGAATGCAACCAACCAAGATCAAAAAAAAAACTTTCTCGATTGTTTTCAAGAAAAAGTTCTTCATACTTTTGTTTGTTGAATATAAATATATTAGGGGCTTTCAGAGTACGTAGATAAATAAGGGGCACGGAGGGCATGAAAGAGGGCATAGACTTCAAGCGAACGACTCGAATTATTTTCATTTTTTTTTTCTGAAGCTTTAACGTAGCCATAGCGAAGGTAACCACGACAGCACATCTTTTGATGAAGAATGAAATGGCAGTTGGAGGGTAAAATGGCGAGATCTCTGCCTCAGATAAGTGGCACATTGTCTGCACCACCAGGGTCAACAAAGAAAAGATCAATAATTGCACTAAAGCGACTTTCTCTTCGGGTTTCTGTCGCTCAGCTTATACACTTTATTCTTCAAGAAATAATTGTTTGTCTTGAACTTTTCGGGGAGAAACTCGTCGTCAGTTTCTGACACTTCTAATTCCGCCTGCAGTTCTTTGGAGGGCCGGGCCACGTGCTCAAATCCATTTTTGGACAGAGAAACACGTGATGTCTGTTTTCTGTGCTTTGATAAGGCAGCAGCCTCAGCATAAGAAAGTCTTTTGTAGTCCACGTCAACAAAATCGGCATACGTGTTTTCCATCGAAACTTTGTAAAGATGATTATCGTCGCCACCGGCCATAGTAAATGACTTGGGTACCTCGCTTGGGGAGAGTGGCAGGGACCCTCTTCTAAACCATGGAAGGGGGATCTTGAACATGGCCTTTTGGGAAAATTGAGGTTGTAAGGATGGATAGAAGTCTATGATAGACAGCGTAAACAACAAAGTGTGGGTGTGTTCGACGACTCGTTCTGTGTAGATAAGCGAGAGATAAGTGGCGACACGGCACGCAGGCACGACACAAGTGATAAATCAGTGAGAAATTGAAGAAAGAGAGATATTTGTATGAGGATTGCGTTTGAGCGGAATCTCGAACTCAAAAGAAACGTGGGCTCACTGAAGAAAACGTGGGTGGGTCTTACTTATAGCAAAAAGTTTGTTTGGCCACATGCGCAATACAGTCACCCACTATGGTGCAAATAGACCCGGCAGCAGCGCGCGCGTTGCGGGCCTGCCGATAAGCGAGGCCCACCATTGTTGTTTTCGGATAACTACCCATGTTGCCGATAGTGGTTATGACACACACCATGTTTACATTTGAAGACTGTGCTGTAGTCACAATGAATGGGGACACGAGAGAATATAACACAATGTAACAGCACCATCATATGAATGCGATGACAAGGCTTTTGGTTGAGTGAGTACATGCCAGATTCCGCGTCACGTGACTGCGGCGGGGGCGATAAGCCAGTTTGGGTGGCTGACTTGTCTCAGAACCTCAACCGGGCGTGACCGCGGCTCCTCCACAACAAGGGCGCGGGGGTCAGCAACAAGAGCGCGGCACGTGATTCAAACTAACTTGTTTACATATCACATCGTTCCCGAGCGAAGCAATCACAAATTGCTCAAAGTTTGCTGGGCTTGCACATGATTGCTCGCGCAAACGAGCCAAAGGAATTTTTGGGCCTCATCGTCCACATCACAGCTGGGATAGTGAAATGCCCTTATCGTGCTGCAAGACTTAGATGTCGGAAGTCACATGATTCCATGGCACGTATTTATCACCATTGAGTGACCACGTACCGTGTTTTCATCTCGCCTGGTAGATAGAGGGAGCCAGACACCTAATATGTACGATTAGCTGTCCAAACAGATCAGATAAAAAGGCGAAAAAATAAAAATTGGGCTATGCACGTGACCATGCACGTGACTATTTTTTTGTGAATAGCATACATTCATGGATCCGACAAGTCTTGAATTTGAACCAGATAAACACAATCGCGTCCTTCGATACTCTAGACTTGTCTTCCATGCCATTATCTGGCAAAGAGCCATGACGCCTGGGCGCGATAGCTTGGCTATATCTCTAGCCAGACTTCGCACCAATTGCTGGCTCCACGAGACGTGTATCCAAAAGTAGACTGAAATGATTGAACGTCAAAATGGCGAAAAGTAGACAATATATCATAAAATAAGCCGAAATCAAAATCAACCCGACGCGGAATCCATCTTTGATCAAAAGTTCTGATTCAAATGTCAACAACCCCACATATTCGCCCGGCCTGTCTACGCTCAGTAACTTCTGCGCGGCACGACCCATGGCCATACCAAACGTACGATAGCGGGCAGGCTATTTGCGTAGCTAAGCACAACACCATGGATGGTTGGGGAGAAGTACGTTTTGAAACAGAAATTCAAGAATTGATTATTGCAACGAGTTTAAGAGGCTTTGATGATGGCCAGTCAAAAATATTAAATTTGCACGCGGCATATAAACTCGGCCGTAAACAACAGTTTCTGAGCACGTCTCGCGAGCTGATATGAGCTTGACAAAGGGCCCATTAAACCACACCACGACACCCTAAATTGCCCAACAAGACAATCAGAAACAATAAGGGAATGCTCTTTTTTCTTATCTGCTGATTTTCGATACTAACCTTCAGGTGTCACGCATCCCTGCAACCGCCCGAAATGGCGCAGCCTCAACAGGCCCTGACGCGCCGCAAATTACGGCGCTACAGTTTGATAACACTCTGAACTTGCTCTGGTGCGGCGACGCGCTGGGATTCACTGCATCGTTCACGCCGCCGCTCGATTCGCCCGCTTTTGGGCCGTCCAGGGTCGTTCCTTTATACAGGTACACGAAATTCCGCCTGCTGGGTCGACCCGGGCCCGTAATGCAGCTCATGAACCATCAGCGGGGCATTCTATCACTCCAGCGGAATGCTGTGGGGTTCAGCCAGCGCCGTGGTATGTCAAATGTGGCTGTAGCCGCCGACATGTTACCACTTTCGGATTCTCCGGCGTTCGAAAAGCTTTCCTGCATGACATTAGCGTACTCGACCTCGAATGACCTCATTGTGGGCGGTGCCCGCTCGCTCTTCAAGCTCGACTTGGGTAAACCAACGCTGCTCCAGCAATTTAACCATGTTGGTGACATCCTGCACATAAATTACCTGCTGAAGCTCCTTACTCTTGGCCGAAGTAATGGCTCACTCGAGATCTTTGACCCGGCAGCCAATAAGATAGTCAAGACGTTCGCGGGCCACAACGGCTTGCTCTCGGATTTGGACGTGAAGGGCAATTTTGTCGCCACATGCGGCTACTCGGCCAGAATGCACCGTTATGGCTCTACCTCAAACAACTTGGAGTACATGGTGGACCCGCTCGTGAACATATATGACTTGCGTACTATGCGGGCGCTTTCACCAATCCCGTTCTCCGCTGGTGCCAGTTTCGTCCGATTCCACCCAAAATTGCCCAATATTGTCGTCATTGCATCTTCCACGGGGCAGATCCAGTTTGTTGACATTTATGACCAGCTGGTGGTACATCTCTACCAAGCAGACCTCACAAGTTCAGGCCCAAGCCATGGTCTGATTGCCGCGGCCACGAGCCTGTACCTAGCAAATTTCAACGTCAGTGAAAACGGCGAGTTTCTTTGCTTTAGCGATGGCTGTAAAAATTTACATTTATGGTCGCTCGGCTCCGCGGCCAGCAAGAACTTCCTCAATTTTCCAACGACGCTTGACCAGCCGGATATCACTTCTAACACCGTCTCCGCGAGAAATCGTGTGGGGCTCGACGAAAAAGTGCCACTCAATTCGGTGGGAATGCCCTACTACAAGGAGTACTTGGCGTCAAATTTCCCGGCTGACTTGATATTCACTAAGGAGACCGCCAAACTTCCTCGACATGTCACCGAAAGCTGCTTACAGAAAATGCCGCAGAAGCTCACCCCTCAGAGATACGTGTATGACAAGACCAAGTATGGATCTCGATACGTCGAGCCGCCATATGTGGCGTTGAAGAAGAGCACACACGCAAAAGCCGGGCCCAATCAGCTGAAGCTCACTACTATCCCAAAGTTTATTAGTGAGCGCAGCATGACGTCCTCACCTGCACCGGGCGATTCGCCATCGCTCCCTGCCTTTGCCACATTTCACGACTTTAGCGAAATTGATGCAGAAGGCTCAACAAACAATCCAAGAAACAATGAAAGCACAGATAACGACTCCACTTTTCAGTATAAGCCGGATCCCACGACACAAATACCTCCGTGCTACAACCGGCTTGATATTCATTATTCTCGATTTGGCGTCGACGACTTTGACTTCGACTACTACAATCGTTCCAATGGACAATTGGCGGGGCTTGAAAATCACTTAGACAACTCTTACACAAATTCACTCCTCCAAGTCTACCGCTACATTCCCATTTTCTACAATACAGTCACAAAGAGCCTTTTATCAGAATTTTTGCCCAATGACCAGAAGACAATTCACGACAGAAATAACCCGCAAGGAACTTCCGTGCTCAACGAGCTAGGGTACCTCTTTGACATGATGTACAAGGCTGGTGCCCGAAATGTCAACATATCGAACTTTTCTCTCATACTCAATGAAAGCAACATTGCCAAGAACCATGGGCTTCTCAACAAGGACGATGGCAAGTCACTCAATTCAAAGGATCTACAGCATCTAATTGTGACATTCAACAAGTTTTTGGTAGAGTCAATCGTGAACGATTTTGGCCATCAGTTTAGTGTCGATGTACAAGACCTAACGGCCATGCACTACGAACTACACTACGTCGCTCCTACTGGCGAGATACTCGACAAACAATATGGAAGTCAAGTCACATTAGATTTGTGTTCTCCACCCCCTCAATTTCTTAACCGGGGCGGGTTTGGCAACCGCTACACATCGCTGTATTCAGCCAAGAAAAACAGCACCATCCTCCACTACTTAGACTACTCGCTCAACCAGCAGAGACTAATGCCCGCTTCTTCCAAAACGCCTTACGAAGTCGAAGCCAGACAAATATTGTTAGAGCTTGGGCCAGTCTTTCTGGTCAACCTTCCCTTTTCTGACCAGGAATTTGAGCATATCAGGGCATGCAAGAAGTGGCTCGTGCCTGAGTTTTATACTGTGGGTGGTACGACCCGAAAATTGGCTTTCAAACCGGTCATTGCCCACGTGAATCAGCGCGCAAACAAGTACGAACTTCAAGGCTATGTCTGCGAAGTCAGCCATGGTCCGCTTACGTGCAAGGGCCAGCACAACCTTGTTTCGTTTGTGAAGATCAAATCTGCTGCTCTGGGTAAGGACCAATGGTTCTTATTCAATGACTTTTTGGTCATGCCAATACCGGAAGAGGAGGTGTTCAACATGTCGTACCTGTGGAAAAAGCCAGTTGTGGTTGTATACAGCAATACCGAGGATCCCCGCAATCAGACTTTCTCATATTTCGAAAGTCAGATTTTTCGCAGGCTATCGTCTCTCGATGATTCCATTTTATACAGGGATCACTTTGCGTACGGTATCAGACAAGGCTACAAAAAGGAATATGAGCTCTTGACGCGACAGGAAGCGCCCGAGATTGATTCGTTAGTTGCGATCGACGCAGAGTTTGTGTCTCTAAGACCAGAAGTCGCGGAGGTAAGCTATACTGGTTCCAGAAACTTGGTGAGGCCAACTCTTCTTTCACTCGCTAGGATATCGGCATTGCGTGGAAACCCTGGCTCGAAGCATGGAGTTCCATTTATCGATGACTATATCATGCACTGCAAGCCCATCTACGATAATTTGACTATGTTTTCTGGCATAGAGAAAGGAGACCTAGATCCGACGATGTCAAACAAAACGCTCGTTACACTACAAACGGCTTACAGGAGACTCTGGCTTCTTTTGAACTTGGGCTGCGTCTTTGTTGGCCACGGGCTCAAAAGTGATTTCCGATGCATCAATTTACAGGTACCTAAAGCTCAAATCCGGGATACAATCGAGTTCTTCTACCTCCCAGATCTCAGGAGAAAGCTCAGCTTGAAGTTTCTAGCCTACAGCGTCCTAAAAGAATCAGTGCAAACGAGTAATCACGACTCAATTGAGGACGCGCGTACAGCACTTCTCTTGTTTGAAAAGTATATGCAGCTCAAGGCTTCCGGAGACTTTGAGATTGCGTTGCGCCGAATCTACAGTGAGGGCCAACAATTACGATTTAGAGTACCCGAGTGAAGGGAAGGGATACCCACTTCGCCTCTGAGTAGGGTCAAGCGAAAAAGCCAAAAGAAAACTGGTACCAGATTGGGCTGCGAATGAGAATATGATACAACACCCGTGCATCTCGAGTCGCTGGCCCGCCCCACAGTTTCTGGGCTGACGTGCTCACATAAGCCTTAGCGGAAGTGACATAAATCAGGCGTCTCAAGCGCTGGCAGAAATAGACGTTCAACCATCAACTATAGGTGATCGATCTTCAGCAAAGTAAAAGGACAAGTTTACGATTCAGAGCATAGTCATCGCGCATATAGAATTAGAAGAAACACCCTGCAAACCATAGCTTTACAATTCAAATAATACTATATATCGCCACGTGCCACACAAAATGTCTGAAACGCCGTCGGATTCTGACAAACAAATTACGAATGAAATGCTTGAACAGCTGAGGGAATCGACGCCGAAAAATGCCGCGGACTATCTTTCCTATAAGACACAGGAAACGACAGAAGACCATATTGCTAAGCGCCAGGAGGAGTCACGACGGAAGTCCGCGAGCGAGGAACAAGTGCGTGAACAAGCAGCTCTAGGTTCAAAGACTGACTCGGGTGAGCAGAATGAGCCTTTTGTGGACCTGGCCCGATCAAATCTGGCCGATTTGGAACCCGTCTCGGAACTTCTGCCCGACACGACGCAAGGCGGGCGTAATTTAACCGCCAGCAGAAAGCCAAGCTCACGAAAACCAGCTCATACTCGGCTGCAGTCACATACCAAGGTCCTGACGCGACTGCAACTGTCTGCTAGCGGACACAAGCCACATTTGAGCCGGCTGAAATCGACCGATGGGATTATACCGAAAACACGCCCTGCCGTGCGCCGTAACGGCCGCTCAAATACGAAATTGAGCTCATTGAGCTCGCTTCAGCCGCTTACAAAGACCCTGCTGAACAGCCTGGTGAATCGCGCGCTTGGAGCTCTCCAGCCGCTCACGAAAACAATGCTGCGAGATTCCATGAAGCTGCACGGCCTCCGAAAGACCGTGCTGAATGGATCTACAAAGGGCGTACACGTGTTGGGGAAGACGGACCTGAGCCAGTCGATCAAGTCGGTCAAGTCTAATAGCTCTATCAAAAGCTTGAACTTGCGTAACAAGTCCAACACGTCACTCAAGGGTCTTTCGTCGATCTCAGGAGTGACAGGACTCAAGACAAGTACAAAAAGGGGTAAAGCCATCATGCTGTTGAACGAGGATGACACTTATAATGAATATGAGGACGTGAGTGAGGCATCCGAAAATGATGATGAAAACAGAGAGAGGTTTCAGACTCAGGCTACACATGAAGATAAAGAGACAGGCCGGGATTCGACACCGGCGACTGGCGACGAGATCGCGGCAAGCATGCGAAATTTGCCGGAGGAGCGTTTCGATTTGCCGCCGCTGGCGCCTCGAGAGCACTCTGCGCAATCTGTGCAATCTGTTTCCAGGCAGAATTCTTCTCCTTATGTGAACAATGACTCACGGACTACCAGCACACAGAGTGCACAAAGCAACCAGACATACAACAACGATGAGCCAAACACAAACCTTTATGGCGGCTCATTCCTTCTTTCGCAATCCACCGGCATGACCCGCAAAATTGAGCCATCCACGGAAATGTTGGGGTTCGTGCCCAGCAATAGCAACTCGATCGCCGGGAAACTAGCCCTGGAACAGACCAGCGGCATTGTTTTCAACCCGCAAGCTGAGGATGACTTACGCACGGAAGCGGAGCCAGCGGTCACGAAAACCACCGTCACTCAAGGATCATATCAGCCGAACCAGACAATCTTCAGCAACCTTCAGCGAAACGACTCCAAATACTTATCGAATATCAAGCTGAAACGTCAGCTGGGTGTCGCGAGCGCTACTGCGGCAGATGCAGAGATGAAAAAGGACTTTGCAGGGTATCTCAACAGCCAGCTGGGCAACGGTCATAACATCGAAACACGTACGCAGCAGCGGCTCTGGCTCCAGCGAGAGAATTCGCTTTTGGACGTTTCTGCAAACATGGATATGAACCGTGTGGGCAATTTCTCAAACATGTCTTTGAACAAACTCATGTTCGCTCATAACTACAACAACAGTGGGTCAACAGCACGAGAAACACCCGGGTCCGTGCCGAATTGGGGTCAAAATCCAGAAGCGGGGTCTGCTGGCCGAGAGGCGCCTACCCCTGCACTCAGCGAAAGCCCCGTGAGTGCTGCCAATATATTGCATTTCATTCAGAATGGCCAGCAAAACTCGATTCAGTCTCGAACTGAGTTCGAGCGGCTCAATAGGGAGTACGTGAACGTGCGTCGGCACCTTAATCCCGTGGCTGAGAGTCTAAATCGGGTGGATAAGCTAGGTTACGGCAAGAAGGACTTGGAGATACAGAAAAAGAGTGACAAGAAGGGTTCCTACGCGGCTACTAGCAATGCCAACTCATTCAAGGAGTTTGCGCCGACGTGGGAGACAAATGAGGGCGAATCTGTTCTTATGCTCAATAAGCTTTGGCTGGAGGCGCTTCTTCTGTGCTCGTCATCTACTCTATCCACGCGCCTTCTTCAGCAGGAACTGCAGCAACTGTTTCACCTGCAAAACCAGCGGCTCGGCGAATACGCTAATCAGAACAGCTCACAAGATCTCACGGGGACAAACCAAATGAAACAACATCGACGGAATTTGGGTAATAGCGTGCCACGGTCACCAGCCCCAACTACAAGGGCAGTCAAATTGGCATCAGCGCATACGGCACCGGATCAGTCCTCTCGACAAAGGTGATCGCGACAGGACGCCCTCGATATGTCTATCAGAAGCCTGTGCCTCTTTAAATAGCATGATGTGTATTCAAAAGGACATACACACATTCAAAGATATATACATGTGCAGAGACCGAGGTCATGTGGTGTGACGGCAGCCAGGATGTGTTTCATGGTCAGGAATTTTGTGTGGAATATCGAGTGGGAAGATAATCTAGAATGTTTCATACGCCGACAGGACTTTAACACTGAAGTATGCACATGGCGAAATATACTAGTAAGGACCTCGCGTGGCCACGATAACCGTGATATAAAACGCTCAACCCTGTCTCTGTTTGTGTTTGCCGTTGGACTTGCAGTAAACATACACCTTACCCTTTCTTCTCACCATGTAACAATCCTTGCAAAACTTCTTCACCGATGTTCTCACTTTGAACGTTCTCACGGACATTTGTAGCTGCGTCGTCGAAGCAAATACAGAGTTTTTGATCGCCATGGAAGGCGCTGCAGCACGAAGGCCCGAAAGCGCACGAGTGAACGGAGACACTATGCCAAACATGATTTGTGGGGAGATCTAAGCAAGAGATCCATTTCTGAAAAAAGGTTTACATGTATGTGCACTGTATGCAGGACCACTAAATCAGGGCCTCAGGCTATAATCATAGGATTGACTATCGGGAAAGCTCGGGTCACGCACGCATTTGCCGCATAAATTTCGTTATTCTTCAGTTTCCCCTTTTTATTTGTCCAGTGCTTTTTTTGATGATTTAACTGTAACTTTGATGTACCACGGTGGTCCAGAAGGCGCGTTTGCAGGTCCAGACATTTAATGAGAAAGACAAAGCCCGCCATTTGATTGATAGTTCTCTTGATTTTTCGTCTAGAGGACGGAAAAGATTTCCGAAATCTCATGAAATCACAATTCCCGCATGGAAACATCAATACGATTGCTTTGAAGGCAAAACTGATAGCCATTATACATAGGAATAGGTCAATACTCGAATCATTGGACGACTTGTACACCATGGCTTATTCGAATCTCGAAACGACGATTCAAAGAGGCCTAGAAAGGGCCTAATGATGTAACCGATTATCGCCCTTTGGAATCTACAGCTGGCAAACACCAAATAAATATGTCAAACGTATTAGCATTACTATGGAGAAATGAGAGGGAAATCCGGCTGGACGCTTAGTGTCTCTTCGACTCAGCAATGATCTTGTTCATCTCCTCAACCTTTCTCAAGGCTCTCTTGTGGGTGCCCAATCTCTTCTTGGCCAACTTCTTGGCACGCTTCTCGCTGGCGTTTCTGAGCAACTCGATCAATCTTCTCTCGTATGGGGCCAAGCCAGAGACCTCAGAGACAATGCTTCTCACGAAAGCAGCTCTGTTAGAAAGAGCTCCCTTCTTGCGGGAAAGTCTTGGCACAACCTCCTTCTGGGTGGTTTTGTGACCCTTGTTCAAACCGACAGCGATACCTGGTTGTTAGTATGATGGTGATGGATATGAAAGTGGTTGGTTTTGATGTGAATTCATGGAGTGAAGGTCACATGACATGGATAAAGTGGATTTTTTTTTGTATGTTTCTCTAGATTGCGATTGATTGAATCGAAATAAACTTTATTTCGTCGACCATCCCAGGAACAAGTGCCTGAAATATGGGATTTGGTGTGGACATGTATCATGGTATAAGATTTCCTTTTTTTGACTCGAATTAGTCCACCCAAAAGAAGGTCCACAAGAATACCACGAAAGCGTCTTTCGCTTCCACTTCTTCATTCATGATGCTTATGACGCCTCGCTTTGAATCCACATCGGTTCCGTGGACGGTGGTGGACACATACCAGTTCTAGCCATTTTTATGTATAGTTAACAAGAAGAGGTGAGAAGATTTGGCTATGAAAATTTTTCTGTGAGACAGAGACGCTCGCCTGCAGAGGACTGAGGTGAGATTAGGCAATACGATGCAGGAATGCACGTGATTAGATCATGTGCGCACTGCTTGACGATTTTGGTCATTCATTCGGTCAGTAGTTGGTGTACGGATGTGGCGCCGCGTTGGCCATCAGCGCCGCGATAAATTGATTGGCACGTGACTGTGTCTCGATCACGTGTGCATGTGACTGTCTTTTCTCCAGATTCGTCATATGCAATTCTAGTAGGTGACATAATAAAAGTTTCAAACCTTATTGTTGTGGAAAATTACTTTCAGAAAAATAGAACTCAAAAATCTACTTGAGTGTTTGGGTGATTGTTTATCACATGTCATTGGTGAAAGTGTAGCGACCTCGCTGTCATCGAAATATGACAATGCGCGTATTGAAAACTATTACCCAGAATGGTTCACTCATTTACTCCAAGGAACTGATAACAGAACAGATGCCTTTCGAGATCGCTATGTCTAATTGAAAATGGTCCGTTCTAATCCTTTGAATGTGCCGGATCGTCTTGATGGGCGGCTTTGCCTATCTTTACTGAGCCCACTATATTGGGCTTGAACGCTCAGAGTACCCTTGAAAGCCATTCGTTTCTTCGAGTACGCAAGTAGCTGGAAATGGGGTTGTTGTAATACAAGCCGTTACAGATGATGAAGCAAAAGAGATAACTCAATCAAAAAATAAATGTCGCAGGTTCGTGACGCTACCTCGTTCTACAAGATTTGCAGCCAGGTGGTCGAGAGCGTATTAAATAGCGTTCCTTCGCCACGATAATTTATGTTAGAGAGACCACGGAGATAAGTGAGAGCAAGATCTTTCGGTGAATAGTGAAATTTCTCTTACTAATATCCACAATTGCTTGTCGAAAGGGTGAGTTGTTCTGATACCTACCCGTGCTCACAGATTAGGATTCGCGAAGCAATAATCTGGTCACGAACCAATCCCAAGGGCCTGCTAATTTCCCAAAGCGATGTTTTTTCTGCTTTTTGTTGAAGATTTCGTGATCACATATACCGATACTGGCCACTCACTTACACTTACACTTATATTGGGTTCTTCGAAACACTGGATGCCTCGTTGTTTCTTTAAACTCGTACCTGAGACTTGTAAAGGATGCCTTCAGGCCTTGAGTCTTAAGCTGGCACCATCGTCATTGATGTCTCATGCCGACCAATCTTTATGAGTTACGTAGAACGTGTAAACCGACTTTTCTTCATTGCGAAAATTTACTCTAGTTCTCGTCTGTCATGGCAGTCTCATCATACCGGCCGTTCTCCCGGTAGACCCGAGACAAACATTTAGGTACCCACGTTATTGCAAGTTTTAAGGCACACATTTCACAGCACATTTATTATTCTTTCCCGACGTTTGAGCCACTTTATCGCGAAATAAACACGAACAAATTTCCTGTGTCAAAGTCTTTTGCTTGAAGTAGTCACCAAACCATGCGGCTTCTAAGAACTCACGCTTTATTATGCACCGCCAAAGTTCTCTTTATTCGTATATTCGTCTATTTACAGGATTGTGACTGGAGAAAAGTCGAAGTTGTAGTGCTCCAACTTCTGCACGAGTTCCTCGGTGGTCAACACACTGTGCTCACGGAGAAACTTGTCGTATGCAATTGGTTCGTAGTTGTCACGATACACAAACGGATACAAATGCTGCAAGAGCTTGTTTCTTCCAACAACGATTCGTTTGCCTGTCTGCAGCACGTGATACACAGGCACACGGCTACCCTCAGATTGCTCGGCCAAAGCTCTGGCCTTGATCACATCGTACTTCAATCTCCACCCTTTCAAGCCCATGGTTTTCTCTCGAGCGGGCTTGTCCTTCAACAAATAGTTATCGAGTCCACCTTCTTTCGTCACGGTACGTAACAAGCGTGTCAGCACACGTGTAGAAATCTGTTTGTTCAATGCTTCTGACCAGAGCTTGGCTCTTACTACGTTAGGCAAATGCGCCCGCAAGTTCTTGTTACCAGACTCAGAACAAGTCTTCAGCCGTTTGCGCTGCATGCCACCATACAATCCGCGGTTTTGCCTTTTGAAAAACATCGCTTCGTACTTATACTCCGGGTACAATTTCTTCTGTTGAGGAATCGGTTTCACAGGGATGGCGTCGCCTGCTTTATATATCGTAGTATCAATTGGCTTCGCGTACTTTGTGATCTTGAAATACTTTTCCCTGAGACTAGGCACGCCCAGGCTGAAGCCCCTCACACCAAGGGGATTTCCCATAGCAGGCACGGCCGCCGAAAGTGACCGGAGAAAATTCATCTGTGTCGTTGTCTGGTCTAGAATAGGGTTGGACTGATCTGTGCCAATTTTTTCGTTCGTTACCACTCGCGGTCACGTGACCTGTGAAGCTTGCTGGTGTGCCAGGTGGTATAGTTCAAACTTCAGAAATGCCTCTCGAGAATTAATGCTATGTGTCTTGTCATGCGAAAGATCTTTGATTGTACTATGGCTCTCTAAGATTTTTGGTGACTGCGTCCGAAGATTGTGGATCCTATTCCACGTGCCGAAATGCACACGCAGGGTCAGCCAAAGAGGTTTAGAGCGTGAATTAAACAGGTACCTGGTAAATCGATAAGATCAATCAGAAGACAGTTCCACCAGTTTGAAGAATGACATTTGTGAAACACGATTTTTGTTTAGGCTAGCTATCATGCTATCGCTGGTGAGAGCAGACCGCAGTACATGCCAGCAGGAGAGTCAGCCAGCCAGTCAAAAATAACTAAAAAAGTAAATCATGAGTTCGTGAATCGAGATCGCTCTTTGAAATGATATACATCCCACACACTTGAAAAGTGGTTCAGCTAAATCTCTCTGGAGAAGATTGCCATAATGATACGTACGCTTAAATACTCTCCGGGCGATATCAAAGGAGGGGAATCAGATGACTCTAGGTATTAATTCTACATTACTGAATGTCCGAAATATTCAACACACGTATTCGTTTTCTGTTAAAGACACTCACTAAAGAGGAATTTGCACGTTTTGCTTTGAAATTCGAGTAATTTGTTGCCTTGGCAACTCTCAGCGAACGATGGACGCCCGAATGTCATTTACGAGAGGTGGCGTGCATATAACGCGCGGAGGGAGTGTTTTTTGCTTTTGGATCAGTGAGTATTGCGCATAACGTTGCCGAATCTGGCGAGGGGCCTGTCGGCTGCAGAATGCTGGTCCAGTGTGGCGAAGTATTTCAGACACCCAATTTTTTTGGATTGATTAGAAAGAGTGTCAATAAGTAGGTTGATTTGTTTGAAAAGAATGAAGAGCCGACAGCATACCCAAAGTCAATACTGAAGCGCGCTGCACTTAAACTTCGGTCCTTGTTGACGGATTGACGGCAGTTACTCCAGTTGCTCGTCTAATTGCCCTTGCATCATGACGAATCAGGCTATACTTCGCAAATAAATCCAGAGTGTCGATTTATATCAATAGAGATATGAAAAATAAGTTACGGTCATTGCGAAAGAATTGTGACATCGATAAAGAGGTCATGAAAATCAAGAAGGCGGTCAATGAGGCTGACTCGGCTCAGCATGGCCAGCCTGCCAGCCACGCGCATATTCACCAGTATACCAGTCAACAAGTCCGCATCTGCAATCCATGTCTAGATTTCGGTGTGAACCATCTAAAGTTGGATCTGAGGAAAAGTCGAGATAAATTCCTTTCTAGCAATATCCCAGATTCGTGGACATGTGGATTACCATGGCAAGATCGAAAATGTGCCTTGAGCTGCTGCACGGAAGTTGTCTCTACAACGGTACCCTTATCGGTTTGCGCGCAGCTCGGGATTCTCGCATTGTTTTGAGCGATTTCCTATCTGGATCACCGCGGACATATGGGCCCCTCAAAAACATGTCCCTATTTGATAACCCTTCTGTGTTTTGTATTCAGTGCCAATATACCTTAAGTTGGAGATAAAAAAGGATACATTTTTCTCTTTTTCCGCTACACTTTCTTTATTTTTTTTGCCCATAGATTCGCTTTCTGTATTACTGCATGCGCCGCTCCGGGAGATGCTGTATGCAGGAAGAAAAATCCTGTCCACACTCTGGGATAAGTTCTCATCTCACCCGCTTCCGCCCCATCTGCGTCAACGTCTCCAGATACTCTCCGTCTGCCAAAAAGTGTGGAGACACAGCCTTAAACACCGCTAGAATTGAATGAATAAGAGCTCTCAAAACGGTCTTTTCGCTGAACTATCTACACTCTTCATATTTACCGGTATCAACCGCTAGCATAGTGCATTATAAGGACATTACCAGCCGCTCCCGCCCTCAGCATATTAGAGTGACCCAAACACGAAAAAAGACACCATCAAACTGCTCCTTACAGTTCCAAATTGGCTAAAAAAAGCATCCAATAATAATATTGAAAAAGTTTAATCACAAATTCATCCATGAGTGACTTTGCCAAACTGATTTTTGGGCTCGGCTCGCATAAGAAGGATCAGCTGCCAGTGAGCGAGGCCGAGTCGTGCTCTACGGTCAATTCACAGGACCACAAACGACCAAACATTGTGGGGAATGCCGCGCAGCTGGCTGCACTGATCAAGCTTTTGCCGAAACGGCTTGCGCTGACGCCAACCACGGCCGTTCTGGACCAGCTGATGGCATATGGGACAACGACGCCGTGCCATAACAATTATCAACAAAACATGGGCGAATCCGGCGCAAACACGGGCGCACAGGCGCATGGCGCGTTCTTGCACGATTTACAGCCATACTACTCAAACCAGGGCATCTCGGGCCCGGAAATGCACCATGTAGATGCCTATTACCCGGAGCCCAAGGCAGGCCCCGCAATGCGCGCCAATCACAGGGAAAAACTGCCCTCGATGGGCGTCTCCTCGTCACAGTCGTCGGGCTCGTCAACGCAGCCGGTGATCATCACCACGGATGAAAAGGGCCACACGACAAACGCCAATCTGTCCTCACAGCCCAAAGGCAAGTTGAAGGTGAGCATTATTTCCGCACGCGACTTGCTCGTGCTGGATTTTTCGCAGCCGTACGTCGTGCTGACCTATGAGAGCTCGGAATTCGTCAATAACGCCACGCCGCTGCTCGGAAAGTCCCCTTTTCCCCGCCACGGCATGCCCATGGACCAGACGAAACGTCCTGCGGCGTTTCAGAGGCAAGCGCTGCAATTGAATATCGCCGAGGGCAATGCAAATCCGCTCTGGAATCATGAGGCTGTGTTCGACGTTGTGGGCACGAAATCTGAGCTTGAAATCTCTGTGTACGACGCGGCGAAAGACGATGCGTTTTTGGGTCAGATTCGGATCTCGCCCGATACGGACTCGGCTGCGTCTAACGTGCCCAGCGCGGCGCAGTGGTACCCGTTGCGCTCACGTGTGGTGGGAGAGCGTGTCACGGGGTCTTTACAGATCAAGTGGCAGTTTACTTATAACGACCTGAAGAAAGCGTACGGCCCTGACGATTTCGATGTTTTGCGCTTACTCGGCAAGGGTACGTTTGGACAGGTGTACCAGGTACGCAACAAAGAGAACGGTCGTATATACGCGATGAAAATCTTATCGAAAAAGCTCATTGTCAAGAAGAAGGAGATCGCCCACACAATTGGTGAGCGCAACATATTGGTGCGCACCTCCGCGGCGGCTTCGCCGTTCATTGTCGGTCTCAAGTTCTCGTTCCAGACGGTTTTGGATTTGTATTTGGTCACGGACTACATGTCGGGTGGTGAGTTGTTTTGGCACCTTCAAAAAGAGGGCCGTTTTGGCGAGGAACGCGCAAAGTTTTACATCGCTGAGTTAGTGCTTGCACTCGAGCATTTACATGACAACGACATTGTTTACCGTGATTTGAAGCCAGAAAATATTTTGTTAGACGCAAACGGACACATTGCGCTTTGTGATTTTGGTCTTTCAAAAGCTAATTTAAATAATGACGGCACTACAAACACGTTCTGTGGCACAACGGAGTATCTCGCGCCTGAGGTGCTTCTTGACGAGAGCGGATACACCAAGATGGTCGACTTCTGGTCGTTGGGTGTTTTGATTTTCGAAATGTGTTGCGGCTGGTCGCCATTCTACGCCGACAATACGCAGCAAATGTACAAAAATATTGCGTTCGGCAAAGTCAGGTTTCCTAAGGAGGTGTTATCACCTGAGGGACGCTCGTTTGTTAAAGGATTGCTTAATAGAAACCCCAAGCACCGGCTTGGTGCCATTAATGATGCTCGTGAATTGAAGGAGCACCCTTTTTTCCAGGATGTTGATTGGAAGCTTCTCCGTGCCAAAAACATTCCCCCACCGTTCAAGCCACACTTAACTAGCGAAACCGATACGTCAAACTTCGATCCCGAATTTACTAACGAGTCAACCTCTGTACTCAAGAACAAATTCGACATGGGGCTGACACCGCTTTCACCTGGCATCCAGGCAAATTTCAAAGGCTTTACATATGTGGACGCATCAGCGATGGATGACCATTTCAGCAAACTGCACAGGTACAACACGTTTAAAAACCCAGCATCTTTCATCCCCGGAAACCCCAATCTCCCACCCGACGATGAAGTTATCGAAGATCAAGAGGACGAAGAGGAGAAGGATGAGATGGACATCGACAATGAACAGCACATGGAGAGCGAGGAGTTTGTTAATGGCCGTTTCGACCTTTGAGAGGCCGGAGGCGGTGACGAGAGATAAAGTCGTGGCAAGGCCACGCAATGAAGAAAGAAGAGTTTCATGTTTTCATAGAAAGTGACGCCAATAACGGTGTGTATTATAGTATCACTACAGTATCAATATATTCATAATCAGAAAAGCATGGGTCAAAAGTGCTAAACTGTGGATGTTCGATTATGAATGAAAGTAATCATTTGCAGCCTGGGGAGTCATTTCAAGGCATGACCGATAGGATCACGATCTCTCCCTCGAACAACGTAAAAGTCGAGGCATAGGTGAACCACGAAGTGGCCTATTATGGTTGAAATCCGGTACCAGAATATCGATACGAATGAAATGTACTCAAACAAAAAAAGACAAAGAACAGATTATTCCTTCCTCATTTCTCATTGTGGGTTCATGATTATTTAAAGACCAATAATACCATTTTGGTCGTGTGTAGACGAGAAATACGAGCGACCAAATGTGGATTTCTGTGCGCTCATTCTGGTAAACATGAATCTGCGCCGCGTCACAGGCCTACAGAAACGCATTTCTTCACAACACCACTTCCATACTCACAAAAACCCAAACCAGTTTCCGTTTGAGACAAAAAAAACCTTATAGGATAAAGTCTTATTGTTCACGCCCAAAGTACAAATACGGCATTCTTATACACAGGTTATTATCTGCCGTCGTTCATTCTTTTCCAATCAAAGTCTACAAGGCCTAACATATGAGCTCGTCTAGACCCAAAAAGAGCGCTAAAACCCGCCCGGCGGCTCCAGAAGGCGGCCTGTTGCGGGCGCATAAGGAAGAAAAGTTCCAGCTTCATGATGAGGCGGATCTTGTCAATTTCAGAGCGGACGCGCTAACTCGATTCATAACCAACCAGGACCTCATGGACAACGTGACACTGAAATTGATCCACACATCAAGGCTTGCGCCGCCAAAATCTTTCCCGGTGCATGAGGGGAAAAGTAAGCTATATGAGGAGGACGCGACCGAGCAGGCTATCATGGAGGCTGCAAAAAACATGACTCCTACTCAGTTATTTAGCGGTGACCTTCCGTTGATGAGAGCCAAGGAAAAAGTGCTGGCACGCGAGCTAGCGGAACTGCATGAAGAACTAGAAAAAGTCATTAATACCAGTGTACTAAGTGAAGAGTCCAGCTTCCAGAAAAGGGCAGTGAAAAGACTCGCTGACGCGCAATCACAATGCTCAGACGCCGAATCACTAGAACACCTCGAATCGGTGTTGGAGCGCACTCTACAGGAGTACAAAGATAAGTTCAAGCACGAATACACTTTTGATGATCGATCCGTGAAAAAGTACCCGCTTCCACTCAGCGAGTTGGATCCCGACGCCGACTTAAAACTTGCTCCTGCAGACTACAACCCACGGCTGATAATGTCGTTCGTCAACATCAAGGAGAAAGAAGAAGATCCAAATATGGCCGTACCTCGTATATCTGGCCATAGCGAAATGCTTGATTTGAGCAATGGCATGCCGATCGAACAGCGATACACGCTGTCGGAGTATATCGCTGGAGGCCCCGACTACGATGATTTCGAAATGATGACGAGCGACAAACTCCCCACTGAGCAAGACAACGAAATGAATTTTGACCCGCAATTGGCCACTCAGCAGATACACCTGGGCGAGGCAGGCGCCTCAAGCGAATTGGCCCAAAACCATTCTATGCCAGGTACTGCACACACGGAGGCCACCCCAGCACAGGAGCTAGCGCCCATGAATAACGATGTTGACATGGACGATATTGACCAGTTTTTGGCGGATCCAGACGCGAATGATGGCATGGACGCGTTGATTGATTTCGACCAGCCAAACGATAATGGGGAAGGGCTGGCGTTTGAGAACCGTGAGGGTCATTCACAGATCGATGATGACCCGTTCGGTGTCGATTTCTTGCAACTGATGGGCACTGACATGGCATAGAGAGGTACCTTTTCGAGGAAGCTGGCTGCAGGTATCAAATAGATAGTGGCGGCTTTACTGATCGTGTTCTAGAGAATCCATAAAGTGCTTTAATATGCACTCAGAGATGTGTATAATCATCCTCGAGCACCCCAGCGGTTTCTTTCCCGAAATATATCATTTCAGTTCATGGTTTTTTGTGAATCCAAAAGCATGGCTGAACGTTTGAAGACTACGCGACACAAGAATTAGTCGGTGGCTTGTAGGGCGCTGGTTGTATCAGTTCCCCGCAATTTTCACGCACGAGGATTCGTATCGGGGCTACTTTACCTCGATTTCATGATCATGGAGAAGCTGGAAAGTTGACAAAGTCGTGCAAAGGTGTGATCGAGAATCTGTGATTGAATTTAAATGGTAGGGTATATGATGAAACGATCGCGGTCCAGGGCGAATGGCAACTAAAATTGTTGATGAAGTCAGTCTTACCCATTCTATGAATCGAAATTCTCCCGGTCCCTGCAGGATTTTCCTCCAAAATCAGGGCTCTTACAGGCTTTCGTACATGGGAAGAAGGAAGAAGGAAAAAGGAAAAAGGATACAGCAAAAAAGCCCGATCATTGGCCGATTGGCAGAACGTTCCGTTTGCGTGGAAACAAAAATCCCGAGAAAAAACCACCCGACCCGTTAGGACGTTCTGCGTTACGTTTTCCCAGACCAAAGTCTGTGTGGGCATAAGGACGCATATAAACCTAATTGTCGAGATAGAGTTAGACTACGCGATATCATCACCACGCTTGAGCATCTAAGGGGTTAGATCAACCCAGCAAGAAAAGTTCCTGAATTTTGCCTGGAATTCCAGACAAAATTGCACGGGATCACAACAATATTGTCCATACGGCTTCATGTTTAGTTGGGATCGTGAATTGTCAACATGGCAGGGCCAATCTCGGCCCGCGCATCTGTCACGACTCACGGCATACGAGCGCGCAGCCCGAACGGAGATTCGGCCCGGAGATAATGAGCAGACCCGAGGCCGCCAGGGCAATGCATTCCTTCAACCCGTGGCCAAAATCTTAATAATTAGGCCATTTCTGTATTAATAAATAGATGAAAAACATCATTATATCTTTTCTGAATCAAAATTACCACAAATATCCCTCTTTTCATGGATCTCTGAAGTACATGCAACCAGCTGTCACTGGCCCTGGAGGCCCGCGACGATCCTGCGTCTGCCTGCGAGAGAGAGGCCCCGGCGGCGCAACAGCCAACCGCGCCTGCACCAATTCTGTATACCATCAGTAACCCCACGACAACAAAACACGGTTTTTTTTTTCTCTACCTGAATATACTCATGGATCTGCACGAGCCCCGCCCCGCCCGGCGCGTCCAGCTTCAGCAGCAGCAACAGGCGCGCAGCCGCTTGAAGCACCAGAAGCTCCGCGCCAGCTTCATTGGGTATACGATCGTGCTCGTGTTTTTGGCGCTACTCCAATGCATCGGCATCTACCTCTTCACAAAAGGGTTTCTCTTGTCGCGACAGGTGCTTCCCGATCTCGCCCGCTGCAGCCCCGACACGTGTTTTGCGGCGCCAAAATTCGACCGTGCCGTGGTGTTGGTGGTGGACGCGTTGCGGTTTGATTTCGCCGTGCCCGTGGATCCAGCGCACGCTTTGCATGACGAATACTGCCACAATCACTTCAGTGTGTTGCACGAGCTTGCACAGAAGCACCCAGAGAATGCGGTGCTTCTCAAGTTTCTTGCAGACCCGCCGACGACCACTTTGCAGCGGCTAAAGGGCTTGACTACGGGGCTGTTGCCCACGTTCATCGATGCAGGCCTGAACTTCAACGGCGACGCCATCAGCGAGGACAACTGGGTGTTGCAGTTGCACAAGCACAACCGCACGCTCGCGTTCATGGGCGACGACACCTGGACCGCGTTGTTTGATCAGTACATCTGCCCGCGGTTGAACTTCCCCTATGAGTCACTAAATGTATGGGATCTACACACCGTTGACGACGGCGTGACCAGCCACTTGTTCCCGCTATTGCCGCTGTCCGACTGGGACGTGCTTGTGGGCCATTTCCTTGGCGTGGACCACGCGGGCCACCGCTATGGGCCCAGTCACCGTGCCATGCAGGACAAGCTCCGACAGATGGACTCAGTGGTGCGCAAAACGATCGAAAGCCTCGATGAAAACACCTTGCTTGTGGTTATGGGCGACCATGGCATGGACCGGACGGGCAACCACGGTGGCGAGAGCAAGGACGAGCTCGAGAGCACGCTTTTCTTCTACACCAAGGCCAAGAACGCGAACTTCGCGCCGCAGAAACTCGCCTACGACACGGCAGACTTGGGCGCAAACTACCGCGCCGTCAATCAGATCGACTTGGTGCCGACCATCTCGCTTTTGCTCGGGTTGCCGGTCCCGTACAACAATCTTGGATTCCCTATCGATGAGGTGTTTGGCCCAGACATGGCCCGCGCAAGCAGGTACACGATAAACCAGCTCGGGCGGTACAGAGACAGCTCCAAGGAGGTGCAAACGCCCGACAACAGATTTGAAATCAGGGCCGACCCGAACGACCCCGCTGCATACGTCATGGAAGCGAGACGGGCGCAACAGGCGTTTCTCGAACACTGCAAATCGCTCTGGGCACGCTTCGATCTTGTTCAGATCAGCTTGGGCATCGCGGTCTTGCTCTTGGCGCTCTCGGTAGTGATCACATACTCGCGTCTGATACCATCGGTGCGTGTACTGACCATGTCGTTTGAGTTTATCGGGAGCATCATCGCCATGTCACTTCTTGGCTTAGTGCTCAGCTTATCGATCCAATTCGTGTTGCGTCCCGCGGCAGTCAGCTTGAAAACGTGCCTTTTGTGCGGCGCCGCGTTGGGTATCACCATCGGCTTTTGGGCGCCAATCATGGACCGCTTCAGCGTCCTGTGGCTATGGCATCAGATGGTCGATTTCTTTGTCTACAACTTCAACATGTGGTCCTTGATTAGCTTGGTGTTTGTGGCGCTCCATTGCTTGATCTTCGCGTCAAACTCGTTCGTGGTGTGGGAGGACAAGATGGTGAACTATTTTGTGGCCACGTTTGGCTTCTGCTGCCTCTACGGTGCCGCTGTGTGCACCAAACCCAAGAACGAGAAGATCTTGGGCATCATGCATGCTGTCACGTTTATCGTGCTCACGCGGCTTGTTTCTACAATTAACTTGTGTCGAGAGGAACAGTCACCATACTGCATCCCGACATTTAAAACCACCAGGTGGAGCGTGGTGTTGCTCTACGTGGCCGCTTTGATGCTTCCTAAGATCGTGAAGTCTTTCTATACTCTCCTGTCATCATACCACTCTGCAGCGCCGTTGTGGATCGAATCTGGCTTGACATCCATGATGCTCATGAACGCCGCGTACTGGTCTCTAGAGTTATTCGAAAATGACCCCTTTTTCCAAACCCATCTCGGAGCTTTCGTACAGACGAGTCTTCTCAAGTCATTCAAGTTGGCCATTGCACGAATTGTGCTTTTCACAACGCTCGTACTCGCTAATTTCAGCTGGTCGCGTGGTCCACTATGTGTCAAGATCGAGTTTTCACAGGCAGAACCCGACGCCCACCTGAATGTCGAAGACAATCCCGATCTGCATAACAAGCAACCCTCGGCCACAATTTTAGGGTATGGGAATGTCTATGGCTCTTCATACTTCTTACTCATATTGAACGTGACTGTGGCAGTACTTTTAGTTACCAAACCTATGGGTGCGCTTTCTCTTTGCATTTTGGTGGTACAGATATTGACACTCTTGGAACTTTACGACCTTCTTGACCTCCGACGCAACTTGATCGCACCGGTGATCTTTGGCCTTTTAGGCTACCAGCATTTCTTTAGCACAGGCCACCAGGCCACGATCCCATCTATTCAGTGGGAGGTGGGATTCATGACCACACAAACAATTTTTTTCCCTTTCACGCATTTAAACATCTTTCTCAACACTTTCGGCTCGTTTTTGATAGTGTGTCTCGCGATCCCACTCATCACGTTGTGGAAAGTCCCGCCCTCTGCAAAACCTATCACGGTGCTCTCACAAGTGGTGACAAATGTGACCACTATGCTCACATATCAAATTTTCACAAGCAGCATGAGTTTCATTTTCGCGGCAAATTTCAGAAGACACTTGATGGTGTGGAAGATATTCGCCCCACGCTTCATGTTGAGTGCACTTTTATTGATTGTGCTCAATCTCACTCTAATCTTAGTCACTACGTGGTTCGCTACGGGCAGAGTTTTGACGCAGGTCAACAGAATATTCGGGAAATAAACTAGACTACATAGAAGCGGTGAGATAACTCTCACTCAGAATACAGTATTGTAATAGCCCCGGGTGAGGTGAGGCTCCGATCTTGCCTGTTTGTATGAGCAGACTGGCGATTGTTGCTTGTGCAATTCTCGATAGAATGAAGTCATTGTGAGCTAGGTTTCGACTTTGCTTTTTTGATGTGAATGTGCTTCACCTGAAAAGAAGAAACTCACAGTCGCTATGTTAAGTTCTCAAGGCTTGCGATAGGATGTTATGAAGCACGTTTTAACCAAAGTCAAGCACAGGAGAGCCAGACGCCTACCCAGTTATTCACGTACATTTGGGCAGGATAGATAACAAGTGAGGATATGGACCAGGTGTTTTCATTAAACGTATCGATGTTGACTTATTTCCAGAGAAGAATAATTTATCACACTATAGGACGCTATCATTGGAATGTGCCGTATACCCAAAAATACGTGAAAATTGTATAGCTTTAATGAAAAAAAATGGTAACAGATCCCTAATTCACTTCAGGCACTCCTTATCGAAACTATCTCCCACCTCGGTAACCATCGAGGTCCCTTCAACAGAAGGAGCCATTTAACAATAGAAAAAGATATTTTTTCAAAAATATACTTCCGGTACGGGGAATTGAACCCCGAACTCGACGGTGAGAGCGTCGTGTGCTAACCATTACACCATACCGGATAACTTGAAAAAAATGTTTTTGGCCAGTATATGAGCTAGTAGTTGAAATTTCGGCCGTTAGAATTGGTTTCTTTGATTGTTCTCTGAGACCTAGAGGACTCAATAGCTGCTTGCTCTTTGTGGTATCATGTGGAAAGGTATTTTTTGATAGAAGGGAAAGTGTGACCTGAGACTGCATGCAAATTAGGGTGTGTTATTCTTCTAGTGTAAACTCTACTTCCTCTTAGTAACTTCTCATTATTGTGTGAATCGCACATTTGTTGATAGTACATTGTTGTGGAGTGTTAGTTTCTTCATACCTGACAGAGTCTGAACTGGGTCACGTTGAATGTGACATGTCCCCAACGTGGGACACTGATCCGAGACATTGGCGTAAAAACCTAGGCAAGGACAAATCTGCGCTGAGTTTGCCGGTGGTTTCAACCTGGATTGCTCCTGGTCCATCGAAGGATCTGATTAAGCGAGTCAGCGAAAAAAACAAGGAAGAAAACTACCAGTCGGTAGGGCGGCGTCGATGAGATTGACTCGTTTGAGAAAGGATACACAGACAGATGCCACCAGGGCGGTTACAAAGGCTTTGGTCTCTTTTTTATTTATAAAAGACCTTTTTTTTTAAAGATATATCACATTCGTATTAACAGGAAACCGCGGTTGAGACCAGAAAAAATGGCTGCATTCGAGCACGACCTTCATGTTAGGTTAGTCATACTTAACAGATATTTAACACGAGACTAAATTAAAGAGCACTATCGTAAAAAGCTCGCGTGTGCAAGTTTAGAACAAGTACTCTCGAGGAAATATAGCCAAGAAGCATGCACAAAAGTATACGCCGGCTTAACGTCAGAAGTTGTGACTGTGCATGTGGCGGGGAGAAAGTTTACAAAAAAGATTGCAACACCGTAATTTCGCATATGGTCTCCCACTACACTACTCAGTACGGCTCTGCGAAGGTTAACTAACGTTGATCGGACGGGAAACAGTGCTTTCTTCGCGAAATGGTCGCAACCGACTATCTGTTTTCTGAGCAAGCTAGATCAAATAGCATGAAAATAATCGTATTTTCCGTAGCCGGGATGCAAAAAAAAAAAAAAAAATCGATTTTTTTTTTTAAAAAAAAGACAAAAAACGACATACAGAGGCTACGATGAGGAGAAAACCCTTAGTCTTGGGGAGCTGGTAAATTTCATTACATAGTGTTCTGACCAGACATGAGCACTTTTTGTCTGTAGATATATAGGTTTTTGACCGTTTAATTGTTTCTATATGTTGTATAGTTTTTGCGCTTGTTTGGGTGTGCCTGTCATACTTTAGCGAGAGCGTCCTATAATGTGATATACCTTAAAAAAAAAATGTACAGACCAACCTTCCCATACTGCAGTCAAATACAACGTCTGGTGAGGATTGTATGCGTTGTCTATTGTGTGCTCAGAAGTATTTGCACACTGCGGTATGGTTTCATGCCCATTGCAATCATCACCGTCAAAGCCACCATACCAAGAGTACGTAGTCTTGGCCCTATAAACAGTCATCGGGGCCGGCCCTACATAATGTGTATGTTCATTACCTGAAGTGAAATCATATGCGGCCACACATCGGCTACTGACCACCTCGTGTTAGAATTACTCACCTGTTATGCTATAAAAAGCGACAGGAAGTAGTTGTCCCATGCGTCAGACGACTAATGCATGAATTGTCTTGTGACACCCTTATTTCATAGCACGCGTAGTCTTTACCTCTTTTACAGACACTTGCACCAGCGATACTGTCGGATGTCACATTTGCGACCGACGGCGACTCTTTTGCCTGCTGCTTCATTCAGCACGGTGCTGAGCTTGACATAGGCAACTGCAAGTCAACCTCTTCGAACGATTCGAGAGTATTCCAATCACCTGCCACCCTCAATGGTCCGATATCCTTATACTCGTACATTACGTCTGTCGTATTCAGAGACTCAACTCTCAAGTTGAAGCTTAAAAGACAAATAACACCAAGCGATAGCCAGCTTCAATGTTGTATACTGGCTGTAATCGTTTCTATTAACAAAAAGCAAACCATCAGATTCCGATATCCCCACTGAGCAATGATGACTGGTGTACGTGTTGTTGACACATCTCACTGAATTAGTCGCGTTCTCTGCAACTCGCCCCGTCCAGTTTAGGAGTCCAACACTATTCATGTCCGTTTAGACTACATTACTAGTAACCTCATCCGTAGATGCACATGTGGCAATCAGGATAGTATCTAATAAAACACAATATTTGTCGATAATTTCATGATAATAAGCGTGGTTCAATGGTGGCAAAAAATTTAAAAACTAGACTACGTAACCGCAAGCTTTCCTATCATAATTACCAAAGGTTTTGTTTAAATCTAGGGGCGAGCGTGACTACTGGATTGCATATTACTCTTTTGGCTATTTGATGATGTCGCGTGACGTGGGCTCATGCTCAAACGCGCGGCTTATCTCTAGGCTTCCACGAATCAACTCCAGCACATCCCTAAGTCTTACTATAGTGCGTCTGCAAAGCACAAACAAGACGAAACAAAAAGTATCAAAAGTAATACAAAAGCAAAAACAAATTCATTCTCAAATATGTGTCGGTTCATGATTTATAAGGGCAAGCGGCGCATGATGCTCCTGGACCTCCTCACGCGGCCGGCGCACCTGATCATCAACCAGCTGTTTGACTCGCGGCTCCGGCTCGATATGAGAAATCCCATCAACGGCGACGGGTTTGGCGTGGGCTACTATAGCGAGAACAAGGACGCGTGTGTATTCCGTGCCATCACGCCTGCGTGGAATAACGTGAATTTGAACTCATTGCTGAGCTGCACGGAGCTGGGGCTCGTTTTTGCCCATGTCCGGGCGTCTACCCAGGGCGTTTTGGCCGAAACAAACTGCCACCCGTTCCAGTACGGCAAATTGTTGTTCATGCACAACGGTGGCATTCTGGCATTCGACAAGATCAAGCGCAAACTTGTGATGCATCTCGAAGACCGGTTTTTCCTCTTTATACAGGGCTCCACTGATAGCGAGTGCTGCTGTGCGTTATTTCTCGATACGCTCTTCAAAATGGGCTACGATCCGGACGATAAGGACGTACGATACTCGCACACAGTGCTCCGCGAGGCACTTCTCCGCACGATTGAGCTCATCAAAAACTGGCAGGTAGAACTTACAGATGAACCTTCCTTGATGAATTTCGCCGTTACCGATGGCGACTCGGTGGTGGTGTCGCGGTACATCACGCTGAAGACAGATGAGGCCGCATCGTTGCATTTTTCCACGGGGTCACGCTTTTTCGAGTACGAGCCCGGCTTATTTAAAATGGAGCGGTTGAACCGGCTGCAAGACGTAATTTTCGTGGCCAGTGAGCCGCTCACGTTTGA
The DNA here is from genome assembly GCA_009746055.1 of Metschnikowia pulcherrima. Lineage (NCBI taxonomy): Eukaryota > Fungi > Ascomycota > Pichiomycetes > Serinales > Metschnikowiaceae > Metschnikowia > Metschnikowia pulcherrima. The sequence goes on from VFXK01000001.1 coordinate 1,029,473, forward strand.
GCGCGGCGACTGGACATGCGTTCCATCAAACACGGTCATTTCCATCACAAAAAGCAACACGGTTTTGATGCATCCGATCAAAGACGAGTTCTACGACGACACCATGGCTGAGCGGTCTTCGGGCTTTGCCATGAGCAAGGGCCTCATTGGCGGCGTCCCTCAAAAGAATGGCAAGAAGGATGAGGGAGAGAACGAGATGGAGACGCTCGTGTCTCACTTGCCTCCATTAGAGCGCGAGGGCAGACGGGTGTCTGAGGCCGCGGCGTGAGCGCCGGCGGCGGTTACTGTATCATGTGTATTAATGCCATAATTATGACTTCATTAGCGTAGTCTCGTTTCCGCTCCCACGTCATGGGATCATTGCTTGTTCTAATTTCTCACCGTTTCTAGTCTAAGAGCCTTGGCTGGCGGCTCTCGTCAATTTGTTCGCGCTCAGCTCGGCGGTAAAAACCTCCGCTGAATCTTCGTCGCTGTCAGAAGAACTGCTCAGCGAATCCTCACTCAGGATACCCTTCTCCTTGTCGTAGCCTTGCGGCTGGTCCGTGACAAGCATGCCGTGCGCATCATACAACGAGTGCGGCTTCTTGTACGAGAGTCCGTCGTCATTTGGATCAATGTAATCGTCGTCGTCGTCGTCATCTTTCAACAACATGTAATCGTTTGTCTTAAAATCGCACTCACCTTCATTCTCGCTAAACTCTTTGGCCTTGTTTTTGAGAGAAGTCATGAACCCGCTCGACCCAGAGTTGGCGAGCTGCAGCGACATGTAGCTCGCGAAATGGTCGTCGTCATCGTCCTCAGACTCAGAGTCATCGCTCGAGGTGAACTTGGCCGGCTTGTTGTCCTGTGCCTCCTTGTCCACCACGTCTATGTCCTCTGTGAATTCCTCTTCCTTGTCGTGGTCTTCATACCCACTTCCGATAAGATCGTGATCGATCGTTGGATCGAGATGCAAACTGGAATCAAGGTCCCCGTCTTCAATCAACTCACCCGCGCTTTCATCGAACGTGTTTGAACCTTCCTCCTCATCAACATCGCTGCCACCTAAAATTGCGTTGTACTTTTTCCTTGTGTCATAAAGTACATGGCTAACGTAATCTTCCCAGATCTCATCCTCAATCTTTTCGTCAATATACTCGCTCACAGTGTTGACGGGATAGAGTTGAATGAACTTGACGACCTCTTCCGCGATCAAAGTCAAATGACCCATGTAGCCCAATCTCAAGCCACCATTAGATTCCTCGTAGTCGTTGCAAAGTTTCTGACCTTCCGTGATGCGAACAGTGATCTTGCCCGAGTGAAAAATATCGATGGCCAAGAACTTATTGAAGCCAATGTCCATTGATCCGTTCAATACCTGTTGAACGATATCGAATACAACGTTGTGAAGAAAGTTGTTCCAGGGAAAATTGAAGAACATCGACAAAATATTGGAAATAATTTGTGTGTCATACAATGCAATCTTCAAGAAATCACCCACAACGGGGCTCTCTCTCATTTGTTCCTCGGTTAAGTTAGCATTCGCATGGACCTCTTCTTCCTCTTCCTCCCCGCCACTGTGGTAGCTCAGTGCATTTTCCTGTAGATTTCCATTGAACGAGTCGATCGTATCGTTGTAGTCACCGTCATCGTTTTGAGTGCGGCGTTTCGTTTCGTGTTCATACTTTTTGACTATCTCCAGTTCTGCATCGAGGCTGGGCTTCAAATTCTCCGACGAAATCTCAATTGCCTCATTATACTTGAATCCCACAGGGTCAAGCTCCTTCATCTTCCGCCTGAGTTCATCGCGCACGCGCACGACGTCGAAGCCCTTGTTGTCGTTCAATAAAGCCATATTGGAGCAGTGTAGAAGCTCAGCAATGAGCTCGCAGATCTTGAACCGCTCGAAGCCTAGAGGCTCGATCTCGCCAAATGTCGTTTTCAACTTATTGTTCTCATTGGCACGCATCAATAGCGCGTTGAAGTCGCCTATGCGTGCGCCGAACACGCGGAGCAAGTGACCCAAATAGATCGGGTCGCGGCCCGTGGGCGGGTGGCTCTCGAGTGTGATGTAAAGAACGGGAAGAATGTCGTAATCGGAGTTGTTCTTGCGGATGATTTCGATAATGATTCCAACACCGTTGCCCAAGGAGTAGCCGCCCTGTAGCATAATCTCACAAAGCTGTGACATGACGTCGTGCGAGACCAACTCGCGGGTCAATTCGTTGGGCCCGATCGTCGAGTTGTCTGTGGTGGAATTGGCCAGGATTGTTATGAGCGCCTTGAGGAAGTCGGCGGCCGACAGTTGACGGGCCAACTGCACGTCGTTTTCTGCAGGAGTAAGGTCTTGAACCGTTTGCAATGCCTCAACAAGATTCGGGATCAAGCGCTGACCTTGGAGGAAGTCAATGATGCCAGTGGAGTTGTCTGGCTTGTCTGTCGAAATCAACTTGAGCAAAAAATCCATGAGCGGCGGGTTGGCTAGGTGGCGTGTGAACTTATTCACCAAATTGGGCTGGTGCTCAATGAGGTACGTCACCATCTCCTCGCACTTCATGTCCAACAAATGTTCCATGATCTTCATGAAATACGTGGCCAAGTTGATCAGTAAAGGCGGCGCAAAATCAAGGATCGCCCATAACTTGTCGAGGTTTGCTGTCAGCTCCATCACCGTATCGGTGAGTGACCACACGTCTGCGCTCAATATTTCTGCCGCCAACGTGGCGTAGCGCGTGCGGCGTTCATCGAACGTCTCCTTCTCGTCGCCACTCACATTCGAGTCTGGCATCTCGCTGTCGCTGGTACAAGCCGCGGACTTCTCGTCGGAGTGATCGGGTTGCTCTGAATCATCAGTCTGTTCATCTTTTTCATCGCTGCTTCCAGCCTCTTCGGTGGCTTGTGGGGCGCTTTCGTTGAGGTTGAGCCGTTGTAAGCTCTCCTCAAGCTCGTCGCCAGTCAAGCTCTCCAGGATGAGCAAGTCCACAAGCAAATTGATTACGGTATCATCACGCAAAAACTCTAGCAACGGCGTGTTGTTCGACATCAATTCCTGGAGCAAGTCGCTCTCGTCCAAGAGCTTCAAGAGCGTCTCTGCAGCTGCTGACGCGTTTTTTTCCTCCTCGCCTGACACCGAGTAGTTCTCGAGAATCGTGGAGATATTAGATAACGACGAAAAGCCGTTATTTAGCTTCCAGAAAGACGTCAGCATGACGCGGTTTTGGGTGTGGTATGGAATAAGATGGGGCCTTTGTGCTTGAATAGCAATCGAAAAATGAGATCTCCGGGCTTCCGTTCCGTAGGTCAAGTGTGCACGAAAAACGGGTTTCGGGCTATGCAGAAGTATTGGCGGGTGTGCTAGCGAACGCGGGCGGGTGTAGAAACGGGCCAAATAAAGATAATGCGTTAATTTTGTAAGAATAGAGTCCGTTGCAATTTCCCTTGAGTTTCGAAAGTATCAAGATTTGCCTTCGAAACTTGGTGTCGTGAAGGTTTCTTTCGGTTGCTTTGCTTAGATGGGCCAGCAAAAGAATCCCGGACAGTGTCTGCGCAAGAAGAGCTAGGATCGGAAGGGATAGATGGAAAAAAAGAATACACAACCGAGATGCAGGGGTGATAAGTATGCTGCAAAAAACGGCGTCTGCTTCGCGAGTATGTAGCCTGGTGTGGTGGTGGGTTTGTGTCGTCCTCCAGCTCCGAACGTGCTCAAAGGCGATACTTCACTTTAACGTTTGGTTGGGCGATCCGGAGCGAATCTGTGCGTCGAGCGAGCGCGGAGGTTTTTTTTTTCTATGGTGCTTTTTTTTTTGGTGCGACACGAAGACTGTCTTCGGAGAAGCGACCCTGGTCCCCGAAAGTCTCTAGGGTGGGCGTTTTAGTATCATCACAAGGATGATATTGATTTGAAGAAGTGAAGTTGTACTTTTGACATCAAGAGAAATGAACGGATTTTTTTTATTCTATTTTTATGACTTTGTTGTCCATTTAACGGGGCCTATCGTCACTGAATCGCTTCGCGGCTGGACCCTGGAGCTTGTATGTGGGGCTGATGTAAGAGCATTTGTAATCGCTTAGTGGGCCAGGAGAAGCTCGCTCGCTTGGACACTAAGATTGGTGGCCGTGTAAGTTGGGAACGGTGCGTGAGATCCCGCGCTCCAACGGTAGCAAGATCTCATGACCTGGGAGGGGCCCTTGTTTTTTTCTTCTAGCCATTTTTTCGTACTAAAATTTGAAGAAAAGTGCAGTTTTTTTGGGCCAAATGAATTTCTGCAATGTTTCTTTGTCTCGAAATAAGTTTACTTTTCATTAATGTACCCAACCTGATTTTTGAAGGCATTATTTCTTTCGCTTTGAAAGTCAAGGGCAAGGGATTTCGCGGGCTATTGGACAGAGTTCGTTTACCTTCTTCTTCAATTCGACCTCCCTCACAAACGTTAATAAATCTGCCGCAATTCCTAGAGAATAAAAGTATCTGACAGACAATTTTTTGGGGATTGTAAACTTTTCGCAAACGCGTGTATCTGAAGCAATATTGACTGCTCATAAACTTGGCTACATTGTTCACTTAAACTTTGCCTCAACCAATTCTCTTGCAAATTAGGCCCCCACCTAATGCCTCGCACGCGAACTTGGTGTGCAGGCCCACTCAAACGATCAAAATTTCTTCAGCTATTAGAATATCAGCATCTAGTTATAATTCTCGAGCACACCACAATGTTGAGATCTATGTTTATGGGAGGCGTGAGAAACCTCTCGTTTTCGGCTCCGCTCAGGTCAACGGCAACTTTGGCCACTAAGACCGCTGCAAGCACAGCACAGGCGCTTCCGGATTTGCGTGCTTTGAAGTTCGACTCAAATGGCTCGAAAGACTTGTATGCCATCTGCAAAATCCACAATATGCCATATTTGGTGACCAAGGGCGACAGGCTTATTTTGCCGTACAAAATCAAGGGATACAACGTTGGCGACGTGCTCAAGCTTGACCAGGTTGTGACGCTAGGCTCCAGAAATTTTACATATAACAATGCCAAGGGTATTCCCGAGAAAGCGTTTTCCTTGACAGCAACATTGGCCGAAATTACAAGAGAGCCGCTTTACCATGTGTACAAAAAGAAGCCCAGGTGCAGAAGGCTCAAGACGCTTGACGTCGAGCCGTACCAGACCCACTTGGTGATCAACGAGTTGAAGTTGAACTAGCATGTAAATAGTTAATGTACAGTATTGGTGATTTGGAAATGTGAACATTCCACCAGTATCGAGGCGAAAACGGTTTATAGCATCGAGATTCCGCAGTTTGTGCTCCCGCAACAGAGTCAACTTGACTCATTACCTCTTCGCCATATTTTTTGTGGAATTGCTCCTGATGATCTCGCTAAGTCTCGTCTGGCTGAACTGGAACCCGTTGTCGATCTTCATAAAGTCATGCTCTAGCAACTCCGCGGCGGTAGGCCTCTTGTTTGAGTCGATGGTGAAACACTTATTCAAGAAATCCTTGGCTTCCTGACTTACATCTGCCGGAATTGGCGGCGCCAACTTGGTCTTCCCTAATTTGTAGATGGCGCTGATGACCGCTTCATTGGACCATGGGCGTTGTCCCGCGAACATCTCGAGCATGACACAACCAAGAGACCAGATGTCAACCTTCGCGCTGTAGCCTTGCTTTTTGTCCTCGACCATACTGTGAATGACTTCCGGTGCCATCCAAAAGACAGTTCCCTGCATCGACATCTCTGCATTGTTGCTGTAGATGTCCTGCGAACGTTTGGAAATACCAAAGTCAGAAATCTTGCATACACCGTCAATTTCAAGAAGAAGGTTGTCGGCTTTCAAATCTCGATGAAGAATACCGTTCTCGTGAAGGTACTTTAAACCCTCAAGGACCTGCCTTGTTATAAACTTCACCAAAGGCTCATCAAACTTCCCGTATGATTTGAGACAGGAGGAAACAGAGCCGCCGGCGACATATTCCAAAAACAAACTGAACGTCTGCTTGCTTTGCTCGAAACCCAAGTATTGAACAATATTAATATGATCCAAGTCTTTCATTGTTTCCACCTCTTTGTGGAATGCATTGATTCCCTCAGAAGATTTTGCGTTCTCCCTCACATTGACCTGCTTTACCGCCAACATCTCACCGGTTGTGACATTAAGGGCCAAGAAGACGGAACCAAACGAGCCACGGCCAATAAGTTCACCTTTGACCCATGCAAATTCTTCATATGCTTTATTCGCGCCTTTCCGAACCCTGCCCACAAAACCCTTTTCGATATCATCTGAGGTGACTTCCACCACCTTTTGGCCCCACAATTTAGTGTTCGTTCTAGTGAGCGCCATGGGGCCGACCGTAATATTTCTACGCGCAGGTCTTCCCGGCATTGCGTCCTTCGCAGCCCTTTGACTTGCCAAACGCTTCTTATGCGCCTCATTAGCCACCGCTCTGATAGTCTTCATCCGGCGGCGAAGTCGGGGCCCATCGCCATAGAATACTTGATCCTCCATTTCCTTTTCGGGATGTACAGGGGACATGTTCGCATTGGAAAATGTTCTTGAAATCGATGGTTTCCGTGTTGACGCTCTTGTATCATGGCCAATGCTGCTCACACTGGGCGATTCTGGGTAAGCATCGATGATAGGCTTGTCTAATATGGTGTTGGGGAAGTACCTCTCAAGATTGCCGTACACCTCGTCGACAGAAGGCCTCATTGTCATGCTGTCCGATTCATTAAGCGAATCACTAACACTTGCATTCGATACGAGGGACTGTCGCTCAAAGGAACTCTCTGCTTTCATCGAGGCCTTGGAAGCACCAGCAAGAGGTTTGAAGAAAACATCGTCATCATCATCATCATCAGTTTCATCTTTGTGATCGGATAGTTCAAGACTAGGGGCATCGCTGAAGTCAAAAGTTTTGGTCTCGCCTTGCAACCCCGAAGCGCTCAAATTGGAGCTACCAAACGAGTCAAAGCTATTATTTGATTGATGATAGTGATTCGAGCAAGTAGGGTTTGTGCTTTTTTTCACTTTAAGAGAATTGGATGCAGTTGGTGGTGGAGGCGCTTTGCGACGAGCCACAAAACTTCCTCCCTTCTCAAGCTCCAGATTCGTGGAGAGAGAGCGCGAGGCCCGACTTTCTGATCTATTCCTAGTCTCTGGGCTTGAAGCCTTTTCATCTTTGAAAGCATGAATGGTAGATGCAGATATGGGCGAAATGGCCGAGTCTGTCACTGACGAGGAGTAGATATTGGGAATCAACCGAGGCGCTTTACTCTCGGTGGGGTTCAACCTCCGCTTGTCAAAGTCTATTTCCCTGCCCTCTCTCCTCACGACCGAAAAAGACGAGTTAGGCGATGGTGCTGAATGCACCAATGTCTCGCGTGACTTAGACTCAGTCCCTTGAGAAAGATGTGGGGTGATGTGCGGTTGCGAAGTATTGATAAGAGGAAGACCTCTCTTGTTGAGGTTTAAGTTTGCCGAATTATTTTGTTGTAGCCTTTTCAGATGTGGAAGTGACAAATTGATCGCGTAGGGCGTGCCGGCGGACCTGTCCAGCGGCCCCAACAGAGGCAATGGGGGCAAATCTAGATCCTTAGAAGGCGCCTTGCTTCTAACAGATTCCTTGAAATTCATGTAGTCGACCTGCTTATCATTTGAATGTTGAAGCAAGTACTGTGGCGTTGCCGGGTACATTTTACCTCCCGAGGTGTCAAAAGATTTTGAGTCAGAGGATGTGCTAGAGAATGTGCCTATCCTGTCTGGAGATCGGAAGTTTTGCTCAAGCTTCACTTTAGTAACCAAGCCCAGTTGTAATGCGGCTGAAAACAAATCTTCGGGAATAGCAGGACCACATTTCGCCCCGAATTCTGTCAAATGGATCGTGATCGTGCCAATATCAAGCATGTCGAGTTTTTTGATGAATAATTTCTTCAAACCGTCAATATGTGATATTGTGGATTCATCTATGCGACAGGGAACAAACGAATTGTTATCACGAGTAAGTAATATAGTCAATGCTGCCCCTGGTTTGTCCTCATCTGGCACAGGCATGAACTCGCGACCGACAATTTCCTCCAAAGTTAGTTTCAGGGACAGTTTGGAGCTTCCGAGCGGCAATGTCGCTGAGCTTTCGTCAGAGTTGATCACATTTAAGCTGCGGAGAGAACTGGGAGACCTGCTTGACTCATCATTTGCGAAGACCGGCAACAAGCCCAGAGAATTCTGTCCAAGAGGTTCCGGTCCCCTCTGACTGAGGTCTTTTTTCTGCAATACATTCAGGAACCCGCTACCCATGCGTTTGTGTGAAGGCTTACCCGCAGTGGGGTTCGACTGAACCTGTTTAACAATTCCCGCCGCCTTTTCGCCTCCGTATTTGCGCAATGTGCTCAAGATTCCGCTCTTCTTGAAACCAAGATGGCTCAGGCCCAGCGAAGCCTCACCTGCAGGTTTTCCGGGCTGTGGCGGCACCACGGTCTCGTTAGAAGACAACCTGTTGTGCTTTCTGAAAAACTTGCTGTGTTCTTTCAGCTGCTTCGGGTTTCCTGGATCGATGTACGAGAATGGCCGCTGCTTCGTCGCGACAGTCGGCGTCGCCTGTGCCCAGAGAGTCGACAGCGACTTTCTATTCTCGAGCTTGCTGTAAGGATCAACATCAAGAAACGAGTGTTCCGTTTGTTGGGACGGTTGGGATGGTAAAGCTGTCTCCGAGTCCTGTATTTCTGCGGCTAATAAACCGAGGAACCTGTCCACGAGCGCGCGGTCGCCATCGACTCCAAGAGTTGAGCTCAACTGCCGCCAAACAGTTGACGCCGAATCATAGTTACCCAATTCCAAAAACCGATTGCCCGAAATCTCGTTCCTACGAAACGTCTCCTTCCAATTATCAGGAAAACCATGCCCTTCAAGCCAACCAAGAACGTTGTCCATGGCCCAGCGACCGGAGTGGGTGGACGACTTCTGTGTGCTCATGACGTAGCGAACAAAGCGTTGCTGTTGAATGTGTGCAGAGGTCAAAGTAGACGACGAGGCCAGCGAGATCGCCGACAGCTGAGAATCTTGGCGGTCATGCGACGGCTGTTTGATCTCCGGGGCGGCCTCAGGAACGTTTCTGCTTGGAGGCACATTGTGGAAAGCAGGCATTTGCAACGGGTATGCATTTGTATCGCGTGTTCTTGCATCGAGCGCGAGCAGGCTCAGGCTGTGGTCATAGGCGCCGATAATCAGGCCAATGGCGTTTGAATTAAGCGAGTCGAGCAGTTTGGGCGGCAGAATCAGCGTCACAGATTCGGCGGGAGGTGGGGGCATCGTGGTCACGTCCGGTATAGAAATCGTAGGCGTAGAAGCCAGCGTCAGGGCCAGGGGCAGGGCTCTGGCGGCCAGCGGAGGCATGTAGTCTCTTGCTATCAGGCTGAAGTTCGTCCTCGCGGGGGATACGTCAAGCACCGAGTCGTCAGCTTCGGAGAAACTAAAGTGATTTCCGAATGGCGGCAGGATAGGCCTCGACACGTTGTGTTTGGCTGCAAATTCATCTGAAACCGGGCTCGTGGTCGAGCCAAGTACCCGCTCAGCTGGCTCCGTTGAGGGATAGCTACTATAGCGCCTAGCCGGCGGGAGTTGTGACTTGATCCGACTCATAGAGCGCGTGAGACCTGGCTTGTCGTATGGATGCGCCAGATCAACCAGGCGCGGCCCCGAATCCGGCCCAGAATAAGCGCCAGGACTCAGAATACTTCGAGGCGACTGGCTTCCCTGTTTCCGTACCCCAGGGATTGACGGAGGTGCTATTCGCATGTCATTTGCTGGCCGATTGGTGGAGTTCTGGGTGTTCTGAAGCCCAGGGCCGCATGTGCCAAAAGAGCCCGGGGAAGGCACGCTTGCGGGCGCCAGGAATTCAAAGCTGTCCGGGCTGGAGGCCGCCTGTGTGAAAATAGGCCTTTGCGGCTGCAAATTACGTTGTACGATATCATCAGAAACGATTCTCAAGTCGGCGGAGCGCAGCGCATACGGTCTGTCCATGGGTATATTCAGGTGCCTTTCAGCCAGCCGCTCGGGCGGCACGCGGATCCTTCCGGCGTCGTATGTGACTGAGCTTCGTTTTCCCGGAGGAAACATATGTGTGTGGGCGTTTCGTTTCACCTGGAAAAAGTGTGGTTTGCGTGGTTAAGATCTAGTTCAATTCGAAGATATACAACGGTCTTAGGGCCTAGGAGTACCCTGGGGCCTGGGGCCGGTGCGAGCATGCGGCACGGCACTGCTAACGAACGGCGCGGCCCTATTTATAGAGATCCGAACCAGAGCACCCGAGAATGAGGTGGATCAATTGTTACAAAGCTGGCAAGAATTTGATCGAGTTGATGAAGACTGATTTTAGTCCATCTGAAATCAAAAGATTGAGAAAAGAAAATTCTGCTTTATACTGTTTAGAGTGCAAATACTCTGTCCCCACGAGGGCCTAGAGATGTGGCCCTGATGGCTGCCAGGCCCCAGGCCCTCCAGCCTTGAGCGCGGCGCGCCAAACTTCGTATGCATCATAACATCACCAGACCCATTCTACTCACGCCAAACAAAATCTCTACATTTTTCATTACCACATTTACAACACTTGCCGAGCTCGGGCCATGCCATGGAATCCGATGCTGCACTTGTTGAGGAGCTTTTGGTGAACCTTCATCTTCTTCGCCAAATTCTGGCTTCAAATATAGCTTCTTTTGAGACCCTTCTCCTACAAATATGGGCCCAAATCACCCAGCTTCTTGACGCGCTAGGTGAACAGAAACGCCTCCACATATCGAGCGATGTGTTTTCTGATTTCGAGGTCTATATTCGCAAAGAAAACGCGGACAATTATCCAGCGGCCGATGTCATTACTCAAAGCATACTTCTGTACATTGAGAACGGAGCGGAATATTCACTTGAAGGCAATGACAACTACAACTCTCGGCTTTCCGCAGCACAGTCAGTGGTGGGCAAAAAGTTGTCAGCAAGACTCGGAAATAATGTGGAAAGGCCGAATCTCGTCGTGTCCTCGTTGGCAGAATTGGTCCTGACCATCAGTTCCTCATGCACAACTGCAGAAGAAAACCTTAGGGAATATTTGTTGACATGTTTCTTGTATGACATCAAGCAGTCTGTGCTAGATTCTCAACATGCTCTGCATAGCTTTCTGGAAGACGTGGACACGGAAAAGTTGATGCTGGCGATGCATAATCCCACGTATCCAAAAGCTGAGCATAATCCTTTGACAAAGAGAGACAATCCTTCGAATTTGACATGCTCAGATTCCCACTTCATGAAGATCTATCACGTATTTCTCCAGTTAGCGCTTCACGAAATCCCACCAGAAACGCGCGAGGATGTGGCGCCGTATGTGGATGTCATGCTTGGATTCTACAAAACATACCGGCATATCACTACTTTTGAGAGCCTAGATGATGCCGCAAAAGATGAGATTATAATTGAGTTCTTGTGCGGGTCGGACTCATACCCAGGCATTGTTCCACCCAGGTTCAAGGCCCATGCTGTAGGTATTCTCACCCTGGCCATATATGATAATGATACACGGGATCCAAGTGGGGCACATTTTCCTCTGGAGGTGCCCATATCGCAAACAACTACACATCGAGATTTCTCTAGACAGGAGATCCAGGCTCTCGTGACCGATTTCGAAACAGTGATTTCCACCTTGAGTGAATATGACCCGCATCTAGACCCGGCGTTGCTCCCTGCGTTCCGCAACTACGTCTCCTTCGTGTACGATAAATTTCCAGAGGTGCCAGTATTTGAAGATTTTGAGTTCCTAAATGTCGTCGCCGACTCGATTTCAGCCGTTGTGAACTATGTGGCTCTGGATGAAGATTCTGAAAGCGACACCATAGAAACCATTCTACTGAGTATACGCGGTATCCAGAATACTCTTTCTGACATTCTGCTGCTGCTGACGCTTTTGATGCGTTTGACCGTCTCCGAAACACAAAACTCTCGGGCCTTTGCCAGATCTTGTCTTCTCAAATGGAACCGAAAAACATTGGTTGCGAATCAAATGCGTATCATATATGAGGAGGAATTTCTTCCCCAGTCACAGCGGAGAATGCTTGGATCGGCATTCTCGAAGTGGTATGGCAAAAGCCTGGCTCTCCGCCTATTGCTGCTGGAAGCGGACATGTATTCCAAGAAAAAACAGATGTCTCACCATTTCAACAATTGCTGGATCAATGCCATGATCAAGGTGATTGATCTTCACAATGCATTGGAATCCTTCACCAAGAAAAAGTATATCGCTATTTGGAGGGAGAAAATTAACAAATGTGAAGAACTCGAAGGCCAAGCAGATCTTCATCAAGCCTCAAACTGCATCTCAAGGCACTTTAACCAGTGGCGCCTCAAACTTGGAATCGTATCAAATCTCGAGAAAACAGCGGACGAGGTGGGCGATGGATTGAGGTCTGGACTGGATTTGTTCCTCAGAGGTAAGATCTGGGAAAACTGGAAACAAAGACTCGACGAGTCATCTGGAAAAGGCACTGCTGCTGTTGAACCATTGTCCATGAAACTATCCAACCTCAATAACTTGTCTCAGCATTTCATTCTCAAAAAATATCTACTCATCCTAAAGTCGAGGTCTGCCAACGGAAAAGCACTGGCCGTATTCCACCACTCAAGAAACCTATTTCTCAAGCATCACTTCTTCAGTGTCTGGCAGATGAAAAAAGAGCTTTCGAAGCTACGAGAGACCGTCCTCTACGATCGAGAATTAGCCTTGAAACGCTCTGCGTTCAATTGCTGGTGCGATCAGACCCGTAGCAAGATCTCTGCAGACATGACAATGCGGCGAAATTTGCTTCAAAAGTCCTGGAAAACTTGGAAGTCAAGAAAAGCAGCCGCGCATTTTGAACTGGTGCTGGCGAGTCATGTGAAACGTGATTATTTGAAAAGGTGGTTATTACGAGCCAGGAGCATAACCATAACGAAAGAGTCAGATATGAAAGCTCTTAGAGTTGTGGCTTCTAAGTGGAAAAGAAGGGCAATAAAAGCATTGGATGACGAGGAACTAGCAAAAAGCACGTGCGCAGCTTTTTCTGTAGCCAATTCATTGATGATTTGGAAGTCAAAGCTTGCTGCTATCGAAGAATGGCAAAGCGTCGCCGATCTTCAAGTTCAGCAGAAGTTTCTCAAGAAGATCGTGATCAACTTTACCAAAGTACAAGACCAATCTCACAAAGCACAGGAATATGAGAAGCAAGAGCATCAATTTGCAGACAGGTTACAGCTCAAGGCAACCTTGCGGAAATGGCAAGATGTGTACCTCTTGAGATATGAGCATGAGGCAGGCCAAGCCCTCGCATATTTCGAGCTGAAAATCCGAAATGCTGGGACACTCTCGGTGTTTTTCGATCTTTGGAAAGGAAAATACGAGCGCTTGAAAGAGAATCAAATCCTTCTTAACAAGAACCTCATGTTCTTTAACAATACCAATATCTTGAAGAGCGAATTCTTCTTGCATTGGATTGACGTAACCCGTGCAAATGCCAGTGCCGCGGACAAAAGTGTCGACTTCCACCGGGCAGTACTACACAAGAAATTTTTACTAGCGTGGTATGAGAAGTATGTCACGAAGGCTCGGTATTTGTCGGAAATTGCAGACGAATGGATCAGCAGGCGTGAGTATACCCGAATGATTGAGATCTTACGGAAGTGGAATCTAGCGTTTACAAAAAACGTGAGGCGAAATCAGCAGACGTGTGATATGTTTGTTGAAAAGTGGGAGAGAAATAATTTGAAGTCGCTTTTTGAGCTATGGCATTACAAAGCACGCAAGAGAGTTCCAATAGAAGATGATTATGCAGAGGCAAACACAACTTTCGGAAGCAACACCTCTCCTCTCTCCAAAAAATTCCTTGGCTCAGGAGTCCCACTTGAATACTTGGATGGGGCCAGCTATTTGTACACTCCGGTGAAAAAACAGGTGTCGCGGCTCCCTTTTACACCTGCTAAAGCAAGCACTAGCCCCACGCGGCTCCAAGAAACAAATCAAAAGATGAAATCGACGAAGATGGATGCATTGACCTCCAGATACAAATTAGCTAAAGGAGACAACACGAGATCGCAAACGAGGCTAGTTCGCACCAACTCAACATCCCTCCCGCCTCCCATGAGTCCATCCAGACTACCCATCAGGATGGGGGCCGCCTCCAGCACCCAAATTTGACGCTTATTCAGACACCAGAGCTGGCCCTGATGCGGCTTCTTCCCCCGAGAGCCTGAGTGTGTCCAGTCAAGTGCTTCCTTATGCTGGAACAGAAAACCGCGTGGTCGAAACAGCAAAGCGGCTTCAGAGAATAAGGCCACTAGTGGTCCCCAATAGCGGAGGTACGACTGAGATTCGGTACTCCCCCATAAGTAAACTCCGAGAGAGGCTACAGTCACGAGCTGAGGCATTGAAGAGTCCCTCAGACATGTTTTAATGGGTTTATTCGGCCTTCAAAAAGCTATGGTCTATTGTCGGCCATTTTCATCGTTCACAAAACTCATTGAACAAATTGGTTGAAACAGGGCTGTTTGAGGAATGGGCTGGTCATCCATTCAAATATAATATTCATTAGCATTGTTCGTTACTTAGAGTTCATCGACGACGCGTTTTGCTTGAGCACGATCCTCAATAGAATCAATCTGCTCGTTCACCGACTCGCGAATATCTTCGGGGTCGATTTGGTTTCGGAGTTGATCCTCAAACTCCTTCCTCAAGGCTTCCTCGAGCCGAGCGCGATCATCCTCAGCATTTGAGTCGAGAATGGTAGGCATGGCATCAGGGGCAGTGCGCTTATACACATGCAAGTAGTTCTTCAATACCACAGAGTTCTTGATAACGGCCGCTAGAGTCTTGAAGTGGCCTCGCTGTAAATCAGAAAGCACAGAAGAAACGAAATGAGTCCTGAAATCCTCAGATTTGACAATTTGCTGAACGGTTTGCACCGCGCCACGGACGTTTATGCCAGCAAAAGCAGGAATCAGAGCAAGGTGGTCCCAGTGAGAAGCATCATATACGATCAAGTCCGAGGCAAGTGGCTGCAGCATGTCCTTCTGTGTAATCAAATAGTCTACGTTGTTCCAGATTTTGGCCAATGCATGCTCAAATTCGGTCTTGTCAAAAATGAGGTTTGGGCGGTGAAGCTCGGTGAAGTGCGTGATTCCAGTCATACATGCCGGCACGTCCATGTGGATTGTGACATTTTTGTCTGGTGGAGCTTGAGAAACGAGCTTGTTCATGTACTGGATGGCGTTTCCGCCAGGGTAGTTATAGCTGGAGGCAAATGCCATGAACAGCGAGATCGCAAGCGATACAAATGTGCTCCCAATCACCAAGAGAACAAGCAATTTGTGCGCATACAGTGCGGCGTTCTTATACCACAAGTACGCAAACCCATGGCCGGCCAACAAGGTGAAAATCGGGGCAACATATATGATGAACCGCCATTCCTTATGAGGCTGGAACGACATCACCAGCACGAATAGTAGCGCCGAGACACCCAATATGCGCAACGAGTTGCGTGCCGGGTGTGTGACCACTTTTTTCTCTGGATTCAGGGGACCTCTTCCGGCCGGATCTCTCAAGAGACCAAAAACAGCCAACACAAGCACGTGAGGTGGTCTAAAGAAGTTGACAATGTACTTCGTGAAGTAAGCAGAGTATGGCTCGACACCCCATTCAACCGATTTTCCTTGAACGACATTGAACACAAAAGCCTGCACTTCAGGAAGAGATGTTGTGCCCCAAAAATACGAGTCCACAGTGTATGTCAAAGTGAGGCCCACGATGGTTCCCACCGCGAGCATGAACACGCCCTGAAACAAGTTGGATTGGCCAAAAATGAGAGATGACACAAAAGCAATGATGGTGGCGAAAACGCCGACCTCGAGTCGGAACACGGCGCCCGAAAACGCGAGCCAAGTCAAGCCGCTGAGATCGCCAATCAAAATCTTGCTCAAACCAAAATTGACAAGCGGCAAAACAACAAAATTGGGGAGCGTTCTCGACGCATAGAAGATCAAGTGGAATTGCGATAAGAGCATGAATGTGTAAAAGACGCTGCCGGCGGGTTTTTTTGATTTAGCCAGAATCTTACCAAGACTGCTTCTCAAGGCAAGCAATCCGGCAATATTTGCCGCCGCCAACACGGCCCTGGCCAAAAGCTGCACGTGCAATTGTCCGTTCGGTCCGTCTGCCACAAAAGAAGTGCCTGTGAAAATGGTGTATACGTAATTGATAGCCTTGACTATGCCGGCTAAGGCCACGCTACCAACAAAAGTGCGGGGCACGACTCCAGGAAACGTCTTATGGTCGAAGTTTTCCAAGGCCAGAGGAGAAACACCGTAATTCAAAATGTCATGAATGGCCTGGATATTGAACGATTCTTCAACTTTAGTGTATGGCGCTAGAAACAAGTGGGCTGCAACAACGGCGACCAATATGAGGTCAAGCACCCACAACGATTTCATGATTAAGAAGCCTGCTTGTAACGAATAATTATAGACCAGCGCCTGAACTTTGAGCCTTAGATCTTGAACAAACAAAAGAAATGTCGATTTTTGCAAGAGTTTGGTAATTTATTTGAGGTTGAGCCCGCTTTCTTATATCCTACACCTTTTCCTGGAAAGATCAAGAAGACAGAAGAATGACTACATGAAGGAATGAGCGAAAAAGGCCCCATTGTGCAGACGGACGGGCGCGCCGTTTCGGTGGGCGGCGGCGGCATCGGAAAAAAAGGTGAACCCCAGATTTCGTGCGGAATGAGCACAAGTCTCACTTTTGGCATGGATATTCCCGAATTGGTAAAGGAACTCCCCGCGGATTTCACCGTCAGGGCCCTGCACTTGGCCACAGTCGAGGATAGCGCTGAGTATGCACCAAGGCCCGAGATCAAGCGGAAAATCCCACTTACAATTGTCACGGGGTACCTCGGGCTGGGGAAACTGACGTTGTTGGATGTGATTGGTAGAACAAGTAATAAACGCCTAGCCATAATCCTCAACGAGTTTGGCGACACTGCAGCGATTGAGAAGTCCGTCACGATCCAGGATTCCGAGAACGGGGCCGTTCAAGAATGGCTCGATTTGGGCAATGGGTGCCTCTGCTGCACGGTCAAGGATAACGGTGTGTTGGCGATTGAGAACCTCATTGAGAACTCTGGCGACAAAATCGACTACATTTTGTTGGAAACCACGGGCGTGGCCGACCCAGCACCGATCGCCAAGATGTTCTGGCTAGATGAGGCGTTGGCTTCGAGCGTGTATATAGATGGCGTGGTGACAGTTGTGGATGCTGCAAATATCACCGAATGTTTAAAGGATGTGGGCGGACACTGGCACCGGGCTAACGGGCACTTGCTCGAAAATCTGGGGTTGGACGATGTGTCTCCGGAGGAGAAGGAGAAGGAATCTCGCTTTTTGCAGGAGGGACTTACTACAGCACACTTACAGATCGCATTGGCGGACTGCATTCTATTGAACAAGGTCGATTTGGTAGATGAAGCGGCATTAAAGGAGATTACGGCAAAACTCAAACGGATCAATGCATCGGCGCCCATTCACAAAACAAGCTTTGGTGATATTGCGTTAGACAAGATCTTGGATCTCCACGCGTTTGAGGCATCCTCGGCAAAACTTGTCGAGCTGATGAATTTGACCCAAGATATGGTGTATCATGACGACCGCATCACCACCGTATCGCTAGACTTCCCATTTTTCGATGACTCCAAAGATTTTGCCAATGTGGAGAAGTTTTTGCAAAAAGTGCTATGGGAAAGCCTGGTCTGTGATAAATCGGTGGAAGTTCATAGGCTCAAAGGCATACTTGTATTTGAAAACGACGTGCGCGTTGTGCAGGGAGTGAGAGATACTTATGATATCATTGAACACGGCCGGTTACATCCGGACATTATGCAGAATAAGCTTGTGTTAATTGGCAAAGATTTGGTGAAGGCGGACTTAGAGCAGGAACTTCGAAGATTTTTGGGTGGAAAAAATGATTGAAGAGGTTATCTTGCGACTAGCAGGTCCGGAGATCGTAACAGCCTAGTAGCTGCAATTCCTGGGAGTCGCTTTTAGCCCGGGTGTGAGGTATAATTTACAAACAGTTTTGACCCATAGTTGGAAAGACTGTCCCGGGATATTTGTGCGTTGGGGAGACATCACTACCCAGCCCATTACACTTATGAAAAGACTATAAGCACGTACTAAGGCGGCTTGAACCTTTGCCGAGTGCTTTCTCGCAATGGTGAAAACAGATAAGGCGTGCATTCAACAGTGCAAAGTAGGGGTTGGCTCGCATTGGACTAAGAACAACCAAAAATGCTCTGAGCTATACCTTTTGCCCTGTCATTCCCACTAGCCTGAACGCGTGTGAGTGACCCCCATCATGTCCCATTATTGTAGTCTGACCATGCAAAACCTCAAACCTAAGTATGTGTACACCGACGTGAGCAGTACTTGAGAGATAAAGAGAAAAAACAAGAGATATTGACGTTTCACAGAAAGTTTTGAACTATACGGACTTGCAGTTACAGTGGTGGTGCATACAGTCGCTACACTTAACCAGTGATGCAGCCAGTGATGCAGCCACCAATTGTTGAAAGGTCTCTCATTACATGCTTAATTATCACTTCGAGTTCCTTATTCTGAAAAGACAATATTTTCGGTCGAACGATTTTCACCTGGAATTTTCATTCTCCAAAGTCTCGTCCATTTGGGTTTTCGCAGTCGCGGTGCGGCTCGTGCGAATCTCGGCATCGCTCTCATCTTCGGGCCCAGATCACGCATTCTATCAGCACGTAATTACATAAATAAGGTCTATATGTCTGACGGAAATAAGCCCACAGGCGACGTTAAGCCCGCAGGCGACGTTAAGCCAGCAAAGAAGAGCTGGTCCAACCCGGCTCTTCGTGCAATGGGCGTGCCCCGAATCTCGCTTCCGTCCCGCAACTGGATGATATTCTGGACCCTTTTGGCGTCTGTTGGAGGCGGCATCTATTACGACAAGAAACAGCAAAAGGCCGTGCGAGAACGGTACATGAAACAGGTGGAAAAATTGGGCCAGGAGACGTACGGCACGGGCCGGCTTCCACGCAAGCTCTCGATTTTCATCGCACCTCCGCCAGATGACTTTTTGGAGGAGTCCATGCGCCATTTCCGGCGGTACATCAAGCCGATTTTGAACGCGGCCGCGATCGACTTTGAAGTTTATACGGAGAACAGACAGGGTGACATTCGGGCGCAGGTGGCTGAAAAAGTCCGGCAGTTGAGGCGTGACCAGATCGCGAAACAAGCGGCCGATGAGGCAAAACAGGCCCAGATCGCCTATGAGAAGTCGTGGTCGAAATTCTGGCGCGAAAGCGTGCCCCTGGTGCTCAAGAAGTTCAGAAAGTCTGAACAGGAACCAGAAAAGTACGTTTCTCGTCAAGAGTTATACACTCCCACGGACGTCTTGGGTCTTTATAGAATCACAGAACCCGCGTCTCCCACGAGAGACCACGGCGACGATGCACTGCTATGCGGAGGCGTCGTTTGCATTGGCAGAGGCGCTTATAAAGAATACATCAACGGTGTGCACGAAGGCCTTCTAGGGCCATTGGAGAAACCCGCAGACCCCGTGCCTGAAGTGCCTAAAATCGAAGAACTCGAAGTGAATCTGCAAGAGTCGGAAAATGCAAGTGCAACAACCGATACTGAAACAGAGAAAAAGGCTCCTGAGGTTGCTGATTTTGCCGAGAAAGAGGGCGAGGGGCAAAAGAAACAGGACCCGGTCCCAAAACCATACATTTTGCCCAGCGATTATGCACAGGGCGAGTTGGCACCAGAATTGAACTTTGAGCACGTGATCCGCAACAAGAAAAACGTACCTGTGATATTTGAGCAGCCTCTCTACGTCTTTCCCGTGCCGAAATTGAGCGGATTCTTGAATATGCCGCGGAAAATCTACCGCTATTTTACTACAAGCGAGATGGCTGAGGAAGTCTCAGAAAGCACCATGTGTGTTGTGAATGGCGTTAGCAGGCCGTTCGAATTCAAGGATAAGTTTTTGGGTAAGGAAGAAGAGGTGGACTGGCCGAAAAAGTGGGTCGAGAGGGGCAAAGCCAAGAACAGCGAGTGGGTGCAAGAGCTAGAGGTGGACGAAAGAGTCACTTCCAGAATGAAAGTGTTTGATTCTGGCAAATAAATGTTAGATGCTGTACATAGACTATCATAATATCTTCGTGACCTTGCGTAATCGAAGTGAACGTTTTTCTCGACAGCCGTGTATTTGCTCCTGAGAGTGTGAAAGTGATCGTGACCCATCGACCAAACAATCAGAGTATCAAAACCAAGCCGGTACGCTCCATCATCACAACTGATAATGTACAGTATTTATTTCAATCACAGTCAACTAAGGTCAAATCTTGGTGATGGCGAGTGGTTCTCTCGGTGTCAAATAGTTGAATTGGGTACTTTTTGTAAGTCAATATAGACTCACATCAATTGGCATGCACCTGGTCAATACGCGATGAAAATCAGAGGAAAAGATGTATGATTTAATCCCGCTTGATAAATGCCTCTTGCAAAGTTTGTGCCACGTGCTCCTGTTGATTTTCCTTGAAACAAAACGTCACTCAAAAAGGTCAAAATACGCAAGATTATTCATTAATTGGAGGTATGCTTCCATCAGGATTGAAAGGTTGGTTCTCAAATTTTCCCGAAAGAGTCAATCATTACAAGCAATCATCATAAGCAAAGGCAAAGACTCGCAGAATTACGCTGTTCAATTTTAATACATGCACCAAGGTATGCTATAACCTACCACTTTGGTAGTGAAGGCCAGCCTTCACAGCTTCACAGTCCATTTTTACAATGAGCTGTGTCCATTTAGATGAACAAATTATGACAATGGCATATGCTGAAGAATGAAACAGACCGTGCTGGATGAAGACACAATACACGACGGCCAACAAGCCATGAAACGGAGTCACCATGAACGAGTCAGGCGCAAGGGTACACAGGTTATCGTCCTGCACACACCGCCTTGTTGTAAACCCTTTCAAGTGAAGAGTCTGCCAGGTCCATTTATTCAAATAATGCGGTAGTTAGTGATAAAAAACAAAATGTGGAGCAAAGAAATCAACGGCCGGAATGTACCCCGCAAACGCTCTTGGCCGAACCACACAATAGTTAGTTACGTGAACGGGCAGTCTTCCTGCGTGGAAAGTTGCCAATTGTGAATGTTGCATTCCACGCCAAAAAAGCAACAGGACACCACCAGAAACTGCGTGAGGTTTAGATGAAATTTCGTCGTGCGTGAAACAAGGAAATGTTGGCCATATCCAGGCCTTCCTCACGGCCAGCACGCGCCATGAATCTCAACAAAACAAAAGAGATGAAAACAGATAAGAAACCCCGATAAGCATATAAAGGCTCGAACTGCCCGATAAGCACAGCGGGCCGTGTTCCGCCCCGGATACAAAACGCTGGAAAAGTCCGAGGCTCGGAGTTCCCGGCACAGGTGGCGAAGGCTAGAGGCAATAAGCGCGCGAAACCGCTGTGGCCGCTGCCATTTGCTACTGATAGCGCGCAGCGAGGCGAACGCGACGGCCCGCTCCAGGCCCGACGGCATGATTAACACCACGTGCAGCGGCGCGGCGTATCCGGCCCTGTGATTGGCCATAGATTTGGCGCAGCACACCTGTGTGCAGGAAAGCGACTCAATTTCACGCAGTGCTTCGCATAACATCGCGGTTACATCATCGGCGTACCGTGAACACTACTGCCAGTACATAAGCTGATGGAATCTCAACATCGGCCTGTGGCCACTTCTGATTTGTAACCTATATATCTTTACTAAACCTTAACACAATGGTCTTGCCTCACGAACCCGAATTCCAGCAAGCTTACAACGAGTTGTTGTCTGCGCTTGAAGACTCTACCCTCTTCACCGAGCACCCAGAGTACAAGAAGGTGATCCCAGTGGTTTCTGTGCCAGAGAGAATCATCCAGTTCAGAGTCGCCTGGGAGAACGACAAGCACGAGGTGGAGGTCAACAACGGGTTCCGTGTGCAGTTCAACTCGGCCCTTGGCCCATACAAAGGTGGCCTCAGATTCCACCCTAGTGTGAATCTTTCCATCTTGAAGTTTTTGGGATACGAGCAAATCTTCAAGAATGCTTTGACCGGCTTGATGATGGGCGGTGGCAAAGGTGGTTCGGACTTCAACCCAAAGAACCGTTCCGACAACGAGATCAGAAGATTCTGTGTTGCCTTCATGAGACAATTGGCCAGATACATTGGTGCCGACACCGACGTGCCAGCAGGTGACATTGGTGTGGGTGGCCGTGAGGTCGGGTTCCTTTTCGGTGCCTACAAGCAGATGCAGAACAACTTTTCCGGTGTTTTGACCGGCAAGGGCTTGTCCTGGGGTGGTTCTTTGATCAGACCCGAGGCTACCGGTTACGGTACTGTTTACTACGTTGAGAAGATGATTGAGAAGGCCACCGGCGGCAAGGAGACGTTCAAGGGCAAGCGTGTTGCGATTTCTGGATCTGGTAACGTTGCTCAGTACGCTGCTTTGAAGGTTATTGAGTTGGGCGGTACTGTTGTGTCGTTGTCCGACTCCAAGGGTGCCATTATCGTTCAGGACGGCATCACCCCCGAGCAGATCGAGGAGATCATCGTGGCCAAGGTCAAGTTCCAGTCGCTTGAGCAGATCATTTCTGCATCCGCTTTCAGCAACAGAAAGATTGAGTACATTGCCGGCGCTCGTCCATGGACCCACGTGGGCCAGGTGGACATTGCTTTGCCATGTGCTACACAGAACGAGGTTTCCGGTGAGGAGGCCAAGGCCTTGGTCGAGGCCAACTGTCTTTACATTGCCGAGGGTTCCAACATGGGCTCCACCAAGGAGGCCATTGATGTGTTTGAGGCCAACAGGGCCAAGGGCGTGTGGTACGCTCCAGGTAAGGCTGCTAACTGTGGTGGTGTGGCTGTTTCTGGCTTGGAGATGGCTCAGAACTCTCAGCGTGTCAAGTGGACCGCGGAGGAGGTTGACAGCAAGTTGAAGGACATCATGTACACGTGCTTCGAGAACTGTTACGACACTGCGGTCAAGTACTCCGTCGACAAGGACGCTGGCTTGCCTTCGTTGTTGAAGGGTGCCAACATTGCTGGTTTCATTAAGGTCGCCGACGCCATGTTCAACCAGGGCGACGTTTTCTAAGTCTACAGGTAGGTTTGTAAATAAAATTGTTACGTTTTGGAAGGAAAAGGGCGTAAGAGAAAGTAGACGAAAAATGCGCGGTTTGACTAGGTGAAAGAATCTACTTTACTACAATCCATGGTGAGATCCGAACTGAGTCGCACCGGGGTGAATCTCTTGGTGGGTGTTTTGATCAGTTTATAATCCACTGTTTTGCCATATGCTGAGCAGTGACTCACTTCTCGAGTTGCCAACGATTCGGTGAGAGTTGCCTAAGGTGACGGTGACTAAGGCATGAGTATATCTAGCCATACTAATACTGTTTGACATTCCATGGATGATCCCTTTAAATCCCCTTTAGGGGCTACCGGAAATTTTCTCAAACAAACTTCTCCCATCAAAGTTCTGGGGTTAGATCTGAGTATATTGTGATGCTCTTTTGCTAAGTTTATACTGTACAATCCGCTTGTGAGGGTCCCACATGGCAAATATCGACGTACATTCTAGGCTACCCTTCTGAATACAGCGCAATCTGGGCGTGAAAATCTTCATTTTGAGCTTTTTTCGAAATGAAAGCCAAATTATCATCTGCTTTTAAATCATTATAAACGAGTGTCACTGAACTGCTACGTTGCCCCATTGTACACATGGCAGCTAGCAGCCTCGCAGGTTGCATGCTTTCACTGTTTCATGTAGCCGGAAGGTTTGGTCAGTGCACGGAAAAATAGATCTTCACGTTGTAACTTATCTAATTCTTATGTTACTCTCGCTAAATGGAGAATTCTCAATGGCTATATCGAAAAGACCCAGGAAGTACATGCGGAAAGAGCCAGAAATTTCCCACTAACTAGGCAGCCGTGCAAACTTGACAGTTGTTAAGAATTGCTGCTTTTAGTGGCCCCCATAATGTCTTTTCTTTGGTATCAAGCAAAAAAAAAAAAAAAAAAAAATTTCTACATGTCACTGCTTTATGAGCTTTCTTTGCTCACACTTCGATCACTTATGGCCAGAGGATAAGTCAAAGTGTAAGAATTACTCGCGAGGCTCAAATGTGTTAACTGTACTGTTTGGCGGGAATGGTATTTTTGCTTTCCCCTGTTCATCAATAAC
Organism: Metschnikowia pulcherrima; assembly: GCA_009746055.1. Lineage (NCBI taxonomy): Eukaryota > Fungi > Ascomycota > Pichiomycetes > Serinales > Metschnikowiaceae > Metschnikowia > Metschnikowia pulcherrima. The sequence continues at coordinate 1,053,761 of VFXK01000001.1, forward strand.
ACAACCAATAAAAAACACAAAAGAAAAATACCCGATACTCGTTGCGGCCCATGCCTCAAGTCAGAATGATGCGTGGTTCGAGACCGTCACCTTGGGCGCAGCTCAGTGGTTAGAGACCAGAAATAGCGACTGAACGATCAATCAGGTCTATGCACCTTCTGGCACGTGCAAGTCTACCTGCAGTAATACCGTCTAACAACGTGGACTTTCTTCGAATGATTCCAACGGCGATTCACCTCGCGAAGCCAGTTCTGCACAGAAGTTGCCATTCCTCGATATAATCACGCTTGATTTCCCTTTCTCTCCATTATTGGTTTCACATCTGTATCTGCTATCCTTCATCAAGCCATTAAGATAGTCCAAATTCGAGGTCTGTGACCCAAAAAAAAAAGAATACACGCTCGCTCTCAATTCTAGTTCACTCGCTTATTTTCTAAACGGCCAGACAGAATCATTTGTTTGCCACCTGGAGCCTTTTCGGCCACAAGATTTAAGGCACCGCCGCGGAGGGTAAAAAAAAAACACACTCACGCATTCACGCACTCTCGCACTCAGATCTTTCCAAATCTCGAATCACTTTACTAAGCAAGACAACTGGAAGAGCCACCCACACTCGCCATATTTTCCTCTACGGATACTAGGACCATCGTTTCTCATATTTTCCAAAAGACCATACAATCTTTCATACATATTCCATTCCGGTCTCTTTCCTTTTCTTATTTGTTTCTATATCCATCGGACGACCCGGAAATCTTGATTTGATCCACCTCGACCACATATAGACTCCCCAAACACACACTCACAACAAAAAAAATGGCTTTTCTTTCGTTCGTTCTCGTTTCGCTCGTCACGGTGTTGGGAACGTTACTATACTTTTCCAGGTGTTCCTTGGAAAACATGCACACGGCAGTGAAAACAGTGAAAGACTCATACATCACGCTGAAACCACAGTATACAAGCCCCGAAACCCCCAACAACGACATTTTGCGCCAGCAAGTGTTAGTGCGCAGGGCCACGGATACAAACCTGCTGCTTACCGACTCTAGCCAGACGACGTCGGCTCTCTCCACGTCGGCTTTCTTTTCCGCACAAGACACCACTTCCACACCATCTACAGAGGCCGAGACTTCCACAGATGAGTTCCTGACTGCTACGCCTTCGTCCACGAGCTTCCCAGCGATCAGCTCTAGCTCCAGTGTGGTATCCTCGTCTGTCACAAGTTCTTTCTTTGACGATTCTTCCTCTGACGACATCACAGGCCTGACCCAGAGTCCGAATCCTACTCTGAGCTCTGACGAAAGCACTCTCGAGAGTTCCACTGTCGAGCCTTCAGTTACAAGCAGCGTTGAGAGCACTTCGGAACCAACCGAGTCTACTGAGTCCACCGAGTCCTCAGAAGAGCCAACGTCAACCTCACAAGAGGACATGATAACCAGTAGCAGCGTCTCTGAGTCGCCAACCACACGCGTGTACAGCTCTGTGCAGAACGGCAGTACTGTGGTGGTGACGCAAACGTCGTTGGTGACACAAGAAACATCGGAACCTTCGTCGTCAACTTCCAAGAATAACAACTCCGGCTCGTCCAGTGGGCTCAGCGACACCAATAAGATCGTCGTTGGCGTGGTTGTTGGTGTAGGAGGTGCTATTTTGATTGCGTTTGCTGCGCTTGTGTTCATTTTGAAACGCAGAAGCTCACGCGGCCATGAGAGCGGGTGGACGTTCTGGAGAAAGAACGAAAAGGGCGCTGAGGACAATTTTTTCAGCGGTGAGTTGGGCGTGCGTGACAGGGATATTAATCAGGGGTCAAACTTTTAGAGGTAGTCAATAAATACTACGTTTCATCGAATACCATAGAATTGTATAGAATTCATAACTTCAATTCGCTTTTTGGTATTAGCTCATTATTCAGAATTGAATTGCTGGTAATTGTTTCAGCAAGCTATCCAAGGCTTTTGGAATTCACCAATCTTGATTCGAGTCATTGCAGTATGACTTTGAGCGGGCCATTTTATTGCTTAGAAGAAGGGTATCTCTCAATACGCTTGCGTCTCTACGGATTTGCTTGGGTTTCCGAAATATTGGCGGAATACACAACATGTATTGCACTTGAAAGAGCCATGATCGAAGCAGAAGGCTTTGATGTTCTCTGACACAGAGCAAAGCGAATTGTCAATCAGATTCATCGTCAGCTCTTTTGAAGAATCGAATTTCAGACATTAATTCGAAACTTCTCATTGAAAATGATCGTTCCAGCTTTATTGGTCTCATTCCGCAAGTAAATGCATGTAATTTCCAAAAGCCTGTATCAAGCGTTGAACTTTTGCGAGAAGCAAACCAAAGAATAGATACAATTACGAAGAACAAGGCAGTGTGCTGCTCACAGAACTGTTTTCAGTCCATACATGTATGATCAATCTAGCACATTCAAGTTGGTGCGCTTAACAATCTTCCAATATGTCCCAACTGCTCCATTTTTCATTGTGGAATGGACATTCATAAACTAAATGCCTTGGTCACTAAATATAAACACAATAAAGGAGAACCCCTATGTAAGATAAACATTTGAGCCTTTTCACATCAACTAGCGCACGTCTTAAACGGTCCACACTTCCCATTTCTATCAAATCCCGATACATGCTTAGCCAAAGCCCGGAGTGTTTTTTTCGCTTGCGCAAGTTGAACTTTGAACGCAATTTTGACGCTATCGGGTACGTTCCCGATAGAATAAAATACTGATTTCCATTCTGTCAACTTGTCGTACAGATAATAAACGTTTAAAGCAAAATCGTCGACCGAGGGATCCGGGTTGCCTCGCGAGTCGAACAATTTTATGAGCTTAAGGTTGAGCCTAATCATTCGATGAACAATTCTTTGTGCCCGGTCCAGCCCAAGAGCGTAAAATTCTAGCAAGACAGCCGAGTTCTCTACAAAATGGAACAAATGGGACGCATAGTCTTTTTGTTTTAGGATTCTTTTCCTTCTTGACCCCAATTGCTCACATCCTTGAACAATATCCTCTAAGTGCTTATGTAACTGCCCCTTCAGCCATTCAAAACCTTCTAGATCAAACCTGTTTCCGTGTACAAACGATTTTAAACGCAAAATAAACCATTCTAATCGATCTTTTATGAGTCCGGACTTAGTAAGTGGAGCATCAAAATCATGGTCCTGTGTCCGCCCCTTTTTACCGGCAAACCTGTTATTGGTTTGTATAGCCCGGCTTGTGTTACGAGGCAGTTGTTGCGTTTGTTCGCCTGAAAGTTGTTTTTCTTTTCGGTTCGTGATTGACGCTCCAGCAACCATCAAAGCGAAATAAACCGTCCAAAACACTAAACCATTTAGTCTCATCGCAGGTCTTTATGCTTTTGCGTGTCGTGCTTGCAAAACCTAAAGAAAACCTGCAAGAGACGCTAAGGGTTATATAAGATCATGGTGCCCAACAAAGGCTGTGTGTCACTGCTAGTAGGAAGAAACTGGATGATAGTCACGAGAAAAGAAATACAAAGGCAATAAACCGCAATTCTCGACAATGGATATAATCGACTGCCCAGAATCATATGCTTGCTTTGTGGGCTTGGCATGGTTTCAAATTGAAATATCAATTTCTTTACTCTATTAAGATAGCAAAATAAGAGCTTAATTTCTAGTAGCAATGATTTGTGTGTGGATATTTTCAAATATATTTTTTTTTAATCATTGGCTGACTGAACATTAACCTTTATAAGGAGGTCCAGAAAACGAAATAGTGCCAGCGTGTTAAAACTAATTCTAACTCTGACTGCGTATGCTTGGCCATATCTTTAGCTAGGTGAGAAATTCTGGCCCCCAGTCCTTATTCATATGTATCAAGCGAAGAAAAACGGAGTGAAGTTTCTCGGAAGCTTTAAAGTCTATAACAGCTGTCGCTGATTTAACATAGGGGAGAGTAATTGGATACTGTTTTCTTCCACATTTTGTTTTGGAGCAAACGGTCGTGAATAATCGCGAGAACAAGGGGGCACTTTCTTGCTCAGGGTGTAAAGTATTGTCAGATGTCATTAGCGCGTGACGTTATTTCTCAATATTGTCGTGTAAAAATTTTGAGACTTTCTTGGAGAAAAGCACTCGAAGGTAGCTCGGACTCGTCCATGGTTATACTCAAGTTTTCTGGACTTAGCGCAAAGTTAGGAGATATGAAAAGCAAGCACGCTCCGTTGCAGCCAATTTTCGTTCCTGCTAAGTGATTGTGAAGTTATGTCTACAAAGCCTCCTTTGAAGATCTTCCGCATCCTGATTTCTTAGATTTTTAAGTAGGGAGCACCAATTTTTTTTGAAACGAATCTTCAAATAGGGCAATCGTGATTATGAACATGTTGTAATGGCTTTATGGGGTTGTTCTAAAAATCCCTTTTCAAAACACGACATATACCGCCCTAATGGGCGGTTCCATAGTCCACTTGGTCGAGAATTCGCATGTTGAAATACTTCATTATGGGGGCGGTGCTCGGTGTCCATAGGGCCCGTCAACCCTTATCTAATAATTGTACCCATAAGGAGAATAGTATAAAATGGAGCAAGTAGCTTCCTTCTATCCACGATGAAAGAGAGAGGATGAGCTTTGCAGTACCCTAAAAGAGAAACCGATAGCTGAGAGGGGCAAAAAAGAATTTCACCCGGTTAGAGCTAGGTGAAGGATTCTGGCTCCCGTTTTTAAAATCCGATGTGTCAAGCAAAAAGAACAAAAAAAAATACGGAATATTTCCTTCGATAATGCAATGACATCAATTGAGTTTTCACACGACCATTCTGAATAGTTGGCGGAGTTCCGCGCTCGATATCAGATAGTTTTAACGCTCTCGTGTCAAGCAACTCATTTTTCATATTTTGTCAACAGCGCCATAAAAAAAGAAAGGCTGCAAATCTTCCATAAACGCGAAGCAATTTTTCGAGCCTGTTGCATTAATCCAAGGGTTGACTGGTAATTGTCGCGAGCGTGAATTTAAACGGCATGTGCTAGTGAGTGTAACGGGCAACAAGGCCTTGTGCTTGGCAAATTTCTAGTCATTGAAGTCAGCGCGTATTCATAACTTTTAGAAGTCAAAATTCAGATCATTGAACTCATAATTTTTGATTCATAAGTCAACAAACTATTATCTAGCTTTGTTGTTGAGAAGACAACCTGGCTCAATTATATACTATCCAGTATAGATGTTAACCGCGGCCTGTTGAATCGTGCCGCCGGTAGATTCCCGGTAACATTCGGCCGACCAAAGCCGTTTCCAGATGACATTGAAACGCCCGCCAAGATCAGATTTTCATTTTCGAATGTAGTATCACGAGACCTTTTGCATAAAAGAGCCTAACGACTTGAGATTTTGGTCACGCAGTCCAAAGTTGCAGACCAAAAAAGCTTCTTTGTCACGAGATAAACCCTGGACCGGCACATCCTTTAGTGGAATCCCGCTTTTGTCTGAAAGAACAAAAAGGTGCATATGGTCCGCACTGTTTTTGACCTGCACTCGCGCCGATGCAGAACCGCCATTTTCAAACACGCAATTAGTGAATCTGAGAATATCACCGGAAGCGAAATTTGGAGAAGTACAAAAAAGATAGCGTTTCAAGATCTGTGGCCCATCCTAGTCAACGCTAAATTTTGGTGCAAATCCGTCGACCCAAAATTTGATATTTGTGATATCATAGCACGCGCTGAGTTCGCGATGGCCCTACTTCGTGATACGCCTGCACATGGGCCGCGGGACACATAATACACCACCGTTGGAGTGAAACATTCGTAATCAATTATCCAATTTTTTTGTACACTGAGAATTTGGACAGACAAAAAAATAAGCTCGTTTCAAGATCTGGTGCTTGACAGACCCCGTGACAAATTTTGGTATGATTTCGTCGACTCAAGATTTTTTATTGTCTGTTTATGTTTGAGACATTCGTCCTTTACTTTCGAGGCCTTTGCATGAGGTACGGCATACAATCAAGCAAAACCTTGGTTCCCCTTTCGCTCCGGCTCGTGAATTTTTTTCAAAAGCAATAGATGATAATTTATTGAGGGGCTAAGACGAAAATTCCTCCAGGCGAAAAGTTTTATGCAGCCCCAAAGCACAGGTATAGTTTTGTTTCCACAAAATCGGTCCGGCCCTAGCTAAGATACCCCCGAAAAACGGGGAAAACCAGCTTTTTTTGTTGATATGCAGCGTTTCGGTGCTCATGCTGGATCGGCTAAATGTGCAGCATGGTTTGCATCGACCGAACTCACATTGTCTTGGATGCTTTTGCTGTCTTCACCCTGACGTCTTGCATCATAGCCCTCTTTTTCTATCAAACATTTTTTCTCCTTACTGCATCGCCACCGGTCTTTTATTGCGCAATTCCGCAATCTTATATATATCAGCCGCGATCTCGTTATACCTGCCTAAGTTGCCAAAAGGAGAATTTCGGCTCTTGACTAACCCTTTGCAAAGCTGCCCTGACCTGACAATTGCTACACATTAGAGTGCTGAACAGTTGCAACACCACATATACAATAGAAGCCAATTGATATCAAAAAGGCTTCTCAAACCAAATCGGCCCCATTCAGCCAGACGCTTTAATCATCCACCTCGATCCATCTTGTCTTATCGCTCAACCCTGTCAATTGATACGGTGCAAATAAAAAGCGGAAGAAAAGGAACATTTTTTTCTTTTGGTTATAACCGCCGAAACACATTTTTTTTACGAAATATGCCGCCCCCGATGCTAGGCATCAAGGAGCTTCTCAATGACTGCAGCCCATCCGAGCAGGCGCTGGACGCGCTGGACGACGCACTGGGGTTTCTGTCTCATGTGGGTTCGGAGCCCAAGCTCGAGGTCAACACATCCAATCATCGAATCGATAAATTGTTTCGCTCCAGAGTACACCCGGCACTTCTTCGCAACCGCAAGCTTCTTGATATCGCGTTACGTCGCAAACTGGCACCCAAGCGTGCACTGAGCGCGGCCAACTGCGGCCTGAAACTCCACCGCAAACTGCTCGAAGCAGGGCTAAGGGTTCGCCTCATTCTGGCGCCTTCTATTTACGAGATCTACTACCAGCTCATGCCGTTGACGGCACAGAGCAAACAATTATACCGCGTGGTGGCAGACGCGTCGCAGCGGCTGCTCATGGCCCAGGACGTGACGGCTGAAATGCATGCGGCAAGGCAGTCGGCGATTCACGGAACACGCAGTCTCATGGGGCTGATGAAGGGCCAGTCTCCTCCCCAAAGCGGCCCCAGCCCGTATGCTGGTGGGCACACGGGCGGGCAATATGTGCCCCAAATATCGACTGAGCCACCCCCGACCGGTTTTCTTCAGCCAGGTAAACTCGTGGGAAAAACCGTGCGACTCATAGACAATAACTTGGTCGACTTGGCCGGAGTGCCGCTAAAAGTATTGAAATCCCTCACGTACGACAAGTCTGTCAACGAGCAGGGCCAGTCAGTGCTGGATGATCCGGAGGAAATGGTTCGCACGTTCAACAACTTGGACACTGCAGTGCTGTCACTTTTTCTGACCAAGGAATACTCGCTCATCCGCGTGACGAAGTCCGCCGCCAGCAACAGCGAGGGCTCGGCGCTCGTCAAACTCGAGACGGCAAAGCCGGGCGACCCGGAGTTGATTGACGACGGCGAGTTCATTGAAGACATGGTGGCCTCCTTGGGCGAGCCAAACACGCTGCCCCTGAATCTCTTTATTAAAAAGGTCGTGGCTCGTCCGCGTTATAAGGTTGACATGAAGCTATATTTCGTGCCTTCAAATGAGCCGATGCTGTTATATGTGGACCCTCGGCTGCTCGAAAGAGACCTTATCAATGGAATTATTGACCTAGAGTCGATCCCGGATAGACACATTTGCGCCACGTTTGATCCGACGCCCGTGCTTAACACCGTGCGAGCTCTTGTACAGGAGAGCCACCGTTTCCCGGACAATTTCGAGGGTCTGGTGCCTAATCACATTACGGAAAACCTCCACAAGTACTTCTTGGGACTGTCTAACGATCCCGACAGCGAGGGCAGCTCTGCTTCGTCATCTACACCGGCGTCTCGGTCCTCACTATTCTCCTCCTCAAACAATTCGGTGTCCTCCTCCGTGTCTGGCAGCTCCAGCGTGTTGGGCAAATAGAGGTTTTCTCATCATGACATGTTTACTGGTTTGCTTTTTTCTTATGTTGCTTTGCGCGACGATTATGACTTTCTCAACGGTGCGTCTTTTTAGCATTCATGACTTTTCACGACCCGCGACACGACGGCGTTCTTGGTGTTTTGCTTCTATCTTATATGTATTCTAGCTCTGTCTTACTTCACAATTTACAACTATGCTTCTACTTCATTATTGACTGGCATTGCCTAACTGTTTTGGGTAATGATTGCGAAGAACGACCAATTTACCCCCCTGCTTATACGGGCCTAAGCTACAGTAAACACTGAGGCCACAACAAAAGGCATTGGTGGTTCGTATAATGTTCACAGATTCGAGCCACCTGCTCCCGAACCCATCCTTTCCAAAAGCGAGTTTATTCTGCTAAGAGAGTGTTTTTCTCGATGTTCGCGTCGTCAGGCTTAACATTGGTCCACCTTACGAACAGTCTGCATCCTCACTAAAACATAACCAGATACAGACGGAATGAATAACTTTTTAGGAAAGTATGGCCAGCAGTTCATCGAAAAAAGTGAAAAATTGCTAGAGGAAAAGAGTGAAAGGGTGACTGGGCGGGTTTTGAGCGCAAATGGATCTCGACAGCAGCCGAAAGTCTCCCATTCGGTACCGAGTCGAAATAGACGCAACTTGTAGTAAACCACCGGAAAGTTAAAATGCACTTATCATAAAGCTATGGCCCATCTTTGATACCCACGACTCCTCGCATAATTGCGGGCACACCTGTCTGCTGACTATTCTCTCATACTGAAACTTCGCCTACAAGGGACTTGACGTATTCTGGTATGATGGATCAACAGTTCCTCCGCTTGATCGAATACAGCGGAAAACCATCACAAACGTCCAAATATGCTCTAAATGTACAAAACTATTATCCTAACCCTAGCTACGCGGCCATGCTTTTCCGCTTACACGCTCAACGAGACGTTCTCGGTGGTGATCATGTGCTTGAAAGGCTCCAACGCCGCAGCCACATCCTTGGCAACAAACTTCTCCGTTTGCTGTGGCGCGCGACCGACGAACGTGGAAGGGTCCAAGAGTGAGTCCAACTCGCCCCAGATGGGCTTGAAGTACTCTGTGTTTCTAACTCTCTCGATCAAATCGTTGTCTCCACCCTCTTGCTTGACCACGGCCGACGCCTGGTGCGACAACACGCGAATCTCCTCGTGACAGTCCTGTCTCGAGCCTCCCTTCTCGACCATGGCCATGATGATGTTTTCAGTGGCCATGAATGGCAACTCGGCCGCAATCCGGCGCTCGATCACCTTGGGGTACACCACCAAACCAGAGCAGATGTTGATCATCGTCAGCAACAAGATGTCGGCGGTCAAAAACGCCGATGGGAGCGAGATACGCCTGATGGCCGAGTCGTCCAACGTGCGCTCGAACCATTGCACGGACGCGGTCTGGATTGCGTCGTTCAACAAGCCGCCCAAGTGTCTAGACAACGAGCACACGCGCTCACATCTCATCGGGTTACGCTTGTAGGCCATGGCCGAGGATCCAATCTGCGACTTTTCAAATGGCTCTTCAACCTCTTTCAAGTTGGCCAATAACCGCACGTCAGTGGCGAATTTGTGGGTGGTGGCGCCCAAGGAGGCCAAAGGACTCAACACGTCGATGTCGATCTTGCGCAGGTACGTCTGGCCCGTGACCGGGTACACGTGCTCAAAGCCCAACAAGTTGACCACGGTCTGGTCCAACTCCTCCACCTTGTCGTGGTCGCCGTGGAATAACGACAAGAACGACGCCTGAGTACCGGTGGTACCCTTCACGCCACGCAAGCCCAAATCGTTACGTGCACGCACCATGTTTCTCAAGTCCCACAACAACTCCTGGATCCATAACGTGGCGCGCTTGCCCACGGTGGTCAACTGCGCCGGCTGGAAGTGGGTCCAGCCCAACACCGGCAAGTCCTTGTATTGCACGGCAAACTTCGATAACCGGTCAATCACATTCACCAATTTGGGGATCAACACGTCGTACGCGTCACGCAAGAAAATCAAGTCGGCGTTGTCTGTGACAAAACAAGACGTTGCGCCCAAATGAATGATGCCGGCGGCGGCGGGGCACGTTTCGCCAAACACATGCACGTGCGCCATGACGTCGTGTCTCACTTTCGCCTCCTCCTTTGACGCGGCGGCAATTTCCTCGTCGGTGATCTGCAAATGCGCCTGCATCTCCCCAATCGCCTCGTTAGTGATCACCGAAAGGCCCACTTTCTGCTCGGCAATGGCCAAGTTCAACCATAACTTTCTCCAAGTGGAAAACCGGTTTCTCAACGAGAAAATCAGCGACATCTCCTCCGAGGCGTACCTCGAGGACAAAGGGGTCAGGTATGAGTCGTAGGACATAATCGATAGGGTTATACTTACGGATCGTTTATGGGGTGGGCGGATGCGATGGCCACTTTATATCGTTTACAATATTGCACAGTAATTAGCCCGCTTGACTCGGGGTAACAGCGCGCCTGACTCCGATGCTGCGATGGGGCGACTAGCGTGGGTCTGTAGTTGGTTGTTGGTTTTCTTGGGGATGTACGGATCTTTGGGTGCTACAAAAGTACCTCTTCATTCGAGAGGTGGCTAAAAGTGGCCTATTGATTAAAGACAATCATCCTGAGATTGGCGGAGCTCTAGATATTCGCCTGGTAAATGCCATAGATCTTGTTTCAAATTCGACAATATATGTCTGTGTGGTGCGCAGTTTCTCCTTAGCTAATCACCTGCAGATCAATTACGTTTTTCTCACAATGTAATTACCCGCATGCGCTCTACGGGATATCCTCTGTACCGGCATGCCATGATCTGGCCACTCAGCCGATACTGCTACACGTGTACAAACTATGAACACTTGTTTTCCCGACGATATCTAGAAAAAAGAACTAGAGGATGTGTTTGTTGAACGAATTCCTGATGACCTCGGTTCCAATCGGGGAGGAGTTGATTCATGAGTTAGATCACGTGACGTGGATGTATAAGCGCAATTCACGAAAATTGACTTGGTCTTCCATTGCTGGGCTAAATGATCTTTTAGTCTGGCCTTCTTCAAATACTTGCATAAGACATGCCTCTTTCAGGGAGGACAACGCAAACTCTCGTCGTGCATGGTTCTCGTGATCAAGGGAAGAGCTCAGTCGGCTCTCTGTTCTCATTTCCATTATCAAGCTCCTTGTAGTTTGATGCGTATTTCTCTTGAGATAGTGTGGGTCCAGATGGCCAACGTAGACTTTCCAATCAAATATGGGGCTGATTTATCTCGTGCAATATTGGGTGTGAGCAAGAATTCAGCATTCGAAGTTTTGATAGCCTGGCTTCCACTGGTTTAAGATAAATATAGCAGCGTGTCTCTTCGTAGACTAGCCGCCATTTTTCTTGTGGTTCGCTGAAGCGCCGAGGTTATCTTGATATTCCAGAGCCATGCACTCTTTTGGTTGATCCCCTAGAAATTGGCTACATTGACTGATACGATTCTGAATCCACAAATCAAATCGCAGGTTTTGCCTTATCAGCCATCGGCCCACACTGTCAGCACGGATATACCTAATTTTGGTCGTTTGGAAGCATGGAAGTGGCCTCGTCTTCACTTAATAATTGCCTCACATGGGTTTCCAGATCATCTGCGCTCTCCGAGTTTGCCCATCGGTGTTCGTGCCCCGTATCACTTTGTTCTTTCACCTCCTCATTCTGGAGCTGTAATGAGTACACTGCAGTGCGGAAAAGTGTATATACCAATCCGAATTTGCGCTCCAACCCATGCATATTCCGAAGAAGCGCAAGCGCCTGGCCAGCTACAAAATCCTTCAGTGTTTTTTCCGGGCTTTTCTGATGTATTTTCTGGATCTCATCGGATAGCTTATAGAGCTTGACTGCCAACGTCTGATACAGTGCGAGAACTTCTCTTTCTAGTGGTGAGAGATCCAATTGCAGCATAAAATCTGTTTGTAGGCATTCCTGAGGCATGATTATTTGTGTTCGATTGGAGTTTGTGTGACTTAAATGGATGATATCTGATTTTAACGGATCTGGAACATTTGGTCAAATAATTCATGAGGACTGTTTTGATCTCGGTCTACGCGACGTGCACGTAGGACTATATGCATGCACGTGGCCCATCTTTTTAAACGGGGGTATATTCATTCATGACATTGAAAAGTAAAATCAGAATACTAAGCGTTAATAATTGGTCTTTTTCATATTCTTTCACACATAATGAATATCCACTAAAACAGTACTTGTTTTCGAAGCCACTGTGGGTTGTCTGTGAGCATGTAGTATCACTGCCTCCAAATCACGGTGCTAAGCATACCTTTTCCACTGATACAACTTCTTGGACGATATAGGAGCTAGACCGTTTGGATGGGTTTACTCTAAAAAAGTTGTTCTGTATATGACATATGGTGACATACGAGGCACCTTCCTTCGTGTTATGAAAACAAATGCTGTGAAGTCAGATCATAATTGGTTCAAGCTTTCTCAATCGTGAAGGAAAACAATGAGGAACATTGCCGAAACTAAAAACCAAAAACAAAGACCATAAGCGTAAATAATCACATATCACTATTTTGTTACAGCCAGAGAAGCTTTGATACAAAACTTTGACGCCCAGCGGCAAGCTGTTTCACTAAAAAAAATCTAATACAGTTTCAAGTTTTCCCATAATTCTCTTGTGGCATAATTTACCTATTTTTCCCCGGACCTGTCATGCACCGTTGTTGTGCTGCAGCGAAAAAGACTTCGCCGCGCGTTCCTGAATAGCGAGGTACGGATGTGCATTCTCGTAGGAAGCAACGTTCAGGCACGAGATGTCAAACCCACATGTCGCAGGTTTTACGTTCACATAAAATAAATTCAAGTTTTGGCGGAGCAAGAGCGATTGAGCAGACAACATACAAAAGACAATTATCCAAACCATGTCTTCTAGTCGTCACACAAGCCCTGAGTTGCTGGAGCAAAAAAAGCGCTCTAGTCCCGATTCGGCCCAGAAATACGGCCCCATCACTAACGACACTGTGGAGCCAAAGCACCGCAAAAGAAGATTGGTCAAGAAACACGCGGGCCCTTCGAACTTGAAGTACACTGTGTGGCTCACGGGTCACGTGCTCTCTGTTGTATTCGGTCTCGTGACGTTTACCTGGCAAATCTTGTGGTTGAAGAATGTGTATTATATCAACTCCATCAGTTACAGATTGTCGCTCATCGGATCCGTGCTCGCCCTCGGCAGCACCATGTCGAAAAAGTACGGCTTGAACTACTTGCCGCCATTTTCAACATTGTTGGCGCAGCAAAACTTCCAATACCTCGTTTTGGCCTTGATCTGGTGCTTCACCTTCAAGTCGATCTTCAAGGTGATCCCCACATTTATCATTTCTGTGTTGCAGTTGTCGCTCAATAAAAAAATCGACGTTGTGCTCAAACAGTCCGAGTTCTTGGCGTCAATTATTGCCTTTGATGAATTGTTTCTCATTTTATACTTGCTCTTACGCACTTTGCTTTTCAGATACACTTCGGGCTACCAATTGGTGATTGTGCTGGTGTTCATGTGGTTGCGTGTGTTGTTCGACAAGGATACTGCCAATTTGATCGGTTATGTTGTGGAAAAAGCCGACGGCAGAATGTCTGGGGTGAAGAATGAGAAAGTGCAGAAGGCGTGGAGGAAGGTCAAGCACTTCCTTTCTGAGAAGCAGCAGCATGGCATCTTTTCTGATGGACAAATCGAAGACTAATAGGGCTTGGCAGGATATTATTTATCATGAAATGACACCCGCTAAATTACATTCTTTTTTGGAAACTAATGACGTAGCGCTCGTTGTGTTTGGCGTGAGGATTGGTATTGTTGTGCACACGGCAAGCAGAAAACACGTAAGTAGCAAGAATGGCTCGATTCTTCGTATTCGCCTTCTAATCAGTCAGTCGAAAATCATTGTGGCCCAAAATAGCCGACTTTTTATCTCTTGATGTACTCTTATCAGTTGCTTTGGTGTACGGGTGTAACACACACCGCTCCGCCCCATATTTCGACAAAGGTCTAATCCACGTCTCTTCCGTCACCAAAAATAGTCGGCCATTTCACAGTAGAGCGAACTCCTGTGTATCAAGTCTCATCAATCCCTCAAAAAAAAGCCATGTCGTCGCCAATCGTGTACCAATTGGGCCACAAGCCCATCAAGGACCACTGCTTTTCGCCCGACTTCTCGCTCTTAGCCGTGACCAAGGACAACACCGTTGAGTTATACAAAACGGCGCCTAACGCGACCGCAAAACCGCAGCTTCTCACTGTGTTGAAGGGACATGACAAAACCGTTACTTCCGTGGACATTTCGCCCGATGGCAGTCGTATCTTGACGTGTTCTCAAGACAGAAACGCGCTTGTTTGGGAACAAGACGCCAGCGGCGAGTTCAAGCCCACTTTGGTGCTTTTACGTATCAACAGGGCCGCGACTGTGTGCGCGTGGTCACCCAACGGTGATAAGTTTGCCGTGGGCTCGGCCGACCGCGTGATCGCTGTTTGCTACTATGAGGAAGAGAATGATTGGTGGGTTTCCAAACACTTGAAGAAGCCATTGAAGTCCACCATCACCAGCTTGTCGTGGCACCCAAACAACGTGCTTTTGGCATGCGGGTCTACGGATGGTCACGTGCGGGTATTTTCCGCTTTCATCAAGGGTATTGACGCCAAGCCGGAGCCGTCGGTATGGGGCTCTAAATTGCCCTTTCAGACCCTAGTGGGCGACTACACCAACTCCACCGGGGCTTGGATCCACGATGTGGCGTTCAATGGTGACGGCGAGGGCAACTCCTTGGCCTACGTGAGTCACGACGGCACGATTTCCGTCGTCTACCCACAGGGCGAGGGGCTCCCACCGTCTGCATTCATCACGCTTAAGACGGGTTACTTGCCCTTCAAGTCGATGCTATTCTTGGGCGACTCCATCGTGGTGGGCGGCCATAACTGCAACTTGGTCGTGTTTCTGGGTGACGAATCTGGCTGGAAAGAGGCGTTTGTTGTGGAGAAGCAGAAGGACTTGATCCATGACACGCCAGCGACAGATGAGGACGCGGAGATCTCGAGCCACCAGGCGCTTAATATGTTCAAGCAGATGGATCTCAAGGGCCGCGTCAACAAGCCCGACCTGCAGGGCTCGGGCAGAGCCTTGAGCACCACGCACCAGAATACTATTAGCAGTTTGAGATGGTACGACGGCGGTAAGATCTCCACTTCTGGCATTGACGGCAAGATTGTGATCTTTTCGCTTGGCCAGTAAGCCCGTGAGATAATAGAGTAATACAAGTGCTTGTTAGTAACAAACAGTAGGATCCTAGGCATTATATGAGAAGTGAGAGATGGCAAAGATGCTGCTGTGAAACGTGACGTCAGAAAAGTAAGCTTTTGGTAATGGGTTATCTTCAGGAATTTTTGGTTCAGAAGCAGAACTGAATATAAGTTTTTTCATCATAGTAACGTCACAGCAGCATCCCCACCATTGGCCGCTGAAGGTTTCGCCTGAAACCAGCAACTACCAATAATGAAAAAACGAAAAAAAAGAGATTTCATGTTATCCGGATCTTTAAATGTTAGTTCATCCTTGGTTGATCTATATCGGGGACGCAGCGTCTAAATCAGCTGGTGATGCATGTTTGTACTAGGCTCAGGGATCGCCGGACAATATGTTTGTGAAAACAATCATCATATGAGCTGCGCTTCCAATGTGACTTGAAAGACATACCGTTTGCGCTCACAGGCCAGAAATTTGCACCAGAAATGAACACGCCATGTGATTGTTTTCGAAGCGAACTGCCTTATAAAACAACAGTAGTAGATGCTTAATGCATAGACATGCTAAAAGAATAGTAAAGTTAAATACTGTGACCGATTTTTTCTCTTCTCAAGTAGCCAGAATCTGCGCGCTCCGGTCGGGTAACCTTTCCCTCATACAGGTGAGGGTATCATGGTTCTCGGTTATACAAGTGTCGGCGAAACCAAAGTAAAATGGCCTTTTTCTGTCATTTTTTGATTTGACGCCTGTTTCTTGTCACCTGTTTGAATGAATGTTTGTCATTTCAGATTACCATGGTGTGCTAGCCGCCTAAAACCGTAAAGGACCATAGATCCTTGCGCATATCCTTATATGTGGGCCGTTCGATTCCCTAATTTGCTTCGTACTGGTTTTGCATCAGGCGCACTGCTTGGCCGCTTTGGTCAACTGGAAAATCTTGAAAACATCAAAACCGAAATGTAATTATATAGGTATACATATTCATTAAAGCATTAGCCCTAAAACTTCTCATAACATATTGGATTGTGCCAAGACTTTTTCATTAACATTGAAGTGGCTGATTGGCCACGATCTGTTATTGTGCAGTACGCTCGACCGAAGTGTAGAAGTCAAGTGCTGGAATTTTACGCAAATTACCGTCTTTTCTGATTTTTTGCAGCATTTTACTTACCGGTATCGGAGATTTATCTCAAATGGCAAACTCGCCCAACGTCAACTTAAAAAAATCTACCATCTCCTTTGGCCATCCTTCGATCAATGAGGGTTCAGTGCTAACACGCAGGAACTGCATGTGGGCGCAAAGCACCATCATGTAACGCACTCTTACACGACTCATATCTTCAATAGATAGGTACTAGTGAATTTTCCATGGGGAAGTATTTACAATAGCCACTTGTCCAACTGAATCCGTTGACCTTTGTGCTCGAAATTCCTGATTAGTATTTGAATCGACGCTATGTGCAGGCCCATCAATGCGGCTCACATTCTTTAATCATGACTGGTTTAAGATATGCTTCCGTGACACGGAGTACTCATCCCACAAAAATTTGAAGCTGGGGATTTTCAATTTGTTTCTTCTGCTCTGATTTACACATAATTTGTAAGCTTAAGAGACATTTTGCCGTCAACTATAAATTGTCTTGATTCCCGAACCGGCTAAGCCACGGTAGACCCCCATAAGCGCATACCATGCCCCCACCCAAGATTTTGGATTCACCACAAGATCGTCAAAATCGCTTAACACAGGCGAGAGCAGAAACTCTGCCACTTCTACCCCGGCATCTGGGTACCAGCCCGATGCGTCGGCCGCACGATTTCCCCGCATCTCGCACGGCTACACCTTCAGATATCCGCCGATCGTCATTTTCGGTCACTGATTTGCACAGGAAACACCACCAAGGGTCAAGTACACTTCAGGGCACGCAGACGCCCCTTTTACAACGGCTTTTTGGCTCGCAATTCAGCGTGCTGAACCCATACTCGAGCTTCGATGTATCTGATTCAAGCATAAACTTGACGGCCGAGGGCGTAGCGCCGGATATAGAGTTCTCGAGGGACTTAGACGATCCGCAAACACGTATGAGCATTTTGAGCGTGCTCAGGCCCGAGAAATTGATTGGCCACTATGATGTGTTGGCCGACTGGCACGACTCGTTCGTGGAAGACTTGTCCAAGGTTAGGAACAAGAGGGTGCGTAAATTCTACCAGGAGCAGAACGATCTCATTCAACGGTTAAGTGAAATCGATCATTTTTTGGACTACGGCAAAATGCACCTAAATATGTTGACAACATACACAGATCCACGTCAAAATGAACTATTGGATGTTCTAGAGGAAAGTAACGCTGATACAGATATGCAGAAAAGCAATTCGAAGTCGCGGATCAATGAATTACCGGGAAATATCCGCGAGGGCGGCCAATTTCTAGGGTTCGACGAAGAGCAATCGTCTTACCAGGTTCATCTTGCCATCATGGTGAATTTCTTCGTCAACTTTCTCTTGATGGTTGGCAAATTTGCCATTTCCTTTCTCACCAACTCACTTTCGGTGGTGGCTTCTTTGGTAGACTCGATTCTCGATTTCCTTTCCACTTTCATTATCTTCATCGCTAACAGGCTCTCAAACACCAAAAGTTGGCAAACACAGATCGCATACCCGATTGGGCGCACCAAATTGGAGCCCCTCGGCATCCTCATCTTTTCGGTGATTATCATAATTTCGTTTTTTCAGGTCGGCCTAGAGTCATTCAAGAAATTATTTCTCGATAGTTCGCCCGACAAACACCCGGCGCAAATTGGATGGGATGCAGTGTTTATTATGCTTACAACCATATTTGCTAAAATTGGGTGTTGGTGGTGGTGTTCTTTGAGCAAATCGAGCTCAGTGCAAGCGCTAGCACAGGACGCAGTCACCGATATCATGTTCAACACGATTTCTTTGATTGTTCCTACCGCAGGCCATTTGCTTGATATCTGGTGGTTCGATCCTCTAGGTGCGCTTTTGCTCTCGCTATACATCATTGTGAGCTGGGGCCAGACAGCATTCGAGCATATCGATAATTTGACAGGAGCCGTCGCAGATCCACAGGACTATAAGGTTGTTCTCTATCTAGCGTACAGGTTTGCCGAGTGCATCAAACAAATCACTGCTTTGAAAGTATACCATGCCGGAGATAAGCTAAATGTGGAAATCGATGTTGTCTTCGACACGCAGAACTTTGACATTGGATTCAAGGACGCCCATGATATTGCCGAGGCGCTACAATACGCGATTGAGACCTTACCCCTGGTGGAAAGAGCCTTCGTGCACATTGACTATATGGAGGGCAACTTCAAAGGACATTTGACCTGATGCGGACTTCACTTGCTTTGTACGTCGGGAAAAAGTTCTCTGACACAGTCCCTTATTCCGTCCTTATACTTTGTGATGATGTCGTTTGGGTTGTTTTGCGCGACTCTTTCGAATTTATCCGTGAGCGTACCAACAACTGCCAAAACAGACTTTAAGTTGGCTTCCTTCGGATTTTCAGTGAGTGTGGCTTTCAAAAGAAGGAGTTGGTTGTGGTCCTTCATGTATTTGAGGACAATCACTAAGGACATTGCGCCATAGAAGAAGAAAAAGTGGATCTGATCAGACAAGTATGCGAAATACGAGTCGTTGTCCACTTTTGTCACGAAATGAGTCAAATTGTACGACCGTAGAAGAATCTTCGACAAGTCTTCTTCTCTTGCGTACCCCAAGAGCAACTGCAAGTTATTCTTGTAACACAAATCATTCGCGTTCAACTTAGGTGCAAATTTGTCACTTGAGTCTAGTTGAGCCTTATAATACACATAGTTGTATACTATCTGCAAATGACAGAAGTTATAGCAAAACTCACCAAACTGTAGAGCCGGCTGCTCGAATAAATAACCCCATTGGTCATGCCACGCTTTTATATCGGCAGTAACCGAATGTAAGTTGGCATCAAACTGGGCGGGACCCTTGCCAAGATCCATATTTGAGTTAATTTGTAGATAATTGTAGGTGATGAGCAAAATACCGATTTCACTCACCATTCTGCCATCAAAGTTCGTGGCACTAGGCAAGCTTAGCGTAGAGGTGCAATGGTTGAGGCGGATCTCGTCAACCATACACATCCGCCCGCTAAGAACACAGCTCACCAAGTGGATCAATATGAGGTGGTTGTATATGCGAAGCAAGGTGAGCAACTGACTGTGT
The DNA here is from genome assembly GCA_009746055.1 of Metschnikowia pulcherrima. Classification (NCBI taxonomy): domain Eukaryota; kingdom Fungi; phylum Ascomycota; class Pichiomycetes; order Serinales; family Metschnikowiaceae; genus Metschnikowia; species Metschnikowia pulcherrima. The sequence continues at coordinate 1,073,424 of VFXK01000001.1, forward strand.
TCAGTGGTTAATTCGTCGTACATGGCAATGTACGGGGGTGACATTTTCGAGGTTCCGTCTGAGGCTTCAAACAAGTTTCCGAAAGTTGACTTGGATATGAACGTTGAAAGCCCGAGACCAGATAAGTACCATGGGTCTAGGTTCAAATCCTTCAATTCCGAGTCTGCATCAAGGAGCGACTCAGGATCCACCGTATTCGACACGATCGACGATAGAGAGAGCGAGTAGATCGATAAAATCACCATTGACTGGAGGAACTCCACGTCTTCGCCTATGCTTCGAGAGTTCTGGTACGCCGCGTACTTTAAAAGAGATTTATTGAGGTCCTCAACAAGATGCTTTAAAACGGCCTTGTAGGTGTCTTTTTTCCTCCGGTGGTTGTCGATATCGCCAGGACTGGGTTGTCCATTGAGCAGATACCGCAAGGATAGGGAGCAGCACGTGCTCAACAACAAAGAAGATTTTCGGCGAATCTGGCTCACAAGCACCTTTGTTGAGATCAGAATCGGGAACGAGACCCAGCGGCCATAGTTGCTTCTGAAATCGTCCATGAGCGCGATCGCCTCGTTTTCGGAGAGTATTCCACATGTGATTATGTCGTATTGTGTCATTCGTGAGGAGCCAGACTGCGCATTATCAACAGTGGATAGATTTAGAAGATTGGCGATTGGATGCGGCACATTTGCCATTGAATTTGCAATCATATTGAGAGGCGAGACTTTGAATGACTGCGATGACGAGGCAAACACCGCAGGCTCAGTCTGGAATTCCTGGATCGAGTCGTGGATTTCCGGACGTGGTTTATCGTGAGTTGCGCTGTCAAATGAGGGAAAATGGGAATTATTCGAGCTGGGAAACCCAAAGCGAGACACACCATTCGGGAACACGCTCAACGGGTCCAGCGGAAGGTTATCCACTAGCTCGGATGGCGTGAACGGTGCAGATGTTTTCTTCATGGAATTTGCAGCATCCAAGAGAAGCTTGACGTCATTGTTTACCATGGGCGCATGGCCCGTACCGTTCTGCAGAGATGTCATCATCAGTAGAATTTCTGAGACGCCACGATATATGAGGCTGAGTTTTTCATTTACCTGGATTTCCTGGGCCCGTCCCTGTGAGATTTGATCCGGTTTGGGTATGAAATGCAACGGAAATGATGCGTTTTCCACCGGTGCATCGAGTAAGTGTTCTGGAATACCATCGACTAAGGTCACATCTGGATGATAGAGCTTATATTCCGTTTCCAACAGGCACACTAGGCTTGAGCTTGTGCAGCGCACGCACCTCACAGCAACACTAGACGATTTAAAGCATTTTGTTTTGGCCTTTCGACATCCTTCACATGCCTTGAGTGCACGCTGATGCGTGGCCAGGCTCGATCGTCTTTTTGATGGTGGCTGCGGGGTTTCTCCCTCTGCAGGTCGCTTTTCCGGCCCAAAAAATGCCTCTGATTCTCTTTCAGTCATACTGGATGCGATATTGAATTGTGATATTGCAAACGAAGTGCTGATTATGAGTGAATGAAAAATGTGATCGTGCCGGAGAGTTCCGTAGGCATTTCCGGGCACCGCCAGTTTTTCAGATAAGAAAAGCATTGTGTGCAGGAACGACGCGGGGGCCATGTCGCATCTCATGCAGATCGGACTGCATACTATATTCACGAGATACGGCTCGATGATAAGTAGGTACACTCAGCCCTAGCGTCTATTCATGAAAGAGAGTTGTTTCGTGATCGTTAGTTTACTGATGAATATTTCGTCTCTGGATTGTGACAATGAGACCTAAAAAAGCTGTGATTTCAGTCAAAAAATTGCAAGTAGCAGCAAAGGTCAATCGGATTGGTATGGCCTGTCTGAACATCGCTCTGCAATGGGCGCCATTTTGAAATCAAGGAAGCAAAGATGTTGTTAGTCATTGGTCTTTTGCACGTAAGATAATATTGATGAATTAAATATCACCATGAAGTATCATTGGGGTCCATAATATAGCTAATAATATATCAATATTCTACTCTTCAATGTGGCGGATAGTGAGGCAGCCCAGTGCACGCTGCGTGTCTTGAATCTTGACTAGCGTAGAGTAAGTCAGTATTTCACAAATTAATGGGCCCTGCCACATGCATGCGTCGGGCCTACTGGAAGCGTGTACTAAAATTTTTAGTAATACTAATTCGAGCCAATTGAATTGAGCCATTCAGAATTCTTCAAGTCGCAACACTGTTCGATCTTCGAATGATTCTGATTTGGAATTCTGGGACGTGTTTGATATGGTAGTGAAGAATAGGATAAGTTGTGCCCCGCACTGGCTGGTCGTCCAAGGCGCATGAAATCCCGGTGCATTGAATCCCCAGATTCATCGGACTTCATGACGAAGATATTTCTTGATTTATTACGCATGATTAACACCCGCGATATCATGGATGAATGATAAAAGATTAATATCACTCAAAAGTATTATACGTAGTCATAATGTTATCCCATATTATAGTCGATATCACCATGAATAACAGCGCTGGGCAGTAACCGACTAAATGACCCTCTGCGCGGCCTACTTCAACTTATATAGCACGCTCGACTTGCCGTATTCGGTCACATCCAAGGTCAAACTGAGAATCCGTACCCCGCCGCTGAGCCCCAAATGGGCGTTGTCAATCATGCCCGTGTACGCTACCGAGCCCGTATGCTGTTTGCTGATATCTGTCACTTCTAGCGTTCCCCGGAATGCAATGTTGTAGGTCTTTTCGCCCGCCTGCGAGCATTCTAAAGGCTGATTTTTCTTATCTTCTTCGAGATTGGCCTGGTGAACTCGGCCGCTACTTTTATTGTGAACGTTGTGCTGCGCTTCGGTGGCGGCTAGACTCTCAAGCTCAGACGTCATCCCAGTGACTATATCATTAATATCTGTTGTCCATTTGACCAGTTTGATCTGCCAACTGGGCGTGATAGAGATGATTCCGTTATTCTTGCAAATCCTGAAAAGTGGGCCATGGAATGTGGGATACTTCGGCTCTATCCACACGTCAAATTCGTCCGTTTGCGTGGCTCTCACACTGATTGGAAGCTTGAAAACCTCTCTCACTATGGACAGTCGAAACAAACAATCTAGAACTTGGTGTTCCACGTGGTCTCGCTGTAAAGCCTCTATGTAATCCAGGCCGTTAACATCAGCTAGAGCCGGGTGTGCAGAGTCCATATAGTGAAGATAAGCTGGGAAATCAAAATGCCTTTTTTTGGGCCAGTTAAGGCCGAACCAGAGCGGGAAAAACACGTTTCTGGGCTCAGAATCCTCCTCTTTCAGGAAGTAGACTTGATATACCTGACTTCCGAAGTAAATAAGCATGCAAGAGCAGCATGAAGACGCGAAAATGGCCAATCTTCGAGTCCAGCTCGATTTCCGGGATGTGATCGAGGCTCCATCTGTGCTTAAGATGTTGGGATTCTTACTGATTTCATGGATAAGTCTTTGGCGAAGTCTTTCATCATGAATAAGCCTGCGAGAGTGTACACTCAAGAAAACCGGATTTTTCGCATGAAAGCTCAATCTTGCAAAGTTCTTTGAACCAGACAATCTGGGGTAAAACGACCGAGCCAGAGACGATATCATGTTTTGTAACGGATTACAATTTATGATTCTGAAATGAGTTCGGTTGCCATACACTAAACCTTTTTTTAATTTTAATGTGAAAGTTGATAATACTTGGACTTTTCTGGCCAGCCAGTGGTGGAAGAAAAACACGTATGATCCTGGGGCTCACCCTGACCTGTGTGAAGACGAATCGAGCAGGCATAGACTCGAGGGTCTGGAGGTGAGGCTACATGCACGAATCAGAGTATCGAAGTAGTGACAGATGAAGGATTTGTGTGTCCTACAATATAGTCTGAATTATTATCTGAAAGCTTGAAAGCTTGTATTCATACTTTTTCTGGATATGCTGCGCTTGTAAGCCCCACTTTGAGTCTACATAAGTCGAACCTCTTTGAGAGGTTATTGTCACTGCTTCGAGAGACTATAAACATGGCTTTGACATGTAGTCATAGACAAGAGACTTTTTTTTTTTAAATGTGATAATTACTGTCTGTTTGCGGCTTTCTTCCTGAATCGGCCAAACACTGATTTAACAATACGAACCTTGATGGTCTCGTGTTTTTGTATCCTATTCTTTTTTCATCTTTTGACACTTTCAGGTGCAGCATTCACGAATATTGTCTTATCGTTCGTATATCAGGGTTCGCGGGTATGCTAATGTTCTTTGAGCAGTCGGTGTGTTTCACCCTGCGCTTCCGCGTGTTTTCATCCCGGCCTTTCTTTAATCAGACTCGTCCTCGAGGTCTGCCCAACTGGAAGACTTGTCGCTCATTTTCTCGAACATGCTCTGGACTTCTGCCTTCAATTTGGCCTCCTTTAGCTCCTGTTCCTTAGCCAATTTGGCTCGCTTTTCCTGCTCTTCCAAAGCACGTTTCTGCTTTGGTGTCATGTACCTGGAGGACAGGCCAGTTGGTGTACCCTTTTCATGGCTGAGCGTGCCATTATCCCCGTAATGATGCGTTTTTGAAACATTCGCGTTTCGCGTAGTTGTGTGGTGGTGATTTTTCTGAGTGTCCTGGACCGGAACGCCGATACGAAGGGCAAACGACTGGGCAGCCGCCGTCATGGTGCCACCAGGCCGTTCTTCCTCGCTCTCGTCACTAGACCCAAAGCTTTTGCGTGCTTGTCTTTCTGGAGACTTGCCAGCCCTTGAGTCCCGTCCAGCGTGGCTTCTTCTGGGCTTTTGATTGTCTCTATGGCCCGATTTATCGTCATTGAGGTTGATGCTACCGAGTCTGCTGGCCAATGTCTTTCCGGATTCGGAGTGCGAGCTCTTTCTTCTAGAGGCAGGCTCATGTGCATGTGATTTGTCCTTATGATCCTGTTTGTGTTGAATACTCCCGTTCTTGTGGTCAAACGAAGCCCGCTCAGATCTGCCCTCAGATCGGCGTCTATGTGCCCGTTCAGACCGCCCATTAGCGCCAGATTTTGCCAGATTACCCGCAGAAGACGGAGGCGTCGGGAGTTGCACATGTGTATCTTCGAGAGAACTTTGATGCTGTGGCTTTGGATCTGGTGCATCCGCCCATTTTGAAGGCAATTTATTAACCACTGGCTTTGAGTAAGCGCTTGGAATCGACGCTTTTTTCGGCGAGCTTACCACAGGCACAGTTTCTGGCTCTGCATTGGCCCATTTCGAGGCAAGAAGCGGCATCACTGGTTGTTTTGTTTGGGGTCAATTGTGTGGGGATTTAATATTGTTTTCTGGTCTGATGATGAGGCTGCGAAGATTCTGCGCGCTTATGGCTTAGGCCGTCTATATCAGATATGGATGTGAGCAAATTCAACGGCCAGTGACAGGGAAAATAATGATCTCATTTGTATAATTGGAAACTAAGAATATAAAAAGCTTCTGCATTCTCTCTGATTTGGTGAGTATGACGTTGGCCGTTGCGAGAGTGCCCAAAACTCTGCTCAAGCATTTTTGCAAGCCATTCGAGAAAACCTACACAATCAAAACATCTCAAAAATCTGGGCTAATATGACGACAGTGCTCGTTCGAGCATCCAAGGATTGAAACCAGAAAAATGCAATTTCGGCTAAATGTGGTTCCGGCAACATTCTTTTGACAATTTGGCGCCTAAAATTTAGTAACTAGGGGGTGTTCTCATTACTAAGAATCGACGCGTAAGCGCATGGATCTAGCCACAGGATTATGGAGCAATTCGGCTAGCTCACCCTCAGGCCAAGCCAAGCCAACAAAAAAAAAAAAAAGAATAGCGACAGAATTATAATGAAAAACCACAAGAATATCTAAGTGTCTAGTCAAGATTCCGATATGAGTGGCTGATTAAAACACAAGCTTTGATTCAGTGGAGGTTTTCCAGAATTGAAAGAGAGCTTTGTGGTCCTATTGGGTCGTGGGGCCAGGACAGCATGACGCAAGCTTGCCCCGGAGTCAGGTGCGACCGGGCCGCGGTGTATATAGGGCGAGAGTGCGCCGCGAAGGAAAACCCGATGAAATCCCAAATCACTTTTCAGCGGCACAAATAATCTCCTGGAAATCTTGATAATACTCACATTTACATCAATTGACAATGTCTAGCCAAGCTTCTTTTAACTTGTCCTCCGAATTGCCTGCGTGGAAAAAACTCGACTCCACGTACGAGTCCGTGGGCAAGACCTTGAAGGTTAAGGACGAATTTGCGGCCGACAAGCAGAGATTTGCCAAGTTTTCCGAGACATTCACCAACTACGACGGCTCCGAGATCTTGTTTGACTTTTCGAAAAACATCATCAACGACGAGATCAAGGCGCAATTGCTTGACTTGGCCAAGGAGGCCGGCGTCGAGAAGTTGCGTGACGCCATGTTCAACGGTGACAAGATCAACGAGACCGAGGGCCGCGCCGTGTACCACGTGGCATTGAGAAACCGCTCGATGAAGACCATGGCTGTCGATGGCGAGAACACTGCTCCTGAGGTCGACGCCGTGCTCAAGCACATGAAGGAATTCTCTGACGCCGTGAGATCGGGTGAGTGGACTGGATACACCGGCAAGCAGATCACCGACGTAGTCAACATCGGAATTGGTGGCTCAGACCTTGGTCCTGTCATGGTGACGGAGGCGTTAAAGGCGTACTCCCAGCCAGGGCTCAACGCACACTTTGTGTCGAACATTGACGGTACCCACTTGGCCGAGACCTTGAAAGGCTTGAACCCGGAGACCACATTGTTCTTGATTGCGTCCAAGACTTTCACCACCGCCGAAACCATCACCAACGCTAACTCCGCCAAGACGTGGTTCTTGGACTCTGTCAAGGACGAGGCGCACATCGCCAAGCATTTCGCTGCGTTGTCTACCAACGCCGAGGAGGTTGCCAAGTTCGGTATTGACACCAAGAACATGTTCGGCTTTGAGTCGTGGGTTGGCGGCCGTTACTCCGTGTGGTCCGCCATCGGCTTGTCCGTGGCCATCTACATTGGCTACGAGAACTTTGAGGCCTTCTTGAAGGGTGCCGAGGCGTTCGACCACCACTTCACCACCACCCCATTGGAGAAGAACATTGCCGTCACTGGCGGCTTGTTGTCTGTGTGGTACAACAACTTCTTTGGCGCCCAGACCCACTTGGTGGCTCCTTTCGACCAATACTTGCACAGATTCCCCGCTTATTTGCAGCAATTGTCGATGGAGTCCAACGGTAAGTCTGTCACCAGAGGCAACTCCTACACGAACTACCAGACGGGCACAATTTTGTTCGGAGAGCCTGCCACCAATGCTCAGCACTCCTTCTTCCAGTTGGTGCACCAGGGCACGAAGTTGATTCCATCCGACTTCATCCTCGCCGCTCAGTCGCACAACCCTATCGAGAACAACTTGCACCAGAGAATGTTGGCTTCCAACTTTTTCGCTCAAGCCGAGGCTTTGATGGTCGGCAAAGACGAGGAGCAGGTCCAGAAGGAGGGCGCCACTGGCGGCTTGGTGCCACATAAGGTCTTTTCTGGAAACAGACCAACGACCTCGATTTTGGCACAAAAGATCACGCCCGCCGCGTTGGGTGCGTTGATTGCCTACTACGAGCACGTGACGTTTGTCGAGGGTGCCATCTGGAACATCAACTCGTTTGACCAGTGGGGCGTTGAGTTGGGTAAGGTGTTGGCCAAGGTCATTGGCAAGGAGTTGGACACCGCTGATGATGTGGCCGCGCACGACCCATCCACCAATGGCTTGATCAACCAGTTTAAGAAATGGAGCGCCTGAATCACACGTGATTTGAAGTTGTAAGAACCATGGTTAGCTGACCGACGGCCGTACATATGGTTAGGTTTGTTTAATCGACAATTATAATGAAATGACATTCGTAAGGTAGCCTTGACAAATTGCGGTATATCCTAGCCACAACAGATTCAAGTGAGGTAATGACCTTAATACTAAAGTATATCCATATTTGGGTTTTATGGAAAAGAAACCGATATACCATGTAGTCTTCACCGTTTTCTCTGTTTCCCGAACAATTATTTCAAAAGTTCGGATGAGCCACCAAATGACAACGACCTGCATATAGTAGAACGATGATGCCCCAAATCAAGCTGTGCATTACAATCTCCAAGCTAACTTCTCCGGAAACCAACATGTCTCAAGAATCCGATATAGTCTTCAAAACAGATGAAACCGGGGACTTGGACAACCCTTTGAGAGCCATTATAGTGGTGAACTCGCCTGATGTACCTGAAGGTGAGATGGAGGAAAGAATGCTCGATGGAGTGCAGACATTCGAGGAAGTCGATGCGTTTTTCGATAAATTCGACGAGAAAATTGCTTTCCCGAACGAGGAGCATATCAAATACGAGGTCGGAAGCGACGGCTTGGTCGTTTTCGTAGTGGACTCGTCGAAGTTGAAATCCGATGTGATTGCATTTCTCGATCAATTCGCAAAGGAAAAAGCGTCTACAAATGAGGAGTCCTCAAAAAATGATGCAGAGGAGGATGCAGAGGATGATGGCGCCAGCAAGAAGAGATCTAAATCCTCCAAATAGATGTTTGACTAGAAGACTTTTGAATTGTTGTATCATATGTCTTTACTTTATGAGGCGATATTGGGCTCTGAGAGGCAATGAAGCATGTACTATAGATATAGAAACATAATGAAACAGAGAAAAAACGAAAAAAGAAAGAAAGAAATTAGTTTTTGACGGAATGGGCACTCGGGATCAACGGCCCAAGTCACATCATATATTGTTAATTTTCCTTCTTTTCGTATCATTTTCCTCACTTGACTGATCCCTAGTACTCTTCCTGAGACAAGGCGACAGTTTTAATGAGATCTGACGTACCTTAATTAGTTTACACATTCAGACCAAAAGTCAAAATACCCGAAAAATGATATTTGTATGATATTTAAAAAATTCGTCATGTATTAGTATTAGTCTTGGTGACCGGGTCATAGCCATCTTTGGCCTTTACCAAGTATATCGACATCCGTACACCTACGTAATCATGCCGATCGGCTCCGTCCAATATACACCACAGCCCGAATCTCCAATCTTTATTATAGCAAGAAACAAACACCACTTTTTCATTAAGCAACCATTTACCAATTCACTCAATATGGAAGATTGGAGACGCATTGATATTGACGCCTTGGAGCCGGAAAACCATTTATCCAAGCAGGACTTGGAGCCGGATCTTCCGGCCGTGTCTCATGACGAGATCACAAGCATTGCCCAAAAAGTGAAGCAATCTTTATCGCTGGGTCAATTCTTGCCCGCCTTGCAGACTGCGTTGGATACGCCGCCATACGTGAGTGACCAAAATACGAAAAATTTGCACACAGAGACCGTGTTCGAGGTACTTGCGTCGATCAAGAATAACCACAATATCAACGAATTCCCGACCTTTGTTTCCCAGCTAAGCTCAGACCAGCAGGATACTTTGATCAAATACATTTATAAAATCATGTCGACTAATTATGGAGCCAAGCATGGAGCGTTGTTGTTGAGCTGGTTTGAGAAAACAGTGGATGTCACGGGCATGGGTCCCGTGGTGAGATTCTACTCGGACAGAAGAACTGTTTAGATGTAAATGTGAGAAGTAAAAGTAAGATACACGTCTTGCCAGCTAGAAATGGTTCGGAATTAGGTGCTTCCAAATTGTACAATTCAACTTTTGTTGTCGGCTAATTTGAGCCTTTCAAGGGGTTATTTGTATCTAGAAGAGAGACATCGCATTCAGCATTTGAAGGATGCTGAAACAATTGGCATCTCCACAGGTGAGTACCGTCTCGTGTTTTTAACCGTGTGGTGTGGCTGCGCAAATAACTAATTATGTATCTTGCTTACTCTGGGTGTATCGCAACAATGTATGCTTCTAACACAGCAATCGGCTCGAGTTTTGTTTTCCAGCCTAAACGTTTTCGTCGATTCCCGTCCCAGCTTGCTCGGCAGACCTTTGAGAGCGCAATGGGCTATGCTTTCCCGTCACTTTCACATCCTTATTCGATCTTGAATTGGATTCCGTCAAGATTCGGGTGGGGCTAGGCACAGGGGACCGACCTGCGGCAGGCCGGCGAAAAAAGTTCATGTACTCAGTCTGATCATCAAAGATGTCAATAGACGAAAACGTGTTGTTGCCATTGTTGAAGTCCAATTCAGGAAGGTCCAAAGTTTTCCTCGGCGAACCAGCAAAGTTTCTAGCCTTGCCCAACTCTTCGTTGAGTCGAATCACATGCTTTTCGTGCTCAATATCTCTTTGCTTTGCCAGCTCAGAGAGATCGCTAATAACTGTTTCTAGCTCGGCACATCTCTCTTGAAACTTTCGAAGCTCTGTCAAGGAAGCATCCTTCAGGGCGACAGCGTCTTGAAGTGTTTTGAGCTCTTTTTCATAATCGGCCCGAGCTTTTTCTAGGGACTCACTCTTGCTTTCGTACTGCTTTACACGGTTCTGTAATCCCGCAACTTCGCTAACATTTCTGGCCTTTTCGGCTTGCAACTCCTGCATCAAAGTCTGCTCTCTACTGGTGTGCCCTTCACTTTGCTCCCTAATCTGGTTTTTGAGCTCAGTGATTAATTGCAATTGATGTTCATTCTCCTCACTTTGCCTCTTCAAAGCTTCTGCTGCTTTCTCAGCCAGCAAAGTTCGCTCAGACTCTATGAGTTCTTGAAGTGCCTGGAGACGTGCCTTGCTTTCAGCTAATTCGGCTCGTAACTCCTCAGAAGAGCTATTCGAAGTGGTCATTAATTGGTGTGCCTCTTGCAATTGCTTCAGAAGGTCATCTCTTTCTTCAACAACAGTTGCCAAGTGAGACTTGGCATCCTCACACTCTTTCAGTAAAACGGTTTTCTGATCATCGAGCTCAACAATTTTTTGATCCAGGGAATCCTTTGCTTTTGTCAACTGTTTAATCTTCTCCTCCAACGAAGAGGTTTCCTCGCGCATAGCTTTGAGCTCAGACTCGAAAGCTGAGGCCAAACTCCTTTTCTCTTCGGCAGAAAGTTCCCTGGACCGAGCCAACTCTCTTGATTGTTCATCGAGCATTTGTGTGACCTCAGACAACTTCACGTCCAAATAGGCCTTTTCGCTTTTAAGTTCAGATAGTTGGCCGTCAAGACTCTGGAATTGTTCCACTTTAGCATCGAGGTCTCTGGATACGCGTTCCAACCCCATACGAGCATTTGTCAAACCCTCCCGAAGAGATACCAAGCTTTCATGCTTCACCTGACGTACCTCGATTTGTAAGCTCCGAATTGACGTCAGGTACTGTGATCTTTCCTGAGACAATTGCGACAGAAGCTGGTCAACAATCTTTTGGAGGTTTTGCAACTGTCTGGGACTATATGATGGCGACACAGAAGCACTTTGTGAGCGCAGAACGACTCGCTGACGGCTTACCAACTCCTTTTGAAGCAGTTTATGGATGGGTGCACGTGGCCTGACGGGCTTGGACACTCTAAATGTCGACAATGGTTTTGTTGGCGTCGATGAAGATACCGTAGGCCTTGCATAGTTAGGCATTTTCGTGGATGCAACCAGCGGAAGCACAGGTCTGGAAGCTTTTGGTTTCCCCATAAAAAAGTTGCTCGCGACTTGTGAGATATTAGTCAAGGAAGTCTGTATAACGTCTTGACTGCCGCCCTGATCCAAGTGCACGAGAAAACTCACATTAGCCGCAGACTGTCTGCGCCGGAATATACTTGCCAACGAATTCTGTGAGCGGTCAGACCCCGATCTAGGGAGTGCACTTCTGGATTCGGAAAGCCCGCTGGAAGTGCTAGCTTTTTTAGAGGTGTGCGTGTCTAAAATGTCCGCGTCGTTCACATCAGCCACAGTAAGCACCTTAGAGTCTATATATAAGTTCACGAGCAAGCATGAAGGGCCTGCCAGTGCGGTTTCCAGCATGGTTTTTGACGCCAATTGTTTCATCAATCTAGCGACGAGCCGCAGATCAAGCGAGCGTTTCTTTAATTGTGTATCGGGAGGAATTGAGCCCAAGTACTTTCTTGATACTGAGTCATCAAGTAGATCGTCAAACGTACAGTTCTTGTAGATTTTACTGGCATTGAACAGGACATGTGCGCCCAAGTTGGCGAAGTAGCTAAGAATCTCGAATAAAGATGTGGTTTTCCCACTAGAAGCAGGGCCAACAAGCAAAAGTAGAGCCGAGCTTTTTGACAATTGATGTAAGGCATCTCTGGGAAATTGGTCGCGATAAATCGCTGTGAATTCGTGTGTTTGGTCATGCAACGAAATGGCCCGGTCAGCGGAAATATGGAACTGGGGAGACTCAGAAGCCGTCCTCATTTTGAGGTACACAGAGGGATGGTTCATCATGACGCTGTCTGAGTATCGACAAGTCTTTTGAAGTGAGCTGAAAAATGTATAAGGTATTTGCTTTGGAGTTTTTCGCTATACTGAAAAAAAAAACAGACCAGGTGATGTGTGAAGATGTTTGTGTGGTTGTTGTGGGTTGTTTACGTCGCGCTTGAATTGAGTGTTATATGCCGGACTGCCGTCCATACCGTGTCTCGCGCCTAGGCCCATGGCATGAGTGGATCTCGTTCTCCAAGATGTCAGATGATACAGTATCAGCTTTTGCCATACATTTTTTTGAATCTTATTCGGGAAGCTTCATGTGCTACTGGTTTCTTCTCGTTGTTCGACTCGAATGAGCGGCTAATTAAGAAAAAATTGATTAGACGAGGTTATAACCATGAATAAACTTACGATAGAGAAAAAATGCGAAGGAAAAAGAAGAACACTTAAAAATTCTTAACATCAGGATTAAAGACCATGTGTAGGTCAGGTGAACCTAAATGCGACCTTTTTCACAATATCAAATGATATCGATATAGTAGGGAATGTCAAGTCTTTGAGCTGGATTGATGATTCGTTTGAACAGAGAAGAGTGGACGAATTGAGACTTCGAAGATGAGATTTGACTAGACGTTCAAAGTCGCCTTTTTGGCAGCCTCTTTGAATTTCTGATTGGTGAGAGTGACGAGTAAAATTAGACATGGTCGCTTAGGGAACGACATTCATCCATGCCACACAAACAAATGAATGGATACTTGTCGAGTCGATAGTGTACCCATATCAAATGAGATTGTCGCCCAACGCAAAGAAAGCAGAGATTGTTGCAGTCAAAAAAGTTACAGCCACGAAAATAAAATGAAAAAATGCTTATGTATATTCCAAGCTAAAACATGCCAAGGCCCATTTTGGAACCGACAAGCGAGTAATCAGAAAGCAAAAGACATCAAATTGTAACTTCGTAACTTTCAGTCATTTGTAAGCAAGAATCCCACCATTCATGAAAAAATGATTCAGCTTAAGCACAGCCTCTTCTTTGTCTGACATGCACCCCGCTATTTCCAGCGGCAAACTAGTCGTCGGGAACTACACCATTTGTATTTCCCCAACAATAGCGTGGGGGCTGAAACGTTGACAGGTGCGCAATATTGCTGTTGGCTTCCAGATTAGGAAGGCGTTCCTCAGGGCTACAATGTGTGTTTTTGGCGCGCGCGAAATCTTTCGAAAAATGCCCTGGTGCCCCCACCTCGGGGCCACCCGGTGCCCCCACCTCGGGGCCACCCGGTGCCCCGCAACATTTGCCGGAGATCTATATAATGGCTCTAGTCGCAACCTGCAATCTGCAATCTACAATTGGACTTCACGATTGAAAACCGCAATTGAGAATCATAATTTACAAACTATACGCACCTTGAAAAAATGGCTACTATCAAATTGAACTCTGGATACGACATGCCCCAAGTGGGGTTTGGGTGCTGGAAAGTAACTAACAGTACATGTGCCGACACGATCTACAACGCGATCAAAGTTGGCTACAGATTGTTTGACGGCGCCGAAGATTACGGGAACGAGAAAGAGGTGGGTGAAGGTATCAACAGGGCCATTGACGAAGGCTTGGTGGCACGTGACGAGTTGTTCGTGGTGTCCAAGCTCTGGAACAACTTTCACCACCCGGATAACGTCGAGAAGGCGTTGGACAAGACTTTGGGCGACTTGAATGTCGAGTACTTGGACTTATTTTTGATCCACTTCCCAATTGCGTTCAAATTTGTGCCCTTTGAGGAGAAATACCCGCCCGGCTTCTACTGTGGAGAAGGTGATAAGTTCATCTACGAGGACGTGCCTTTGCTCGACACGTGGCGGGCATTGGAGAAGTTGGTGAAGAAAGGAAAAATCAGATCGATCGGAATCTCGAACTTTTCCGGCGCGTTGATTCAGGACTTGCTCAGGGGCGCCGAGATCCCCCCTGCTGTTTTGCAGATCGAGCACCACCCATACTTGCAACAGCCCAGATTGATTGAGTATGTGCAGTCCAAGGGTATTGCCATCACAGCCTACTCCTCTTTTGGCCCACAGTCGTTTGTGGAGTTGGACCATCCCAAGGTCAAGGAGTGTGTCACGCTTTTCGAGCACGAAGACATCGTTTCCATTGCTGAAGCCCACGAAAAGTCCGCGGGTCAGGTGTTATTGAGGTGGGCCACGCAAAGGGGCCTTGCCGTGATTCCAAAGTCAAACAAAACCGAGCGTTTGTTGCAGAATTTGAATGTGAACGATTTTGATCTTTCTGGAGCAGAATTGGAGCAAATCGCAAAGTTGGACGTGGGCTTGCGCTTCAACAACCCTTGGGACTGGGACAAGATTCCAATCTTCCATTAAGCAATTTGTGAGCAAATCTTGTCCTTCAGTTGACTTATAGAATAGCAATTAGAGAATCAGGGGAATCACACGATAGGATCAATGCGTAGAACATGAACTTCAGGTTGAATTGCGGAACTTTTTTCTTGCCAATGTTGATCTTGAAGCTGGTGGGAACCGAAAAGCGGGCTCGAATGCACTAAATACTATATAGTGTGTCAATTCACTGTTGGGGTGGGATCGCTTATAGAGACTCTCCGAAAAACCAAAATTCGCCTTTAAGTTCACTCAAAGTTATCGTAGATCAATAGGAGGATTCATTGAAATACACTACTCTTCTATATCCACCTGCGTCCCTTTCCTTCTATACAACCCCCTTGTAACATCCGCCAATAACGCTCACTTAATCAGTTTTATATTCCTTCTTGTTTATAAGGAGTTCAAAACACTCTCTCTGCCCACATTAAGCAACTTAAGTCTACTGACGAAGTCGTCCCTGTTTATGTACGCTCCGCAAAGTCTTCTTTTCCCGGTGAACTCTGTTCTCAGATGAAAACATCTCCAGTTATCAAAAATCAAGCACTGTCCCGGCTTCAACTGATAAAACATTTCGTTTTCTGGCGAGCTGATAATCTTGTACCATTGCCTAATAGCCTTGTAGAACTTGGGCACATCATCTGGATCGTCCCAAATGTCCATGCAAGAGCGGTCACTCTGGTTCCATCTGACCTGAATCAATTGGCCATCAAGATCAAGCTTGAATACCGGCTGGGGGATATCAGGCTGGATGCACACCTTCTCTTCGCCTGCAGAATGGGCACGTACGGGGATTTTTGTCAATAGATGATAACTCTCGGGGTCACTATTCCTCAACTTCTCAGCACATTGAAACGCATCCACCAAGGACGTTGTGCCTCCAGTACCGTCATGATATAACAAGTGGAAGAGTTGTAAGCCTGGAGTATCAGACCAGTACGTCCCGTCTGTATGAGACGAGATATCAAAATTCGTGTATGCAGTGTCTTTCTTGCCCAAGTCAGAGGTAAAGTCCCAGAACCCACCATAATGTGTTGGCCGGATGTACATGAGCTTTTCACAAAGCCTTTCTGTGTCTTCAGGGGTTACAGGCACGTTATCGATGAGCGTAAAGCCATACTTCCAGGTTTTCAAACACCAATCTTTGATCGCCTTTTCCCCATCCGATTCGTCGCTCGATTGCATGATATCGTTAAAATCGACAACCGGCATATTACTTTCAATTTCCGCCGTGGTCCAGAATTGCCGAGCCAAGATTTCTTTTTCGCCCTTCACTTTCTGATCGGCGGCGACTAATGGAGGGTTGTAAGCGTGTAAACGCAACCATTCCACCAGGTACTCGGACCGATGGTTGTTTTGGCTCCACACAATCGATAGAAACTTTCCATCAAATGATTTCAGAACAGGATAAATGTTTTCATCAATAGTGGCCGAATTGAGTAATCTTTGCTTAGTGGTGTCAAAATAACATGCCAGGCAATGGCAATGGTCTCTCAACCAGATGAAATGAAACCGCGTCGTGGTGCCATCGATATCAAGCGATAAGTCATTCATAGAGACATGTGAAGGCATCTTGGGGAAAGTTTCGAGAATGTTCAAACCAAAACCTTCAAAAACTTGAGAAATAAAAAATCACCAGACTATCACTCAATCCTAACGCGAAAAGTAATATCTCACCGCTTTTTGAGAATACGCTGTAGGGAAATGATGTCGAATTCTGGGAGCCCAGATTTTGCGGGGGAGTCGCGGAATTTATTTATGGGCCCACCGAGTCTCGAGAGAGATGTTGAAGATAACACCAATCAGATAAGTGAGTTCCGCGAGATTGCACGTGAACAGAAATCGCAGGAAAGCTCACGAAACGTGGTGAGTCATGATTGGCGCAAACGAAATTTGGAAAAATGGTGAAGCCGCACGCTTTGACAGTGTATGGTAAGAGACGGCGTGAGGCACAACAGTGTATGGTAGGAGATGGCGGGGCCGAGACCTGTAGCGTTCTAATCAGCGAGCTGGGTAATACGATCGCGCGGGCCTTATATTCATTAAAGTCAGAAGCCTGCTTGGGTGGTACCATCAAACCTTCTGGAAAAGCCAAACAAAATTAAAGAGATTATTGATTCGTTCATTTTCAAATCAAAGAAGAGAGCAGTAGCAAAAGGCAGATTTTCAAAACGCTATACCAGAAAAGGCTCTAGCCAGAGACTTCTGCTTCATTCATTTATTGCGCGAAAAGTTGACCCCGCGGCCAGCCACTGTTCACTTGTCTCCGGTCTTATCGTGGCTGATCGATCAAAAAGGTATTGCATACTAAAACATCGACCCTTGGACTGTAGAAATATTTGATCCTGACTAGTTCTATCACGCGTCACCTTACACGACAGTCATATTCTTCTCATATTTTTATTTAAAGAAACTTTCCTTGGGAATATAGCACAAGAGGCAAGTTGACCCCATTGAGCCTGTTGAGACACAATTCCATGAGACTTTGAAGCGTCGGCAATTAGTGCACCTTTATCTTATCTGGCCCATCGATACCCTGCGCCCAAAAGTCAATTCTTAGCTGTTATTGACACTTGCTTCTTTTATTGGGAGAGAATATAGCTTTATTGATCGCTACTTGCAATCCAAACATTGATACACTGTATTATTCCAGTGCGTGCATCTGCGAGGAACCGTCCGAGAATCGGCCTATCAAGCAGTGCTTGCTGTTTTAATATAAATATCCAAATTTTAGGCCAAAGATGCCGGTTTCCTCGTTGGAGTTTCTGCTTGTTGACGCTATCAAAGAACCTACCTCAGACACGGACTCAGGTTCGCTTTTCGGAGATGAATTGAAAGATCGTCTTGAGAAGCCGAGTTTCACTTCCAAGACTGCTGATTTACAAGAGCCCGAATCTCAAAAGGAGAATGGGTTTGATGAATCTTTGAGCCAGCTGAGGTACCTATCAGATGGTACCGCGCGAGCCGATCATTGGGCCGAACTTTTGGGTTTGACTGGAGATGCAAAGGCAAGCCTCGAAAGTGACCTAAGTGACGATACGCCAAATGCCTTTCCACAAAAATTAACGGAAAAAAGAGGTCTTTTATCGGATTTTGATGGGGATAATCATCCTGACCAGATTCTCTTCTCGGTGAACGACTTGCCTCCGCATAAGGATGAGGCACAGGTCATGCTAGATGTAAAGCGACTGTTCACAGTAGCCTCTCATTACAACACGTTTAATCTGGTTGGCAGCTCCTCCTACACCACTATCTTATCAAGCGAAGATATCGAGGCCATGCGCAAGAGACTTTATTGTTTGATCGTTCGCGTGCTCAGAACGTATCCTTCTCTCAACTATTATCAAGGCTATCATGATGTCGCGAGTATAGTTCTCTTGGTATGCAATGACAGGAACGAAATTTCGGATGAAAAAGCTTTTTGCATTCTTGAAGCCCTAACTTTGAATCATTTGCGCGATTACATGATTCTGGACATTGCACTCACAATCAACCATCTCAAACTCATTCCACTAATAGTCGAGCGAGTAAGTCCCGATCTATTCGACCTAATCAAGCATACCAACAATACGTTCAGTGCCACTGGTGGCACTTACTATGACTATAAATTTCTTCCGGCATTACTGTCAGTGCTTACGCTCTTCAGCCATGATATGTCGAACATAAATCTACTCATGTTAGTATGGGACTTCATAATTGGTCATGGTTCAGTTGCTGTATGTGCGTATATATATGTTGCCATGTTGAGGCACTATGAGACGAAGATATTTGGGAGTCTTGGACTTGGTGAGAATCTTGACTTTGAGGAGGTAGATTTGGATCTCGCCCATTCCCTACTATCTCCAGCAAAGTTGTTTTCCGAAATCTCCGAACTTCAGCTCATGGATATTCTTGAGCAGGCCGCACGTCTCATACAGACGCATCCCGTGCAAAAGCTGAAGTCAGACGAACCGTTTGCCACATGGTTTGAGGAATTCAACAAGAATTCGGTCATTTTGACAACCTCAAGACTTACCACAATTCCATTCGCTGCACAAGACGTATTGACGCTACCATCCCTAGAGGAATTACGCGGTCTCCTAATTTTGCAAGAAAGTCAACAAAGGGCAGAGTCTGCCCATGAAGCCACCATGTTACAGGATGCATTTGACCGAATAGATTCACTTTCGACGTCAATAGACTCAGCGTTTGCGGACGAAGAATCATCAAGACTGACACTCGGTTCCTCCTTGATGAGCCTAAAAGCTGCTTCATCGAGCCTTAACAATACATTGATTCACAGCTCATCGAACTTGATCAAGAAGATAGTATCGCTCGAGAGCACAGGCTCAAGTGATGGGAGCAAGCCACATGGGAAGCGTCACATTTCCACATATAAGCTCAGTTTGACCATCGGGTTTGTAGGGGTTCTACTCCACTTTCTCTTGAAACAGTCACTGTTGGGCGGTCTCCTAAAGTTTCCGCCGAGAGCCGCCTTTCACGCCGCAGCTAGGCACATGCGCTCTTTTGGTGGAGCAAATTTTGTCAGATTCACAGACGGAATATGTGCATCTGTAAACCACCTAAAGGAATATGGGCCGGTGAGGGAATTGGCCGAAATCACGCAAGTTGGGCTTGGATCAATGAAGAAATCGATTTACACCTTGGGTCTTCAGCAGTGAGAGGCATCTAACGTTGAGCAAAAGAAAAAAGAAACGATATTTGATACTTCATGAGTAACACAAACGCGTCAAATTTGCCCGACTATTGTTGTGGCGCTTCGGTGTCTATTGAGTACACCAAAACGACATCAGCGTACAGGGAGTGCCCCCAGCCTCTGTTGCCGCTGGTACTAATCATGAACCTGCCAGTTTCATCAACAATCAAATTACTCAAGATACCTCCATGGTGACCCGGAATGACGTAAAAGGGCGTAGCTCGCTTCTTGGCAGTGGCCGTTTCTTGCGTAAATTCGTCATAAAGGTTCAAGTTGTAGAGTCGAATATTATCGTTCGACCCGCAAAACAAGAAGTTATCATTGGGCATCACGGACAAGGAGCTGACAGGACCCGAGATTTTGGGGAATGCAAGCCGCTTCAGAATATTCGGCACCAGGATATTGCCAGCCTTCTTCTCGTGCGGCATTCGCAAGGAAAACTCCTCCACGGTACTGTTTCTACGCCCCGCGTATATTTTATCGCCATCATTGGACCAGCTGGCGGTCATGCACCACGGAGGCGTGCCTTCGGGCACTCCGAGCCTCAAAACAGGGGTCGAGCCGGACACACGCGCGTCCCATATATTGATCGCGCCATCTATGCTGGAACTCATGAAGATTTTGTCCTCGGTGACTGTTTTGTTGTTCGAATTTTCCCATTTCATACTGGATCGCGAGACATTGGCGTCATTATCGCCATTTTCGTCTTCTTCGTCGCTACCAAAGAGCGAATCCACATCGCTGTTCGATTCATTAAACGTCAAGTCAGCCAAGCCAACAGGGCGATACTGTACACTGGAAATCTGGCCCGTGTTCCCCTTGAATAGACTTTTCGCTTTTCCTGTATTGAGATCCCACTCGCGTATCGTTTTATCCCACAGGCCCGACAAAAAGCTCGTTTGAGCGTAGTTTAGGCGAAGCACTGAGACAGCGTCTGAATGGCCCGTATCTAGTGTGGGCTCTGAATTCTTTTTGCTGTTGTGTGGGAAATAATGATGTATAGCACCTTCGTTGTATATCATGGTGTATAGTGAGATGCCACCCGAGAGAAGACCAGATAAACACCACAAGCCATTTTTCTCGACATCCAAAGAGTAGACAGGATTGACTTTTGGCTCGTATGACGCGATTCCCGTGGTGAAATCCGAGTCCCTTATTTTTGGATTCTCATTTATGATCTGGCTTCTCGTCATTGGCTGCTCGTTTTCCCAGTATCCGCCAATAACGCCTGCTTTGGTGATATTGTCCATGAGATTGTGTTTCTGTGCAACAGTCAAGGGTGCCTTTCCGTCAATGGACGCGGCAAAGTCGTATTTCCGGATGAACCCGTCCTCTCCGCCTGTAAGAATCCATTTAGGCCCTTCCGAAAGCGCGATCGAATGGCATTGTGGGGCGTATGGTATGGCCACAACAGGCACGATATCGAACTCAGAGGCCTTCTTTACGGCCTCGAGGGCCTTGCTTCGGATCTCATAGCTATCAATCACCGCAGCAGCCTTGGCTTGCGAAGATTCCTTGCTATTCTTGTCAGTGTCCCGATTAGCGTCACCATTGGCCCCGTCTGAACCATTCTTTGAGTCAGTTGCACCGTTTTCATCAGCAACCTTATTTTGTGAGGTCAGATTTAGTTTCGTATTACTTTCATCGCCATTCTCGTTTCCATTGGCAGTTTTCCTGGGCTCGAACTCGGCCCGTCGCGTATCGTTTTGCTCATCCTGTTCTCTTTCTTCGCCGTCTTCGTTTTCCTCGTTTTCCTCGTCATCCTCGCCTTCATCGTCCTCCTCTTCGTCGTCGTCGTCTTCTTCTCCTTCTTCTCCTTCTTCTTCGTCGTCATTTCCGTTTTCATTATTATCCTCTCCGGCATTTTCCTCGTTATCGTTGTTTCCATCACGGTTATGCTCGTCATCTATGTCCATGTCTGAATGGTCGTTATCCTCATCGTGATCGTCACGATCTTCTAGCATATCGTCATTCTCAGCATCATTGAATAGGTCTTCATCCATTGACATATTGCGTGTGAATTTACCGGCTTTCCTTGTGGCAGATTAGTGGATGTGATAAGGTAATCTTGGTTGGGCTAGGTGGAGCGCTCACGGCTCACAACACGCTAACGACGCGGCTGCGAAGTAGGTTAGTCAATGCCATGGTCCTAGAATGTCATGATCAGTAAGTTAGTGGGAAGAATTACAAGGCAAATCTTTGAGTGTGACTCATTGACAATTTTTTGATCGCCGGATTTTCTATCAAAGTATTTTTATTTCTCGTTGAAAATGAATTGGGTAGCTATTCATAGGCAAGTATGAGGTGGAAGAATTGCCTGTAGGAGCTTTTGCAGTGATGATAGCCAACGCCCATCTCAATACGAGTAAGAGGCGAAACCACTTTTTCAGTGAACAAAAAATGTCTTGATAAGGCTCTTCCAAATGCTCACCGAACTTCGGGGTATTCACTTCCATATGTTTTTTTATCCTTCAGTAGGTCTGAGGTCAATCCTCCACCGACACGAGACGATAATCAAGAATAACAAGATCTCTGAATAACGCTGGTCTTTCTTCTTGGATTCATTCACCTTCTGTTTTGATTTGACTTAATGTACGTTGTTTATCCAGTTGCTTTGTTCACACCACCGACATTCATGTTGGATCTCGCCGCCATCATGACCCTAGCAATTCCTCACGGAAAGTACAGGTTGCTATCATATGGCAGATCAAGAATTAGACATTGCATGATACGGAATATAATCGCTACATTTCCAAAAAGATATATGTGAAAGACGCTATTCGCTTCTTCTCTCCACTTATAGTTCAGAATCAAAGAGAGTGGAAAATCTTATTCACGCAACAAAAAGCCGCAAACCCCAATTTCGCTTTTTGATGTCAACCTGAACAAACGCTTTTCTCCAGGACTAAGCCCAATGAATTTATGGGCCAAAAAGGCAATGCTATACATTTCCCACGCAGCCTTGACACTATACAAGAGAAAAGGCAATTACCAAGCACCTTCCTGCTTCACGCTACCCGCCTAAAATATCAACATAAACTGGAATAAATAGATTGAGCATATATGATCCCTATACACTTGAGGCTTCCATTAAAAGACCTCGCTGTGCACTACCAGTGCCCTAGCAGCACTCTCAAGATCAGCTCAAGGCAGCTACACGCTTACTCGTAGATCCAGGAGAGCAAAGCTGGCTTGTAGTCAACCAACTCCTCCTTCTTGAACCACAAGCCAATCTCCTTGTTGGCAGACTCGACAGAGTCGGAGCCGTGGCACACGTTTCTGCCCATGTCAATGGCAAAGTCGCCTCTAATGGTACCTGGAGCAGACTGCAAAGGGTTGGTGGCACCCAAGATGGCTCTACCTTGCTTGACAACATCCTTACCCTCCCAGACAGTGGCCAAGACAGGGCCAGACAACATGTAGGACAACAAGGAGGGGAAGAAAGGCTTCTGCTGCAAGTCGTCGTAGTGATTTCTCAACAACTCCTCGGTAGGCTGGCACAACTTGATGCCGACCAACTTGAAGCCTCTGTTCTCGAATCTCGAGAGGATAGAGGAAACAAGGCCTCTCTGGACTCCGTCAGGCTTGATGGCAATAAAGGTTCTTTCGTTGTTGGACATTTTGGGTGGTTGGGGTGGAAATGGATATGGATGGAAAAATTCTTCATGGCCCGCGACCGCGACCGGTGAGGTTTTTCCAGTCACGTGCGCGGGCTGTACCCCACATTCCCACTAAACGAGGCGAGTAAGGCCAAAAAAAGATTCGGCGTCGATTTTCACATTTAAAAATTTGATTTTTAAGGAAAGAAACTGAGAGGTGAAGGGCAAAATCTTCAGGCAGGGAAAGACCAAGACAATAAAAGCTCGTGCAGTGGAAAGGCAATTGTGCCATGGAGGTCTTCGTGCGGGTAACCCCGTTTTACGTCGACATGTACGGGTTCAGGCCTCCATGATTCGCTCTGAATAAAGTGCATGCCGAAACCGAAAAGGCAGAAACTTTTTTCAAATAGTATTGAGGTTGTGTTGCATCACTACCTTTCAGCCCATATAGTTTTGACAGCCAATAAAAGTTTCTTTTCACGCCATTGTGTTGGGGTCTTTTGGTAAGCCCGCCACATGCACCACGCGTCTGTGTTGTGTCACATGACCGTGTGCACGTGACTAGCCCGTGGGTTATGTGGAAACATGTGTGAGATTCCAGATGTAAACAAATCTTCATCATCACACAATGAACAGTCCCCCGGCTCCTGAGACTCCCAGAAAAGCAGAGAAACGTGCGCCCACCACACCACTTCTACCTTCAAAACAACAGAATAAAAAAAACAGCACGGTTAAGCACAATCAATTCATGCCCAAGTCCATGCTGATAGACGCCGCGCCAGGCCTAGATTCTGCCTATGAGCAGCAGCTATTGGATTCACGCCTACAAATCTGGGCGCTCGAAAAACGCTTGCAGGAGCAAACTGATTTGACGGCTTTTCTAGAGTTAGAGCGACAATTCTCACAGGCATGAAGAAATGCTGAAATTTTCTGGGAGGCTCTGTTTATTTGAAGGCGTCGAGTCCAGATGAGCGATACCATCAAACAAGGCATTTCTACTACTTTTAGCCATCAAGGCTACCTTCTAGTTGTCCCCAGAAGAAAGAAAAGAAAAAAAAATCAAGCTCTTTTGCTGAAATGGGCCTCAGCCACAGATACAAGTGGACCCTAATACATTTCTATTACTTCGCAGCCTGATGAAAGCCACGACTATTTATATACTCATCGACGTCATAAGAGTAGGCATTGCTGTTGAAAATGCCGTTTTATTGTTTTCTTTTCTTATTCTCAGCAAAACCGCTCATTCCTGCTTGCTCCTAGTGGCCTTGAAATAGTCCTGGACTTTCGAATCCTTATCGAAATAGTGACCATCCCTTGCGTTGTCCCAGTCATTGAGCCTGTTTGCAATTCTTGCCCGCTCCTCTTCACGGGAGCCTCTCACCTGCAAGTCGCTTTTGAGCCAGTGCAATACCAATGGATGGAGCGATTCTGCTAGCGCCACGTCTATCGACTGCACTTTGCTCTCCAGGTCTGTTTTGATCTCTACCCCGTCCACATCCTTTTCGAAATTGATTTGGTTGATGTCGATGTCGTCAGTCTTGCGGCCTTCATTAAGGTGGATGACACGGTCACACCACTGCTTGCCCAACCCATCGAAAATATGCGTGGCGTATATGACACAGCAGTTTCTTTCGCGACACTCTTTCTTCAAGAAATTCAAGAGATTCTGTCTCACGATAACATCGAGGTCGACCGTGACCTCGTCCAACAAAAGCAATTTCCACGGCTTGAGAAGCCCCATCACAAGTTGTACTCTCCTGCGCTCGCCGTCAGAAATGTACGCCATGGACCAATTGGGATCCAAGTCGAGGATCCGAATGAGTTCGTCTCTTCTTTCACGGTAAATTTCTCCGCCGATTGACGAGATCAAAAGCTTCACAGGGATATCCCTTTTGACGACTTCGTTGTTGGCCCATTCCGTGCCCAAATAAGATATGTAATTGTTGATGTCGGCGTTCTCATGGCTATTTCTGTTGATGGAAAACTCAAAGGGATCAAACCCGCCGAGCCTCAATTTGCCTTGCTTGATCAATGTTTTACCCGCCAAGATCTTGAGCAATGTCGACTTGCCTGCACCGTTTGGTCCCACCAACAAGTTTGTCTTGCCCCATGGAATCTGGAGATTGATATCCTCCAAGCCCCTTCTTTTGTTGCTGAACACATACGTGAGATTGGTCGTTTCAACGGCGTATTCGGATTGTGACATTTTGCCTGACAATTGTGATATCTAGGTAGCTCTTGCTATTCTGATTTCGGAGATATGATGGAAAAGCAAAGGCAAATAACGTGCAGGAAATCTGTATAAAGTGGACGCGCGGCTCTAAACGAGCGAGCAGGTGGACCACACCTCACGTGATCTCAGGATCATGCTGTATGAATATGTTTGTCAGGTTCTTCGAGTCCAGCTTTTACTGTATTGATTTCAGTCTGGGCCTTCAAACCACTACCTGCAAAAACACGTCCATGGTTACTCTTGATGTATGGATGTTTGGATGTATATGTCATGTTGTTCATCTGACCGTCATGAGACAGACTCGCGTTGGCACCACGCGCGCAGCGATAGGATACGGCAAGGGTGAATGGGGTGCATGCCAATATCATGAAGATAGAGCTTCGAAGCCTGGACCGATTTTATCGAAAACATATGATCGTGAAGGATCTTCTATCCAAACCATATTGAATTTGATGTAAACAGAATTTGACACTTGTAAAGAATAAGTATGAGACATAATGGTGAAGAAGATTACAAAGCGCTCAGATATAACAGTGGTCTGTCGTTATAGATTTTCACATATACAACTTTGGTCTAATAGTCCAATTCCACAATCCACCGAAGAGCACCTGTCTTCACTGGCTCGTTTTCAATGCCTTCAAAGCATTGTTTCACATCCGCTGCAAAATCGGCGTATTGCAAGTTGAATTTTCTCACATACGTCTTCAACAAGCCCTTGTATTCGTAAAATAACCACTGGTGATCAATCTTTTTCATGAGTTCTGCGTTGGCAACATCCTCATTGGAGAAGTCTTTAATGATCTGGACGGGGCTCTTCACTGGATCTTCGAGCGCCAAGTTCTTGAGCGTAGCATTCAAGTTGTCGACAATGAGACTGAAGAGCAATAGGATCACATCCTTGAAATTCTCGCTTTTAGCGCTGCCACTCAACACTCTGTTCATCGACTCCATACAGGACACATTGTTGATGATGAGGTTGTGCTCAGAGCTGAGCGCCTTGCGGATTAGCAACTGTGGATTCAAGATCTTAAACTCAATGAGATACTCCAAAATCAAGAATGCCACCTGTGGCTGGTGCACCCAGATTCTCAAAATGGAGTCCACGATCCAGGTCTGTCTCAAATCGACGTCTTCCTGTGTTAGGTTCAACTCGGGGAACATGAAGTCGTTTCCACTTACCCTATAGTCTTCCTCCGTGACCTGCATTCCGCTAATGTATTTCAACTTGGCCACGTCTCTGTTGATAATACTCACGACGGAATAAATAGACCTCGAGCCAATGTACGCATAGGTCTGGAATATGAGGTTAATCATGACTTGCTCGGTATTCACATTAACCACTGAAGACTTGATTGCCTCCAGTGTTTCATTGACCATCTCGTTAAACTGCTCGTTGGATCTCCAGTTGGCAATGATGAAATCGTAGAGCTTGTTGGCGACTTCATTCAACGGCATTTGAGGGTTTGAGAACTCGTAAATGAGCTCTTCCTGTGCAGAAACCATTGGGTTTTGTCTGATCGACTCAACTCTATTGTGGATCGAGGTGGTGATGATGTGCTTCAAATCTTCACTCTCGCCACCATATAGGTGATAGTCGTAGTTGACCATGTACTCGGTGGATTGCGGGAAAAGAGAAATGTCCAAGTATTGGTAGAACTCATCCAACGCTACGACCCTCGCTTCACCGTTCTCGTCTTGTGTCATGGTGACAAAACTGTCTCTAATTCTCGACTTGTTCGACAACCGAATTTCCTTGGCAATCAAATTCTTAATGAAATTCTTTTTCGGGTGGTAAGTCAAATTCGCGTATTTGACCGAGTCAGCAACCCACTCATCCCATTTCCAGCTGAAATCAAAGTTGGAGATTTGTGTTGTCATCCAGTCCATGAACCGGATCTTCAGCTCGTAGTCAAAAGTCTCCAAGTTGTTGTAGAAGAACCGGATGGCTCTACCAAACACAGGCGCAATCGACTCCGGGCTTTCGCGACAACATGAAATGAGTACAGTATAATAGTAAATCTCATTGTACAACGATTTCGGGAGTTGGAAAATCATTGTCAAGATACTCTCCACAGCAACATCCTCCACTTTCCATGTAGAGAGTGGCGGCTGGTTTTCACCAGATTCGTTGTCCTTTGCGATAAGTGATAGCTGGTCGATAGTCGAGCCTGGAGGGCTGAATAAGTCTCTAGAGCAGAACAAGTCCAAGATCGACAACTGAATCGACGCTTCTTTTTGGTTGAACGACATGTTTGTCAAGATGTCAAAGGCGAGATCCTTGAAGAATAATCCAATGTACGACTCAATGGGAGGAACCGTCTCGAAAGATGTTGTGGTGTTGTAGACTTGGAATAGCAAGCGAGGATGCTCGAACCACAAGTTATCGATCAAGCCAACGGGCCTGTATTTCTTCAAATCTTCGATTCCGGGGATGGCCAACTGTGGTAGGGCGTGCTTCACAACCTCAGATGAGATGGTGTTGTTTTGAAGAGCGCTGCTGATGATTGGCTCGGTGAGTTCCCTGAAATTGATAAACACCGACGATTCCAAGGACGACCAGTTTTTTTCAGGCGTTTGTAAAGATACGAGCGCGGGTATTATCAAATTGACGATTTTCTGCGGCTTGTATGGCATGTTATCGGTGAAATTTGAGTTTTTTGAGTCAAATGGCTCTAATACAGAGACAGTTCTCGCGCTATCGCTTTCCACAATATGGAATTGTTGCGCCAATTCGAGCAATTCATTGGCTGTTTCAATGGTTTGTGATGAGTAGTCATTGGCAAATAAGTATGGCAAGGCAACAAGCACGTTGTAGAATATCTCCTCGGCCAAACCATTACGCTCGGAGAAAGAGTTCTGCAATTCTATGGCAGTGTTCAAAAACTGCCTCAAAATATTGGCCACAGACTGGTTCTCGATAATGGGCGATAACGCGGCCAAGAATTTGAAGATAGATTTCAAGTCGTTGAAGATACCCGCAGTTTCCACGTCTTCTAGATCTTCTTTGCTGCTCAGACCATCATCGGCGTCAGCCATGACCTCATCCTTGTTTTTCAAAGAATCCAACTGCTCTTGCGCTTTGGCATGGAAATACTCAATCACGTATTTCGCGACCAAAAAGTTTTTTGCATTACAGATAAAGATCAACACACAGATATTGGGGATTTTCTGCGGTTGTTCACGAACCACGGCATAGAATGTGGAGAGCACAGCCTCGCGCAACTTATCGATTTTCTCGAATTCGGCGACGATTGGGTTGGAGATGTACGATATGTCGTCGACTTGGTTGGTCAAGTTTGAGTTTTCGCCGATTCTTCGGATATCCTTGCAGATATTAGTGATGAGCTCTGCAACAGGGTCCGCATGGGCTCTTTTCGAGAAATCATCCTGCGCACTGTAGGAGCTTCCTGAAGATTGCTCAAACTCATCCCTTGATCTCTTAGCCGGGTTTTCCATTTTGGTTCGACTCGGTAAGGAAAGTCCATACTGGGCTGGAGAATTGGGCTAGTTTGGTGAGAACGCGGTGTGTTCTGTGCAGGAGATGGCTCCATACAATAGCCTGTGCCAGTTAAATGCTACCATAAGCTAGATTACATTCTTTTTCTTCAGAGTTTGCATATTCATCGGTAATTGTAGAAAAGGTGGATTCTATTTCAATGAAAAATTCCAGAGTTTAATCTTCCTTGTCGATTTTTGGCTCATGTTCTTTTTCTTTTCTCTGCGCGAGGTTTTCAAATGATCTTTATTATACTTTTCAAATCTCAAAAGCTCTTTCTCTCTTTCACTTAGACGATTTATTTCTTTTAGAATTCAAACTCTCGACTCCATAAAAATACATTAGATGTTAATGGTAGTAAAACTAAAAATTTTAAAAAATATGACACGCCCTCATTCTGAGAATAGCCGGGTTCTCTTGATTCGGTCCTTAATCAGATGTATCAAGCAAAATAATCATAAAAAAAAAGATTGCGTGCAACTGCAATGTCTGTCAATTTGGCTGATCTCGTCCTTAACACTCTGAGGGCCGAAAGGTATACTCAAGAATTGAGACATGAGTTTTTTTTTTGCTCGAAAAACATTCTCAGTTTCTCATCAACATACAATAGACGACACCACAAACACAGCTTGAGTCCCTTAAGCTTATATTTCCTCCACAAAGCAAGTCGCTTTTTGTTTGAAAAACGAAAAGTACAGATGTATTATCAAGAAACACATAGCGAAGGGTGGAAAAGTGAATTACTTTAGAGCCAGAAAAGACTGCAGCACCACAATTCCGCATATGATTTCCCACTACACTACTCAATGTGGCTAGATGAGGCTCAATTTGAGCTTATTGGACGGGAACCGGTACTGTCCTCAAGATCTGGCCGCAACCGGCCGTTTCTCCTCTTTTTATCTTACTTCACAGATTCAATCACCATCCCTCGCTTTTCGGAAATTATTCGTTTGCGCGTGGTCTTGCCATATGGGCGAGGTAGCTTTAAAAACCAATTCCATGAACTTTTAGAAATTTCACGGTATCCAGACAACTATTACTTGATTAATCGCAGCCACAGTTTTGGCGGATATGCACTCCACTGAAGATAAATACCAACCTGAGATTTCGCCGGTTCCGCAGGGGCAATCTGCAGGCCATGCAGTGCCAGATTTTGTCCGGTTCTCCACAGAAATTCTCCAGCAAGTCGGTACTAGCTTGTGAAAAACTTGTTTATCCTTTTTTTCAATATGACATTAAAAGAGGTGTTATCTCAAAGAGTTTTGGTGCAAGACGGGTCCATGGGCATGCAGCTCGAAAGCATACTCCCATTGGACCACCCTCTTTCCGTGAAGGGCTCGCCTCTATGGTCCACCAAGCTTCTTTTGGCCGACCCTTCTTACATCACTCAGGTGCACAAAAGTTATGTTGATGTTGGTTGTGAAATGCTTATTACGTCAACGTACCAGGCGTCAAAATTGACCTTGGAGAAACACGCAAACATGTCTTTTGACGATGTGAAGAAAGTGTGGCAGAAATCTGTGGACTGCGCAAAAGAAGCGATAGCTACATCAAACAGGAAAGACAGAATCTATATCGCCGGATCTATTGGACCATATGGCGCATTTTTGGCCAACGGTGCTGAATACAGCGGCGACTATGGCGGCAAAACGCCCACGGAATTGGCCGAGTACCATACTGATTTGGTGAAGTTCTACGTTGAAAACCCAGACGTGGATGTCATTGCATTTGAGACGATCCCTAATTTTGACGAAGTGAAAGGCCTTTTGCAATTGATTCATGGCTTGTACTCTGATTTCTACGGTAAAGAGTTTTACTTGGACTTCAGCTGTAAGGATGAGGCCACGCTTGTTGACGGCACGCCCTTGAGCGAGGTGATTGATTATATCATTTCGCAAGATACCGGCTTTGTGAACAAATTTTTAATTGGTACTGGCTGCAACTGTGTTGCCTACGAGATTGTGAGCGGTGTTGTGAATACTGTGAACACGGCATGCAAAGAGCGTAATGTTGAGCCTTTCAATCTTATCGTCTATCCTAACTTGGGGTTCAACAACGACATGTCTGACCCCAGCAAGTACGGCTTTCGCTCAGATACTGGAGGCTGGAGAAGGGCGGTCGAGGAATGGACGAAAATACCTAACATACGGATCATTGGTGGCTGTTGCAGCACGGGGCCGGAGGAAGTAGCGATCATTCACAATGTCTTAAATAGCAAGCAGGTGTAATTATATGTATATTAAGGGGGGATTATTAAGGTATTATTACATGCAAAATGTGAGCGTGTACAAGTTTCGTGACGTCATGAGCATCACACAGAAGACCTGCGATGGGACATGCGGGCAATCAAGCCGTCCTTTATGGAAAACACCGCCATCACCCAGGCCATGATCAAGGCGACAAAGCCTAGGCACAAGTTCAAGGTGAACATCGATGTCAACCCCAAGTACTCTAACAGGTATATCACAGAATCACACGACTCCATGAAAATGGCGCCACCGCAGAGTAGACCAAAGGACACAAATAATTCGGTGATGGGATAAACCGGTTTCGTCAAAGCCTTCCCGTCTGCTGGTTTGAGAAGAAAGTAGAAATAGGTGAACACACGAAACGCGCAAGCAAAGACAAATAAATCACCCCACTGCTTGTGGATCTCAGAGGATAAGCTGGACGCTTGTTCGTGCAGAGACATGAGCACTCCTGTCCAGTAGATAGTGAGGACCGGGAAAGGGTTGGGGGAAAATCCTGGTGATGCCTTTTCAACAGCGGCCAATTGTTTGCTATCAGCCACCGAGGAAGCATTCTCGACAGCTTTATTAAATCTCCAATTGGCCAATTTTCTTTCGAGCAAAACACCGCAAAGACCACATCCAAGATAAATAAACGCAATCGAAACGTGCTGTAAGTCTTTGGCCGTCCATTCGCCATCTGAGCTTGCCATGTGTTCCATAAAGATGTTGGTCGAGCCATAGAATAAAATGAGGGCGGACTCAACCATCTCCATGGTGCAGAGTCCATTAGACTGCCACCCGAGCCATCCTGCAGAGGCCTTAGCACTAGTGACAAAGCGGTGGTTCCATGCCCATCCCTTGTTCTTGAAAGCACCACAATATCTGGCCAAAGTAACCAAACCAAGTACAAAAAACACGCCGCCTTTGATGAAATGAGCGAGCAAATTGAACTTGAACTGGTCCTGTCCATAACGAAGATACGTGGCAATTCCCGTCGGAAAGTACACGAGAAAGAAGGCAAAAAGCGCCCAGTTGATGATACTAGTAAGAACGTGCGCAGTCTTGCCAAACGCATGCGCTGCTTTGTTCAAAGCTGGGTAGTTCTCAAATAATCTGCGCAATTTCGATGGTTTTGGTGGCTTATGCCCAAGCATGGAGTCGTTTGATGTTTGCAAATGACCATCGTGCAGGGATGAAGTGAGGTCCTCCAATTCAAAAGAGTCGAAACGGGAATTCGAATCCCGCAACGTGAGTGTTGGAGAGTGCATCGACAGGCTCTCTTCGTCAGACTCCAACTCCGCGTAATCATTTGCCCATTCCATGTTCATGGCGCGGTACGCCAGAGCAAAAAGCGCAATCGCCCAATGCACAATGGACGCCACAAACAAAAGCACGGTCATGGCGGAGAAGGCGCTGTGCGGGTACAAATTCGGCCTGGTAGAGGCTCCGAAAACCCAGTAGTTAACCGCCGAGACCAAGACTAATCCTGTGTGAAGTGTTAATGCAGGGAAGTATAAGGCGTGGTGAATGTTGTAGAAGACTAGGACTAGTGGGTACAAAAACACAAAGGAGCCCAAGTAGGAGGCAATGTGAAGATACAATGCGCCCTTACGGCTCAGCTCAGTCGTGAAAAACGTCTCCGTGTCGTAGTTCTCCCAGAAAAGCCGTTCTTCAGGCGACAAATCCAGATGAAGAATCGACATCCCATGACTATGTTTAGGCTTGTGGGGAATTGGTACAAGGCTTTCACTTGCGTTCATTTCCGCCGCCATTGAGTCCATGGAATGGTCGTGTGTATCCATTTTCGTGGCATCCATGTCAGGAGACGTAGCGCCATCCATATGGGCAGAGTCATCGAGTGAAGATGTATCACGCAATGTCAATTCAGGGGAAACAGTAGTGCCAGAGGCGCCCAATTGAGCAGAAATGCCAAGGGCTAGGCTAAATGCAACTGGTATAAGTTTCGTTTGAAGCATTTTTCAGTGGATGAGAAAGATTGAATTGGCGTTGTGGAAGCCTGAAGGGTCTGGAGAAAAAAGAATACCTATGCGTATCGGATAAAGGCAGCGGTGTGTGTGTCAATACGTAGCTCGGCTCGGTCACAAAAAATCGTATATGAGGACAAAAAACTTTTGTGTGTTTCGATTTACACTTATCTGATTTGCCACAACGGTAGGAGGCTTATGTGAGACAGATAAAACGGCAACATGTGGAACATAAGTACCACTGTGCGGAGCCGCGTGCACGGCCCGAGCGCAGAGGTTCCACTTTGCGGCCAGGGCTGCTAACACTTTCACTGACAATATGCACGCCGCCGGAATTTACGGAAGGTCGTGGCAAGTGGGTGCACCGGGTCAGGCCTCAGGCCTCAGGCCCCAGCTATGCGGCGGTGGAACTCATAATGAGATATTCTTGAAGGGCGATAGGGTAGATAAGAGTGGGGCTGAATTTTTTCAGGATTATTGTGTTCAGATTTCGAGCCTATGTTACTTTAGACACATGTTGCCGCTTTTTATAAATTTTCTCAAATACGTACAGACTTGGGTTCAATGGCTTGCTATTTCTTGGTGGGTCGATTTTTTTTCTCGGGCCCGGAACAGTTGCGCAGGTTTCTTCGTTTTTTTTTTTTTTTCTTTCCTTTCGCGTGACTTGTGAGACATATGCCTCAGGAGTTTTATGCCTCAGGAGCCCGAGCTTTACGACAAAGAGCGGTCACATATAACGATCGGAATGTGGAATTCTCGGTACGGCCGGCCGGTTGGGCCTGAATGACCTACTAATCAGACCGTGAGTAATTGAAACTTCAGTGAATGCAAGTCGGCTAATTATCGGCACAACGATCTGAGCAATTTGGCAAATCTTAGTAATGTGAGACAAGATCAACCTTCATATTCGTATGGGTTACGGTTGCTGATATTTCCATATCTGGTATTCCTCCGACAAACGTCACTTTTCTTGCGTTTCAGCACGCTAATCAAAGCTATGTATATACATTGACGTTAGTCATTACGTATAGTTTTCTTGTTTCTTTATTCCGATTTTTCTTCTCAAAGTACTCCAAGGAAAATATCATCCTGGTACCTGGATGCTGATGAGCCAAAAATTTTCGCCAGTCGAATCTTGCGATGTGCGTTGTCGGCTCGGCTGGAATGTGACTCCGAATGCCGATGTGGCCAAATAGGTAACGTAATAACGCGCGCAACCGACGGCACGAACCCTCCGGCGCCCGCTACTGCCGCGCCATTTTCATTTGCTCTTTCGGGCCTAATTAAAAACGACTCAATTGTATGCAAAACCCGTTCAAAACCCGAATTTAGATTTCTGAAAAGGATGTCCTCCTGAATAGAGCCCAAGTGATATTCACACACAACGTTTTTTACCGTCTCAATGAATATAGTCTTAAACTAGGTCGAGTCAGCATACATGTGAGGTGTCTGTAGGAGTCACACGTTTTGTCATTTTAGCGCTTTTCACAATGATCAGGTCCGCTTGCTAGCAGACGCGGTAAACACTTACCTTTTGACATACCCACTCACTTAATACGCGTCAAGTTCTATAGAATTGTCAGCTTATGCCGCCTTCTTCTATCGACTCCTGGCCTTATTATTGGGGCATCACTTTGAACAAATGCAATTATCTATTCAAAAACCAGAACTCTCATTGCGAAGAAGATCGCGAAGGTTTCATGGCTTTGATATATGTAACAGAACTCTAAAGCAGATGTAAAACTCAAAAAGATAAATATGGCGGAGACTCGGCAAGCAAAACATACTACAACGCGTTCTTCCTCGTTAGGTAGTCAAACCGCGAGTATGTGTATCCGATGAATGGTAGATCCTCCTTTGCGTTTTCGCCCGAGCCCTGCTGTTGTTGTTGATTTGCACGGCTCATGGCAGGGCTGTCTGGCACGTTCTCCAACTCGTCTGTAGGGAAGAACCTTGTGTCTGTGATGGAACGCAATTTGGGAATGAATGGAGCATCGACTTTGCGAATGGTCTCCCAGTCAACACCACGGAAGAATGGATGCTGTTTGATCTCGTTGGCCCCACCATTACGGCCCAATCTGCGATCACTGCTTGTCAACAAACTGCGAATCAAGTCCTCTGCCTCTGGCGATAAATGAATGTCGTCGGGGATCACTAATGACTCGTGCCAGTTGATGATCTTTTTGTATGTTTCGTGGGGTGTTTCGGAGCAGAACGGTGGCCAGCCAATCAAACACTCAAACATAATTGCGCCCAACGACCACCAGTCACACTCCTGGCCATATCCCTGATGAATGAAAATCTCTGGTGCAATGTAGTCTGGCGTGCCCACGGTCGAGTAGGCCATGAGACGTCTCGACTTTCGCCACGTTTGCATCTGCTGCCTATTGGACATCGTCAAGTTAATGGCATCTACCATCATGGAATTTCTCTGCACATGTTTTCCTGGGACAGCTAGCCCGTTCTGATTCTGATTTTCCTTCTCCAACAACTTCTTGTAGTAGCTCGAATCGTGCGTTTTGTGGAATCCAGTGGATAAACCAAAATCAGATAGCTTGATGTGGCCTCGGATGTCGATCAAAATGTTGTCTGGTTTGACATCTCTGTGAATGAATCCAAGATTGTGAATTGCCTCGATGGCCAACACACATTCGGCCATATAGAATCGCGTGATGTCTTCTGTGAAGATCTGCCATCTGATTAACATGGTCATCAAATCGCCTCCCGGTAAAAATTCCATGATCAAGTACAAGTTCACCGCATCTTGGAAAGAATAATACAAAGACACGACCCATGGCGAGTCACTACCGGCCAAAACGTCTCTTTCGGCCTTCACATGCGCCAACTGATCTTTTTTGTACATTTCTGCCTTTAAGAGCGTTTTCATGGCGTAGATCTTACCCGTGTCACGTTTTTGGACCAAACGGACCTCTCCAAATGCACCCTTACCAATGACCTTCACCGTGATAAAGTCTTCCAATGACAAGCGCGTTCTTCTGAGGCGCAAAAACTGCGACTCTTTCTTCCCCAAGTTTTGCAACTGCCTGTTTTTCCTCTCCTCACTCATACCTGCTTCCTCGTTGGCCAATTTGTTTTCCAACTCTAGGCGACGCTGGTTGCGCTCTATAGCATGGCTTACAGACATCTGATACGCATTCTCCAACTTCAACTTGATACCTGCGGCCTTGTCTTGAGTCGTCCGGCTCATCAAGTTGGGCTGCCTCTGGAAGTACACGTAATTGGCGTTTCGAGACCCGTTGTCAAGAGACCCCTGAGACGTTTGTGACGCAGCCACGCGTGACTCATCAGACGCCTTCCCGCGCATCTGGAATGTGGGCGGCTGCGCAAATTGTGTTGCGTTGTGTTGTTGCTGCTGATATGCACCATTCGTCGCGAAGTGTCTTTGCTGCAGCTTCTCCCGGGCCTCAGCCTCAGCCTGTGCCTGTGCCTGTGCCTGTGCCTGTTGCTGTGCCTGAGCCTGTGCTTGCTGCTGTTGACGCTGATGTTCGATAGCTTCACGCTCGCGTTGTTGCTGTTGCAATTGCTGTTGCTGGATTTGCTGCTGAATCTGTTCCTGTTGCATTTGCTGCATTCTTTGCTGCTCCAACTGCTGTTGTTGAAACTGCTGCTGATAGGCAACATCCGCTGGCTGTAACGGCAGGTAGGCGGAGGGCTGTACTGGCGGCGGCGTGCCCTGGAAGTTGCCTACACTGTGATTGTCCCCGCTGAAAGTTAGCACCTCATGTAAAGCATCAGCAGACGCATTCAGATGGGCCGATTCGGATAAGTTTGTGCTGCTGGCATTGTTGAGAGCAGTGAATGCCGTAGGCGGGCGGAACTGCATCGAGTGGTTGCTGTCAATCAGTTGGAAATTGCCCCTATCTTGGGTTTCAAACGTTCTTCCTGCAGAGAATGTGGGTGAGAGGGGGAACGCCGGCTGGCCAAATAGCGACGGCTCGGCGGCACGCGTGGGCAGGCTCGACTGCGGCCATGCGGCAGGCACGTCGTTCTCCACGAACGTGTTATTGTTTGTGTCCTCGTCCATGAAACTGTCGTCCACAGCAATCGGCGAGTCGCTGCCTCCCATGGGCGGCAACTCAGGGATATCAAGCGGTTTCAACTGCGGCATTTGCCCGCGGGGATCCAGATGTAGCGTATTGGCTGTATAACGAGGGTCCTGGCCCGGATAGTTTGGGTTCATGGTATGTATATGCCCCTTTTCAGAGAGTGCTCTAGAATGCCGATGATCTGTAGTAGTAGTAGTGAAGGGCTCGCGTCAGGTGCCTCTATCTTTGAAACGAAGATATGGAAATCTCTCCTGTTTATGTGTTTTGATAAATGGAGCCTGCTTGTCTTATCTAAGAACTGTATTTTGTAATAAACGGATGTGTACAAAAAAATCAGACTAGACCCTGGATCAAATTCAACTAACTGGTGAGAGAACCTGTCAACGAGGCACGGAACGCGAATTGGTGAAGGCCACTCGCCAGAGCGAAGCTGGAGCGCGAATCCAGATTCGGGGCTATGTGCAGGATTATGCCTCAAATGCCCGGGCTCGATTGCGCAACAGGGCGATTTTGAGAAGGAAACGGGCGTCGAAAACGGCGCGACGTGCGCATGCGAGGCAGACAGGTTCCCATGTGTAAACACCACATTTACTTGCCCCTATTGGGCCAGATCAGGCCCACAAGATCGAGAATTTCTAGAAAATCTATATAGTCATTTTCGAAAGGTCACTTTGGCTAAGCTGTGGATCCTTCTCTCACCCGAGCTTTGTGTGTGTTGGCAGTCCCCTTGGGCGAGGCTCGAGAGGTATCTCCACAAGAATG
Source organism: Metschnikowia pulcherrima (assembly GCA_009746055.1). NCBI lineage: Eukaryota > Fungi > Ascomycota > Pichiomycetes > Serinales > Metschnikowiaceae > Metschnikowia > Metschnikowia pulcherrima. Next base: position 1,111,213 of record VFXK01000001.1, read on the forward strand.
TATCTATGTATTTCGTAAAACCTTGAACGCGGAGAGTGGTGAAACGAAATTGTAGCTTGTTTGAATAGAGCTTTCTTGCGAAGAACTGAAGGGTGAGCAGAAACCAAACTGCATCGGCGACTGCGTCAAATTCTCAAACGTTTATCATCCATCTCGCTGCAAGGTATAAGGTTATACAGTAAGACTTGTTTATAAGTATCTTGGTTAAGAAGATAACCTGGCTATACTCCCGAAAAACCGGCGCGATAAATTGTTTCTCACACCAAAGATGCGCTTTCTAAAAAGATAACCTGGGTACTATTTCTATTTCTGCCCAATAGATGTGATCCCTATAAGCAGGTCTTACTGTAGTTTCTAATATTGACTAGGCAGAGCACTGATCTGTTCGCTAATCCGCGGAATTGCAATATACATGACGAACAAAGAAGTCGGTGCTTGTGCCAAAGCAAATTTGTTGCAATTGAACATCGTGGTGCTTCCACGAGAATCGAGAGTCAAACTCAATTGATTGCGAGGCATAAAGGGTGATGATAAGTGTCTCGACAATTTGACCCTGGGTGAGGCAGCATAGAGCTGCTCATGATTGCATTTTTAATAGTGGCTATAAGTTGTCTAGTTTCAATCATGCTTTGTTTTCTTCATGAAATTCAAGAAACATTGATCAACACAACTCAGACGTGTTCATCCGCTTGGAAGTAGTGAATCAACAAGCACTGCTTAAACCCTCAGAGCATCAAAGCTGAAGGACACTGAACGCCTGAAATGCTTTATTTCAGGATCAAGGCAGTATTCACGTAATTAACTATGCACCCAGCCAGTATTTGAACCTTTCTCATGCCCCACGAGACATTATTGCCTTTTCTTTCAAATGATATTAACGCTAGTTTGCAATAAATACCGACACAATTATAAGTATTTTGCATTAAATTGTGCTTCAGATTGCTGCAAGAGTGGTTAGGAAGTCAAAAACCTATTCTGGGTTCTGCGCTTGACTCTTGTTCACGTGGAACTGTTTTTTTCTCGAGGATTTCTCCTTGTAAGACATCTGGGCTTCTGTGGCTTACTAGACCAATACATGTGATACAAGGCCATAAACAGTATTTTGTATAATGAAGACGGGGATCCACCCCTGTTCATCAAAAAATACTATTAGCATAGTTCGGGCTGCTTTGTTCTTGCTTCAACTGTTATCCTTACGGAACCCATGTGTATGAGTAAATTCCACTTTAGTCAGTGGCAAATATCCAGAGAACAAACGTTGCAATGGAACAATACGTAGTCTGGGCAATGTCACGCAAAACTATTTGAGTGGATGATGGATTCGATTATCCTCTGATTTTGATATATAGCACCAAACTTGAGCACGCATATATTTGCTTTAAAACTGAAGCCTGGCGCTTTATTATTCCTTAAATTCCAAGTATCAGTTCGCAGCCACGAAAGCAAGTCCCAAAATGCACCTCTTACACACAAACTTCGTAATATATAAACAAAACAGAAAGTCGCCTGGAACGAAAAAAAGAATACAGAAGAAAGCTCTTCAGAAATGCTGCAAAAACGGTAAAACATCACTCGTTTAACTCAAATCTCTGATTACCGGCCCAGCTTCACTAGCCACGCCCCGCCCTGCCTGCACACTCGCAGAGGCGATTTTGAGAAGCCCGATCATCCTTCTCTAGCCCCACGAAATCCACCATCTCCACAAATTGACTAACCAGTATATAAATTGCCTCAAGAAATACGACCTAAATCTTAAGCTTATCTTTCAACCAAACTGTTAAAGTCTTGTGGGCAGCTGACCGCCACAATTCACCAAAAAAACAAACGTTCTCCAAAGCATGCCTGGAGACAGCAAATTGCGGCCTTACTATGACCATGACTCGTTCAATGCCGGATATCTGGTTATTTTCAAGCCCGGCGTTGGACTAATAGATACGGCCACACAAAAGGAAATCACGACGTCATTCACGTATGGCTTGGCGGGGAACAAGGCCAACATGTTGCTGGGCAATTTGGGCCTAGGCGGTGCAGGCGCCAGAGCCTCTGCAGTTCCCAGACTAGACAGGGTGGCGCCATCTGCTGATATCAACTACATGAATGATTTGGAGCTTTCTGAGTATTTTGATTTCAACAACTTGCTGGAATTGTTCAAAAACTTGGTGTGGAACTTTTTCAAGAACTATTGTCGCGTGCTTCTTTCTCAGCCATTGGATATAGTCAGGTTGACTTTGCAGGTGGGTCACTTTGATTTTTCGCTGGGTCTGGCCAAAAATGACCCCACTCAGAAAAAAAATGAGAGCAGAACAAGGTTTGGTAGCACCGCTATGTCAACATCCTATGACGACAGTTTCTACGATGACGAGGAAATCGACTTTTTCCAGCCAACACAGCCGCAGGTCTTGCAAACGCTGCAAACGCCACAAAAGGAGAAAAAGAGGGTCGAGGTCTCGGAAAAGCGGCACGTGAAGAATCCGCACAAGATCCACCCAGTCTCGCAACACACTATCGATATTATGTCGGCGATAGCTTCAAAAGACGGACCACTTGCACTTTTCAGGGGAGTCAATGCCTCGTTCATCCACTATACGTTGTCTCACACAATCGAGGCATGGATTACCGGCTTTCTTTCACCTTTTTTAAACATTCCTGACCCGTTTTTCTTGGACTTGACGCATTCGACGGAGCCGGCAAAATCGCTTTGGCTCTCGGTGCTGGCGTGTATCTTGACAGGGGTGATTTTAATGCCGCTTGACTTAATCAAGGTGAGATTTATGATCACGCCGTTTGAGAGCACAGGCCCGAAAATGTCTGCATCAAGAAGAAACTCTGGCCCGGAAAACCCACCTAGTGAAACACTCTCTACTTCTGAGTCGGAGCACGATTTACCGTTGGCACCCCAAGCTGACAAGCAGGTGAACCTTAGGTCAGTGAGGGATTCGCTCAGACACTACCCCTCCCGCCTTTTCTTGAACCCGCCACCTTCGATCACTGTGCTTACAATCTTACACCAGATATCCACGATTGTGTTCCGCAAATCTGCTCCGTATTTCTTGTTTGTGCGTTACAACATTGATTCGTACCTGCTGCCCAACTTGTTTACTATGGCAAACTTGGTACTTCTGATCACGGAGTTTTTCATCAAGTTGCCCGTGGAAAACCTACTCAGAAAGGAGCAGGTTAGGTTCTTGTTGAAACCAAAGTCCAGTGAGGAAGACAAGTACAGAGTCGTGACGATCGATAACCCTGATGAGAACTTGATTGTGGATTACAATGGATGGGATCTGAATCATTCACACCCGGATCAGGCTGAGGAACAAAAACCGGGTTTGTGGAAGCGAATCAAGTACTTGGGATTGTTCAAGGGCTGGAGAGTCGGAGTCTTGAACGTCATAGGCTTCTGGGGATACAACATTGTCAAGAGCACATCGGTGATGACTGAGGAGAGACTATGAGAGAAGAGATTCGCGTTGAAGTAGATGATGATATTATACGAAATTGGGAAAATGATCGAATTAGTGATGCGGAGAATGATCTACGCTTCTGAAAGAAATGTGCTATCAGACTATCTCGAAAGAACTATCTCGAAAGTATGTATGTTGCCAAACCCAACAAAGCTGTTGTACTTACCGCATCACTCAGTACTAAAAAGTATAAAAAAATTATACTAAAACCGGGCATGTCTCCTTTGAATTGCGATGTAGCCACTGTTCGAGCGAATACCGACAAAGCTGGTGGTTCATGCCCAATCATGGTAGGATCTCCTCATTTGCGCCCAGATAAATTAGGTTTCGTTCCATCAAACATAGATGAAACCTTCGAATGTTCTAAAAAACTTGAAACGGCCCATAATGCTAACTTTATACATTCCACTACCGATTTATCTTGTCTTTAAGGAGTGCTAGTGTGCTGGGCGCGCAGATCTAAACACCACATAATATTGCTGGAGCACTAGGTGGTGCGTTGTAGACTGTAGAGCCACGCACAGGACTATCACCAAAACTACTATCGTCAAAAGGCCACTTTTCCCCACTTATACCCATCTTCCAATACCTCAAGATTCATCCAAAGAATGGGCTCAGCAATACCTTATGATCCAGACGATTTTGAGAACAATAATCCGTTTGCAGAGCCCGAAGAACCGCCCCACCATGTGCCTGATTATGGTGCTGGCATAGACCCCAATATGGGTCCTGAGGACGGGTCAGTTCACACACCAGAACACTATGAGACCACAGGAAGCAACGCAGACGCTGAAGCCGCATCTAATAAACCGATCTATAGTGCTGATGGAGTGAATGGGCTAGAATCTAACCCGAATCACCCACCGGTATCGCTGGACCTGAAGGGAGAGTTGGTGAGGGAAGAATTGATGCGGTTGCTTCCGGAACGGTTCAACAAAAAGTATCACATGAAACTCACGCTTCGTGAGATCGAGACAAACAAGCCTGAAAACCCAATTTTGCGCTTTGATGCGGCGGTGAAAGGCCTACAAGGCTACAGGCAAAAGGAATACGCCAACATCCGCAGGACGTACAATGAGGTGTGTAAATTCAACAAATACTTGCTGGTGTCGAATCTCGAAGTCTTCGTTCCTGTTTTGCCGCTGGCCCACACATCCTACCCTACAGGCGGCCAAGATGAAACCAAACAATTGATGTATGTGTGGCAAGAATGGATGGACCGCGTCACGCGCAACCCGATCTTGATTAGGGATGAGGAGTTTGTGTTTTTCATCGAGAACGACTTTGGCTATTCTGTGATCAACTCTAGCAGAAAGTCGGCCGTGGCCAGCGGGTTTGTGAGAAAGACCCTCAAGCAATTGCCGGTGCCCTATGACCCATATGAGGAGCTAGCCGATTTCAGGCCCATGATCAAATCAGCGTATACTTTGGGCCAGAAACTACACAGGGCGATGGAGAAAAACCAAAAGAACCAGAAACATGTGGCGGCATTGATTTCCGAACTAAGCACGAAACTAAAAGGACTTGCTCAGTTTGAAACAGTTCACCCAGGCATGAAGAACATGTGGGAAAAACTTTCAAACATCGCTCATATACAGTCTGAACTTGCGCTTTTACAGCTGATCAGCGATATGGGCTCTTTGGGAGACGGGATTCGGGCGTTGGTGGATGATTTGTATGAGATCAAAGAGGCGCTAACTAATCGACACTTGATCATGCGAGAACTCCTCCAGGCACAAGCACAGACTCGCAACAAGCACATCAATGCAACCAAAATCAAGAACAAGTCGTCGCTTGACCCAATCAAAGTGGACGAAGCATTGAGTCAGCTTGAGCAGGCAACAAAGGCCGAGGAAAGCCTCCATATGCAGGTGAAGCGGATTCTGGGCGAGATGATGTTTGAGCGGAAAGAAGCGATACATGACTGTGAGATGAAATTCCAGAGAATCCTAAAACTGTTTTCGCTCAGTAGAATCGACCAGCACAGGAAACTTCTCAAGCACTTGGAAAACATTCGCCTAGACGTGCGCATCATCGATGCAAACGGCGGGTTATCGCGTCTAAACAGAGACAACTTGACGCAAATGAAACACAATTTGCACCAATCGCAGGAAGAAGCCGGCGACGCTTGGACATCCCGAACGTTCCGTAGTCTAGCCACAGAGAAGGCCGGAAAACAGCAGAAACTACGTGTCAACGATGACGAAGAGGGGCTTGATGCAAGACAGGCGGCATCGGTGCTCGGTGCGGCCACGCTCTCGACATAGTTCGGAAAGTCAAAGTCCAGAATAAATAATTAGACTATACAAAGCATTTGGGAACATTCATTAGGATTTGAGAAAAAGCCCTAGTTCACGGTGTATCTCTTCTCGGCCTCCTTCCAGCTGATCACGTTCCAGATGGCCTTGAAGTAGTCTGCTTTCACGTTCTGGTACTGCAAGTAATAGGCGTGTTCCCAGGCGTCGATGGCGACCAATGGCACGAGGGGACCCGTGACGGTGTCCTGGTTCGCAGTGGTGACCACCTCCAACTGGCCGCCGTTTTCCTTGTTCTTGACAATGAAGGCCCAGCCGGAACCCTGGATGCCCGCCAACTTGCTGTTGGTGAGAGCCTTCAAGTTGTCGAGAGAGCCGAACTGCTCGGTGATTTTCTTAGCAAACTCAGACTCTGCCGCAGGAGGCTCGCCACCACCCTGTTTCTCGGGGGCCAAGTTCTTCCAGAACAAACAGTGGTTGGTGTAGCCGCCGCCATGGAACTTGATGGCGTTTTGCAACTCAATGGTTTTTTTCACCTCTCCTTTGGCCTTGGCCTCGGCATGCTGCTCAATGGCCTGGTTGTATCCCGTCACGTAGGTCTGGTGGTGTTTGGTGTAGTGGATCTCATTAATCTTGCTGGAGATATGTGGCTCCAACGCGCCAAAGTCCCAGTCCAAATCGGGCAACGAGACCTTGGTTCTAACGGCGCCAATCGACGAGGAAAGTCTAGATGGGCGCACAGCGGCCTTGAATGTGGAAGCAAGCATGGTTTTGATTATTTGAAATTGGAAATTTATCAACCTAATCAAGCTTTTATTGGATAGATCTGAGAAGAACTGGTGGTATGGGAAGTAGGAGAGGAAGAAGGACGGCTAGCGCGGGATGCTCGGGGCCGAGGGCCTCTGCCGGTTCCGCGCCCTGACCTCACCCCAATTAACTGATTGTCTTGGGGCCTGCGCCGTTACTAATGTGCGCACCTGGCACTCCCATTGGACGGGGCCCCGGCCCAGGGTAGCACATGTGAAGAAATTACATGCCCATGGTTTTTTCACATTGAAGCGATTTTCGCTATTCAAAAATAATTGGGATTCAAAAGTTGAGTTTTAATATATTAAGACTATGAAAATTACTCTTTTAGCTAGTCATCTTCCGCAAGATTGTGTGCCCTTATATTATTGATTTCTCGTAGTTGCTCTCGCTTGCTCTCCATCAGTCTACCATAAAGCGCACGCCGCACCAGATTGGATTCGAGCTGGAGCCATTACATCATTGCGCACTGTGGCGGACTCCGATCGATCAGATCCCAAGCTTGTGCCTCAGATCAGTTCAAGATGCTAATAAGCTGCACGCTACTTTGGATACATCAAAAAATTAAACGATTTCATCCAATGAAGATCTGCAGTGCTACTTGGCTTTCACTCCAGTTCATATAAGGTTTTTATCTTGTATGTCAGTTTATCGACCCAAGTAAGGTTTCGTCAAGCATTGCATGGTGTTAGCTATAATGGTTCGTGTATGCATATAAAGATGCAACAGCCATGTGCATCTACCCGCATTTGCTATGACCAGATTCTATATCTTTGCGAGAGTCTTTTGATGATGAAGAGACTTATCGCCTTTAAGGCAGGGATCAATCTACACGAATTATTTTGTGTGGTTTACATACCAACCAATATATGGATAAGCATCAAAATAATCGCGTCGCTATATCTAGCCTCATTAATCATCTCGAACACAATATCAACATCACTCAAGCATATGACCTTTTGGGGCTCGAATTGCTCGTGTATAATGCATTCAGTCACAATCGATGGAAGCTCGTGCCCTTTTCCAGAACACTAAGAAACTCAATCGAGACGCCGGGAAAGATCGTACTGATACAAGAATTGATTGTCACCTACAAGTCAGCTAGATTGCAATCATGAAATGATAAAATGATGGCACAAAATACCTTAAACTAAGCCCACCATCCTAACTGGCAGCTCATTGTGACTTGAAACTTGTTTAAAACAACCAAATTGCATGACCCGAGGATGCGCAGTATATTATGAAACGAAAAGAATCGCCAGAAACGTCAGAGCAAGTCGGTTTATTCAACGTGAAGACAACCATGCCCTGCAATTTCAAAGGGCTTCTCCGAAACCTTCACTCACACATATAGGGTAGGAGAGCAAATACAAAAAGTCCGGTGAGTGCCAGTTTACATTCTCTATCACCAAAACAACCACCAACGCTGACTAGCCCTAGTTTCTCAAAGCACGCAACCTCTCAGCGAGCCTGTCCTCTTTTTCCTCGCTAACGGCTGTAGGCGGGCTGACAATGTCGACTTTAGTCTCGTTCAACCCTTGCTTCATCTCTATGCCGGCCTCGTCTGCGATTTGACTCATCAATTCATCCACATCTTCCTGCGGCGTCGTCAATGCATTCACATTATTCGTCGCAGACTCGTAGTAATTCGTCAGTGCATCCAAATCTTCGAACTGATTTTCAAACTTGTCCATCACGACCGATATTCTCTCTAGATTCATTGTCTGAAGCGCCTTGTCCATACCTTTAATCACCGTTGTCATATTTCCCGTGACTGAACGCAGTGTCACCGCCGTTTGCACACGAGATGCAACCGCATCTATTCTAGAAGCCAACCTCAACAAATTGACGCGCTCGTTGGATTTTCTGATGGCATTTTGTGCGTATAGTTGTGCTATGTCGTTGTTGCCCTGCATCAAAGCCTTTTTCGTCTTGGCTTTTTCCTGTAGCTCTTCTTTCGCAGCCTTTGTCGCTTGCCTGTTCAACAGCTTAGCTGTGAATTTGAGCTGGAAAAGTGATTGCTCCAAACCTGCCATTTTACTTGATTTGGAATATGAAAACACGTGGATCCAGAGCCCCTCACCACCGCATATCTTATCGCAAGAACCGCTCTCACGGTGGGGATGTCCGGGTGTTTAGAGCGGTGTATAATATGGTCGTGCTGGATCTGTCATCAAGAACAATTATGTACAATTTTTTTAATTTGGCATTTTTCACATTTGAGACAATCTTCATCTTTTGTTTTCCACGTTTGATTTTTATGAGAGGCGTAAATTACTCGCTTCGTTATTCTCTAATACTTTGGAACTCCCATACATATCTTGTCTAGATCTCACATGGCCTCCTGTTCAGAGAAAACAACATTAGTGGCGAAGCCACATGCTTAGTCAAGATCAAGAGCGTCGGGCATATCAGTATCCTCCGGGCCGGGACTCGCACTGTTGCTATGTGATGATGTCTGCAGGGTTTGTGAGTTTAAAGAGCGAGCTGCATCTGTGGATCTTGCAGCCGCTGCAGGCTCGGACGCGTTTCCTCTATTTTGCGTATTGCCTCGAGGTTGAACTATCCGCACAGTAGGTGCTCCTAGCGCAGTATTTCCTGCACCAGGTCTGACTGGCCCACTATGAAATGTCACTGTATTTCCACCAGCCATATTGAGCATATTTTCCATGGCAGCTTGGTGATGTCTCAAAGCTTCCATCATACCGTTGTTTGGAGGTGCTCCACCATTGGAGTTACTACCATCTTGCTGGGCTGTACTGATGGCTGATCTCACTGAGGCGAGGGCACGCGCAATATGGCTGTTGTGATGCTCAGAATTTGCGGTTCCCCTCTCTGCATTTACTGCGTTCTCTGCATTCTCCTGTCCTGGTGACACCTGCAGTGCATTTTGTGTACCGCCGCTTTCGGTTTGGCTTTGCGTTGGAGTTCGACGCTGCAGGGCCTGAGGAGGCTGAATGGCCTCGCCAACAACAGTTCCTAGGGTGTTAAGTAATCCTCTGAAGTTACTCGTTATACCGCCAGTGTTTGTAGGGGGTATATTGTCCGCTGGGTCAGACTCGCCAGCAGTCCTCACGGTTGTGTTGAGCGGGACAATTGGGATCGGCACATCGTTCCTGGCCGGGGGCGGACCACTCACGGTCACAGCAGATGCCTCTACATTCCCGCTGGCCATTATATCCTGCGCAACATCAGGGGTCAAGATACTGGGGCGGGCCGATTCTGCTCGCGCGGCGGCCGATCTGAGTGCTTCAGCGTTTGGCTCAGGCTGGTACATGTAACAATCAGCATCCTCAGAAATAGCATGTTGTTTGAGGGCATTCAAATTAGACTTGAATTGGTCTTCAAGTGGAGCCCTTATAACAATAGGTGCATTTTGTTGCAGTGCTCGATTTGCAGCCAATAGAAATGACAGAGTTAGTTTCTGCACAAATTGTGGTACGTGCGTGCGTGCTCTTCCATCAGTGTACTCTTTTTTTAGCAATTCGTCTGAGGGAAACGCGTAAGGATACACTTCTCCTGCGAGTGAACAAAGAGCAGCATTATAGCTTTTCATCGATAGCAAGGTGTCACCGAGGTAAAGCTGGCAATAACCCATTTGCGCCCATGCAGGCACGAACGTGCGGTCATATCGAAGAGCTTTCTCCAAGTCAGAGACGGCTTCTGGAAAGCAGTTGAGTCCAATATATGCGATGGCTCTGTTTGTGAGGAGCTGAGGCAAATGCGTTCTGGTAGAGCTGTCGCAAGCATATATAGCATCAGTGTAGACCTGTATCGCCTGTGGATAACACGTGTTGTTCAGTAGGTTGTTGCCCTTTTCCCGAAGTCTTGAGACATGCAAATCTTGCGTTTTTCTGACAGACAGGTCGGCCGCCGAGACATCGATATGACACTTGATGAAAGACTTAAATGCAGAAAATACTTCACTCCACGTACAAACTGCGGGAGTGTTTCCTTTCAAGTATGCGATAGTATCTCCCCCGAGGCTTTTGAATGCATTTGCCTTGGTCAAATTGGGTTGCTGAGAAGAGAGATAATCGGCGAGAAGTTGGGACAACGCTGAGCTCACATCGCTCTTCATCGTAGAGGGAATTCTCGCGACAACCATGATCGCATTCTTAAGAAGTACATAGAGTTTCGTGACGACTAAACTGTCCACGGAAAGGGGACCCTTTTTTCCGACATCGTCATGTAGACTCAGGAGAATACCCTCCAACTTTTCCAGCGACAAAACCTCTGGGGTTCTGCTACCAAACCATGCAAACAAGTTTTCATAAGATGGCTGCATTTCCACGCTTTCTTGCTCTCTATAATGCTCGGCCAAGGTGCGCATGGCGTAGTTACGGATCACTTGGATCCCAATGGACAATTCCTCTGCCTCGCACGTTTGCTCCATCAGCAGCCGCGAGTTTTGCGCAGTGGCATCAAACTCACTTTTCAAGCTATCCAAATGCACCGTCCAAGCCAAGACGGCCGCGTACTCAAATGCAGCCTCAGATATGGCGGTAGACATGATTAGGTCGAGTCAAAGCAGACAGGGAACAAAGAGTTTTGTGATATGAAATTTAATGCAAACTTTCAAAATAATTTGAATGATTCCTAAGCCGTAGTTGCCCAATCGGTTTGTTACCAAATGAAAGGTGTAGATCAATCAACTAGTGTGACACTCGAGAAGAACTGGGAGTGGTATCTTTTGGCGGGTAGGATGTTCGCGAATGATAATGGCGTATGATGGTGTGAGGGAAAGCTCGAGCCGAGCCTGCGCACGAAACGGAACAGAGCGTCGGGCGTCGCAGCCTGCGATCTGGCACGAGATCGAGATATGGATTGACCGGGGCCGCGACAGGATAAAGCAGCAATGAAGGGGCTTGATCTCATTGGACTCAAGTGAAGAATGATGAGTTTTTTCATAGAGCCATGCTTTTTAAAAGGCTTAGTATCAAAATAAGGAATTTTCTGTCTGTAAATAAAAAGCATTGGTGTGGTTTGAGTTGAACATTCATAGAATAGTACTAGATTCGGCGCGCCTGAACGTAATGCCACGGCCCCGTACTTGACTGGCCCCGTTTAGAACCCAAATCGAAGCGCGAGTTCCATACGTGTGATCTGGTCTAGTGCGGCTCCCAGTGGCGAGAGCCATAAAGGCGCGAGATACTTCGCTCCAAAATTTGATAACTTAGAAAACATATTTATCGGATCGAATTAAGGAGGCAACTAATTGAAGAACTTTATTTGAAGGCTGCATCCACATATTCGCGTGACAATTTGACACAATTTCAACCCTTATTTTTTCCGAAAACGACCGGCTTATAATACAGCACCACCATATTGAATCACCTAAATGAGATTGTTCTCCGCACCTGAAGAGGCACCCTTCAGTTCTGACTCATTGCTCACCACAGGATCAGCAGAGGAGCTGGTCACATCGAAGCCTTTACTAAGTCTCGAAAATTGCGAGTCGAGCACGAGAATTCGGGCTTTTCTCAGGCTCTCTCGGATAGCCACAGACGATACCATAAGGCAGCACTTAAATGAGATCGGACTATCACAATGCGATCAATATTTTGAGCAGAAGATATTACCGCAGTGGCGTGTGAGGTCTGACGCAATTCAGTTCTGCTCCAAATATGCGAAGAGCCTTCGAGCAGAAGCCCAGCTGAAGGAAACTACATTGCATGAGAACTACGACTTGAGAATCGATCCGTACGCCGCGAAGAACGCTCGAGATTACTTGGATAATCAGTATGCACGGTGTGTGAGCGTCGAAAATTGGGTGGCAAACGAAACCAACGTAGAATCTATAATTCGTGAGCAGACTGCCAGCGTTTTGTCCGATAAATGCTACTACAAAGACTGGCTTCTGGCTTTCAAAACCGCGGCCCGTGAGCCCTTATTCACTAGTGACCTGTAAATAGTAATGTAAGCAAATGATTGACACCTATCTTTTCACATTAGCCGCTGCTGCTGCCGCATACGCAAAGCTGTTGATTGTTGGTTTCGAGTTCAAAGAGCCCTGCTCTTCAACTGGGGATTTTCCCTTCACCTTCGAGCCGGGCTTGGCTTTTCCTTTAGCTGCTAGCTTCGAGTTAGAGCTGGATCTGCTTGGTTTTGCGCTGGAAACCTGCTTCGTGGGTGGAGACCTCAGTCTTTGCGATGCGGTTTGTTGAAGATTCGGACTTTGTGGTTTTTGTGCCTTGAGCTCTTTATCGACTAGTTGCTTGGCCCAAATAAGGCAGTCGATCCACCCAAAGTTCGAGCCGATCTTCAAGGCTTCGCCGTTTGCATTATTGACTCGGATCGAAGATGAAAACTTCTTTTTATCCGTTTCGCTGAAGCGTTTTAAAAAGATAAGATCACCCCCTTCTCTGATGAGCTCCAAAATCAAATATCCGAACACCTCCTCTTGTCCACTCACACCAGAGCTGTTATCATCCTCGTCGAGTATAACACTCTCAAACTCGTAATCGTACATCAGATAGTCGTCGCCTTTATTAGCAGTCAAGTCCACCATCATAACATCAAGCATTTCGTCGATCAAAAACACTTTGGCCTTATTTGAGATACAAGCAATCGCAGGCATCATTCGCTCGTTCAATATTGCTTCGTGTCGACCAATGAGATGTTCAATGACCTCGTCATCTAGATTACCAGGTTTACGATCGATCAATCTATTACTCAACATCAGTTTCAAAACACAGTCTAGCTTGATAATTTTTTCATCTGGTTCCAAAAACGAAGAGATCTCTTTGAGAGTGATGGTGACAGGCGGTCTTCGTGTATTTCTGGGGGTGTTTGGCCTTTCGACACTTGCCGAAGTTTGTGCTTGCTGGATCTGTGTTGGCTTATGCTGAATTGTGTGAGATTGTGCTTGACTTTGAACGGGGCGAGCTTGTTGTTGCGTCTGAGGAGGGCTGATTTGCTGTGGCGTTGGCTTGGGCATTTGGGGAGGTGGCACTGTGGGAACTTTGATTGTAGTCGTGCTCTTTTTTGGTAAAGACGCAAAGGCTGTGTTGGCTCTCAAGTTTTTCATTTCAGGAGACTTCGAGCCTCCTGAAATCTTTGTTTCTGCAAGTGACTTCTCGAGCGGAGCGAACGCAGCAGATGCTTGCTGTGCTGCGATATAAGAATTTGACTGCCTCATTGGCGAGGGCGACGGTTGAGGGGACTGTCTAGTCTGTGTTGGTGTGGGTGCCTTTGAGACCTGAGTAGAACGAGGGCTGACGTGATGTGGATCCATGGCCAATTGCCGAATTGCAGTCTGGTTGGGCTTTTGCCTAGTTTGAACACGTGACAGAGACGGTTGTGTGTTGTAATGAACATCATGCATGGGTTGCATGTGAGGAGCAGGTCCTTGAGCAGGGGCACTGTTGTGAGGCGTAGACTGATTGATTGCAGGTGAGGATCCGCTCTGTGGCAAGCCGCCTTTCCGTATACACGTTGCTGGCACGTACAGTGGCTTGCTGCCAAATGAGGGCACGAGATTATCAAATTTTTGAATCTGCGAATGCAACTGGTAATTCGAGTTGGATTTGTTGAAGTTGCGGTTTGAACCTGTCTTCATTTGAGGGGGATTTGCGCCTGGTCCGCTAGACTGACTGTATGGTTCAAAGCGTGGAACTTTTCTGCTCCAGATATACTCTCTGTTGTTCCAAGGCACGCCTTTAAACCACGGCATGGCCTGCAATTCAGGTATGGTGGGTCTTTTCAGAGGTTCGAGCACGAGTGTTGAATCTATAATCTCCCTGACCATTGGCGGGCACGGTTCCTTGTATGCATAGTCAATGTTGATGATCTTCTCAAATGTCAAGTATTCGGTGGCACCCTTGAACGGAGGCACGCCGTTAAAAAACTGGAATAAAATGCACGCGATTGCCCATATATCCGTTTCGAACCCACAAAGATTGTGTTTGAGGAGCTCTGGCGGAACGTACTCTGCCGTTCCCACGAAAGAGCCCTTCCGCTCGGGCCGGCCATTTTGCGAATCCTCATTGACAGAGTCGTAGGTAATCTTCTCGTCCGACGACTCTTCATCTTCGCCCAAAAGCTTTGCCGCGCCAAAATCCGTGATTTTCAAGTTAAAGTCGTATCCTACCAAGATATTCTCGGGCTTCAAGTCCCGGTGAATCACGCCCTTCAGGTGTATGAATTTGACCGCGTCCAAAATCTGGAGCATGTAAAATTTCAGCACGGATTCCAGGAGCGAGCCAAACTTGGTGATGATTGATAGCAACTCTCCGTATTCGGCGAAGTCCAATACAAAAAATAGACTCAGCTCGTCCTGAAACGTGTAATAAAGCTGGACGATACCTGGATGCTGCACGCCCAAACGATGCAACGTAGTTTTCTCGATATTGACATATTTGATCTTGCCCTCCTGAACAATGTGTTTCTTCGACAAGATCTTGACTGCATACGTCTTCTTGTTGTACAAATCCACCGCCAGGTACACTGTCGAGTAGGACCCTTCCCCAATGCGGGCGCCAAATTGGTAATCGCGGGCGGTGCGTCGTCTGGGCACGGTGGATTGCATCGCCGGCGGCGCTGAGTGGGGGTGTCCGATCTGGCCGCCGTTGGCAAAACCATTGCTGGACATTATCTGTGTATAAAGTGATGTTATTTAAAAAGAAACGAATGTATGCGTAAAGTAAAGTGACTATGTGCCCAGTGGGGTGAGTGCGGCAAAGCGAGTAAAGGTGCCAGCAGCAGCCCGCGAAACTATATGACGTGGTCGTACCTTATTAGTGTGACAAACAATGAATAGAAAAATTTTGAGTTCTTATTTGATATTATGTATATCCATGGGATATGGCTATCATTGCAAATTTTAGCAAATTAGGCCGTTTGCCTGAATTGTATGATGTATCATGGTTGCCTCTGGTGCAAGCTGCTGCCGCAACTAATCGCGGACCGGCTCGACCTTATCGGTGTGATACATCTACGTAAAGTAAAGTATGGTTTATAATGCCTGCAGAAAAAGGCATTACACTAAAGTCAAAATTTCTGCTGATGTTATCGAGCATATCTTGCCGAAAGTGCCCGAGGTCATGAGGCTTCTCAAAAAAGATGTTATTATCAGATGAGTCGTGTCCTTGTTTGGTATGTCCCCATTGTTCTTGGTGAATTCTTGGCTGCCCAGTACACTGTGCGGATAAAGAGATCGGCCCGGGCCCGCAAACGAGACAACGTATACAATAATTCTACAATAAAAGAGCTCTTGAAGTGAACGAAACACGATTCGCCGAATTCTTTGATATTCTCTATCAAAATTATCAGATTGAGCGGCGAGATTTCATTCTCCTACCCAAATCACCCAAACAGCTTAGAATGGCTCATGGCCAATATAACCAGCATACGCCTTCATGCGTACCGTCACAATTGACAAATCAGACCAATCTACCAGGTTTGTCGATGTAGACAAAAAAAAAGATATAATGAAGTTTTTGTCACATGCTCCCTAAATAAGTGCTAAATGATGCTCTTTAAGAAATGCTGACAATAACTGCGGTCTGGGCCCGAAAGTTTTGGCGGCAATACACGCATCGGTTCATCGCCCTGCTGCGCTCTTGTGCGCATCATCGTGTGGCCCCGGCATTTCTCGGGCCCGGTGCCTATTCAGGCCCAGTTCTAGACAATTCATCAGCAACAATGCTAACACGAGCCGTGAATGCGCCGAAACTCGGCAGAATCGCCCTGCTAACACCAGCAAGGCACTTGCATCGCATAACTGGGCCTGACCAGATTCTCAAGTTATTTGACTCGCAGAAATACTTTGCCAACTTCAACCTGTGCGGGTACCTGGTATTCTCATCACCAAATGTTGGGCTCTTCAAAAACAGCCATCTCACGTCCCCTGATGGGTTAGTGAATTTTTCAAAAGAATCGCTAATAAAGGCGAAATCTTTGGTGTCGTCGATGCTCTTGGAAGCCAACAACACAGAACAAGGGAAACTCACATACATACGCAAACTAGACCAGTTGAGCGATCTTCTATGTCGCGTGATCGATGTGGCTGAATTCATACGTGTGGCCCATCCAAGCCAGAAATGGGTCAACGCGGCGCAAAATACGCATGAGATCATGTTTGAGTATATGAACCAGCTCAACACGAACGTGGAGTTGTATCGGACTTTATGTACTGTTTTGGATCTGCACGTGGCCCAAGACTTGAGTGAAGAGGAAATCCAAGTGGGCAAATACCTACGTCAGGATTTCGAAAGGTCTGGCATTGCAATGGATCCAGAAACACGCAACAATTTCGTTATGATTACTCAACAAATCTCGCTCTTGGGCTCTACATTCAACAATGAGATGCAGAACATGGAGTCGTTTTGGGTGACCGTGCCCAAATATGCCTTCGAGCAGATTGATTCAGAGAGTCTCAAACGAGAAATTTTGCTGTTTCAGAGCAAAGCTCCGCTGAAATCCCCAACGGATATCATGGTCCCCTTGGCTGGTCACATACCCTCGGTCATCTTGTCTCTGTGCTCGTCAGAAGAGGTCCGCAAACGCGTGTGGGTAGCCTTGCATAACTCTCTGAGTGAGCAACTCAATACGTTGAACGCGTTTTTGAAGTACAGGGCCTTGCTTGCAAACATGCTTGGGTACCGATCATTTGCGCAATACCAGCTCGAGCACAAGATGGCGAAAACACCGGAAAACGTGGTGTCATTTCTTAGAAACTTGCAAAAGGGCCTCTTGTCCAAACAAAATGGGGTTGTCGATGAAATAAGGCAACTACATACTTTCAAAAGCGAAGCCAAGTCGTCTAATCTTGCTTTATCCGATACCCGCGTATTGGCAGATGTCAAGCCTTGGGATAGAGACTTCTTATTGGCCAAACAGAGTCACGCAAGTATCAAAGATATTCCAAATGAAGATATTTCCGAATACCTTTCTGTGGGCTCCATCATGAGTGGGCTTGATAAATTGTTCCGGAGCATCTATAATGTCGCACTCGTGCCAGATAAGACATTGAAAGGTGAGACTTGGGACCAGAATCAGGTCAGGAAATTGAGCTACGTGGATCTTTCGAACAACGAGACTTTGGGTCATTTATACGTCGATTTCTGGTCGCCAAAAGTCTTGCCATCCCATTTCACAATAGTTTGCTCCAGAGAATTGAACACTGATCTCGGCAGCGAATCAACCTCGGAATTGGAAAAAGAAGTCCACCTCAGTGCCGAGAAAAATTACCAATTGCCGGTCATCTCTCTTGTATGTAACTTTTCCAGCGCGAGTCTGTCGAAAATCAGCCGCCTTGCAGGCATGGATAGCGACAGTCCTACGCTCTTGAGCCTCGAGCAGGTCGACACGATATTCCACGAAATGGGTCATGCCACTCACTCTATGCTCGGACGCACTCGTTTACATAACTTGTCAGGCACCAGATGTGCCACTGATTTTGTTGAACTACCATCTGTATTGATGGAGCTGTTCAGTGGCGACCCTCGCGTTTTGTGCAAGATAGCTAAGCACTATAAAACCGGCAAGTCTTTGCCACTAGAGTTGTTGCAAAGCCATCAAGAGCACGCAAAGACTCTCAAGAATACCGAAACGTACATGCAGTCGAAGATGGCTCTTTTGGACCAAGCGCTCCATAGTGAGAACGTGGTTGATTTTTCTGACGAAAAAGCATTTGAGAGTTTTGACTCCACAAGCATCTACCACAATCTTGAGAAGGAATTGCAAGTTTTTGCGGATCTCTGGTCCACGTGGCATGGAAAGTTTCCCCACCTCTTTTCTTACGGCGCGGTTTACTATTCATACCTTCTAGACCGCGCAATTGCAGAAAAAATCTGGAAAGGCTTATTTGAGAATGATCCATGGAGCAGAGAGGCTGGTGAAAAGTACAAGCAAAGTATTTTGAAATGGGGTGGTACCAGGGACCCGTGGGTGTGCTTGGCAGATGCCTTAGACGAGAAGGCATTGGCAAAAGGGGACGCGCAAGCCATGGCAATCATAGGTGACACCTGATTGTTGTTGTGTCCCTGCAAAAGCCTTGAGAATGAAGCGCCTCGATCTTTATTACACCTTTCTTTTAGCATCAGCATACACTTTTGCATCAACTAATAAATTCTTATATGCATGAATACAGGGACCTGCAGATAAAAAGACACGATTTCACGCAGACACTAGAGAGATTCTGATAAATCCGGTCGAGACTAACATGTACGGCCATAAGGTCAGGAGCAAACTGTTTATGCGCTATGCAAGCTCTTTTAAGAATACTGCAGCATTGAAAAAGCCTGTTTTTGATATTAAAAGAATCATTGTGCACCAGGATGAAATGAGGCAGTCCATAGCTCGGAGGGCTGATGGTAGCGCCGAGAATCTAGAGTTTTTGTTGAGTAATCGGGACCTGGAACTAGCAATACTGGAAGAGAGAAACCGTCTCACTGCAGCACGCAAAAAATTTGGTTTTGAATTGGGAAATTTGCTCAAAGATCCGTCTGGAGAGAAAAGTGCTGAAAAAGCCCGTCTACAGCAAGAACTCCTGGCGCTCAAGACCAAAATAACCGATTTGGAGGTTAACTTGGGAAGCCTATCTGGAGCTATACATAATGCAGTCGAATCGCTACCGAATTGGGTTTCGGACACGGTTCCTGAAGATCCACATGTAGCCGAACTAACCGAGGTAATCAACGGCGAGTCCATACATCAGATCGAGGCTACCATGCCGGTATCAAAGCACGATCACAGAACCATTGGGCTCAAATTAGGTCTTATGGAGTTTGATACTGCCGCACGCATATCGGGCTCCTCGTGGTACTACCTTATAAATGATGGGGCCCTTTTGGAACAGGCTCTTGTGCAGTACGCCTTGTCCAGAGCTCGTAAGGCCGGTTACAAGATGGTGATCCCACCTTCCATTGTGAAATCTGAGATCGTGCACGCATGTGGGTTCAAGCCACGTGACCAGAACGGTGAAAAACAGGTGTATGGAGTGGAAGGCGAAGACTTGGCACTCACAGGTACGGCAGAAATCCCGCTAGGCGCGTTACATTCGCTGTCTACAGTGTCAACTCCACTCAAATATGTGGGAGTTTCCAGAGCGTACAGAGCAGAGGCTGGTGCAAGAGGAAGAGACACGGCTGGCCTTTACAGAGTGCATGAGTTCACGAAAGTTGAGCTTTTTCACTTCACTAGCCCAGAAAGCGCTGAAGAGGAGCTTGAGGCTCTAAGAGAATTTCAGTCGTCAATTATCCGAGACCTAGGCATTCGCGCGAAAATGCTTAATATGCCTACTACGGACTTGGGGGCGCCTGCCATGAAGAAATATGACTGCGAGGCATGGATGCCAGGCCGAGGCTCCTGGGGTGAATTGACCAGCTGTTCCAATTGCGGGGATTATCAAGCAAGACGTCTTGGTATCAAACAGAAAAACAAGGCTGGCAAGTTGGAGTACGTGCATACTTTGAATGGCACCGCCATGGCCGTGCCTAGAGTCATTGTTGCCATTCTTGAACAGTTTTACGATCCCCAGACCAACACGGTGGCGGTCCCTAAGGTCCTCCAGCCCTATATGGATGATAAAAAGATTATATCAGGATAATAGGGTAGTTCTCTATTGAGGCCATAGTCAACCGCATGTACATAGAATAGTGTCTTCTACATGAGGCACAAGATGGTATGGAAATTAAAGGGTGTTGTTATTAATCTGGAACGTACTTTTCGAATTTGAGTTTTCAAGGATAATCGAGCACCTTCTCATACAAACAGAAAAACGAGGATGGTTCTCTCACACACAATCCTGAAATGCATTATCTATAATCTGCCTACTCTTCTATATCGGAATTGTTCGACTCCGAGTACCTAGTATACCCACCTTGTGACGGCATACTGAGCACTCGGGGTTTTTGCAACGGGGTGATATTCCGGCTCTCTCTCAACTTGCTCGATTGCAACTCCTGGACTCTGTCGTATTTTGTGGGGTCGTATTTCTCCATCGAGTCCTGGAAACTTTTGGATTCCTCGCCAAGCTTGACAAATTGCTTTTGCAAATCGTAAAATAGCCGAATTTTAGCATCGTAATGTGACTCTAGCAATGAATACTTGGTCTCGAGGTCTGTATAGTCTTTCTCGAGGGTTTGGTGCTTCTCAAACAAGACTTCGTAGTCTTGCCGAAGAATCGTCTGTTTCTTTTGCCAATCTTCATCTTCACGAACAGAGTCTTTGGCGTGTTTCTCAACATAGTTATCTAGCGTTTTTGTTTGTGAAGCTAGTATGTTTTCAAGACGCGACACAGATTGGTCTATGTGGTGCGACACCTTTGTCGCCAACTCATCTGGTATAGTTTCTTGAGTGTGTGAATTTCTTTCGAGACTTGCCAGCTGAAGCAATTGTACGACTTCAGAGAGCTTCTCGTTGATTTGCTTCGAGTTCTCTTGCGCTAGGTTTTCCACCCTGCTGCGAAACTCACCAAACGTATTCTGTACTTTGAGCCCACCCAATTGCATCTCAATATACAGAAGTTTCTCAAGCAAGCTGCTGTGATTCCTGGACATCTTATCAAGTTCATAAGATACCTGAGTCTTCAAAGTATCCAGGATCACTTCGAGAGACTGTTCGCGTTTGACATCAGAATCGTCAACCAGGCCCTTACGAATGCTCACGTCTCGTAGTTCCTCGAGAACAGACATGATCTTCGCCACGTCCGTCTTGGTGGCGCTTCCTTCCTCTGTCACTTCTCGAGAGTACTCTGCAATGCTGTTAAGAAGCTTATTAAGGTTCTGGTTGTTGTTTTTCAGCCTGTCATATAGCTGCCCCACGTCCGCCTGTGTTTGCTGTGTCAGGGCCTCGAGCACATTAAGCTGGTTCATAATCACATCGTGAGATTCATGGATATGCTCGAAATGGTCATCAAGGCTGTCACTCTGGAGAAAACTGAGCCTACCGCTACTGCCATTGTCATACTTATGAGGCGATATAGGCTTGAGGTTCCGTTTCGGACTCGTGCTGGGTGTCTGATGAGAGGTTTCTGAATGAACCCTATTTGGCGACCCGTTAGCCTTCTCTGAGACAGCATGAAACTGTTCGTCCTCTTTCATTGCCGAAAAAAAAGGATATTTGACCAGTTGTAAATATTATGATGGCCCGGACGAAAAGGTAAATAACGGTATCATGGCGCGCGTTGCGCGACTAACATTTCTATCGGCTAAAACCTTAAAACAAGTATTTGTCTATGCTGAAACTATTTACCTGTCACAAATCATACAAAAGCTTAAACTGGCCGTAAGAGTTCATGGCCCCGAGCATACGTTCCCAACCGGAATTTCTCATAAATGTTTACCGTTACAGAATGTAAGAGCAAGCATTGTCTGTATTCGCGAGACATATCACAGTAAGGCACGGCCACCAGAGTCGATTTTGTGATGCGAGTTAGGCAAGGCAGATGCGAAATCTCTTTTTCAGTATGCGGCTTGAGTCTGACCCTGACTGATGCAAAACTATTCGTAATGCTGGCGATGCTGCCATGCAGGGGTATACTGGCCAGACTGAACTCTCGCACCAGGCCCTTTAACGTACATGTGTGTGGACATCAATGTACACGTGGAGTAAGCTTTCAAAAGCCAAACTTACTTTTGAAAGCCAGGGAGTACATAGACTTTTTCCCTGTGTCAACAGACTCGGTCATAGCTTCTGAAAAGCCACTAGCGTAGTTGTTCACCTGCTCCTCCACAGAGTCAAGCCCGTCTCTCAACCCTCTGACGAATCTTTGCGTTCCAATCGCGTACGGGTTAGTCGTGGCTGTGCGCCTCACAGGTTCTGCATATCCCTCTTTTGCCTTATTTGGATTGGCACCTCCATATGTACCGTACGATTGGTTTGGGTTCGCCTCCGGGCTAATATTATACGCCAATTCGCTTTCTGGGTGTTTCGCCGGTTTTCTATTAGGCCCAGCGATTAGCGCTGTCAAGTCCTTATTGGAGATGTAGGTGATCTGACCCTTGGCCCACAGCAACGCGCCAGAACTAGGTCTTGTTGGTATTATAGCCGTGTCATTAAAGAGGGTATCGGTCGGCTTGACCTTGAATGTTTTGTTTTTTGTTTCATCATACAAGAACAAATTAAGCACTTCGCTAGAACTCACTTTGAGGAAAATCTCGCCTGAATAAAGAACGCTGGAAGTCAACGCGGCTCCGCTCTCCAACGATTCTTTCAAACTCTTGAAAATTTCGGAGGGGATTTTCACATCGGCGATATCGCTCAACGATGGTAGTGAGAAGAGCTTTATGAATCCAGATTTCGTGATAGTAGCTAGCGCCGCGCCTTTGTTTCTGAACGTCACAATGCCACTGGCGACACAGGTCTCGTCCACGACTTTATGCGCCAATTTCTGTTTTGGTGTTTTCAAAACGCGCAAGTCTCGTGTCGAAGAAATAACAACCAAGCCGGGCACTAATATGCTCTGGCCCAATCTCTGGAACGTCTCCAAAGTAGCAACGGCCGATTCGCCGGTGGTGGCGTGCACGGGCATGATCCTATCGATTCCGGATTCGCCGGTAGGGTCGGCGCTTCTATAATTGAGTCCTAGAGTTTTATCAGCAAACACAGCTTCAAACGCCCCAGACCTCTGTGGTACAATTTTGAACGTGATAAAGTTGCCACCTGCATTTGTCCCAATAAACATGAGCAAAGACGAGAATCCATCCTGGCCGTATTCCATGATGGCGAACTCGATTGCAGTAACAAAACACTGGCCTGAAACGGAGGGGAGGTGTTTAGTGACAGACTCCAAGTTCAAGATCACCGCTGGCCCTCTGCTGATGTCGCAAACAACCAACCTGCCCGACTTGTAGCCGACGGCGGCAAAGCCAGCGTTGGACATCTTGAGACACAGAATCTTGTCTTCTGCAGAAAGGTTAAGCAAAGTGGAAGGAATGAACGATGGTTGTATGAAGTGGCCCAGGATTCTGCCTCCCAAATCAACAATGCACGCGTCCCCGTTAGTGTGGAGCACAGGGCAGTTTGTATAGTCCTTTCTGGTCGGCGGCGTCAGCGAGCTGGTGGCCACTTTGCCAAACTTGCATATGGCCACGTTGCCATTGGCAAGGCCGACCACGGCATGCCTGCACTCAAACGCAAAGGACACGTGTGTCACTCTGTACGGAGCAGAGCCAGCCCCGGTATCTAGAGTATCCTTCAAATTGAACTCAACCGTGCTTTCGCCGCCTTGACGCTCGCCTGCAGTAACATCCAAACACCTCACAGTACCATCTTCATGGCCACTAATAAGTATATCGTTCACGCCGTCCTCGGAGCCGATTGGGCGCGGGAAGTGTCTATCCACGGGAGCACCTCCCGAAACAAGCGAAAAGTCCGCGCCCGGACCGTTTCTTCGATTGGATACCACACCAAACCAGTCGACTTTTCTGACAGTTTGAACTGTGCTAAATGTCATAGGAGGACAGATTGACTGCAACGAGGGCGGTACTTTGATCGGCGTGGTGGTGGGCTCGAGTTGTTCTAAGTGAACTCCGCCATAGTTTGTGATAACTAGGACGTGAGAAGGGTTATGGCCGCCCTGGAAATACGGCTGGCCCTCTGCCGCGATGGGAAGGAGCTTCACGATATGTTCTGCAGCACCCTCGCTCTGCAGTCTTCTGTTGAACTTGACTAAGAGTCTGTTGGTACTCGCTGCTGGTCGCGCGTAAAAGTCACCTTGCTTCTCGTGGGAAGTCAATGTATACTTCAATGTGAACCCCAAATCCAACACTTCAACGACGTCAGGATGGTCTTCAGAAAATCCAGACACCAAGATCCGAGTATCTTCTGGATCCTGGCCAGTGACCCACGCCAATCTGAGGTCCCTGGAGCTCTCGGGGTGCACGGATGGACCCTGGAGATGGAGATAAGTGTCCTTCATAGTTCTTGCGTGGAGTAACGTGGCGTCATTAGCGTCAAAAAACACAAGACTGCCGTCCTCGTGCACCGTAACCACATGAAGCCCATTGGGGTGGTAGTGCGCTTCCTTCATGCGGCAAACCACTTCCTTCACACTACCGAAAAGCTTCTTCTTACCGCCCGTTTCGAAATTGTTCAGAAACTCAAATCCTTTACACCCGGGCGTTAATTTGTAAATGAATGCGTTTTTGATCGCGCCAGAACTCAACGAGTACTGTACGGCGCAGTGTGAATACGAAACTAGGATCGTGCCAATATCTCTTGGGTGCCATTGAATAGAGTGCACAGGGGACATTTTCTGTTTCGGCAATACCAGTTTCTGCAAGTTATCGATGCGCAAGGGCGTCAAGTGGAACCTGTCAACATCGTAGAAGAGCACAGCGCCGTTTGCCATGCCTAAAATGAGCCAGTCCATTGAAGGGTCGGTTTCCACCAGGGTTATGGCGCCTGGTGCCAGATATGTTGCCAAGATCTGCTTTGTATGGAGCGAAAGCACGGTCACGTTGCCCAGGGCTTCCACACAGACCAAATAGACGCCCTTTACAAAGCGAATATCGCTAATTGCGCCGGAAGTTCGGAGCTCAAACACGACTTCCACGCAGTTCTGGCCGTACACGTGCACAGAGCCTCTTTTCGTGGCAACGGCGAGTAGAGACTGCACGGGGTCGAACGAAGCAGCCACAACAGAGTCTTTTGGAAGCCCTAATTGGTCTCCAGCGACGATTTTGAGGTGTTTGGCCAGGATCTCAGGCGTCAAACTGGCAGACCCAGAATTGCGGAGAGCATTGCTGACGGAGCTTAGCGAGAGCGGCGCTTTGCGCAGTTTGAATTTATCTAGCATATCCGGTCAGATGTGGTTCAATTCTCTTGTAATTTTTTGGATTAAAAAAGACCCGTTTTTGTTATTTAGTGTTCATTCACGAGGCTGTGTACTATTCTATACGAGCCACGGTGGTGTGAGCCTAGGCCTTTCGTGAACGCGATCGCGAAACGAATGCGGTTGAGTGGAAAACGTTGGGGTGGGGTGCGGCTAATGAATTACGTCATGGTCATATTCGTATAATTTATATCAGGGTGCATTTATATTTATATTTATGTATGAATTTTTGGTGAACGAGAAAATTGGTTCATGGAAAAGATGATTCTGAGATCACTTTGACTCATATGAGGTGATTACATCATATGTGTTTATGACTTTCATTACTTCTACGCACCGCTGGGAGCCTGGGACTATTAGAATTTAGAGGCATACCAGATTTGTCAAACGATGATTGTTTTTCTTCTTCCTTTTTCTATATTTATAAATGCTTTTCTTTTTGCTCGAAACATCTGATTGAGGACTGGGAGCCAGAATTGCTTACCTAGCTTTCCAAAAAAACTATATATGATTATACATAAAACCCTAGCCAGCTTCGCTACCATGCCTAGCGGCGTGGTTGCGTATGAGAATTAATTAGGTTGTCATCATAATGAATTTGTGAATGCTTACAGCAAAATTGCCGCTTGAATGCTGACTCTGATCACGTTCATAGACTCTTAAAGCATATGAGAAAATTGTTAATACTTTTTTTTTCTTTTTTTGGGAAAAGTTCACATTTCACTCAACTGTGGTTTCTTCGACTCGCACAACTGAGACGTTCGAAGAAGCCGTTTCATGAAATGGTGGCGAAATAATTCCAATCGATGACATTTAATCGCAAAATTTGTACCATCAATTCAAAAGATCGATAACTTTACAGGAAAAAAAGAAACAATCCAATTTAAAGCAAAACGCATGTAAAATCATGAGTTCATTGCCTTTCTCGCACTTCTTGTGCTTCATCACAGCCGACGTGACAGACTTGAGGTGACTTGAGGTACAGGTGTGCGGTCAGTATCAACACGTATACACTAGCTTACCCAATATATCAATCTAATAGCACATCAAGGAATGGTATGTACAGAAAGCCGGCAATCACTTACATAAAACTTTGCGATTCATCAGGATAAATATACTAATGTTTAGTTTCTCGATCAACTAGTCGGACTCGCTATGCTCGGAGTGGCCACCGCTGTGTTTTCCTACTACACCGCCTGGGTGTTTTTGGTGCCCTTTTTAGACAAGGACAGTGTGCTTCAGAGTTTTTTCCTTCCACGTGACTATGCTATTAAGCTCCCTATTCTTTTGCTTCTACTTGCTGCTTTGGCTGTGGGAACGTTCATCGGCAATGTGATGATCAAAAACGCAGAGAAAGAGAAGTTGAAAAAGAGTAAGAAAGCCGATTAATTACGCAATGATGATTTGATATGCCCAGTATATTAACAAACAGTGCGCGAGAGCGCCACCCGTCTTCTTGAGCAGGCCGAGGGGTGACTTTTGCCGTGTTACATATAACGAATAGAACAACATCTAATGAAAAAGAGGCAAAGACCGGGTAGGTCAACGAATATTGCCCAAAATATATGAGCTGTCATTTTCTCGCCAGCTCTATTAACGACCTCGTATGCTGTAGTCCCCCGTCTCAGTGATGTATTTCACACCCTTGTAAGGTTTCACCGACTCGCCCAAGCCTTTCGCAGCAACCAACTTCAAACTATCGATTTTCAACCCACTGGGTACTTGTCCCTTGTATGCAAAATGGACTCTGAGCCACAACGGGGATATGGGGTGAATGCTAGTATCACGTTCTGCGACGTGATTTTCAAAAGCCTCTTCTGTTCCTTGTGCAAGTTGGCTGTCTCCCAGATTTTCATTTGCAGTCTGTATAGCCACTCTGAGTGTAGGCTGAGTGCCCGTTTGCAAGTTGTTCATTTCCCAGACGCCGCGGCCCTCGCCTTTATAATTGAAATCGCCATCAGTGACTCTTATTGATCTCATTCTGTCAATCCCGTTGTGGAAAGAATCATCCTCATGTGGAGAATCATCAGGGTCACGTGACGAAGGCTCATAAGCAAATATCTCCACTTGTAGCCTGTCGATTTTCGGCACAGAGTGGTGTTTCAGCGTAGTGACTCTCAACTCAAACTCGTCCTTGTGGATGCCGAGCCCGTTTTGCAAGTCAAACTCGAGAATCCCTAGCATGCCTAGTTGTGTTTTCTCAGATAGGCTATCGAGATCGACCTGGTAGGTCATGAGTGTGGAATGGCCATCGGGAGGAATGAATGACAATGCCTTAGACTGCCTCCACACGTCTAGGTCTATGCAGCGATGAAACTGCGGCGTCTCTAGGTATGATTTTGCCGAATTGAGCAAGATCTGCAACTCGGGCACGCCTGTGATGTGTGACAAAAAGTCGATCTTTCCCGTGATCGTACCTGTGATAGGCACTAGTCTCTGATTTGACTGCGCCGTCTGCGTTGAGTAGAATGCGGAATCGAAGTTTTGTGCCAGCGACAAGCGCAGGCCATTCTTGATCTTTTTCGGCCTCAAAATCACATTGACTGATTCCGTCACATCCACGAACATCTCGTTATTCGTGTACCTCGCATTAGCTCTACGCCAAGGCACGGCGCTTCTCTCTATGCTCGTAGCAGGGATACCGTTATTCGCGAGCGACGCTAGCGACTTATTGTTGGCGGCAGAGGCCAACTGTGTGCCAGTATGCAAGATCTTCAGAAGAAAGCTTTTCAGCAGCACCACATCCTTCAAGTTGTTGAACTCGGTCATGTGCGGCAACCCATCAGCTATCATTTGATGGAGCAAAAGCGTCAATGTGTCGTTGTTGGCGGTGAGCTTTGGCGCGGTCACAGGCGGGCCGAAATACTCATCCATCGTTTCCACCAACTTGTCTATAAAGGTAAACGGATAGAGCGGGTTGAAGCCGTCTCCAAGCTCGCGGCTCAGACACAAAAGGTATATGATGAGTCTGCCTGTTGCATGCGAACATATAAAATAGTCCTGGCTGGTTTTCACTAGCTGCACGGGGTTTTTGGTGTGGTCCTCGAATCTCGTGTTGAGCGTGCTGGTGAGCGCCAGGAAAGAGGGCACATGCTGAAACACAAGGTACTCGAAGGCCAACGAGTTCTTCAGGTCGGCGATGTACACGGCCTCGAACATGAATGAAGCGTCGGATGGGGGGAAATACCTACGCAATGGCTGATTGCGTACGTGCTCTTATATATATATATGGCACGTAGACGTGGCGAGGCCAAAGATCTGTCTGCGTGTAACACGGGCCGCTGGCCGACCGCGCATGGAATTTGGCCCGGCGAAGATAAATTGACAGGGCCGCGCGCTCATGGTGCCAACCTTCCGGGGCCAGAACAGCTCAGTAGGCATATCTCAAGGTAGCGTAAGACTACATACAATATGGCCCACAAAGGCTAAAAAGGATTCCAGATATTTGGATTTGGATCACTTGTAATCTGGTTTGCACATCATTGAGAAGTATTTGCGAATTGGTCTTCATGTATCAAGCCACTTGGAAGTCATCGATGAGTTATGCGTTAAAAAAAACGAGGCTGGACAGACATTTGCACCCAGAGGGCCAGGCGATTCGCCGCGCTCGCTAAGCCAGGCTGCGTCAAGAAGAGAATTTGAAGGCTATAGCATCAATGTAAATTCCTGGAAACATGAGATGAATACAAGGTTTGTTTACTCTTTTGAAGCGGATTCAAGCTAGTGACATCCAGTATGTAAAACATAAATGACTGGCCCATTCTTGACCCTGCTTTTGGACAGAATCAAATTGATACATGCCCCGGGAATGCTCGACGGAGGTACGGGTTTAAGATTCCACTAACAAAATTTTCCAGATTTGTCGTAAACATCGATTTATCGCAAGCCACAATGTTCAGAAATACCTTGGGCGGCGTGAGACACTTGTCCTTGTCAGTGCCTCGGCGCTCTTTCATTGGAAAATCGCCCGTGAGGTTGATGGAAAACGTCGAGCTCACGGCCGAGATGATCCCCAAAGAGTTCTCCAAGACATTCACCAAAGGCAAGAAAACATATGTTTTAGAGAAGCAAATCACCGTCACAGGTCCAAAAGGCTCGATCAAAACCACTGTACCCGGTTTTGTGAAGATAAGCAACCAGAAAAACACCGTCAATGTGTCTGTCGAGAGACCCTTGAACAAAATCCAGAGATCCATGTGGGGCACCACCAGGGCGTTGATACAAAACCATGTCATTGGCACAACAGAAGGTCATTTGGCCACGTTGAGGTTTGTTGGAACCGGCTACAGAGTCAGCATCGAGGAAAGCAATGGGGAAACATACGTTGTGTTGAAAATCGGATTGCCATACACACCCAGATTGAAGGTGCCCAAGGGACTTACTGTCAGCTCCAGCAATCCCGCAGCGCTCTTGATTGAGGGTATCAATAAGCAACAAGTGAAGCTTTTTGCCGCCGTCATAAGGGAGTATAGGAAACCCGAGCCATACAAGGGTAAGGGTATATTTGTGGACGACGAGACGATAAAGTTGAAGCAAAAGAAGATCAAGTAGCGGTGAGAATTGTAAATAGCATTAATGGAGAACACGTTATAAAATTCAATGCGATTGTATAGTAGAGGATCTCGATCGGCCGAAAAAAAGCCTGTCGGTGTGGGTTCCGCATGGTCTAATACCACCACAAAGAATGGGGCCTCAAAGTGAACAAAAAGTCGAGTTCTGAAAAACTTCATCTCATGAAGAGCCAAAAAAAACATCAGCCATCTAAACGTTTTTCTACATGCTCACAATTTTGTGAATACTACATCTTATAAGCAGGTACATCTTATAAGCAGAATCAGAGACATTTCCTTATAGAGGCCGCCTTTTAGTTTCTGAGAACAACATTTAGAGCGAATTTCAAAAAACAAAAATAGTCACATCATTTCTTCACCAAGCCTCAAAAAAATCAGTCTTGCTGTACATGGTCCATTAGTCAAGTCATATTGATCATTCATTCGACTGTATTTACTCTGGCCATAAAGACTCGCAGCCGATTAGGTCATACCATGTCACATTCAGTAAGTGATCTGCAAATGGCATGGCCCAACCTTCGTTCACGAAGCCAATAGGCAAGACTATCAAGATCATGTTTCTCATAGAGCAAAAAAGTAAGAAACCGAACAAATCCAGAATTTTTTGAACAAACTGCACACCTTGAATTCATTCAAACTTGCAGGTTGGTCCCCACTGGTATGCAGTAGTGCATGCACCACTCTCATCAGAAAAAACTACTCGCACCTTAGCCAAGCCAGAATCACCCAGATTGACCATAGCCAAAAACACGTATCAGCATGGCGACATTGTGGACGCGGGCAAGCCCGAAATTTGCCAGTGCTAGCGCTGTGCCACTCATGAGCCAGCGAACCGCCGCGAGAATCACGTCCATCCATGCGATTCCGCTGACCTACACTGCCGCACCGGCAATCAACCATAGCATAGCCAAGTCGAACGAGAGGAAAACGCTTCTTGCGCGGCCCGGGCTTCTAGGCATCAAGAGAGAAATGATCTCCTGGTTCACGCCCAGTGGCGAGCAATATGCAGCCACAATCATCGAGATCGATTCCTGTGAGGTCATTGACACGATCTCCGCGACCAAAAACGGCTACTCGGCGGTGAAAGTCGGGCACGTGGACAAACTCAAGAACGTCGACCGAGGCGTTTTGCGTGCGTGCGAGGCCGCAGGCGTCTCGCCCAAGGCGAAAATCTCCGAATTTCGTGTCAGGACCGACGACGGACTTATACTGCCGGGCGCCGAGCTCCGGGCAGACTACTTCGCCGTGGGCCAGCTTGTCGACGTTAAGGGCACGACCAAGGGTAAAGGTTTTGCCGGTGTCATGAAGAGGCACGGCTTCAGGGGTTTGGGTGCCACTCACGGTGTGTCCGTGTCTCATAGATCTGCCGGTTCCATGGGTGCCACGCAGGATCCGGGTAGAGTGTTGCCCGGCAAGAAAATGGCGGGGCGCATGGGCGGTAACAACTGCACTGTTCACAACAACGAGGTGTTGCACGCCGACGGCGACGCCGGGATCTTGGTGGTCAAGGGTCAGATCCCGGGCCCCCGAGGCGCGTATGTGAAGGTGAGTGACGCTAGAAAAGTGTACGGCAAGTCGTTGATAGCCGAGAGGCAACTGTAAATAGTCTGGAAGAAAATAACCAAGAGAGCGGTGTTGAGCAAGTGAAAGCTTTGTCTTGAACGATTCAAGGATTTGTAGATACTGGTCCATTTCTCGAACTACGAGCCGCGGAGCTGGAGCTATACGGAAATGATAATCCCTCTTTTCAAGAGAAGAAGCGGGGTCTCCAAAACTTGCTCACTCGTGTCGGGGAAACCCAAGTTTGAACTAAAGTCCTCCCTTTTCAAGAATTGAATCAATGTGTTAGATATTCCAAGAGTTGAAGCAAGTATGGGAGCTCTCTTCACAATCAAAACTCAAAAAACATACTTTCACTGTGCGGTTATACCATACATTGCTTTTCTTCTCGGTGGTTGATTGTTTGAAAGCGCTGGAAACTTTTGCAAGTGGAAACCTACAATTGTTTTCATATCCGACTGTGTGTACAATATATGGATACCTTCCCATCAAAGAGTTTTTGAGTTCATAGCTCGAACAGGGCCAAAGTCGAGTCATTTTGGATCTCAGTTTGCAAATCGTACTTGTGATTGACACGGCTGTTTCGTTTGAGCACATTTTTTTGTACAACTTCTACCACTAATATTCATGACGATTTTCTAACGAGTGCACTGGCCACAGTGCAAGCACCAGAAAATAGGCTAACCATAAATGATTTAGCGGTGTGAGATATTTCCAAAAAATACAGGTACGCCATTAGCAAAGACAATTCCCGGATGGTTCTGGTAAAAGGCAAGAACCATGTACGCTTAAGAAATCGATCTCCTGGCGACAAAGAGGTAGAAAAAGAGTGTGCGACTTCGCGTCGGTATATATAGAAGAAAACGAGTGCCGGGTAACCCTGAGGCTTGCCGTTTTATACGACGAATTTTGCAAGCCAATGTCAATCGTTACAGAAATAATCTTTGGAAAAAAAAGTGTAAGACCAAGGATATTGAATCAAGAGATAACTTGGTAATAATCTTAAAAAACAGCGCAAGAATTGATTTTCACACCAAAAATGTGCTTTCTAAAAGATAACCTGGATACTTTTTTTTCATTTCTGCTCAATGGATGTGATCTTACAAACAGGTCTGACTGTACTATTCTGAATGATATGTTTGTTTTATATTCCGAACAAAAGTGTTATGCTGTCTCAAGATATTTTTTACGACTGGTCCCACTGGTATCAGACCTATATAGCAGGACACTACACTAGAGTAGTTTGCCCATGCGGCATTTGCGAGTTCGAAATCAAGAATGAAGTATTTTCAAGCTTGAATAGATTATTTGGCTCCCTTAACTTGGACATGATTGTGGGGAAAGTAACTTGTGAAATTTCCGACACAAATTACAAAGATAACACGTATACTATTTTATTCTTGCCAAATTTCAGATTCTATTCATTGTGCGTTCTTGCTTCCTGATTTTCGCATGACATGCAGCTGGTCCGTCCGGCAAAAGAAAGGGCTTGACCAACAAACACATATGCTAATTACAGTTTCAAACTTTTGAGCGCTCAAGAAAAAATAAAAAAAGAAAAAAGACGACGAAAGGTCCAAATTTTAGTTTACAATAATCATGCTATGGTATTCAATATTATATATACATCACAACTCTATGCACCTCACTTCTTTCTGGTCAAAACACTATTTGTCAAGAACTCCAACGCAGATCTGGCGTCGGATTCGGGCAACACGCGCAAGTTTGCCAAAGCCCGCCCACAGTAGTCCTGTGCCATCTGTCTCGTTTTTTCCACGCCGCCCCATCTTTCAACAGCCCTCCTGGCGATTTCCACATCACCAGTTTCACTGAATTTGCGTGCAATTAGCTCACCCAAGTGCGGCTCCTCGCGCCAGGCGAACAAGATCGGCGCCGTGGCCAAGCCGAGCTTCAAGTCGGCCTGGCTGGGCTTGCCAATCGCGGCATCGCTCGAGGTGTAGTCTAACATATCGTCCACGACCTGGAAACACAACCCCAAGTTTCTGCCAAACTCATAACAGTTCTCAATGATGTTGTCCTGGGCACCGCTCAACACGGCTGCGGCACGGGACAGCTTCAGCATCAATGACGCCGTCTTCAAGTATGTTTTGTGTAGATAGTACTCAAACGCGGCGTCAACATTAGTATTATGGTCGACTTCTCGAGGCGCAGAAACCGAGTATTCATGTGTCTTCACGGGCACCTTACCCGTTGCACGCGGCACCTGCTTTGTGTCGCCATCGTTGGTGACTGTGGCTTCATCGCTATTCATCACAGTGTTTTTCAATTGCATAAACTCTCCCTCGACCAAATTGGCAATTGTCGTCGATAACAACTCAATAACCTCTGGGTTCCGCAACCTGGCGATCGCTACGGACGCGCGGCCCAACAAAAAGTCGCCAGCCAACACGGCCATCTTGTTTGTGAAGGCAATGTTGCCGCTGGGACGGCCCCTTCTGGCGTCGGATAAGTCTATGACGTCATCATGAAGCAATGATGCGGTATGTATCATCTCAACAATCTCGGCCAAGCGGCGCTGTTTCGGGAGGATTCCATTCGCAGCATCAAGCTCCGGGAGCTGATCCATGGGTTTCGAGAGCGGGTCCAAAATGACTCGCGGGTTGATCCCATGCAACACTGCAAGCGGCGAAATCGAGTTGTTCACAGAATTGCCTGCGAGGACCGTTTGCTGCGGAACGCCTGCGAACGCCTTCTGCTCGCTCACGTCGGCGGTATCAATAACAATGCGATTTCTCTCCTCGAGCGGGATTTGCAGCAATGCTTTCGATAATAATAGCACTATAAGTGGGCGCACGTTTTTCCCCTCGGCCTCAAAGTAGTAGCTCGACACCCGGTTCAACATCGGGTGGCCCGATCCTATTAAGCTTGCAATCAGCTTGGCCAAATTCAGCATTTCATGGCTCACAATCAGAAACGGATCGTTGAACTTCTGTGCTGATGGCTGTACCATTTTCTCCGCCGCCTCCACCGCGGCTTTGAACGTGCTATTTTGCTCCTTGGCACGAATCCCTGAACACGACGAAAAGCATCTTCGTGTCTCTCGGCTGTATAGTCTGTAAACACCCGCCAAGGCCGGTTTTTTGTGTATAAGAAGCATTGGCTGGGGGTACTGAACGTATATCGAGGCCCACCTTGCAAGAGCTTGGATGAGACTTCTATTTGGGCTGGTGCACGGGTGTATTGACACATGTGTCTCACATTTGTTCTCCTCGCCTGGAGTTACCACCGGTGACCGGAACATGCGTACAGGAGAAAGAGTAATATCTATCATGTATTTCAGGGGAAAATCAAACAAAAATTCTATATAAAAATTATTTTTCTTCTTTGAACTAATTTAAGGCGGCGAGAAGCAGTATTGGCGTCTCATGACCGCCGGGCCAGATCTCGATAACCTTGAAGTGGGTGCAGTTCTTATGTGCGTAGTGCGTCTCCATCAGTCACACATAAAGCATGCCGGCTTTTCTTTTTCTTTTTTATTATCTCGTTCAAACCCCACAATCAAAACAGGTAGGCGCGTTTCTGGTCCTCATGCAAATATTTCAAAAACACATCGGGAGGAATCAACGCGCCGATGCTTCTCTGAGCGTGCTCGCCTAAGTATGTCAATCCAACCATGTAACTGGCATTAACCCAGCCAAAACCTTCCAAGGCCACACCCTTGAAATTGAGGCCCTGGTTTCCGTACTCGGCATCGACCTTATGTGGCGCGGCTCCTTCAAGTATATTGTATTTCTCAACCACCACGCCGTTATAGTCGACGAACGCACGTGTCATCATGAACAACCATCTATATGCCAACCTGCGCGCAGAACCCGCATGTCCATAGTTGGATAAGCCGGCCCACGCCAAAATCTGGTGAGGGGCCCAGCCAAAGGGATAATCCCATTGACGCGAAGGTCCCTTAAGTGTCACCTGACCCACGGATTTACGTGAACTCCCCGCTAAGCCACCATACTCTTCTAGTTTACTCAATGAGTTTGCAACCAATTTATCTGCCTGGTCCTGAGTGGCTGCACCGGCCCAAAGCGGCCAGAGGCACGTGGCCGACTCAAAAGTGTGTTGTTTTTTCTCCTTGATGTGATAGTCAAAAAACATGCTCTCTTGTTCGTTCCAAAGGTAATGTGTGATCCTGGCTTTCCTGAGCCCCGCTTTTTCGGCCCACTTGGCTGGCGTCTCCACCTCTCCGGTGACAGGATTCACCAATTTGCCATCGAAAAATTTGTCAATGATTGCAGCAATGTCAACTTCGTATTTGTACAACAACGAGTTAAGATCCACCGTGGCCAAATGCGCAGCCTTTCCCTCAAGCCGGTATGTAGTGTCATGTCCAGACTCTCGCACTGCCCTGTCGTGCAAGAAATACTCGTCCAACTCGGGCTCCGATATTTTCTTTTCGTTATAGGCTTCGATGAACTCGTCCTGGGTGATTTTGTACTTTTCCACATATTTCTTCAAAACCGTGTCGAAATGCGAGGACTCTGTTTCGGGCGGAATACCTCTACCCTCAGGGTGGTAGCAAGAGAGCCCAGTCTCATCATCCAAGCGAGGCTTCGCACACCATACTGTATCGTATTCTTTGATCGCAGCCAACGTCGAGCGTTTCAAAAATTCAACCGCCTCACTCTTCTTTGAGGGCGCAACTTCAATC
Source organism: Metschnikowia pulcherrima (assembly GCA_009746055.1). Classification (NCBI taxonomy): domain Eukaryota; kingdom Fungi; phylum Ascomycota; class Pichiomycetes; order Serinales; family Metschnikowiaceae; genus Metschnikowia; species Metschnikowia pulcherrima. Next base: position 1,147,317 of record VFXK01000001.1, read on the forward strand.
GTTTTCCTATACACCTGGAGCGCCATGTCAGTAAGAAATGGCGGCTGCGAGCGGCCCAAATAGTAGGAGCGGTTTGCATTCAAGATTTTGTTGTAGTTGGTGATTTCGTAGATGAAATTCTCTGTCATCCCGCGCGCGAGATCCAAATGTTTCTGGTTCTTGGGCGTGACGTCTACCAACAACCCAAGCACGGTCATGTAGGAATCCCATCCGTAAAATTCATTGAAACGGCCACCGGGAACAACATAAGGTACTTGAATGAGACTTTTAGGGTCCTCAGGGTCAGGTCTGGACTCAAGTGCCAAAAGACCTGGCTTTTTGTTGATCGAGTAAATGTAGTCCGCGTCCATCGTCTCGGGAAGAAGCTGCACATCCAATTTCAGTGGGTGCTTTTCCTTGATCGAGAGATAATACTCGTACTGGTCCTTGCGGTTGTGGGGCACGTAGATCCGCACGCTCTCCTTAAATTTCACCATGTTCCCATTCTCGTCCTCCACCTCCTCCACAATCTTGGTGTCTCTGGCCATATCGTTGATATTCTCTGGCGTGATCACCCGGGTGAGGTTTTTCCAGAACAGAGTCGTAATCAAGCGTTTCATGCGCTGGACAGGGTTTTCGTTAAGCCTCAGCTCGTCAAGAAGCATCGAGTTGTGGCCTGCATTCTTCGCGATGGTCAATTCTTGTAAGAGATTCGACAACATGTACGTGCCTCGGATCGCAGACGTCTTGAATCCGTCTGAATTGACTGTGCCGAGGTTTAACACTTTAGGTCCCGTGTCGTCGATAGTGATTTGGTGGTTGTAGTCGGTATCTTCATTCTCCAAGAGTGTTTGAAGGGTGCTGTTAATATTCTTGATGAGAAACTTCTTGGATCTAGACCCGGACCCATCCACCGACAATCTTCTCATGGGGAACGAAGTTTCTGAACTTGCATCAGAATCGTCATCAGCCAAAACACTATTTGCGTTCGATGTCAATGTTTCGAACTTAGTGCCATTTCTCGACCGTGGCAGCGTTTGCGATACAGAAAGCGCCCTTGTATTGCGAAACCCGTAGCCATCATGCGAGCTCGAAAACGAGTCGCCCCGTTTTTTGCCTGGCTCGTTGTTGCCATAGGTAACCGTGAAGGATAATGTCATTTTTGTGCTAGTTGTGTTCGTGAGTCTATAAAATAAAGTGTTTTGTAGGGAATAAAAAAACTGGTGTGGCAAAGAGTGGCCTGCTAGATAGATTACGTCAATGACGGAACCGAGCGAAATATGCCGGCACTTCCACTGAGCGAAAAAGAAACAAGATCCCTTGATTAGTGATAAGAAAAAGGAACGAAGACAACTAATAAGCAACAAAGAACGGTAAAGAGGAAAGCCAAAAGAAAGAGATATAAAAGCTCGAACCTTTTCCAGAATGGAAATGCAGCTTTTTATACGTATGCACATGTGTTCATTATGAGAAACTCGAGCACTCTCGTCAATTAGCAGATGTGACGAATCTGCTTGGCAGAGGCGGGGCCCGGCATAAAGATGCGCGACTCGCTCGTGTTTGGAGTGGCCCACTTAGAATTGACCACAGGACTTTGCGGGGAAAGAACGGGTTATTTTTGGACTCGGACAAGTGATGTGTGTACATGTGGGATCAACGAGCAATTTTCATGACTTAGAATAAAAAAATCGCCTCATGTGTCTGTTTCTGGATCCTGGATAGGAAAATGGTGAGAATTATGTGTCCAGAAATTGCACGGCAGCTGGGGAAGCGAAAGCCGGCCCGCACCACCTGGAACCGATCAAACAATAGGAGATTTGCGCTCGATCTGCACACAGACCAAAAGTGGATCCATTGTTATTGCGAGACAAGTGACTCACGGAATGTTTCGAGTTTGTATTGTTCCTTCCTCATTGTGATTGTGGCCAGAAATGTATTCTCTTTTTGTTTTGGGTTTGAGAATATTCATTGATACTCTTTAAATTGATGAGTATCTGCCCATGGCCTCCGGTGTCAGGATCTGAAATATGCTTGTAGCCGTTATAAGACGTGGAGACATAAAAAATGATGCAAAATTACAAGCAAGTCAGAAACCCGCCAAGACGAGCATGCGGGGCAACTCAATGGTACGCCATGCTTTTCTCACCACCTTCATTTTAGAAGTTGTGAAAATAGAATGACGGCAAACACTCTCGCTGCTGAAGAACCAGAATTTACTCAATGCCCATCAATGGCAATACAATAAGATAACGAGAGGGATTCCCTATTTGCTTTTCAGAAAAACATTACTCAAACTTCTCCGTAAGAAGTCATAATGATGGGAAGTGAGTACGATGTACCCCACTTTTAGTCACGTGATGTTTATTTAGGCGAAATGGTTTGCAGCCTTGTGAAAAACTTTTTTTTTTCAGAGCACCGTCTATCAAATGCATCAACAAAAAAAAGCCCTTTCTAAATTTATGCTGCATCTTCATTTAGGCCTGGCTCGAGAGGTGATAGAAATCGAATTCCATCGCGGACACTGTATTGAGAATCTGAGATGTTACTGCGGCAGTAATCGACCAGCAGCGATCATTTCGTCTTTGTCTTTTCTATTACCCCGTTGAGAATGGATTTTCTCTACAAATTTTTGTATATTTTCTCGCTAGCAGTCCAAAACATAGCGGAAAATCAGGCACCACTAAGCTTACAGGAGGCTGAAGTTCCAGTGAGTGTACATGACTCCTAGCTACTAACCTATAGCCCTACGGAGACGCGTTTCCATACTCACACGACAATTTCAGATACAGCATCACGCCTTCTTTGAGGCAGCAGATTCTATTCTGATGATGGACCGTTTGTGCAATCAAACTGAATGCATTGAAGACGCTATAATTCGAACGTGATGATACAACCCAGATTGCATACAATTAATATGCGCTTAGGATACTACTCATGACACATTGGCTTTCGCCAAATACTTAGATTGAGCAGTCGCTGTGCGTACAACTTTCGGTTTATTTCTTGGTCAAAAGGGACATCAGAGAATTGTGGTCTAGGAACTACTCAAGAATACCTTGTGTCTATTCTTTTATACACCAACGCCACGTTTCGGCATGGTTTTTTTTTTTTTTTTTTCAATCAACAGCCTAAGCTGGGTATTCGGAACGAATTCTCACATCATTTTCTTGAGCTGCGCCGTGCTGAATAATAGTTTGCAGTGATCGAGTTATTAAGTGATGCTTATCTTTTATTTTTGAAATCAGACTCACAGATCAGAGTTACCTGTTTTATAGCACACTTCACATCTGGCATTTTTCACGTCCGGATCCAATATTCTATCACGTGAATAATGCAAACTCCCAATGTTTGGTTCTGCAGGATCACGCTTATCTGTTTACCTTATGTGCTTCCTGGCCAAAATGCCGTCCATCGAACGGAACCTGGCTGTGCATATAAACACCTACATGGCATAACGCCGTGCGGCGAGAGAAGTAGTTAGCTCTGGTTTTCTACACGGAAGAGAATAAAAGAGAGTTTAAACAACCTTTTGATTGATTCTAGATTCGATTTTTTTGTTTTTGCTTGCTTTCATCTCTAAAGAATACATCTGGGAACTGAAGAGTATAAGGTATGGCAAAAGCTACATGGGGAAAGACCTCTCAGCGCATGGATCTGGGAGCGCCGAGCTTATGATTCATCGTGCATAAACGCATAATTTTGTTCTTGCAAGCAAAAATATCAACCAGCATGAACAATCCGAATAGATTGAAATGAATTTCGGACGGAAAATTGAGAGTACAAAGACCAAGTTGGAAGCTTGGCAGATACTTCTCGAGGCGAAGTGACTGCTCATGCATCTTATAATGATGCCGCAAAAGACGCATTCTAAAACACACAATGCGCCGGTATGTCTGGAACGGCATTGGAAAAACTCGAAGCATTTTTAGATGCAACACCTCCATAAAGTGATCTGCAATTAGCTTCAAAAATTTTGTCACCAAGTGTCAGGGCCCTGGTATCACATAACACCAAGATTTGCTGTGCTCAAATAAGTCACGCTTCGATGCGGCCCGGAACCAGCCTGCAGAGAAATGAAACACGAAACCACAAAAAAGAGATCAAATAAAAAGAATACCTTATTTTGCGTAAACCCCGGGCTCATTTGAGAAAAATCTATCTGGTCCGGGCAATTTATCCCGGTGTTCATGCTAAACTCGGCGTATAGTGAACCTCCGGGTGCTCGCTCCTAAACCGCGGTCCCAAAAAAATAAAATACTCTTTGCCGGCGACAAGCCCCCGCGAAAAGTCCCCGCCCCTCGGCGAAAGTCCGAGACTCCGCACCCACAAACTCCGAAATGAACATTATAGGCAGACACAATTGGGTAGCCGAAAACCAAAAAAGGATCATTTGTGGATTGAAACAATAAAGACAAACCTGATCATAGACTCAAACGGCGAAAAATGTGAAATTCTCCTATAAACCAGTATTTATCTTCAAGTACGTTCCCGGGCTCCGGGCCCGGGGGTGCCGCACCACATGCAAATCTGGGGTGGAGCTGACGTTCGGCCTGCGTGTGATGGGGCCTCACCATACGCTTCTTCGTTGTGCGTTCCCTCTATATAAGCTTCGCCCATCCCCGTCAAATTTTTGTCTAATTTTTTTTACGACCTTTCTTTGGCACCACCAAAATCCACAAATCCCCCGCTGTGACCAACCTGCGTTTGCGTTTGCGTTTATCTGCATCACCCCTTTTCTTGCTATCAAACAATCCCTTATTCTCTCACTAAAGAAAGAAAACATCATAGATACTCATCATGGTTAAAGTCACTGTCTGTGGAGCCGCCGGCGGCATCGGCCAGCCATTGTCTCTTCTTTTGAAGCTCAATAAAAACGTCACAGAATTGTCTCTATTTGATGTTGTGAACGTTCCTGGCGTTGGCGCCGACTTGGGCCACATCAATTCTGCAGCCACCACAAGATCTTTTTTGCCTTCTTCGAGGGAGGATACAACCGCTTTAGCCGCGGCTTTGAAAGGCTCTGATTTGGTCGTGATCCCCGCAGGCGTGCCCAGAAAGCCAGGCATGACTAGAGATGACTTGTTCAAAATAAACGCGTCGATCATCCAGTCGTTGGCACAAGGCATTGCCGAAAACGCTCCAAACGCTTTCATTTTGGTGATCTCGAATCCGGTCAACTCGACCGTTCCGGTAGTTGCCGAGACGTTGAAGAAGAACAATGTCTACAACCCGGCACGCTTATTTGGAGTCACCACGCTCGACATTGTACGCGCTAATACGTTTATTGCACAGCTTTTCCCGGAAGACTCAAAGGCTACGGACTTCGATGTTCCAGTGATTGGCGGCCATTCGGGCGAAACGATCGTGCCCATGTTTTCCGTGGGCGCCAAGCCGTACTACGATAAGTTGTCTGCAGAGCAGAAAACCGAGCTTATCAAGAGAGTGCAGTTTGGTGGTGATGAAGTTGTCAAGGCAAAAGATGGCGCTGGTTCCGCCACTTTGTCCATGGCGTATGCAGGCTACCGCTTGGCTGAATCGGTGTTGGAGGCTGCTGCGGGTAAGACTGTCACCGAGTGTACATTTTTGAATTTGGACCCCTCCATCAAGGGTGCCTCCGAGGCAAAGAAATTGATCAATGGTCTTGATTACTTCTCGCTTCCTGTAACTTTATCCAAAGACGGTATTGCCGAAGTTCAGTACGGCATCTTGGAAAAGGCCGATGCTGACGAAAAGAAATTGCTAGACATCGCCATCGAACAATTGGAGAAGAGTATCGAAAAGGGTGTGTCATTCGTCACTAATTAAGGCCACATTATTTATTTAGGTCAACCTTAAGTTCGAGGAACAAAAACTCATGAAACGATTGCTGTAGAGGTTCCGGTTTTACAACTCATGTGTCTTTGAGGATGACGGATATTGGATCTGGCGTTAGAAAGAAAAGATTAGAACATGGATGTGTGGAATAATCACTCAGTGACGTTTTCTTACAGTGAAAATAAAAAATAATTGCTATTTCGGATCGACATGGCAATTAGTGGAGGATCAATCAACTTTGGTCTTAATACCTGTCACGTGATCTGATCGATCGTGCTCCTCGGTTCAGTGATATTTTACTTGACCCGCTTCTGTTCCACACGATTTTCCTCGATCAGCGTTTGTATATGTTTCCACTGCATCGAAAAAACTGGTCATGAAAACCGTAAACTTTTCATTTTTTTTTTGCCTATATTTCTTTGCAGTGTCTTTGCCATCTGAAGCTCGATGCGTTTAAAATCTTAGCACAAATCGAGCCGCACATCTCATGATCTTTGTAGTCAGATCTCAGCACGTGATCAGCTGACGTGCTATCTCGATTCAAACAGTCATCATGTCTAGCGAGTCACTCGTTTCGAATGAGTTTGTTGTTTATTGCATTCACAAATTCACATAAAGCCATGCCCCTAGATAGGTGTCTCAAGATGCTACTTTGACACGGGTGGTGCAGGTTGCTGCGAAAGATCATCAAAATGAGACAACATCGATCTCAAAATCGCCATGATAATAATACAATTAAGGGAAATTGAACTCTCGCCGTATTCCATAGAATCTTTCTTGTCTTTGGAAAACTATGTGAATTCAGTCTTAGTCTCCTTTTCAATATCTGTTGATCTCTTACGTACATGCTCATCAGTCGTGAAACCATAAGTTTCGTCATTCCCTCTTCACGCACAATCTCTCCCAGAGATCCATCCAGCATTATCATGTGATTAGAACAATAGTTGGTGATGATAAATTCAGGAACAAAGTATTCAGTGAAGAGAGCTTCATGAAGAGAATAAAAAAAAAAAACAGAATAGAAATAATCAAAAAAAAAAGGCATCTGTTGAATCATACTTTAACCCGACGTCATCTGCCAGACCCTCTGTGGGCCCTGGCCCCGCCTCTGGCTAGCAACCCGCACTCTCCCAATAGCATCGCTGCTTCAGGCCCCCAAGAGACACTCTCACTACGCCATTCCAAGCCCCAGTAAAAAGCAGCTTTTCGAAGACTAAATCGTAATAATTGATAAGTTTCACATTTTTGAAGCAACCATCAGCCCAAATATCCAATTTTTTTCTCTCGTTTTCGTCTTGATGACGCCTTTTACTCAGACCCGGCGTCGCAGCCTTTGTTGCCTGCTGCCCCTTCACGTAAGACTGTCTCAGCCCAAGAGCGCGGTGATTTGTTTCTCGCCCCAAGCGCTTTTTTCTCATTCGCACTCAATCACTCAAATCTTTTCTTGGTTGACCCATTGTTTACCAATTGCCATCAGCACATAATCCTCTTTTCCTTCAGCGTCTATATAACATCCGTGTGACCCTTAGTGACCAGGCGCTGCACCCGAAAAAAACCTCAATTCCAACCGCCATGGAAGCAATTCTAGACTTTTCCAAGGAACTTGACCTTGCCTTGTTCGATAGCGTGGTTGAGACATTCTACAAGTCCGGCCCTGAACAACAAAAGGCGCTGGTGGTGTTGACCCAGTTCCAAGAACACCCGGATTCGTGGACACGCGCCGACGCGATTCTTTCCTCGGCGAAAAACTCTCAGCTGAAATACATTGCGTTATCATGCTTGAACTCCTTGATCAAGTACCGCTGGAAGACCATCCCTGAGGGCGAGAGGGTTGGCATCCGTAATTTCATTGTCAACATGATCATTGCCTTGTGTGACGACGAGACGGTTTTCGAGACCGAGCGAGCACTCATCAACAAAATCGACTTGACGTTGGTGTCTGTGTTGAAGCAGGAATGGCCTCACAACTGGCCCCAGTTTGTGCCCGAGATCGTCATGAGCTCGCGCTCGTCGTTCAATGTGTGTGAGAACAACATGATCATCTTGAAGTTGATGGGCGAAGAGATTTTCGACTTTTCCCAGGACGATATGACCCAAGCCAAGGCCAACTCGTTGAAATTGAGCTTGAAGGCCGAATTCGAGCAGATCTTCAAATTGTGCTACGAGGTCTTGGACAAGACAACGAAAACGTCGTTGGTCACCGCCACGTTGAATGCGCTCTTGAAGTACATCCACTGGATTCCGTTGAACTACCTCTTCCAAACGGATATTTTGGCGTTGTTCACCAATAAGTTCTTGGCGCCTCCCGACACTCGGGCGCTCACGTTGAAATGTTTGACCGAAGTATCCAGTTTGATTTCTGTGGAAAACGAGGAGAAATTCATTGTTTTTTTCCAGGCTGCCATGGAGAAAATCGTCACCATAGTGCCCTTGAACGACTCCGTCTCCTTAAAGAGATCGTACCAGCTGGCCAACTCAAATGACCAGTCTTTCTTGCAAGACTTGGCGATGTTCTTGTGCACATTCTTGGCCAACCACTTGCCTGCTTTGGAAAGCTCACCGGCCTTGAACGAGTTGCTTCTTATTTCGACTAATTATTTGGTGGAGCTTTCCCGCATTGAGGAGCGCGAGTTATTCAAGACGTGCTTGGACTACTGGTGCACTTTTGTGCACGGCTTGTTTGAGGAGATCAGGAATTTGCCGCCCACCGATATGACGCCGTTGATGCAGCTAACTTACGGCCAGCAAAGACCCGGCTCGAACGGTGCTCCTGACCCTTCCACGCTTGCCAAGTACCCGTTGAGACAGCACAAGTATGCGCAGATATTATCGAAATTGAGGCTCGTGATCATTGAGAATATGGTCCGCCCGGAGGAGGTATTGATTGTGGAGAATGACGAGGGCGAGATTGTGCGTGAATTTGTCAAGGAAAGTGACACCATTCAGTTGTACAAGTCCATGCGTGAGGTGTTGGTCTACTTGACGCACTTGGACGTGGTGGATACCGAGCAGATCATGAACGAGAAGTTGGCGCGCCAGATCGACGAGAGCGAGTGGCTGTGGCACAATATCAACACTTTGTGTTGGGCAATCGGATCCATATCCGGTACGATGAACGAGGAAATGGAGAAACGCTTCCTCGTGTCTGTCATCAAGGACTTATTGTCATTGACGGAGTTGAAGCGCGGAAAGGACAACAAGGCCGTGGTGGCCTCCAATATCATGTACATTGTCGGCCAGTACCCACGTTTCCTCAAGGCGCACTGGAAGTTCTTGAAAACGGTTGTTAACAAGTTGTTCGAGTTTATGCACGAGACCCACGAGGGTGTGCAGGACATGGCTTGTGATACGTTCATCAAGATTACAAATAAGTGCAAGCGCCACTTTGTTGTCCAGCAGCCCTCTGAGACCGAGCCATTTATTCTTGAAATCATCCGCAATATCCAGTCCATCACAGAGGACTTGCTGCCCCAGCAGGTGCACACATTTTACGAGGCATGTGGTATCATTGTGAGTGCACAGACACAAAAAGAGTTGCGTGATAAGTTGCTAGGTGAGTTGATGGCTTTCCCTAACGTTGCATGGCGTGCCATTGTACAGAGTTCTTCAGAAGACCCACAGCTTTTGACCAATACCGAAACTGTTAAAATCATTGCAAACATTATTAAGACCAACGTGGCCGTATGCAAAGCAATGGGGCCAGGCTTCTATTCCCAGCTCGGCTTAATGTACGTTGACATGTTGGCTTTGTATAAGGCTGTCAGCGGTATGATCTCTGACGCTGTCGCCACCGAGGGCTTGATTGCCACCAAAACGCCAAAGGTCAGGGGATTGCGCACCATCAAGAAGGAGATTTTGAAGATGATCGAGACCTACATCAACCAGGCAGACAACTTGGACGAGATTGTTAGAGATCTTTCACAGCCATTATTTGCCGCGGTGTTGGAGGATTATAAGACAAACGTTCCGGACGCAAGAGATGCAGAGGTGTTGAACTGTATGGCCGCGTTGGTCTCTAAAGTTGGACACATGATCTCGGGCGGGGTGGTTTTGATTTTGCAGAATGTGTTTGAATGTACTCTCGACATGATCAAGAATGACTTTGTCGAATACCCCGAGCACAGAGTGGAATACTACAAGCTTTTGAAGGTGATCAACCACAAATCGTTCGATGCTTTGTTGCAATTGTCAGGTGAGGCCTTTCAGTCGTTAATCAATGCGGCGTTGTGGGCATTGAAACATAACAATAGAGAAGTTGAGGAAAATGGGTTGTCATTGACATTAGAGTTGATTGAGAACGTCGAGAAACTCGGCAACACACCATTTACAAAGGCGTTCTACGACAATTTCTACTTCCAGATTTTGTCTGACACTTTCTACGTGTTAACACAGCCTGACCACAAGTCTGGTTTCAGGTACCAGGCGCAACTTCTCGCGCAGCTTATTCACCTTATTGAAGATGGCGTGATCAAGGACTCTCTTTACACCAGCGAGCAGGCCGCCGCTGGAACAAGCAACTCTGAGTATTTGAAGCAATATTTGGGCAACTTGTTGTCTTCCGCATTTGAAAACTTGCAGAAGGAGCAGTTGATCAATTTCCTCAACGTGTTGACTAGTGTATACAAGGACTTGAACAAGTTCAGCGGCACATTGAGAGACTTCCTCGTGCAGATTAAGGAGTTTGGCGGCGATGCGACAGACTATCTTTTTGCTGAGGACAAGGAAATTGCGAAGCAGGAAGAAACCAAGGTGAAGAGAGAAAAAGATTTGCAGGTTGCAGGTTTGATCAAGCCTTCGGAGATGGAGGACTAGTGTGGGTGTGTTGAACAAGTAAATAGAAAAGCATTTTCACCAATCAAGGTGATTGTAAGTGCCCTTCCCCCAAGTTAATTCAATGTGGTAATTTTGAAATTCACTGAAATCGTGAAAGAATTGCTTGGTGTCCTCGGCTTATCTTCATCTGAAGATCGATATCAACTTAAACGCAACAGATCGAACGCACAGGTAATCTCCATGGTAATCGCTAATATGCAATCATCTGGCGGGAACTTTTTCTCGATCCACTTAAACCATAAACATGAGAACGCAAATAATCCAAATCCAGGTATTTTTTTCTTTTCATGAAGTCCAACAATTAGTATTGCACTCCACCGTGCCAAGACAAACATAAATCATAAATAAGTGAAATCCTCTTGTCGAGTGATACTTCTTTCGTATGAAAATTTATCGAATAGGGGAAAAACCAAAAGAAAAAAAAAACAGATTTACTTCAATAAGTATCTCGAATCTGACGTGAATTCGAGGTTACAAATGATTTGAGTTTCTGGTTGGACCATGTATTTGATCAAGATCTTCAAAAAGCAGGTGTCCCGGATAACTGTGCGATCAATTATCAGTAGCAAAGCTGGCTAGGGTTTTATATACGTGCTTATTTTCGACAAACATAAAATTCACAGTTCCGGTACCCTTTTTCCAGATCCAAGCAAAAAGTTGAATATAAAAAACATAACAAAAGAAAAACCCACTTTATCTCAAAAAAGCGAAACCTTTTGTTGTCTCTATTTGCGGCAATCAAGATCGCTCCAAGGCCACGGCCATGCTTCAGGCCCCAGGGTGGCGGTCGTGCGATTCGCGCAGATCGAGACATGGTCAGGTCAGGGAAAAAAAAAACCACCGCGAGAAAAACCGATCATACATATATATATACCATAGCATAGTATCAGTAGAAGCTTTTGGATAATTCAACATGTCTGCTGACGAAACCAAGCCCACTGTTGAGGCCCCTGCCGCTGCCGCTGCCGCCACTACCGAGGCACCTAAGCCACCCACGGCCAACGTTTTCCTGATGTTTGGCGCTAAGAAGGAGAAGAAGGAGGACAAAGAAGAGAAAGAAGAAAAAGAAGAAAAAGACAGCAAAGACGCCGCCGACAAGAAAGATGGCGCTGAGGATGACGCCGAGGCCGAGGTGGACGTGCACTTCGAGCCATTGGTTCACTTGGAGAAAGTCGAGGTGAAGACAAACGAGGAGGACGAGGAAGTGATGTTCAAAGTGCGTGCCAAGTTGTTCAGATTCCACGCTGACACACAGGAGTGGAAGGAGAGAGGCACGGGTGACGTGAAGTTCTTGAAGCACAAGGAGACGAAGAAGACGCGTGTGTTGATGAGAAGAGACAAAACGTTGAAGATCTGTGCCAACCACTTGGTGCAGGGCGACTACGAATTGAAGCCCAACATCGGCTCCGACCGCTCGTGGGTGTACACGGTCACGGCCGATATCTCCGAGGGCGAGCCTGAAGCGCAGACGTTGGCGATTCGTTTTGGCAACAAGGAGAACGCCGACAAGTTCAAGGAACACTTTGACGAGGCCAAGAAGGGCGTCTAGCGGTGCGGCTGGTGTGTCAAAATAAAGAGAAAAGTGTTAGTCATAGCCACGGAGCCTTTTGGTTTCTTTAATGGAATCATTGTAAGTGTAGAATTGTTTGTGGTGAATTCACCTAGTTGTGATCAAGCTTCAAAAGGGTCATGATCGACCTAGAGGTGATTGGTTTTCGAGGCCTCGTCCTGTGTTTTTTTGTCGTTTGGGTGAACAGAAACAATGATTGAAAGATTCAAACCCTGGTATATGGCCTATTTTTAGTTGTTTAGTTGTCTATTCAAAAATAGCCATATATGCACCTGACTTCCGGTGGCTAATACCATAAAAGTCGTCACTTGAGGCTATGCGATTTGCAAGGGAAAGACAAGAATTGTGAAATATTAACGATTCAAAAACATTCTGAACAGGAGGGTTTGGCCAAAATTCAAATTTGTATCTCAAAACCTTCAATCGTGCTGACTCTAAAGCATTTCTGGAGAGATTTATAGATATCAGGTCTGACTAGGGTACCCAGTCCACGCGCACAAGTTGTTGTCAGCACAAAGCATGTTCACGAGCTCGACTTTGTTTTTGATGCAATCAGGGAATTTATTATATCATTTATCAAAAACGGATCCACCATAAGATCCTTGTATATTTTGCGAGCTTTTTTTGTAATGTGATGCTTTCAAGCTGAGAAGAAGCCGCTCGAAGAATAATGATCGAGTATATCTCACAGACAACCCAAGGTTTTGGAGAAAGATGCAATATTGGCTTTCACTAAATTTCGTAACTTCTGTTTCGGCTGTGACAGCTTGGCAGTATGTTCAGATTACATCATGTAAATGCCATAGGTAGTTTTTTCCCCATATTAAACGTATTCATGATAGACCTCATGGAACGGACAAAAGGATGGATCCGTGTATTGAGTCGAGAATGAGTCTGGGAATGAATTACGTAGCAATTTTGACATCGGCAATGAATTCTGGGCGTCTCAACGAGCTATTCTAAGTTGATATATGAGTGATGCAGAAGTATCATTCTCTCTCTCGACCTACCGTATTCGAGGACCTCGAAATCGCCGTGAATAGGTTGCTATACTTTCGGCCACTAATTTCTTGACGAGCCTACGGTCTACATACTCATACTCAGTATGAATGGCCTCTTGCCCGTTCCTATAGTCTAGTCAGCGCGATAGAAACCTGTCAATTAAGTGTTCTGTCTGTCTTGAGTTTGACCAGTCTAGAATAAGAAGCGAATACATGCTTGTGTAACGGTAAAGTCCATCAACCTTGCTTTATCGTTGAATGCGGATAGAAAGTAGAATTTCATAAAGACGAGTGCTGCAAAGTTCGTGATCATGGCCCACGTTAGAGCACCTAGACATGTACAGACATGAACGGTCATGGCATTTCACATTTCACATTTCATTATGGAAACAGATGCTTTCTCCCACAAAAAATGTTTTTTTTTGGACTCATACTGACCTTAATTGTTTCCAATCGCGTGAGCCTGTCTTGAACTATTTTACAACTTTTCATTAGCCAGTTTCACGTTCTTCTTTTGGAGGCCATTTTGAAAACGATCGAAATCAAAATCGGCCCGCACTGGGGCCAATTAATTTTCTTCCCCAGACTGCGCACTCCACGAGTCCACGTGCTTGGCGATTCATTTATTACACGGCGAATAGTAAAATAAGGTACATACTCTGTACATCAGAGATTTCCACAAAGTAATTTTTGCATTACTCAAATCCATAAGGTTCCCACACAAATATGAAGTTTGGCAAATACTTGGCGTCGCGCCAATTGGAGCTCCCGGAGTACTCTGGCCATTTCATAGACTATAAAGCATTGAAAAAGCTCATAAAGCATTTGGGAATGCCGGCAGCATCGTTGGATTTCGGGACCACGCCGTGTGCGCCGACCCCGGGCCAGATCCAGGAGAAGTTGAAGGAAAACAAGGCGTCTTTTTTCTTCAAAGTCGAACGAGAATTGGATAAAGTGAACTCGTTCTACTTGGAAAAACAGGCGAATCTAGCCGTGAACTTGGATCTTTTGATGATGAAGAAAAACGAGCTTTTGGCGAAAACGGCGCAGCTAGCATTGCATTCATCAGATTACTCGCTGCTCAATTTCAAGAACTCGATTCTTTATCTAAATCTTTATCAAAGCTTTAAGAAAATACACCAGGATTTGTCTCGCCTCCAGCAGTTCATTGAGCTCAACGAGTCGGGGTTTACGAAAGTGGTGAAGAAATGGGACAAACGCTCGAAGTCACATACGAAGGAATTGTTTATCCAAACGGCGGTCAGTGTGCAGCCTGTTTTCCACAAAAACGAGATCAATGAATTGTCTGATTTGGTCACGCTGTCGCTCTTCGACTTGGAAAGCATCATGGACGGCGATTATTCTGTTTTGAAGTCTGTATCTGTGCTAGAATCATCCCTGGGAGCAAATTTGCCCAATAGAAGTGGTTCTATTACCAAACTCGAGCAAGATGTTGTTTCTGCCTCAGCGGAAGCTAATGGTCATGAAACTGGCAATTTCCGGTCCCGCCAGAACTCGCTAGCTGGCTTCTATCACAGTGAGATCGATGATTTGTACTCCAGTTTTGTCAATGTCGCCACCACAAAGATTCCAGACATGTCTGTGCTTGAGCGGTGGTTCGATAAGGTACAATCGTCTTCCAAGGATGGTTCTGGAAGAGAAAAACTCTCAAAGATCTTTTTGCTCGCAATCGGCAACTTGAAGATATCAGACGCGTTCTTGGAGGCATTCTTAAAGCATATCAATTATGACATAGATTTCATGATCGATACAAATGATCTCAACACGAAACCCATTATCCACGAATGCTGCTCGATTCCACCGGCGTCAGCATTGGAAGATGATCTGCACGTGATCATCAATAACGGCGTGAAGGTGGTCAACTCCAACGATAGTATAAGCCATTCAAGAGACTTTGTGGTGCTACACATTCTAGGCACCACCGAGCCTCGTGCCCTAAGTGACTTATTGACAAGCAAGGACTTTAATGGACGCACGTGTCTCCATTACGCTGCACAGAACAACAGACAGGATCTCTTGCAGCTTTTGCTTCCCCACTTTCCTGTAGCGCAGATTGATGATTTAGATAAGGACTCGATGTCAGCGTTGCTCTTAGCAATCAGATTCGGTAATTTCGACATAATCACCACGCTTATCGAATTTGGAAGCAACTGTTATCCGGAGACATGTGAGGCGAAATTGCAGTATTTGCCCATTAACTATGCGTGCAAATTCGGCGACTACAAAACGTTGGAGTTTCTTTTGCGCTCTAGTAATCCTACTCCCGAAATGATCAATCGCCAGGACGTGGAGGGCTTGCTCCCATTGCATGTGATTGCGCGCTCAGGAAACTACAAGCTCATCAAGTTGTTGATCCAATATGGAGCCACTGTGAACCATCTCGATGGCTTGAATAAGTGGCCCCCGATCTTTTATGCTGCGCTGGAAGGATACGCCAAAACAACCCACGAGTTGATCAAATTCGGTGCTCGCTTGGATATCGTGGATGAAGATGGCTATAATGTTTTGTACTATTGTGTGATTGAAGGCCACATCGACGTATTGAACCATTTGCTCACGTTCAAAGTGGATTTCCCCCGCGCAGGAAATGAAATTGCAGAAAATGGCAGTGTCACTCAAGGACAATACTCACATACATCGAGCTCAGCGCCACCATCCATTCTTGATGAAGAAGATGACCTGGAGGATAGCGGGGAACCCGATAAACACGCCGATACCATACCGCATCTCGAGCTTCCGCCTCCCATCTTGCCCTTGAGAAGGTATGGTCATAGTTTTCTCGAGCAAAAAGTTCTCATTGAGTTGAACTTCCCCATGGATTCAGACTACATCAGCCTTTTCGATTCCGGGACCGAGTTGAAGCCCGGCAGAATCACGATCTCGTCGAATTTGTCAGATATTGTTCCTCGCAACATTCTTCTTCCGACGTCGGATAGTCAGAGAAACGCCACCAATTGCGTATTTCAAACTGATGTGGATTCGTTAAATGGGTTTCGTATTGACTTTGAAATATTTCCAAAGTTCGGTACGCGCTTGATTGCAAAGACGACCGCGTTGAATTTTTCCCAGATCGATACTTCTTCTCCTGAGATCAACTCCATCCTGTTGCCGTTATTCGATATTCGTTTGAGAAACATCGGGGAGTTGCGCTTTAACTACCAAATAATCTTCCCGTTTGCCGGCACGTTGTTGGAGACCACCAAGTATGATACTTACTGGAAATCATCGGCATCTTTTGTGAAGAAAATGCCTGATTCGGGACGATTTAATCCCGCGGGAAGCTTATCTCCGAATAACTTCTTATCTCCGGGGAGCGTCTACGCCAACAAGGCAAGTCCCACGCTGGGAACCCATAAGCATGTGGATATACAAACGCCGGTCACAATGCCAAACTCGGGAGCTCTGACGTCTTCGTTTGTCACAGCCACTTCGCTCAGCGGAGAATACCTCAAAGTCAAGGTTTGTTTGCTCAACGATGGAACTCCAATTGTTTGTCCGCACTGGTCCATTGCCGTAGCAGAGAATATCGAGCTTTACTTGCCCAATCTCTCGTTGAAACAGCTCACCTCAATGACCACGAGTCTCTTTGATTACGACAAGGTGATGGCGGATTTGTCTAAAATGAGATTGAAGGATATCGTTTTTGTCAAGAAGTTGTTGAGAATCATATACCTCCCGCTAGAAACAGTTTTGGGTTTGTTGGACCCAAGCATCAACCTCAGTATTGAGATCGTGTTCCCGTCTTTATACGAGTTGGACAACATTCCGTTCGCCGGCAATCTCCAGCTGAACCTCAACAAATTCATTGACTTGACGTTGGACGGTGTATTTGATCATGTGCGTGCCGTGAAACAAGCCAATAATGGTGCTAGCCGATCGTTGATTTTCCTCTCGTCCAATTCTATTGTGTGCAAGATCTTGAACTGGAAGCAGCCGAACTTCCCCGTTTTTCTCATAATGAATGGGATTGTTTACAACAAAAGCAAAAAAGTGTTTGAGGCGAGGACCGCGAATGGATTACTTATGAACGAGATCAAAAGTGAAACATCACATGAACAAAACCTTCTCGCCAGCAACACGCTGCAAAGCAAGTTGAAGTATCAATTAATTGCCAATGACCAGGAACTCACTGTCAGGTCCATCAAGGAGGCAACGGGCTTCATCATCAATAACAATCTTATGGGCGTGGTGACATCTATCCACTTGCTCAACCTCGTGCCAAAACTCATACCTTTGATCAGATCCCGAGGCTTGGTGCTTGTTGCATCCAGCGACTTGTACGATCCGGAAGACGAGCAGCTGTCGTTTGAAGAATTGGACATGTATACGCGCACTGAGATTAATGGGTTAAGATTTGACGACGTTCTCAGCTTCAAGAACGACTCGTGAGTACGATTTGGGGAGGGACTTCAGCGTTGAATATATGAAGTGGAATGTTTTTATAAGAAATGTGTTTATTGAGTTCACCTTCTTCGCCTGGAGGGTGGCGGGGGCGGTGGCGGGGCCTTTTTATACCGGGCCTTTTCTTGAAGCAGAGATACTTTCTCGTTATTCAGATTGCGGCTTGAAGTATTGTTTTTTGGCAACGGCGGAAGACTCTTCTTTGAGAGGTATTCTTTGGGCAAATTAAGGAGCCCCAATGTTTGAGCTGATGAGGGGCAAGTATCGCCGGAGGCAAACGGGCCATGAATAGTCAGTGACCGCCTTGTATTAAATGGTCCACTTTGTGCAGTCGCTGATTTCGATGCTTTGCCATTTCTGAACACGTTCAGATTGTTCTGCTCGAAAATGTTCACGGGCTCATCCTCGTCAAGGGCAAGGTTGTGAGAAGTTGTGTGTTTGTTATAGTCACTGATGGACGATGCTCGCACGGACGCAATTCTCGTCATGGAAAAGGAGTCTGTTGAAGAGTTCGAGTCCGTGTTATCGAGTTTGAGGCTGTTAACTTTCGAGTTGAGCGAAGAAGCAGAAGCCAAACTTTCCGAGCTGGAATTCTGTAAACTGCCAGTGTTGACATTTCTATAAGGCCCTTGTTTTCTTGGTAACTTGAGCCACGAAATAGATAGACATTTGGTTGCTGATTTCAAAATAACTTTGGCGTTTGACGGCAGATTCGAAGCTGTTTGGGTGTGTTCATCATATGCATCGTTCGAAGGGATGTCGCAATTGACAATGACATTTGACAACACTTCCGAGATCTCAAACGTCTTATATTTTGGAAAAATCTCGTTGAGTTGTGTTTTTGTGAGTAGAGGATGGAGCACTTTGAGATACGTTAATGCCAAGATACAGTTTTCGTGTGACAGCCGGTCGGTGCTGTAGTCTAGGTCGTTAAGTTCTCGTATAACGATGTCAACTAGGATCTTTAAGTCGTTGAGATATGCGAGTTTTGCCGAGAATGGTGAAGAGAACATCAAAAAGAGAAACTTGAGCATCTGCATTCGTATGATGTGCGACTCTTCCCTGTTCATGTGGTATACTAGCAAGTTGATAAACCCGCAAATCCCATTGACAGATTTTTTTCTCGCTGCAAGCAAGCCCTCGATGACCTTGTTCTCGGGAACTTTGCTGGAGATTGACCGCATCATGTACTGCTCATTGATAAGTAGCAAAAGCTTGAATTCTTCGTAGGCCATAAGCTTGCTGACGTCGTCAAAATCTTGGCCTGCCAAGTTGTAGTTGTTGAAGTTATCATTCGACAAGAGATTGTCTATAAGTGTTGGCACCAAGTCACAGCTTGTGACGCAAGAAAACTCGTCGTCCGAAAAGAGCACCACATGATACAAGTATTGGAAAAAAATGTTGCAGTTGAAGTTCAAGAGCACATACGACAGATGAGAGTCGTCGGATGCTTTAACGTGGCCTGATATGAAGCGACATAGGATTGCGACAAAAGTTAGTTCGTGCAATGTGGCGAGAATTTGCCGCTTATTTATCGCCATAGAGAGCGCCAGGGGACCGGTTTCCCCGGTCGTTAGTTTGAAGAGTAGTAGCACGATGATCAGCAACACCTCTTTCAAAAGAAGTGCTTCATCCTGGCAATCGCCGGCCACAGTTTGGCTAAACACGTCCATGAGCCCCAAAATCTTTCCTAGACATTGCTGGTGGTTCTTGATGAATAGGTTCAGATTGAGAAGCTTGAGGGCCAAAATCGAGCATGTATGGTACGTTTCCTCCTGTGTTTTGAGAAAATCCACGGCCAATTTAATGAATATTGAAAGATTGGCGTTGCATTCTCGGGCATCGCTGATGACTAGTATGGGGTATAGGCTCTCGAGCAATTCATCGAGAGATGACGTTTGCGAACAGTATTCTGGTTCTGGAGAAACCGCCGAATTGTTGAACATGGGGAATGACGTCAACGGGAGCTCGGGCGAGTCCAAGCGGGTAACACCCTGCATTTTTTTCAAATGTAAACAGCTGCCTCGGTTATGTGTAAAAAAAATGGAGAAAATCCGTGAGTTAGGACCTATTCGCTATGCTGGTTCAATGTATGCCCGATAAGGAACTGTGACTGTGGGTGTCCAGAAAGAAAGAGACAGTATGCTTTTGATAGAAAACAAACAACAATAAGCTAGCGTGAATGTTTGTGGTTAAGCATCGAAAGGCTGAAAAAGCGTAAGTTTTTATGAGAATTGTCTGCTGTTTTACACAATATAGAAAGAAAAAAAAGCTACAGAATGCAAGCTTCGATTCGGAGAAACTTGAGGGCCGGTATGCGGGGCTTACGTGGAGGAACAAGCAGAGACGCAGGAACAACCCATATGGGTGCGAGACTATGGATATGCTACTAGAGAGGAGACAGATAAAAACATGTGATTTTTGGTGTAATCTTGTCTTTAAAATTTTCTTCCTGATAAACTCGGTTGACTGCTAGATGTACTGTGGAGTTGTTTCATTTGGTGAAGCGAGCATGGAATTGTGACAGACTCGGTAACTAAATTGGTGCAGGATTCTTGACGGGAGTCTCTCTTCCAAACTATATTTTGAAGTGTTTCTTGCATTCTGTAATTTACAAAGGCTCGAGGATGAGGGTGTTCAAAAACACAAAACATGTCGTGGGCGAAAACATCGTTTTTCAGATCCTCGTCCAGAACTGATCAAATTCGGACCAAAAGACCGATATTAATGACCCTCAGGCCCCCGGCAAACAGAGAGATGCGTTCCAGGATTCAGTGTTTGCATGATTTGTTAATCCAGATCTCTTGCATAAAGAAGGTTTTCGACCATCCGATCTCAACCGATTATAAGCCTTGCTGGCTATTGTCAGGCTTGACGAGTCCGAAACCACGCCTGATAAACCCTTTTGCAAAACCAGGATTACCAAGTGTATTAATTCCATACTCACGTATTTTCAAACTTTTCACGTTCATTGTCACAATCAAGACTCGCTTACTTCTGTAAAAGGAATGTTCTTTTAGCGATCACTTTGGTATTCCCTCTTCCCAATGCTTTGATTGTAATCAATACACCCATCAAATATTCCAAGTTCATTCTAGGAAGTGTCCCAGCGACGTTCGAGATCGAGGAAACAATAGTTTCCAGCAATGTCCCAGCCAACTTTAGGCTTTTTTAACGCGTAACATGAAAATTTCACGTATCTAATCACAAGCTTCGACTTCCCGTCAACATATACTCAATTCACTGTCCCACCGTTTTCAAGTATACGTCTGTTCCCCAGCCCCAATACGTCTGCACACTCAACAGGCCCTTCACTGCCGGCGTGTCCTTCAGCGGTGAGACAGTGTCGTTGAATATCTCAATGTAACTTTTCGAAAGGGGCAAGCCGTATCCCATTCCCGCAACCGTGTTCCCGCCAAGCCCCGGTGGCACATTTAGTGTCTTGAAACTCTCTCCCTCGTTCGACTCGTATGTCGTGAACAGGTAGTCAAACATGTGCTGGAGCGAATTGGGCGGGATCCCTTTGCCCTTGTCTCGTATACGCAATTCCATGTATGACGGGTTCTCGCTCGTCGATACGGTGACCTGAACCGGGTCTGGCACGCCGTTTTCTATGTGTGCACGAAACGAGTTTTTGAAAAGCTCCTGGAATATGTAGTCCAAATGGTACTCGATGTAAGGGAAATAGATCGGCCCATCGTCCTTCTGGTGCTCCAATGAGGCTGGTTCCCGCAGCGTCCAAAACCGGCCCGGGTGGAGAGTCGTATCGATTTTGACATTCACTGTTTGGTCGTATTTCATGAGAAACAAGTCGTTCACATGTTCGGCGTTTCGCCTGATGACGTCACGAATATCGAGTCTTTTGATGATACCGTTAAATTCGCCGCCGGCCACATATGTGTTTTCGGCTAGCGACTTTGTGAGCTGGATGTGCTGGTGCGCCACCAAACGCATACTGATCCGCTCCACCAAATGTTTATCCAAAAAGTTTTTGATCTGCTTGTTTGACATCAAATGCATGACTTCGGCAAATCCTTTCGAGAGAGTCGGGAGCGCATCTGCGTGGATTTCGATGAATTCGGACAATACACCATTGGCGAAGTTCTCGTTTTCTGCCAAGGTCACTGGTGGATTTAGCGACGCCTTGAGAAGCACCGACATCGACTGAAGGTACATATTGTACAGTTCGGAGATCGACGGATTGAGCATCACCAAATAGGGCAAGTCCCGGAAATTCCGTAGTCTGCGTGCATTATAGGCCAAGAGCGATTCAACAGTATCACGCGCAACTTCAAGAATGTTTGACTTGTTCAAATTCCGCGATTGCTCGTAGAGGCCCAGCATGGAGAATTTGCTAAGAGGCTGGTTCGAGTAATGATAGATGAGTCTTTCCAACAGTGACCTCACTTTGTACTCCTTAAAGAAATCCTTTTCTGCGTCTGTGGATTTTCGTCTACGCCCCAAACTGAGCATATGCAACGGCCATTTTCGACACGTTTGTCTCCCAAAATTGGACACCGATCGTACCATGAGCATACTGGAGGCTGGGTGAGATATGGACACAGCAAGCAGAGCAAAAATCGAGTAAATCTTGTCAATAAAGCGAGTCAAATGCAGGCCTTCAATACTCAGAATACCAAGAATATATCAAAAGTTTTTCAAATAACGAAAAAAAACGATTTTTCTCGCTTTTACCGACTGCCGGAGAAACGTTGAAAAGTCCGGAGCCCGCGGTGAGTCTTTTCGCACCACCGGCCTGGCATGCAAGAGCAGAAATCCGGGGCTGGCGGGCGCTGCACAGACACCATTTTGCAGGCCAAAAGCAAAAGTCGCCTGAGGCTCTTCATCTCAGACCACGCTCCATCGCCAACAAATACGAATGGTAGGATTATAACACTCCACAGTAACAAATTAATAATTTCGTCTCAAACCTTCTTAGAATAATCATGAAACCAAAGAATCACGACAATTGTCCCGTGTGCAACTATAACCCTCTAGAAACGGCCAATGGCCCGGAAACACAGGCCCAGATTTCCTGGATCAGGTGTGATGTGTGTCGCCAATGGTACCATAGTGTATGTCTTAAGCTCACGAAATCCACTTTAGGCCTGATTTCGCTGTTCCACTGCCCCGAGTGCGAACGCGAGCACGGGCCGTCGCACATGAAACGGCAGCTGAAACGGGCTCGGGTGAAAATCGACTATGTGGCGTTGGATCAGGGAGAAACCTTTGCCGTGGACAAGTCTGTGCATCCGCATGTGCCTTCATTTCTCAATTTTGGGCCAAGCGTGGATTTAAGCCTGGGTGGGCTGCATTTTGTTGATGTACTCAGCAGCAGCGAGCTCACCAAAGCCTACGTTTTCGCGACTGGACTAAAGAAACCAGTGTTGGTGCCCCATGTGACTGGTGAGTCGGGTCTAAAGCTTCCCGTGGCACGTGACAAGATCACTGTGGAATACATCTCGCAAAAGTGCGGTGCAAATGCATCTGTTGAGGTCATGGATGTGTTGTCACAGCAGAGCGAAACGCCCTCGTGGAGTTTGGCCCAGTGGCGAGAATACTTCTACACGCCGGAAGCCGAGCGTGACAGGATCCGCAACGTGATCTCGCTCGAGGTCTCTCAAACAGACGAATTGGGGTCGGGCTTCGTGCGTCCGAAAATGGTGACGGATCTAGATTTGGTCGATAAGGTATGGTGCGACGCGGATGGGCATGATCAGAAACGGCCTCAAGTCACAGTGTATTGTCTTATGAGTGTGCGGGGCTCGTATACCGATTTCCATATTGATTTCTCGGGCACTCCGGTATATTACACCGTATGTCATGGCACGAAGACGTTTTTGATGTATCCTCCCACAGACAACAACTTGGCGCTTTATGAAAGCTGGTGCCACGAGCCACAGCAGAACTTCACCTGGTTTGCCGACTACACGAAACGCGTTGGCGGCAAGAAAATCCGGCCTGCAGATGGATTCAAGATCAGCTTGGAAAAAGGTGATTTGTTCATCATTCCGAGCGGCTGGATCCATTCTGTTTATACGCCCGACGATGCTGTCATTATAGGCGGAAACTACTTGACCATACGGGACTTACCCATGCACATACGGATCTACGAGTTGGAGAAACGCACGCGCGTGCCATCCAAATACCGCTTCCCCATGTTCAATAAAGTGTTGTGGCTAGCGAGCTGGTATTACTTCAACCATAAAGATGAGTTTTTCGCTGATTTAGGCATCTCGGTTTCCCCGGATTTACAGCTGACTAAAGCCTCGCAGCCGGGCCTGTGCTCTATGCAGTCCTCTTTGATGAAAGGTCTGCGTAAGGATGAGGATGTGACCCAGGCAATCCAGTCAAAGGATGATAAAATACTTGAGAATGTTTCAAATGGTGCTCATGAGAAGCATATCAATTCAGATGTCAAAAAGAAGACGTTCGATCCATTGGTTGACATCGAGACCATGGCACCTGAAAATTCTGCTTCGAGTGACACCTCGCAAGCACGTGACGTATTGCTGGCGCTCATCACCCACTTGACCCAGCACTATGAAATCAGCAAAACACAACAAATCGCAAAAAAGTCAATCCCGTCTCGTCTTTTTGGGCGGAATGTGAAGGAGTATATTGCAAAATTGGAGTCATGGCGTGATTCTTTGTGAGCCCTTCTTCGGCACATCATTCAATTTCCCGCCGAGATTCGCGGCTTGACGCACCCCGGCAATTAGTTTCTACCGTTTTCTCCGCAGTTGCCGTGCCCATCTTCAGACACGCATATCTAGCTCAGCATCAAATCATTCATGATCGCAACTAGCTGAGATTACAGAAAATTACCATCTATGTCGTCTAAAGCAGAGAGCCTGGAGTTGTCAAACGGCAATACTGTCCTGGACAAGAAGTATAATGTCTACTACGACACTTCACCCTCACAGCTGAATGGAGAAGCACCCGCAACGAAACCCAATTTCTGGAGGAATCTCATTTCATGGCTTAGACCAGCGTACTTGCTCGATCACATAAATTACCGCTCGTTCAAAATCATCCTCCCGACTTTTTTACAGGTATGGGTCACGGTTATACTTGCTGTGATACCTCGTACCGGCGCATGGTTTGGCACAGCCTCGTATTTGATGCAAATTTTGGGCTTTATATGTGCTTCAGGTGGGCTCCTGGTCTGCATAAACATAATCTTGGCACTCGCGTGTTTTTGTGCGGTTGTTATAGGATGGCTATTTCCGCTCGTAGCACTAGCAATTGGCACGAGAATTCGTGGTTGGCCCACTCAACAGAGCATCGCACAAGAATTGATTGCAGAGGGTAATTGCACTCAAGGGGATATCTCGAAATGCATGATGGGGCAGTTTGTCACAGGGCGATACTTAGACGCCAGGGCCACTGTTGTATTTGCGATTGCTTTGGTTATGGGAATCACTTGTTTTGGGATTTTCCTGCGAATCCACAAAATGGCAAGGCTTGTCTTCGTGGCGGGGTGTATATCCATCATCATCAACACGTGCTACACGGTGTTTTTCCCGATTTTTATCCCGCTAGAAATCGGTCTCGTGGTTTTGAAACCAGCGGGCATCGCCTTTGCTTTGAAGATTATCGTGCCTTGTTTGGTGTTCCCATTTACATCGAGCTTCAAGTATTTCGATGTCGGCAAACTGGTTCTCACAGCGCTCCTAGAAGTCTCGGATAGAAATGAACGGTTTTTTTCGACAATGAAGCCATCAGAAGATTCTTTCATGAATTATGAGGGCCTCATGAAAGACATACAATCCACGAGGGTAAAGCTAGCCTCAATTGATGTTTTTCTTGCAAGTACAAGGTATGAAGTATCCTTCGGCAGGTTTACTTCACGAGACGCCTATGAGTTCAGCTCCAGAATCAAAGCATTGCTCAACACCTTTCTGGGCTACGAGTACTTCTACGTGCAGATGCAGGAGAGAAAGGAGATTTTCAGAGAGGTGTTTTATCCAAGGACTCGCCATGGTAGCTTGTCTAACCAGGAGACATCGGGCCAGTCAAAGCTCTTTGCCGCTTTTAGTCATACGTATAAGGAGGTTGGGAAATTGGAGGATTCCAAGGTGCAGGAGCTTTTCAGAAGAAAGTATCTCGAAGATGGGAAGCACGAGCCCCGAACCCTAAAAGATCTCGATATTGTCACTGATCATATCAAGGAGGCCCATGGCTGCTACCTTAATGCGGTGACTGTTGCCCTCAAGGTGTGTCGGGACTGGGTCGCGGATGCAAACGAGTTCCGGTTGTACTCGTTTCTTGACCGAAAAGTGAATCAGACAAAACAAAAACAACGTCACGAGGAAGTTGTAATTGCGCGAAAGAACCTAAAGGAATTCATGCAGCTACATCACAATGTCCAGAACGAGCTCAGCATGAAAATGCTCGAAGGTATGGAGGGGCACGAGCAGATTCTCTCATTAATCAGTCAAACTTCATTCTTTCTTTTCTTGAGCAAGCAAGTGGCCTTCCAGCTAGTTGCGTTGCTCGAATTCTTTCTAGAGATCGATGAGATAAGGCCAGCACCCATTCTTATTTGGCCATGGACACGTGCAGTCTTCTCCAAAAGCTCCGGTCGCAACAGAAATGAAACCGAACAAGTGCAGAAGCCTACAAGCCATCATCGAGACCCGGACTCTTTAGCGCCTCAGACACCATTGCAGTTAGTGATGTGGAGCCTTTCGAAGCTATACAAAACAATCTTACAGGAGGACTACAGCTACTGGTTGCATTGTGCCATCTTGGTCAATTTCTGCGCTTTTCCTTTCTATTTCAAGGGTTCTGCCCATTTCTTCTACTCTTGGAAATTGGTATGGTTTCCAATCATGTGCGCTGTCTCGACGTCACAATATTCCGCTGACAGTGTCTACATGTTTTCGACAAAAGTCGTTTACACTTTCATAGGAGCAGTCGTTGGGATGGTCGCATGGTACATCTCCACCGGACTGGGGGACGGTAACTATTACGGCTATGCTGCTGTGTGTGCAGTAGTGTACTTTGTGGCATGTTTTTACCGCCATTTTTCTGTCCACGCCCTTCCTGTTGCCGGAATCATGATTTGTGTCACGCCAACTTTAGTGCTAGGTACAAGCTGGTCGGACTCGCAATATAATGCTCTGGATGTGGGTGAAGGCTGGAGAGTTGCCGTGGTGAGGTTTGTGAGTGTGGTTGCGGGCCTTTCCGTTGCATTTACCACAACATTCTTCCCGCGAGTGAGAAGCAGTAAGGCAGCTTTTCGAAAGAAGTTGGCCGCCACGCTTGAAAATTTGAATGAACTTCAGAATCAGGTGTGCAACTTTGCGCTAGAGCGATATGATGATCCCAATGTGCGGATTCGTGTGGTTGATGATAGGCTTTCAAATGATATCAGAAGCCTTCTTCTCAGGCTCGCTGCACTCAAAGGCACGATGAGATCTATCAAGTATGAGACTCCATTGACCGGAGCCTGGCCCACCGAGAAGTACGAGAAACTTCACAGGCTTATAGTAAGCATATCGCAGCTATACTTTTTGCACTATCGACTTTTGGACCAGGTGAAAGACACCGACGCCTGGATTCCGCATATGATCAATCGGGCTGCGTGGAACAGACAAGAGTTTTTGTCACAGCTAATATCGTTGACGTCCATGGCATCGGAGTCTTTGAGACTCAAGATTGAAATGCCAGAGATTACTACTGCGACTCTATCGATCAAGCATTTGGAGGTGTTATCCGAGATGTGGGGAACAAATAGCGTTTCCCTCAACGAGAGGATGTACGCCGAACGACGCAAGAGCGAAGTACTGCAGACTTGCCGGCGTGGTCTTCAGAAACTCGACTTTGAGAATCTCTTGAGTCATGATGGCCGGCTTAACGTTGTGGCTTTGATCATAAATCACATGATTTACAAACAAATTGATCAGGCAGTGCTTTTGGTCAAAGGCTTGGTTGGTGAGAAGTACAACTATGATGCAAGATTGTTTGACTTGTGAAAAGTTTCGCAGATTGCAAATGTGTTTTCGAAGTCCACTATCACGCTGGAAGTAGCGAGAATGAGAGCCATATGAAGTGTGTTTTGACGAGTGAGTTTGAAAAATCAAATCTGGAGTGTTTTTTGAACACATCTCCTCATCGAAGTTGAAATTATTCCAGCTACAATGATAACTTGACTGATGCCTTTACAGGGATAGGTCAATTTGAAAATCTCAGTTGAGCTTGTCCTAATAAATGATGGAAAAAAAAGAGCGGAGTTTCGATCTTTTCGCTAACTCAGGTCTTTGAAGGTACCTTTGACGCCTCCTTCAGACGAAAGATAATCAGATTTAGAAGTTGAACGAGGTCACATCAACGATTTGCAAGGCTTTTCGACAAACTCTCGGAGTTGTGGTCGTCAAGAGGTGTGCCAAATTGAAGCCAAAATATTCGAATCATCCACCAGCAAGTTTTTAAGAGATGAGAAGTGAAAATACCCACCCGTTCTAACGCCCTTCACTTATCCTACAATCAACAGATTCTCTTTTCTAACGTTTTAAATATACATGTATGACTGCGCAGCAGAGTGGTCAACACCCTCACAACTGCAACTTGATGCCCTTCTCCCTGGCGGCCTCACCGTACTTCTTGATTCTGATCGACTGCACGGCAATGAACCCAGAAGTGTCTTCTGGCGAGAAGCCGGTCAACTCGTCCATCGAGGACTCTGTCTCGTCGTACAACTTCTCGGTGTCGGAGTATCTGCCCAAAATGGACACGGAGCCCTTGTAGGCACGGGCTCTCACAGTGCCGTTGACGGTGATCTGCGAAGGTGGAATCATCGATCTCACGTACTCGCACTCAGGCGTGAAATACATACCGTTGTACAACAATTTGGCGTACGACACGGTAACAAACTGGTCTCTCAACGCACGCACCTCTCTGTCCAAGGTCAAGCCCTCCAAGTCAACGTGGGCGTTTCTCAAGATCGTCAAACCAGGCGTCTCGTAGCAGCCTCTGGACTTGATACCAATAAATCTGTTCTCGACAATGTCGATTCTGCCAACACCGTTTCTTCTGGCCAAAGAGTTGGCCTCGATGAATAACTCTACTGGGTCAGTGATGACCTTCTTGCCGCCGTCAAGCACCAACTTCACGGGCAACCCTTTCTCGAACACCACGCTGAAGTCCTCAGGCGTCTCGGGAGCGTCCATTGGGTCCACGGTCAACTTCCACATGTCCTTAGGAGGCGTGGTGTTGGGGTCTTCCAAGATACCGGCCTCAAACGAGATGTGGGCCAAGTTCTCGTCGGTCGACCAGGGCTTGGCCTTGGTCTGTGCCACAGGAATGTTTTTGGATGCAGCGTATTCCAACAAGTCCTTTCTGCCGGCAAATCTGTTGAAGAAAACAGGGTCTCTCCATGGGGCAATCACCTTCACGTCAGGTTTCAATGCGTAGAACGACAACTCGAAACGCACCTGGTCGTTACCCTTACCGGTACATCCGTGGGAAACGGCAAAACAGCCCTCCTGCTCGGCAACCTGGATCTGGGCCTGGGCAATCACGGGTCTTGCCAACGAGGTACCCAAAAGGTAAACATTCTCATAGATAGCATTGGCCTGGATAGCTGGGAAACACACGTTCTCCACAAACTCCTTTCTCACGTCCACCACCACAAACTTGGTGGCGCCAATGGCCAAGGCCTTTCTCTCGGCCTCCTCGAAATCCTCTTCCTGGCCGATATTGGCCAAGAATGCAATCACCTCGTAGCCTTCTTCAAGCAACCATGCGAGAATCACCGAGGTGTCCAAACCGCCGGAGTACGCCAAGCAAACCTTTCCTTTCGACATTATGTATGTGTTTCGTGAGTATCTGTTAAGATTATTGTGAAGAAGAAAAAAAGGTATAGTGGTTGGGGTGGGCAGGGGCATGGCTTTATACCGATTGCCGACCGCGGCAAAATTTTCAGTTTCCTATTCGGGACGCCTGCATACAGGTGACTCATCGTATCCGATTGGCCACGTAGCGAGGCCATTCGAGTTACATCCAATTGCAAATTGGCTTTTTTGGGTATAAAATGTCAGGTTCATTACCATTGTGTTTGCTTGCGTTATTCTTTTTCATAAAGGCTTAATTGACTGACTGTGATCACAATTTTTAGATGGTGGATGCACTGACTCATCTGGCGCACGTGACTGGAATCGAGATAACGAATCGAATCAAATCGCGCGAACGTCCATGGCCGCATTCGACGGATTACTCATTTGGGCGATCGCGCTGGCAAAATACCCGTGGGCCAATTTTTCTCTTCGCATCAAGTCAAATTATGCTTCCAAAATAAGTAAAGACCGCAGTAGAAGTTTGAACGGGGCAAGAAAGAGCGGATTTGCTCATTTATAAGAAACAAGACCTACTCTGATGTATGTGTATGTGTTTCTTTTGTTTTCTTTCTTTCATTTTTCTGCTTTCAGTCTCACAGTTACCACCGGCATTGGGTGAGTAAAGAACAATCGGATTTGCTGAATATGATATTAAGAAATACGTAATCTGTGTTTTTTTTTTTTTTTTTTTTTGGCTTGATCCATCTGATTTTCGAGTTTTAACGCTGCATTAGCCACGAATCCTTCAAAGCAAAAAAAAAATATTTAACAGTTTTTAAAAGAGGTATGGGTAGGCAGTGGCTGTAAGAAAAGAATTTATTGACAATTGCTCACTCGCTGCTTAGGATAACTTATACCGAGTCTTTGATTAATGGGCCAATGAAAGTAAACAAAGGCAATGAATAGCACACTTTGGTCTTTTCGCAGAGATGTTCATACGCGCTGGTAATTGAATTTGAGTTTTCTTTTTTCTTGCTTTTCTGCTCAAATTTGACATGAGTCAAATTCCTTCGACTCGAAACATGCTTGGTAGAACGATACTCACAGCCTAAACCGATGTTTCCTATCAATGCTCACTATGTTTTTTGGAGAGCTGGGTAAGCAATTCTGGCTCCCAGTTCTTTAACACATGTATCAAGTCAAACAAAAAAAAATCAGGTTAAGATTTTTTATAACTGTCCAGGGTAATTAAGCATGCCGAGATCTGAGTACGTGGTCAGGCTTGGCCACCCTCGGTTTTGGTCGCACGTATAAATCATAAAACAAGAAAAAAAAGATCGAAAGAGGGTTTTTCTTATAAGTTGCTTATCACAAAACGTGCTTACTTTTGTAAATCAGGGTTAGCGAGACCGATAATCCTGATTTACGAAAGCAAATAATGCCACTGATGGATCTCGGCCAGCGAAGCGATGCGATTCCTCGACTACTTCAATTGAATGATTGTTTTATTATTGAAATCTCAAATAAGAACATAAAAAAGATTCGCTATGCCCTTGTTTACACATTAACACGATAATGTGACTATACGCATCACGTGCACTCATCTTTGCCTTATCTGAGCAAAATACATCCCCGTCTCTGAAACATCTCATGACTGTATAAACTGATATATATCTTCCATTTTGTCCATGAGTCAGTCTAGATCCATAAAGCCAGTAATTTTCAAACTACAGGACTTTTTTCCAACGAAAAGTCACCCCAATATCCCAACAATTGAAGACCCCAACATTATAGAAATGAGTCGTCTCGCGAGTCATGCATGACTCCGACAAATGATTCAAGCGAGAGGCCCGCGCGCAGTCGGCGCAGTAGCGAGAGACGAAAAAAAGAAAAGAAAAAAAACCGGACATGACCATGAGTCATCCATGAATGGCTCTTGAATCACCCATGAGTGAAGAAAAGAAATCGGGCATTACGCATGCGATCCGGCAGCGGCTTGGTTTTGAGGATAGTAGGCTCTGGAAACGGTTTCTGGCCCGCCGCTTGGAACTAATAGATACCCTAGACCTCAGCTCGAAAAAAGCCAGTGACCAGGAAGACGAGATTAAGCGAGTGGCTGAAATCTTGAGGGTGGAGTTTCGCTATGACGTGCAGTTTTTCCCCGACTTTGATAAGTTGGTGAGAGCGGCAGTACAGAGTGTTCGCCGAAACCGCAAGCGGGGCACGAAAACAGGCCGGGCCAATGTTAAGCGTAGACTAGTGGAATCGGACGCCACCACCAATTCGTCTCCGTACACGCCCACTCAACCGGACCCTGGCTTTGTGGAGAAAAACCAGTTTTTGTCGGAAATCACAAATCTAAATACAGACGGCTTTGACGCCGTTTACGACATGAGCTATTCCACCAGCCGGATCATCAGCACACTGGACCGGTCACGTGCCGCGATCGACTCGATAATCCGGCCCAACAATCTCGAGCGGAAAATGTCGAACCCCGCTATCCAATTGCCGCCGTTGCAAACCGTGACCGCCTCGTCTCCTCGGCAGCTTGAAAACGAAAAGGCGCTCCTGGCGGTGCGGCTCTCGCTCTTGTGGCTCATGAAACGGTCAAAACTGTGCCTTAGCCTGGCGTCCCTGCACAAAAACGAATCTTTCAAAGTGATTGGTAAGTCTGCAGTGGCCACTGTATGTGCGCTAATGCTCGAGAGCTCGTTTTCCGGGCTAAGTAACACCTCGGTGGAGTACTTGCGAGACCGCATTTCGCTGGCGGACTTTCAAGCGCGATTCTATAAGAGTCTCGAGCCAGAATGCTCCATATCACGTGCCCTCGATGACGAAACCGCCGTGTCCACACTTGAGACGTTGGTTGGGTGTTGCGTCAAGGATTTTGGGTTTGATGCAGTCCTCTACCTTGTTGGAGAAGCATTCTATTTGCTGGTCTTGATTGAGTATCCATTGGTGCTGCGCTCGTCGGTTCCTTTCAAAAGAATGCCTGGTATTCTCCCTGCTCTAGAGCCTCTCCAGCGAGACGCTGTGAAGGAACAGCCAGGCCTACTAAGCAATTTGGCTGCAATTGCTACCGAACTTCGTTCCCATGCGCCAACGGCGTCTCCGGTTACAGGTGCGTCCACGCCCAGCACAGCACCCAATTTGCCGGCAAAGAGAGACAATTTTCTCAAATTGGTGCCTCTCTTGGATCCAAGCAATGACCGAAAACAAGTGAAACTACGGTTTTTGTCGTCGTCACTAAACTTCACGTTCCCCACGAAAAACTCGGCCCCGCCAAGATTCGTTGAGATCGTCGACAACGCCCGCCAGGCGTTCAAGCTCAACGATAATCAGGTTTATGGGTTACGGAATTGCAAAAGTGGGCATGTGATAAACACGGACTTCGACTTGGAACAGATTTTCGCACAGGAGCTAGAGATTGAGCTTGAGATCTTCACCCAAAGGTTTTCGCCGATTCCGTTTCTGGAAATCGCTTCGGCAATCACACCAAACTCTAGCACAGACGATAGATCCAAAATCGTCTTGCCACTACCTGTGCGGCAGAACGTTCCGCCAGTGTTGCCGTCGCCCATCGATAGTACACACCTGCCCGGGATATCCCGCATGCCGTTCCTACCGAAATTCCAACCATTATTGTGAGGAAGTCATGTATACTTTTTTTTCATATGGGGAAGAAAAAGGAGCCAAATATGCATTCTATCTACTCATATACGCCACTGCCTGCCAATCAAGGCTAATCATACTTTACTAAGGAAGGCAGCCCTTTTCAAGGTTTCATGGTCATGAAGCTACGAGTGACCGTGCAGCGCCGTTTGAAGAAACTTGCAAAGAAAGGAATATGGTAACTTTTCGAACAAGTGACCAGACTTGAACGCAATCTCTTCCATTCCTTTCAAGGTTTCACCTTATGCCCAGTGGGCCGCGGCTACAGATTAAATAAAGCGGCCGCCTAACTAGTACACAGCTGTATATGAAGTGATTTAGTCAAGACTCTTCGGTTATTTTATTTCTAAACTTTCCAATACTAAAGCGTCACGCCAGATGTACTCGTGCATCGAATCGGCCGTAGCCACTCCGACTTGATGAAAGACAGGCTTGTTTGATTTGCTCACTAAACAGGGTTTCGATTTTTCTTTTTGCAGCCTAGAAATCAGCGCTGCGTCGAGGATTTCTACAAGACCAGAAGCTCGCCAGGATTTCTTTCATGGGTGACGATACGATACGGGCGATGCGGTTCGGTCTATTATAGGAAGTCTGTCGTGCGCAGTACTCTCGAATGCCCCACGTACTCTGTGCATCCATATAATTTGGCATCAAACAAATAAGCTAGTTTGAAAGTCAAATTCGGCTCAAATCGGATAAAATCTTCAATTTTCTGAAATAAATCAATTTTTACAATAAGAAACGATTCATATTTGGTGGCTCAAAAGTCCACACTCAATCTCTAACCTCTATAAACTCTGCAAGTGCAAGCTACGCATGGCGCGCACAGCGATATGGGCCGGCCGATCAGGCTATGGAGACGAGTAAAGTATTTTCAGATACTCAGCAAAAACACCAGAAAGCCTCATAAATTCCATTTGAAGGATGGAAATACAGTCGCCACATTCTGAAAAAAGTCTACCAAACTCTTCACAAAGTACGGCACAGTCTGCTGAATCATTATGGCGATGCTCTCATAAACGACAGAATGAGACGGTAGATGGGGAACAGAATATACCTGAACATAAAATGGCCGTCTCTGTGCCTCGGGCGAATTACGTGCCACCGCTAAATTTCTCTCTTGTTGAAGACGGAATATACCGTAGTGGGTTCCCGATGTCAATCAACTACCCTTTTTTGCAGCAACTCAAGATCAAAACGATCATCTACTTGGGCGATTTGGGGGAGGAAAAACCGAAAAAACCGCCAAAAGATGATAAGGAGAAGGAAAAGACAAGTGTAACAGAAAAGGAAAAGAAAGAGAAAAAACCGAAAAAGGATAAACACGGCACGGCAGAGATCTTTGAAAACTACAAGGCGTGGATTGCAACCACCAATATCAGGTTTCACCATTTGGTGATGCACTCGTCTCAAGAGCCATTCATCCTGAACACACAGGAAGGCGCCCAGACTGCGTTGATCCAGGCGTTGACACTTATGCTAGACCAGCAGAACTTTCCTATTCTCATACACTCGAATAAGGGCAAACACCGGATCGGCGTTTTGGTAGGGTTGATGCGTAAACTCTTTCAAGGCTGGTGCATGAGCGGGATCTTTGAAGAATACGAAAAGTTCGCGCAGGGCAAATCCGAGTATGACTTGGAGTTCATTGAGCTTTGGCAGCCGGAGTTATCGTATAAGGAGGCGCATTTGCCCGGCTTTGTGAGGATATGAGACATTTCTTGATGGCTTCTGAGGGTTTTTTTTGAGACTCAGAAACCAAACTTTGTCATTGCTCGATTTGATTTGAATGCAAATGCAAAAAGGGAAAATTCGTCCTATCTTCCCGTGAGTACGACATACCGTTGCGTTTTCATAAGCTTGGCTTTTTTGACATCTACTGAATGCTGAATTTGTGTGTATGACCTGATACCTTTCAGAATGCTCAAAAATTATACGGTCATCCAGTCTCCCAGATACTCCAGCTGATGAATGGGAGATTTCTGAAAACAAAAGGGAAGTACAGATTAGCTGAGATGGCCGTTTTCAACGATTGCTTTATCCGGGTTCTAGAGCACTGACTTGATGGATACGCCAGATTCTATCTAATCTGGTAAACCACACCTTATCTCTATGATGAGTTATCAGTCATCAATGATTCAAAGTGATCTTTTCCCAGTACCGCACGAACTAGGCAGGACTCCTTTGGAGTCTGCCTCTCCGGCTTATACTGGTGACCTTTTACTCTAAAGATGGACTTTGTCGCGGGAACGCTTCTCCGCAGAATCCGTTTCTTTATGACACACCATGTCACATGGGATATTCAGGACTAGCAAGCCCTGCGGACGTTTCATGAGAACCCTAATAGATGTTTGCGCATTTTTCTTACTGTTTCGGAAAAACATACCGGGAAACGGGGATTTCAGTTCATTACCACGCGACGCTCTTTGCGAAAAGAGAAATCCCCCTATATGAACGAAATGAGAGGGTATTGATGAGATGCAAAAGGACCATGAGGCTGGCTGCTGCCACTATCATGCCGTGACTCAAGCTAGTCTGGATTAGGGGCTGCAGAATTCTTGCTTACTGATAAGATGAATGACGTCCACAGCAGATTGTGTGGTCCACCAGACAAAGTTCATTCTTTTGCAGCCTCTTGCTTTTGTGACTACTGGTGACTATGACACGAACAAACATGTGCATGCCTCGTTCTGTTTTCGCCTGCAATAAGAAATCCCCGTTCTAATCATTCTATACGCAGTACAAATATCACCCTTTGTTCTTCATTTCCCTCAACTTTGCCATCACCTCCACCGGATCAGTTTCGCCCGTGGCCTTTAACACTTGTGGATCGTTCAAGCGCATGAAGGGATTAAACTCTAGTTCATCGCCAATTGTGGATTTGCCTGCAGTGAACTCGTTTTCTTCTGCGAGCAATTTGAGCTTCGAAAGAGCGCTATTCTGCAAGATTTTCTCGCTGAACTTGACGTTCAGTTTCGTGTACTCGTGGCCAGAGTAAACCACGGTCTCCGCGGGTAATTTGCCGAGCACATTGTTCAAGGCAGCGTTCATTTCCGCGGCATTTCCTTCGAAAAACCGGCCGCACCCGCTAACAAAAAGAGTGTCACCTGTAAAAACAGCCTTTTCGCCCGTTTTCAGGTCTTTCGCATAAAAGCAAATAGAGTCCTGTGTGTGGCACGGCGTGTGCAAAGCTGTGATGGAGATACTGTCCCCTAAATCGATCACCTCCTTGTGTGAAGGAGTGTATGTGACCAATTCGGAGTCCTTGCCGCCAATGATCGGCAAATCAGGGTACTTTTTGTGAAACGTCTTGTTGCCGCCAGCATGGTCCCAGTGGTGGTGGGTATTCACAATTGCCTTCAACTCAACAAGTGGCTTCTTTTCCTGGAAAAAGCCCAAAACGTCACTGGGGAATGCCGCGTCTATCAACCAGCCATGTTTCGTGGCTTCATCGATCAATAGGTAGGCGTAGTTGTTCGACTCGCCCCAGGACGATGGAATGGGCGTCACGTGCATTGGCCTAATGTGGTTTAAATGTGTTTTTTTCCGATTTATATGGGATTTTGACGTCTTATCGTGTTCTTTAAGACGGTCACGGGACGGCAGGGCAAGTATGGAGAAGCAAGCGTGATTTGCTTTTGAGGTCACGTGGAAATTCCGGCTTTTGTGATACGTAAAGATCCCACTGGCTTGCAGAAAGTCGAAAATTAGAGAAAAACCAAACCTTTGAGAATCGGTGGCAAGATTTCTTTGCGTGTGCCGAAACATAAGCTAAATACTCTGAGTCAGGACTCAGCAAGCGCATGCGTGCATAATGTCTAGTCCGATTGGGCCACACCTTGAACATGCACGCCGCGGAGATTCCGCGGAAAGACTGTGTTGGCGTATGAAACAATTGTGTTATGTGATTTCGGCATTTTTCGGTGAAATTTTCAAGAAAAAATGAAGTTATGGGATTTGGGAGCCTCAAATAAATCTTTTGGGGTTTCGTTCAATGTTTTCATGGGCGGTGCATAGATTTTCCTTGGACATGTGACATACAGTGGGTCGTGGTTTGAAGGTCCAGTGGTGGCTAGGCGACTATGAGTAGCGAGGCCGCTAACAGGAAGTAATCTGTGTTGGAAAAGAGAATCAGCGAAACTAATAATAAGTCTCAACTTTGAGTTTCGAGGATTAAAAATGTTCTTGTGTTTTTGTAAGGTGTCATTTACTTGCCGTAATCATGCCTTTGTATGAAGTGAGCATCCACTGTCTACTTTTGTCTGATGAAGCGTAGTCACTAGGAACAAAATAAGGCTGAGTCCTGCCAAAACTTGATGCACCCTGTAGTCCTGAGAGCAAAAATTCACTTTTGGGGTCTGAAAAACCCCTGATAATTGAAAACGAAAAAAAAAATCCTAATCCTACCAACAAGAGCAAGTTCTGCGTCCAACGCAACCGTTCTAACCAGTCCATTGGGTCTGTCTGTCCGTCTGTCTCGTGCGAGTATTTGACAATGCATGCTTATAATCAGCATACGTATACCATTCAGCTCGATTATTCGATACGGTGAGCCAGGCAAAAACTTCAGTGCAATAATAAATGAAAGAAGCAAATTAAGTCATAGATTCGAATTGGCTATCTTTTTGCAGTCGCGGTGGGCGGGCAGTGCTCGCCGTGTACTACATACACTTCAGACCCACGCTTCACTCATATACCACACGATTTCCAGGGCCAGGTAAGACCTTTTCATATCCCCCGGAACCCCATGAAACTGCTGAGGATCTCGCTATGGGCTCTTTGGCTCATACTATGTGCTTTTGTATATGCTGACCAGTTCCAATTCGACCTCGATTCGGTGTCTTCCATGGGAAATGACTCTACCCAGGATTCATACAAGAGCATATCGGACGCTTCTCTCCTATGGGGCCCCTATAGGTCCGGGAACTATTTAGGTATACGTCCACGTATTCCCAAATCGCTCATGGCGGGTCTTTTTTGGTTCAACGCCGACTCCCATAAAGGTTTTCTGGCCATTAGACAAACATATGAACAAGGCCACAATATGGCCAAGGCGAATTGGGTCAGTTTCGACCCGCGCGTGGGCGGCAAGCAGTTCATATCGGATAATGAGTGTCATATTGACATAACAATCGACTTTATTAAGAGCACGAACGGAAAAAACTGGGCGGTTAAGGTCCATTCCGTGCCTCATAAAGGCTACGAGCATATTTCCACTTCCTTTGTATGGTATGCCGGCTTGGAGGGCGAGGAGCAGGAGGATGCATCCTCAGAAGCAGTACCCACGGGATTCTTGAAGCTAGATAATGCATATAACCCTAATGGGTACGATACTGTGCAACTATCTGGGTTCTCGAACGAGCTTGGGATTTTTGAAATGCTGATAAACGACGGCGGCAAGCACGTGATCAATAAGCATCCTACACGAGGAAACGCCCCGATCCCAGAAATGGACCCTGGGCGTACCCACCACTTGAGTCTCCGTGTGCCTGACGGACACGTGTGGCGTGCGTCGGAGATATTCGTGACACTACTTCAAGACTCCATAAAAGACTTTGTTGAGACTTTTGGCAGCAAAGCGTCGAAAATCCCGCCCCACCAGGGTCTTCTCGTGAGGGACTTGCACCATTATGAGGGGAACATGCATTATATCCAGAAAATGTATCAGGGCGAGTGTGAGTTTGACATTATCTTCAACGAGGCGAAAAAAGACGCGTCAGAGGCCATCACTTTTGCTAATCTCAGGTCACGCATAGAAGACGCAGGCCAAAAGATCAGTGCTAAGTTCGCTACACACTTCCCGCTCCCAAAGGCAACTGAAAGCGAGAAGCAATTTGCACAGGAGCTACTCTCGGGCCTTTTGGGTGGTCTTTCGT
This sequence comes from Metschnikowia pulcherrima, assembly GCA_009746055.1. NCBI lineage: Eukaryota > Fungi > Ascomycota > Pichiomycetes > Serinales > Metschnikowiaceae > Metschnikowia > Metschnikowia pulcherrima. Next base: position 1,186,267 of record VFXK01000001.1, read on the forward strand.
ATTTTCACGGAGACCAATTGGTCGACCGAACCACGTCTTTGGATGACGACGATCTTCCTGTGAATGTAAAGGGGGAAGTGCACCTACCAAAACTAAAGGGGCGTCGTGAAGGCCCATTTGAGTTGTTCACGCTCGTGCCCTCAAGACCGTTTTTTCCTCGCGGCTTTTACTGGGACGAAGGGTTCCATCTCCTACCAATTCTCGATTTCGACTCGGATTTGGCGCTTGAAATCGTACAGTCTTGGTTTGGGTTGGTGGACGAACAAGGCTGGATCGCACGAGAGCAAATATTGGGCGACGAGGCGCGGTCTAGAGTGCCCGAGGAATTCGTGGTGCAGAGCAGTGCTGTTGTGAACCCACCCACAATCATGCTAGCATTCACAGAAGTATTGGAAAGAGCCCGGAAACCCCAACTTCAGCAGCGCATCGGTGAGATCAAAGGCGAAATCAGCCAGCAGCAATTGGGTCTGATCTTGGTGAATAGCCCCGATTTGCTCATTGAGTTCACTAAGGCGATTTACCCGAAAATGAAGGGCCATTATGATGGGTTTCGCCGGTCGCAACAGGGTGAAGTGGAGGAGTTTGAAAGGGGCCAGAATAAAGAAATTTACAGGTGGCGCGGCCGCACATCAACTCATAGTTTGGCTTCTGGTCTAGACGACTATCCCAGGGTTTTGCCCATGGACGTGGCCGAGCTAAATGTGGACCTCTTATGCTGGGTGGGTGTGATGACAAGGTCCATCAAAAAAGTTGCGGAAGTGTTGCAGATTCGCGAGGATATTGAGACCTACACCAAAATCGAGAATGATATCACCGAAAACATCGAGAAGTTCCATTGGTCTGAGCGCGACAAGTCGTATTGTGACGCATCTGTGGACGACGATGATGAACACGTGTTTGCCTGTTATAAAGGCTACATTTCGCTATTCCCGTTTTTGACAAAATTTGTTCCTGCAGAGGCTGTGGACAAGTTGGAACATATTGTTGATCTCTTGGCAGACCCAGAAGAGCTATGGTCGGAGTACGGAATTCGTTCCCTTTCGAAATCTAGTGAGTACTACCGTACTGCGGAAAACTACTGGCGCTCACCCGTCTGGATTAACATGAATTATTTAGTGCTTGAAGCCTTGGCACACTACAATGATGTGTCCGGCGCTTACATGTCTGAGGAGCTCAGAACCAAGATCGATGATGTCTACACACTACTCCGCCGGAACGTGATACAAAACGTCAAACTTGAGTGGGAAAGAACCGGTTTTGTGTGGGAGCAATATGATGACCAGACTGGGGCGGCAAAGGGAGCGAAGAATTTCATGGGCTGGTCGAGCTTGGTTCTCCTCATGATGTCTATGCCCGAGTCTCTCAGCTGAGCAAATTGTCGGTTTTCAGACTATAAGATTGACGATATAATAAGCCTTTGCAGCGAAAACAGAAAAGGATGAAATCATTGGGCCTCGCCAACGGAGTCAAGCTTCATTTTGAGTGTGGTGCTCGCGTTCTGGTGATTGCCTCTTTGATTCTGAATTTGAAGCTGGTTTTCACTAGTATTTTCCAAACATAGAGCCGATGCTTGCCACTCGGAGAAGAAAAAAGAGGCTTTCGAAGCGTTGAAGTCGAGCTTCTTCTAGGCTGATTGAAAAAATCCAGCATTCAAATTCAACCTACTGGTTTCAAAGCTCAAAGAATACCACATGAAAACAAAAAAACATACATTTGTTTTCGCTTCAGGTAAGATTCAAGCATTGCGGAAACATCGGGCCCGCAGATACTAAAATACGCATTATTGAAGTTAAAGGTATATAGAGCAACCTATGTGTTTATCCATGCCCTCTGCGCGTATCAGTGGCAGCCGCAGTCATCTTCGAGCATTTTTATGAGTTACACATTATTCAAACGGGATGATGACTTCCGCTTCTCACGCGAGTCTTATCGCTTAAAATAATCTTTTCGCTTAGATTAATAAATAGAAGAATCAAAAGAACTGAACCAAAATTTATTCCTCGAACCAAACATAAGTGCCCGTTTTCCGGCTTTATAGTATACTTGTTACTCAGAGATAGGCGCAGGCGCGAGGTGCGCGATCTAAGATATCCATTCTGGGGATCATAGATATTAGCCCATAATTACTTACTGCCATAGCAATATGCCGCCAAAAACACAAGAAAATGGAAACGGCGAAAAGTATACCCTGTTCAGGTTCACACGGTTCGAACAGGATAAAACCATTGCACAGAAAGTGCGCATGAGGGAGAAAATCAATAGGGTAGTGCTTGATTATTTGGTGCAAGAGGGCTTCCAGGCCTCAGCATCGAAGCTCTCGCAAGAAGCTGGGATTCCGTTGATGGACGGTGATTTCCAAAATCTGCAAAATAACGAGATACATGAAGATTTGAAGGGGACATTCTCGGGTTTTGGTCCCTCTTTTGTGGCCAGTGAGCATGATAAAGAATATGTGAGAGGATATGGCTCGATCGAGAAAAGAAAGCAGATCAAGTATCTCATCTTGAGAGGGGATGTTGCGCAAGCGATAAAAGTCATCAGCAAGTATTATCCAACAGTTCTCGACGCTAACAATTTGCTCTTGTTCAAACTTCTACGGCTCAATTTGATCGAGATGATACGAAACCACAAAGCGAGTCCAGGCGCCCCGCTGGCCGGGAGCAACGGATCTGCAGATTTAGATTCGGACTCGGACTCGGAAAAACAATTCCTCAACGAAATCTTGACGTTTGTTCGGGAACACTTGTTGAACAAAGTGACCACGTCCATGGACTTGTTGAGACAATTGGAGGTCACCATGAGTTTACTCTGTTTTGACTTCGACCACCATAAACTGGCACCGCAAATGACGGAATTGCCCGGGGAATTGCGCAACTTGCTCAACTTGTCGCTTCGAAACGAATGTTACCGTGCCGTCAATAAAGTTATTCTTGATATAGACACGACCCGGCAGCCAGAAGCGCCATGTGGCGGCACATTCATCGACGGATTCAGCTTGAAGCTGGCAATTTCGAATCCTAAATTGGCTGAACTTCCGGAAATTGACGATCTGGATTCTAGTGACGTGGAGATTAACCCGGGCCCAGATATGATAAAACTGATTGAAAGTATGATATCTGCACCAGACTTCTCGTTTCATAAGCAAGAACAAGAGGAGGCGCTCGATACGCACACAGGGCTGGAACTGGAGGACACATCTACGCAGTCGAAACTAGAGGCAATTGCAAAGTTGTGGCTTGCTACAGAACTGATTCTAGTGTTGGAAAAGTTCATTCCCGAAAAGCGTTATTTTGAAGGCGACGACGACGATGCACGCTGCCTATGAGTCGTATTCATGTTTGGATCAATCTAATTCGCTTCACCTTCATAACTTTCGACTCGCAGCTTCATGCTCTCTCTGTCTCATGAAATACCACACATTACGCACACCACCAATAAGTAAATGAAGCATCTTCATCTAGAAAGCATTGGATTGATATGCCATAAATTCGTTTGAAACTCTGGTGTTTTGGAAGTGGTGCTTTTTCATTTCCTATATCAGGTAAATGTTATGACTGACACTGTTCACACTAAAATGATACTATCTATCACATTTCCTGTTTCAACGTGGACTTTGCTCAAATAGCATTGGTTCTGCTCGGGTGTCACTTCCTGTATCTTGTTGTTGAATATGTATACGTCCTCAGGCAGGATTTGCTTGACATGAGGGTAGAATTTGGCGTGAATAGACGAACGAAGAAATGTCTTTAACGTTTTTTCACGAAGATGCTCGATTGTCGACCCAAGCTCGGGCTCTGGGTTATTTTCGAAATCCTCAGGGCTGAACTCGAAATGATACTTCACAAACTGATTGAGCTCGAAAATCTCTGCTCCTTTTTCGTTCAATTCTCTCCACTTGAGTATGTTATACGGCGACTCTCTCTTGAGCTGGTAGTACAGCCTGACTTTCCCCACATCTTTCCTACTGGCAACGTTGAGCCGCACGTAAACATGGGCACAGTGCACAGGCACTTCCTTGAATATATCCTTGGCGTGATATTCCCATAAATTAAGATAAATTCCTGACCAGTAGAGTACTTCGTAGCAGAAAAGTACAACAAATGCGACGAAAAGGCACTCGGTGATCGTTTTTGAGACCGGATTTTGTATGAGACTGTGAGTGTATGTGCGCTGTGATAGCACCCTCGCAAACTCGGCATCTAGGCCTGATATATATGAGTACAATGGCTCTAGCTCTAATTTGTTCATGAAAAACTCTTTTTCCGCTATCGTGCCTTATATCCGAGATCGGCTGTTTTTGAGTGTGGAGCGCGCATTGGAACCGATAGTTGTGGGCAGATTCGATAAGATGCACTTGCCAATGAGCGAAATATCCAAAACAGGGGGATATCAGTTCTTGCTAATAATAACAATGAGTCTACGAGTTTGAGTTTATTTCATTTGGCAAAATTTCAGTTTATTAAGACCGAAAGTAGTATTTGGTCTGGCTCAATGACTTGGTCCTACAAATTTCTCTCGGTGCAGGCAAATGGGCGCATGTATAGAATCTATAGATATATGGTAATGCAAGAAGTGAACGAGAACATCGAGTGAGCGCAAACTATAGAGGTTTTTGTTTTTTGAGGTGGATCCAGATTTCGTCCTTTTTGCTGCACGCCCAAATGAGTGGAAACTAAATGGAAGGAGATATCTTGCAATGGTATCAACCTTTTGACACGAGAATGAGACGTTTAGACCGAACAGAGTGTCGAAGGAGGTGATAACCTGGAAAAAAATCTAGCTCTTTCGTCGTCGCCAGAGTCATATCCTTTAAAATCACCATTTCACAAGGGTCGGGCACATAATAAGCAAGATATTTGTAGAATTGCTTCCCCTCTTGCCTAATTGAGCGCAAGAGCATATTCTCGTGCAACACTATTTTGGTAGCGTCAAAGCGGCGGTCACGACATAGCAAGCTCTCCAGTTAGCAAGACAGCAACATTTCTCAGCTAGCTAGCCATCGAATATCGCTTCCAATAGCCAGTGAAAACATTCACACTGTAGTGCTCAAAAAACCACGTATAAAGACTCTGAGGGCGGCTTGATCTCGAACAAAGGGTGTGAAGTCGACACGTCCTTCATGAGCTGGAGTTTTTTATCTAATGGCCATAAATACGGCAACGACTTATCGTTGTCTGAGCCGTCCAAGGGCAAGTTTGCCGAATCCTCGGTCGTGATTGCACCTGTATCGTTATGTCCGTTTTGTCCTCCATTCGCCGTCGCAAACACATCTGTACCCTGAGTACTGGATATGGTGTTTTTATTGTAGCCTTCAACAGATCCCTTGGATAAGAACGTCGATACGTCAATAAGGTTGTCGCTTAGGTCATTCACAATCAGCGAGAGTTCGTTTTGACGCTGTTGCTGCTTCAAGAGATTCTCATAGTTATTTTCATCAGAGTAAATATTGTTGTTTCCGAGCAACGACGTGCGCTCACCATCGTCGCCGTCGTCGCCGTTCAAGCCAAGGCACGAAAAGCAAATACCCATAATTGGCGGTTGGACTCGTGTGCACTAAATCAAATGATGATTAGGTTATTGCGAGTATGCGCCGGTCACGTGAGACGCGTGGGATGGTGCGTTTCGAAAAGGGCCCGCAAGGTCAGCCAAAGTTGGGTTTCACGGAGGAAACTGTAGCTTTTTCTAGCAGCCAAGTTCTTTCTGTTTTCATAAGTGTATTTTCACGGCTCTCATCGCGTTGCCTGATTCATCGATGTTGTGCTTTTGGTTATCGACACGTGATTGTACTGTATACTGCATGCGAGATTTGTCGTGGTGGTTATCAGCAATGACGTCAATCGGAACAGGAAACACTTCTCATAAGTGAGCTCAATGATCAGATAAACAGAGGTGACTTTTTCCTGGTGTCCGAAATTCGTCTCAAGTTGACCAAAAAGTCAATGTAGCTTGATTTGAAACACGTCTCTGTAGCCAATAATTGGTCTAAACGGAATTCTCCTGCTCGCGGAGTTGGGCTCACTAATCTGGCCAGATTTAAAGCCGTGGCTGTCTGATATCTAAACAGACAACACTAGACAAAGCTGTTAAATTCTTGTCGCTTTATCAGTACGTAATTAGCCCTTGTAGATTATGAAACCAGAACGTGAAAAGCTTCAATATTTAATGAAAGCCCCCTTTTTCTGAAAATGTATGCATTCGTGGTTTGCCTTGTTGGCCCCAAAAGGTCGCCTGCGCGCGGCGTGGTTATCGCGTACGCCCGGGCTTTGCGCTTTCATGCAACAGAAGTTTATGGACTGTTGTGGTTGCGAGACACGGCCTTGGCTTTTGCTATGCATTTCTTTTAAAGGCCTCTAGTCCTTCTTTTTCTTATAATATATTATTTGTAACCCAGCATGGAAGCTTTTCTCCACCTTCCGAAAGAACTCCAAACACACGTGCTTTGCTTTTTGACGCAACATGAACTAACCAATCTCTTTGGGCTCACGAGTCTCTTTGAAAAATCACCTCCGCAAATGTCAAGTCTGAATACACAAGCCGAGAACGCGTTTGAAGTCTTGAAACACCAGGCGCTCTTGGCGATGTTTCACCGCCAGCCCTTGTTATTGAGCAACGATTTTGCATCCAAATCCATGCCTTTATGCCACTTGCGGAAACTTATCGATATGGGTGTGCATATCGTTCCTTCGGAAGTGAATATCAATGTGTTTGACTTTACGGACTACGAGGGCTCTTTCCTGCTTTGGGATTGTTTTACCGGCTCGTTGTTTGCGTTTTTGCTGCGTTCCAGTGCAAAAATCAACATCGAGCTTGTGCTCTGGGAGAATGTCCCATTAGACCCAAACGTCCTTCGGGCATGGCTCGAGCCACTTATTCTCCATGGCGTGAGATTATCGGACTGCAGAATCAGGTACCTGTCGTCGCTCGGATTTGCACCTTCCAGACAGGCCGATACACTCAATAACTATAAAATCGTCAACGATATTGGTGCTATTCCTGCAGAAAACCTTTCCATGAACTTTTTCGGCCCGACTGAGCTTTTCCGTCATTTGTCCTCAGAAACTTCCAGCATTGCGTTGCATAATGTCACGAAACTAGACTTATCCTTCAATCAGCTCTCGGACTTTGATCTCCGGTCACTCAAGCTCCCAAAAACGCTACAAGAGCTCAACTTATCTAACAATGCCATGAGCGTGTTTGACAGTGAATGTCTTCCGTTGGCGGAACTTATCAATTTGACGAGTCTCGATCTCTCCAACAATAACATCATGCGATTAGATATTTGTCAGGCACGTGAACAAGGCAGTTCCTCGATCAAAAGGCTCAATCTTTCTGGGAACTTTTTGAGCACTTATTCGCAGATATTTGCTGGCAACATATTTGCGAACATCGAGGAGCTAGACCTTTCGCATAACCTTATCAGTCAGATATCTGCATTCGCTGAATCTTTAAGAAAAGTGAACTTATCGGGAAATTACATCTCAACGCCGCCCGATTCAGGTACACTTTCGTTTCCTGAACATCTCGAGTTTGTGGGAATCGATCGGTTCTTGACGGCAGATTTGAAAGGCGAAAATGAACAAATTCAGCATGGGTGCAAATTGTGATTTTGGGTAAGGCGCCTTTGAAAATGAGCTTATATAGACCAATTCGCGAACTCTGATATGGGTTTCCCGGTTACAGCGTCAGAAAATCAAACAATCAGAGAAAAAAAAAACAAATAAAAAGCACCGTAGAATTTTTTTCTGTAGAATCAAAAAATTCCCTGATGTATTGTTTCACACGTATTTATTGTTTTCAAAATTTAGCTTCTGCGCTGTGATCGAGAACTTCATGTATAAATGTGTATACATTATGTGGTGGGATAGCATGTTAGCAGCCCTGGGCCTGGTGCGATCCCCCGTTTTAATTGCCAATTGCTCAGTCCACTCTTTTCTACTCAAGATTGATCATAGCTCTTTTATTCGTCACTCTTTCCCAAAAAAGTCATAAAGTCTGAATATTTTACAGTAAATTGATTATCAAAAGAACCCTCTTTCACTGTCATTTAAAAAAATGTCGAAATCTCTCGCCTTATACGCATTTGAGACTCTTACTGCTAGGCTTGGATCATCCACACCCAGAACTCTAGCTGAGTTTGAAAGCGACACGCGCTCGAAAACGGGAAACTACCCAAAACAGGCCCCCTTATTTGTCACATGGAATAAAGACGGGGATTTGAGGGGATGTATTGGGACATTTCTGGACATGCACATTGAGCAAGGTGTTTCACAATATGCGCTCATCAGCGCGTTCGAAGACACCCGGTTTTCGCCGATAAAGTCGTCTGAATTGAGTCAATTATCGGTAAGCATCACGCTTTTAGACGAATTTGTGGAAATAGGTGACCCTCAAGATTGGCAAATCGGACTACATGGCCTAAAAGTGCTGTTCGCAAGCAATGGCAGGAGATATCTGGGCACGTTTTTGCCCCTGGTCGCTGAGGAACAGGAATGGACAAAAATCGAGACTCTATGGAACTTATTGAGGAAGGCAGGGTTTGGTGGCGTTTCGGTAGCCAAAACACTGGACTTTTATGCTTCTTCCATTGCTGCCGGCAGCATGAAGGTGGTAAGGTATAAGGGTTTGAAATGTGGCGCCACATACCTGGAGTACATTGACGCTATACAAAATAGTGAATGATCATGGCATGTATTTCTCCATTTGATATTGAATTAGAGGAGTAATATTTGACAAGAAAGGAGAACAATCTGCGTCGTATAGCACTCGTAAGCTCGTTCAAAACGACTTCATCCTATATTACTTTTGACGGACTTGGTCTCTGTATAATCATTCAAAACCGTATCACCGCCCAAATAAATGGATATTCTGGTACGGGATAATATGAACAAGCACTATAGCTAGACAATACACCAAGTATCATGAGTCGTGTTTTGGCAACCGACTGGCTGAGGCACATTAGGCACCAAAGGCACATAAAGTACGACATTTTATCCATACCCTCGTAAAAGAACGGTCTGAAGTTTAACATCCTGACGCTCATGAGGCCATTTTACGGTAGAAAAGAAGATGCACTCAAAAGTCACACCAATTTTTAACACCAAAAGACCATCTCTCTTTCCAGTTGGCCTCTCTGTGCAGGACCCGGTCGGGACAAACAACGAAACGCGGGGTAAGAAAAATGTTGACGCATGATGTACGGATGTTCACAGCGAATAAGCCTGCATCACTAATAAATATTAACAATATATGTATAAACGCAAAGAAATAATGAGACCTATATTCAGCGAAATGGCCTTCTCACCGCCAAGAGCGCATTTGCTCATTGTGCGAGGCAAGAGAAGTGTCTGATGCACGCCTCCATGTGTCTCGGCGGTCAGCTACTCTGTAAGTTCAATAAATTTTGATCACTGACAAACCCACCCAACGAGCGCGATTGAGACAGGCCACTACTCAAATTCCTAAAAAAGCCAATCACCTGTTTCTAGATGATGTATTTCTTTGACTATTTCGTGTCTTGAAATTCGCTTCAAAATCGTCAACTCTGGCCGTTTACTCGCTCACGCTAACTTTCCCTTCAAAATCTCGTAAAGTGTCCTGATTCATATATTTATGTGGATTGTCAGCCCTGAGTGTGACCTGATGAACTTCCAATTGGATTCTGGTCCGTAGTGATGAAAGCACCATTGATGAATCTTTCATGCGGTGTGTTTTGATGCCTACAATAGCCTCAATGGAACATGCGAGCTTCACTTATCGTGGCGGTTAGCCAGGTCGGTGGAGAGCTCGGTTAAGAATTCTGGCTTCCAGTCCTTGATCATATCTATCGAACGAGAAATAGAGCGTGAGAATCCTGACTCGGTTTGCCTGTTGAGAAAAAAAAAATATGGACGTATAAAACGAGTGTGCGTTATTTGGTATTCGAACGCTGTTTCTTCTGGACCAAGGCATGTTCCGGAAAGCCGGGGGAAGGCTGCAACAAAGTGCGCATGTTCTTCTTCGGGCCATTAAGATTTGGATTCGTCACTTAACGGCCAAAGTGAGCACATGTGAATTCAAACTTGAATAAATCAAGCCTAGTTGTTTCACCAAATTATTATCCAAAACAGCGTGCCGCATATAATGGACACACAAAAGCTTTTAAGTCCGATTTGACTCATAGTTAATAACTGAGTTTTAAAAATCTAGTGTCTGTCTAACACATGATAGCCCTTCAGAGAGACATGTGCGAACGGCGATAGCCTAATGCAGCAAGCTTGGCTCAATTAGACCTCACTTTTCATGACTTATGCATGGATTTAGAGTACTGAAGAACCATAAACCGAACCAAGATGAGAGAACCAATGCAGCACCTCTTTATTCTACCAAAATTAGGATTTGATTCCGGAAAGAAAAAGAATGATCATTTACAGAACTATTTGAAAATAAAAAAAATCGAAAAAAAGGATAAAACACGAGAACAGCATCTTCCCTGCTTTTGCTTCCCGAGGCTCCTTTTTCCCGTGATAGGCTTTCCATGAACTCCGGTGGTTCCACGGATATAGGTGCCGGCCGGCGAGCGAGCACGACCTCCGCAATTAACCGCACCCGCACATCCGGATCCACGCGCGCTGATTGGCTCCCCCACGGCGCGCGCGCCGAACTTAAGAGCGGTAAAAAAAACCGGATTCCACCACGTTTTTTACTTTCATAAGGTTATCACACACAATGTTCAAGACCGCCTCTAGATCCTTTTCCTCGTCCCCTAGCGCCGCCTACAAGGTCGCCGTTCTCGGTGCCGGCGGTGGCATTGGCCAGCCATTGTCGCTTTTGATGAAATTGAACCACAAGGTGACCGACTTGGCGCTCTACGACTTGAAGGGTGCCCCTGGTGTAGCCGCCGACGTGTCTCACGTGCCCACCAACTCCACCGTGAAGGGCTACGACCCAGAGGGATTGAAGGACGCCTTGACCGGTGCCGACGTGATTGTGATCCCCGCCGGTGTTCCAAGAAAGCCCGGCATGACCAGAGACGACTTGTTCAACACCAACGCGTCGATTGTGCGTGACTTGGCCAAGGCTGCCGCCGAGCATGCGCCAAACGCCGCGCTCTGTGTCATTTCAAACCCCGTCAACTCGACCGTTCCTATTGTCGCTGAGGTGTACAAATCCAAGGGCGTGTACAACCCCAAGAAGTTGTTTGGTGTCACCACCTTGGACGTGTTGCGTGCCTCGCGCTTCGTTTCCGAAGTTGCCGGCACCAACCCTGTTGATGAGCACGTGACCGTCGTTGGTGGTCACTCCGGTATCACGATTGTGCCATTGTTGTCGCAGACCAAGCACAAGGACTTGAACGCCGAGACCAGAGACGCTTTGATCCACAGAATCCAGTTCGGTGGTGACGAGGTTGTCCAGGCCAAGAATGGTGCAGGTTCCGCCACCTTGTCCATGGCCCAGGCCGGTGCCAGATTCGCCGGTGCTGTCTTGAACGGTTTGGCCGGTGAGCATGACATCATCGAGCCATCGTTCGTCGACTCTCCTTTGTTCAAGGACGAGGGTGTTGACTTCTTCTCCTCCAAGGTCACCTTGGGTGTTGAGGGTGTCAAGACCATCCATTCCTTGGGCGAGTTGTCCGGCCACGAGGAGGAGTTGGTCAAGAAGGCCAAGGAGACCTTGATCACTAACATCAAGAAGGGTGTTGACTTTGTCAAGCAGAACCCATAAGCGTCTGCTCTTATTTATAGCTTCAATGAACGCTCTGCCGTTATAATGCTTGTGGCATTGTAGATTCCTTCTGAGGAAGTGCGTTGACCGTCTTGGCATTTCAAACATTGGCGAGATAGAACGTCGCTTTCGTGTTGGGACCAAAATGGTAAGGCGTTTTGTTTGATCATCGCATCACAACCGCCGAAATACAAGTCTTAATTGAAACTACTTGATTCGAATCCTCACTTCCTACGCTTTGAATTGCCTTTTCGAAAATGCATCTTTGCTGCGACACACGAAAATGATATACACAATATTTTCATGCAACAGCTCTGCGCTGGATTCGACACAAAAGCGAGATCTCCTTTTGTACGTATACGTCATGAAACGAATGGTATCGATTGATTCAGGGCTGCATTGAGCAATTTTTTCGATCTTTGTTTCAGTAAGCAGATCAGCTGACAATGCGTGCCCACTTGTCAAAGGCTCACTGATTGGTGCAATTCTGAAGGAAAAACAGAAAATGCCCAGAAAAGTCATGTCGTAGCTTAAAAAGGAAGAAGTACTTTCGGGTGGGAAACGCGTCCCCACAATGGCTCACGCAAGCCGAAGCATAAAACAATGAAGAGATTTACCGTTGTATCAACGATTCACCTCCATCATACCTCATCCATAGCCACATGCAACGTCCCGAACAGGGAATTTTTTTTTGTATGGAAGTTTCCTCTTCAATTCCATTAGTTCAATCTCTGCTCAAGTCTGATTTTTTTGCTCGAGTATTTTACATGTGTTGAGTTGTACAATGTGAAAAGGCCGTGATTGAGACTTCATTGTTATCAAGCGTGATGTGCTATCATCGTCCACGATGAATGGTGAACAATACTTTTTTCCAAAGAAAACAAAAAACTAGAAAAATGAATTCACTTGCCTTTTAAATACAAACAGATGATATCGATGATATTCGTGAAACAGAGTTTCCTTTGCTCATGAAGCCGATCCATGCATCTGCTTTCTAAAAACTACGCTACAAAACGCATTGAGGCCTGATAGTATATATGACCCGATCCAAAGAGCACACAAGCAGTCCCAAAAGAGACACGGGGGTCACTCAACAATGGCATTATGATGCCTTTGTGAGAAACATGTGTGAAAGTAGCCATTATATAAGTATCCACCTAAATCTCATTGTGTGCAATTAAGAGACTGGGTTGAACACAATGGATCTTCACTGTCCGACTTTCAGGCTTGTTTTTTTTGCTGAATTATAAAAAGATGCCCTTTTCCCGTCTTGGCCAAGCTCCATTTTCGCCAAATCTGTTGTGAAGTCTTCAAATTTCTCTTCTCTTTCACTTCTTCAGTAACGTATACTGATAAACTCTACTGGTTCCGCCATGCAAAGTGCACCCGGGATCGAGGACTGTCCACTCGACCCAGGCTTTTCTCAAGAATACGTCAGGTTGCGGCGTGAACTCAAAAATGCAGTATCTATGTTAGACACGGCTTCTAACCCCGGGTGCACCTTGCAGTCCTGGCACGATGCCAAATTGGGACTAAAGGGTGTGAAGGAAGATGTTTACAGCTCTCGGTCACGCATGCATCCTTATGAAACCAAGCGGCTTGAGAAATGCATCTGGGATTATGAGGTGAATATCATACCTATCCTTGAAGAATTCATGGCTAAATTTAGTGCTCGTCGAGTCCACTTTAATGAACTCCACCCATACTACAATTACGATGATTATGTTAAAGTGGTGAGATTCATCGAAAAAGAGGTTCGGGCACTTCGGAAAATTTACATCAGGACAAAGAATGACAGCAAAGTTGATCCGATACACCTAGCAGCAAAGTACGAAGAAATGCAGATCTTGTTTGAGGGGCTTAGTGTCGCCCCAGTGTTTTTTTGGACTTCGAGACCCAATTTCCATGTCATCCAGAAACTGTGGGAAAAGTCCGTTAAGGTCAAGAACGAAATTGGAGAATATTTGAGGCAAATACGGGCCTGAGAAGAAAAGGAGGTGATTCAAAATTAGTGATGGGCGGTGTTTTTCAACT